>OX451735.1:533357219-534557219 GCA_948472305.1 Vicia faba | reverse complement strand
GGCATTCAAAAAGCCATAAAAATCTTTTTTGGATATATTTAATCGATTAATCCTGATGTTAATCGATTAAATAAATTCTCCCTTGCTGAACAAGGCTGTTTGAATTCTATCAAACGATTGGCAACAACTACATATCAAAACCTGCCATTTTGGGAAACCATATTTATTGGAATTTATGTGTTAATCGATTAAGTTAATCAATTAACAATATTTGTTTTTAATTAAATGAGGTTTCCTCTTTCGGGATTCATCAAGTCTATAAATAGAGGTCGCATTTCCTCATTTCGTCTAGAATACAAAATGTGTATTGACACACACTCTCTCTAAGTTTTTTTCTATAATTTTCTCTCACTAGTTCTTACAGCCAAATGCTTTTATGAGGAAATATTTTTTGTGAGGAGAGGTTTATGTACTTATGGTTGGGTAGAAATATATAAAGTTCTTCAAGGTTGTTCTTGATTCACCTTGATAAACATCATCCATGTTTAGGAAAAAATTATGTGGTTCGAAGCTAAACCCGTTAAAAGCTTTGGTTGGGAATTTTGGTGATTAGGTTCCCATAATTTATATAGGTTGGAGGTTATCAATGTTGTTGAGCTTCCCTTAAGACTATTATAAAGTCTTATTTATTCAAAGTTTTAAGATCGATAATATTGATGAACTCACTATTAGGTTCATGATTAGCCCATTATAAAACCATATGCTAGTTGATCAGCCTATTAAAATCATGAGAGGTTAATGGCTATCCTATTAAACCATATTGAGCTCATATATTTTTAGTAGAGAGAAGTGATGGTACTTCGATCTACAGTTGGGAGAGAAGCTTGGCCACTTTGATCTCAACACTGGAGAAGACACAAACGTTTATATATTTCATCTTGTATTATCATAGTTGTAGGACAACAATCATTTCCTTGTATAAAGGGGTTCGTGAGCTTTACCTAATAAAATCTCTCAAGTATTTAATGGAAATTCTCAAGAGCAGTTCTTGGGGAGAGGAGTAGGTCCTTCAGTTTTGATCGAACCTCTATATATTGCGGTGTTTTTATTTCAAAATTATTTTTCCGTTGCTAGGTTATAAAAAAGTTTTTGAAACTCTGATAGATCTTTCTATAAAGGATTTTCAAACTTTGTTTGTAATCTTTGAATTTTTTTTTCAAAACCATATTTTTTAAAACCACACAATTCACCCCCCCCCCCCCCCCCCCTTGTGTGTAAAGTCTCAAGTTTAACAACATCCCCGTTTGAAAGTCAATCACAGAGAATCCAAAACAGTCAAAAGCAATAGAAACATTATTGTCAATAGTGAGACATCACACAAAAATTAAATTTTTAATAATTTACGGGGCATGTAGGGCATTATATAGTTTTAAAGGTTGTCTAGCTGTAGAAAGGATTGATTATCCATAACCACGAATTAGAATATGTTGTCCACTTCCAACGATAATATTTTGATTTGAATTTTTCATATTAGAATAAGATGAGAGATTACCTTATGATGTCGTCATATAAGAGGTTACTCTATTATCCATATATCCTAACCATCAGGGGGATTGAGGGACATGGTATTCATGGGTTCCAGAGAAGACGTGTCGACCATATAATCCTGAGGGTGTTGACCCAATAATCTCGGTTTCTTTGGAGTACCACTTGAGCAAGCCCATTGAGAAGAGGAATATGAGAAAAGAGGGAGTCCCCATAGTGGCGACGTCTAGCCCCATTGATATTATTTCTAGGGAGTGGGAGGAGGATACCGAGGTAAGGAGTTGGCTTGTTGCGACGGTCATCCACCACCATGTTTGCCACCATGTTATCCATGCCTTCCATTTCTGCTGTTATTGCTGCATTTATTATCGATGGAATTGTGGTTGTTGTTCCTCTTGCTATTTTGGGTGTCATTGTAAGGGTTGGGTTTAACAAGGTCGTTTGGTTCTGTCGTAACCATGGTATCTTGTGCCTCGGTGGCCTCCATCTTGATTAAGTCGACTTCTTCAAGGGTAAGCATGAACCATAACTAATAAAAATGAGGAAGTGGGTTACTCTAACAAACTAGTGTTCTGACCCCTTGTTCAAATCATTGAGACTGAAAATAAGTTGAAGAACAAGTCATTGATTAGAGACAAGTTATAAGTGAAAATTGTAGTTATTTTTTTATATACTTTTTGTTGCACTTATCTACTCTTTGTCATTAATATTTGTTGAATAAACATGACTTTTGTGTAAATACGTTTAGTTTGTGTATATTTGTGATTTTGATTCATTTGTGTAACGTTTGATAGATTTTACTTCTTTTGTAGGTATCTGTCGCATTTTTGATGCATTGAGAAATAAGGTGTCAAAGGCGTGGCTCCGGATGCGTGTTTTCAGAATAAAAGTCCTATTTTGGGAAGTTTTTCCCAGGAGAGCATGCTTAGCGCAGTATTTCGGCTAATCGCGAGTCCGCTTAGCGCATTTTGTAGCGTGTTGTGCGTGTTTTGAAGATTTGGCAGAACCATAATTTTTAAGCCCGCTTAGCGCGGTGAGCCCGCTAAGCGCGATCTGTTGAGATTTGTTTTATAACTTCATTTTCATTTCATTTTAGGTTATGGTTTTTTGGGTGTTTTTGTTCCCAAATTCCATCAGCCTTATTTTTGGTAGATTAACTTAGAAAACAACACTAAGGCTTTGCTTATGGATGATTGGAGGTGAATTTCTCATCGATCGACACTGACAAACCGAAAGATTTGGGGTTTATCTCTTCTCCTATCTATGTATTTCTCTTTTTTTGGGTTTTGTTTGTATTTTTACTTTTAACTCATGTATATTTGTGCCCTGGCATTATATAAAACTTGTTTACAAATCTTTGTCGATTATTGTCCTGGATTTTTACTCCGTATTAGGGATTTGAGTTGCTATAGACATATACTGCTTGAATTCTTATCTAGGATGATTATCTGTTAGTTTATGGATTCTAGAGATAGATTTAGAACTAACATTCACTTAGGGTATCAAAGCTTAATGCCTATCTGTTGTTTGTGTTGTTCTAAGAGATCGTCAACGCGAGCGATGTAGTTATCTTTTGTGGTTTTAAGGTGGTTGAGAGATCGCTACCGAGATGATATAATGGTTCTCTCAATTTGGATTAGATATAATCTAGGTTGTAAGTGATACGTGTTGACATTGATGAATATTGTAGGTTGAGTATAAGTGGTCGATAGGTTTAAGTTTGTGACTGATAGAGTACATTCGATCGGATAAGTTTGTCTTTCCTTTTTATACATTTATTTTCTGTTGATACCTTTCTATACAGACCAACTCATTTTAACCCAAACTCATTAATGAGATATTTTTCTAACGACAATTCAGTAGCACTAATCCCTATGGAGACGATACGATATAACCTAAATATCACTCGGTAATTAATATTTACTTTTTTCTTGCCACTTTACCGCTTCAGCAAAATGGCGCTGTTGCGGGGGATTGGTGTTTTTATTGGATCGCATCGCGATAGTTTATTTGTTTTTGAGTTTTGTAGATATTGTATATATTGTCTATTTTCACTTGTTTACATTGATACTTGTATATGGTTACCAAAGTTGTAAATTGTTACATGTTTCTGATACTTGTATATGTTTGTTTCTCTTCACGTTTGTCAAGTGTTTGGTTTGGTTTCACTATCGGTGAGCACTAACCGTGTAAAGAGGAAACTTGGAGAAATGTGTATAAATAACAGGCGTCAAGATTACGACGTAAAACAAGCATGTTTTTATTCTTTTTCTTTTTGTTTAATTTATGTAGTGTTATGAAATTGTCTAAACAAATTTAAATCAGACCAGCTCTGAAATTTTAAATCTTCCCTTTTAGATTTGTTTAGACAAATTTCACCCATTCTTTTAGTATGTTTATATTAGTTGTTTTATGTTTTTATTCTTTGTGGTTTTCTGCAAGCTTGTCGTTTTTAAATTGTGGAAGTGTGTATGTGTTGTAAATGATGTTTAGATGTGTAAATGAGAGTAGTGTAGGTGATTGTGGAGGTTGATTTAGGACTGTAAGTTGATGTCCTATTTTTTTTTGCTACTGGTGTAGCGTGCTTAGCGTGGTAGAGCTCGCTTAACGCAATTTGCAATGATGCACCAGTGAAATATTTTTACTTCACTTGGTCGTCCTTTTTTCCACTTTCACCAAGGCTTTGTATTAGTAAATAACAATAGTATTATTTTACTAATTCTTTTGTTGTTTGGACTCTAATTTTGGTCTGGTAACTTGAATAATTTCAAGGTGATTTTCAAATTTTGAATGATCAACTCGCGGATGTATGATAATGATAGTTTTCAAAGTTGGTACACGCCAAGTATTCGTTTACTGCTTTCAATAGCATAACATGTTTATGAAAGTATTCATTTGTATAATTATTATACCACTCATTCTTTTTGCATTACTTACTTTTGATTGATTCACTTTAGTTCCCTTTTTACCCCTAAATATGAGGAAGCTTTCCATTATTCATATATGCTGGAGGCCACAATTCTTGTTCTAGCTGGATTTCATCATGTTTAATATTTTGTTTGTATTGATTGTATGAAAGCATGAAAGTGATCAAGATATATATTTTTTTGAGCACAACTACCTAGACAAATAGTTAATTCACCTTGTGAGTGTGTGAACTTTTGTTAATCTCTTTTGAGACTTTTTGTTAATGTCCATGTTGTTTTTGAACTTAATACTTGTTTTTGAATGGACATTGATTATTTGTTTTCTTGAACCCTCAACCATTGTTTTTGGTTTGAATTTTTACCTCGCCTTAGAAAGTAGGGAGTATTCACACTTAAATTTTGGTTTAATTCAAGTTGGGGAGAGAATTGTTTGCTTACTTATGTGTTGGTTGCTATGAGGTGTTAAAAAAAGAAAAGAAAGAAAAAAATGTGAAAAAGAAAGAAAAAAAGAGAATAAAGTTTTGAAAAAGAAAAAGAAAAAGAGTTTGGAATAATGTTTTGTAAATAAGTATGGTGTTTTGGTTTGACAAATTTGGAATGAAGAAGAAAGTTGATGAAATTTTGTGTTTGTACTTTTGTGCGTTGATCACTCCCTTACGTTTAGGTAAGTTTTTGTTTCGATTAGCCTTAGGAATTATCCCTTGTTTATTAACTAAGCCACATTATAACCTTGAAAAGTCCTTGTGATTCTTGCCTTTGTATTTTCAATGTGAATTTTTGGATGAATGCATAATTTAGTCTATTGTTTGCAAGATTGTGGAGGAGTGTTAAAGTCCTCACTTTTGTGTGTTCTTCATCTACCGATGAATTTTTACTAGGTGTGATTCATGATTAAGCTTGTTTTGTTTTAGAATGTTTAGTATGATTTTTGTACTTATGATTCATTTTGTTTACATGTTACCGTTGTAGGATTATGAAAAGTATTTACTTTGTTTATACATTTTTATTTGAACCATACATTTGTTTTCCATTTTTAAAAACTTATTGATTCATGATTCTTTGGTTGATTATTTTTGTTCTTTGAGTTGTTTGACCTTGTTTTATGAAAAGAAAAGTTCAAGTTGGGGAGAGTTTGTGATCTTACCGATTGATCAGAACCTGAAAGTGGGCCCTGATGATGACGTCTGTTTGGTTGGAAATACGAGGAGATGAGGAGGGTGTACCTGCAAGGCACTCCAACGATCAAGTAAGAATGGGTACAAAGAGATACGAGAAATATATTAGGGTTTTTAGTATGAATGTCGGATACCTGGCCCACATAAGTGTGAGAGTTTATATAATTCCCCCAGCACGTAGCTATTGATTCCTATTTTTGGGCCTAGATATTAGGTTTCGCGAACATAGGTAACTTCTAGAACTTGGTTAAAACAGGCAGTCACGCGCGTTACTAGCCGTTTCTTCGGCAAGGGTGAGATGACAGGAAGACACTTTGTGAGTGCGTTACTGGTTGTCCACTCGACGAGTAGCAAGCGGACCTGGACTGGATGTTGATGTAGGCAGACGCATGGTCAGGATATCGTTATCCTCGACACTTCTATGGTATGCTCAACCAAGCATGCTCGACCGGGGATCAGAGTTAGTGGGCCAAAGATGTTTGGGCCATGCTGAGTGTAATATGGTGGGAGAACTGACTTGGGTGTTTTGCATTTTATCGCAATTTTTGCGGATAGCAAGAGTCGCCACTGAATTTTCTTTTATCCAATAAAGGAAAGGGTGAAAAGAACAGGAAAAACCTTTTGAGATATTTTCTTGAGTTTGGGGGGGGGGGGGGGGAGGTTATGAAAAGGGGAGGTGTTAGCACCATTTTCCTCTATAGTTATCTATGGGCTCTTAGTTGCTAGCTCACCTTGAAATGCTTTGTTTGAAATATGTTTGTGATTGTTTTGAAAGTATTTTTTAAAAGTGCCTTCGTTTAGGCGAGCTTTGTAAATATTATCGTCTCTATAAGAATGCATACGAAATGTTGTTATATTTGAAATAATGTTTGGAAAATGGTTGTGAGCAAGCAACTATGAATGTTCTACCTACTCAAAAAGTCTTAGTTCATTTCCTCCTCCTTTAGATATTGCTATCTTACCATTGATTGATAAGAAGCTTTATCATTGGATGCAAAGGGACAAGCGCAGGGTCATCGTACAGTCATAGAAAGCAACATTGTAGGATACCTTAGCAATCTTTGTAAGGGTCTAAGATCGTTTATCTAAGGCAACATTTGAAGGGTCATCGAGGGACTATGATCTTGTTTTGATTGTTTTTGCTAAAGTATCCCACATTCGTGTAACATGACTATTTTTATCTTTAGGCAACAAGTGAGGTTAACCCTAGAGGTGCAAGTGTACAAAATGTTTGTTTTCATGCTCTTTGTTCTTGAATTATAGTTTTCTACTTGTTGATTTTATGTCTTGCCATACAAACCCTAATTGCTAGCATTTATATTTAAAGCGATAAATTGCGGAAATATAAAATTCTACGGTATTACATCATTTGCGGATGGGGGAAACAAATTTACAAATGGGAAAGCAAAATGAATTAAATCTAATTAATATTACAACCATATTGAAGTTGAATAAATAATATACAAGAATGTGATATAATGTACAAGGATGTAAAGGTGATGTGGACAGAAAAAAGAAAATGTCTTTGTTTAAGTTTTTATATGAAAGAGTTTTTAACCTAATTAGACTAAAAAGAGAATGGTTAATTAGTCTAAGAAGACTAAACCTAAATTAAATAAAAAATTAATTAATTAATTAAGAAACAATTCTTAGATTTTTTATTTATGAAAAGATTTTAACCTATTTAATTAAAACTAAAAAGAATGGAAAAAAATTAAATAATTAAACTCCTAAGTTTTAAATTAATTTAATTAAAATAAACTAAGTCTAATATTAATTTAATTAAGAAAAGAATTTGGCTAAAGGAATGTTTTTGGTCTTTTTATCTAAAAGAAATCAAATGAAAAATATACTAAATATCTAAATAATAAATATAAAATATTTTTGGTATTTTTAGTTAATAAAATAATAATAATAATAATAATAATAATAATGGAAAAATAAAATAAAATAAAATATAAAAATTAAAGTCAAGGGGGGTTAAAAAATGAAAATGGTGGTTAAAAATAGTAAAAGGGGCGCTAGGCCCAAAAATGTTTTTTCGTTCAAGTCAGAAAACAAAATAAAAACAAAATAAATGGGCCTGTGCTGAAAACTAAATGATGGGTGTTATGAAGCAAAAATCATTCAGGCCTAAAACAAAGGTCTAGCGCCTGTTTGGATCCAGTGTGGCTGGCTTTTGACGATGTATCATGGTCTGACATATGTCGAGCGCTAGTTTTGATCATGTAATAATCAAGGTAGATGACATTGACCTTGTCATAGTACACAAATGTTGTTTTTGGGATCGGATAATGATGTTCTAGGAGATGATTTCAAATCCAGCATGACTCGGACATGACGTTGGTTACCCTTGTATATTCAGCTTCCACATTAGAGTGAGAGTGGGTAGGTTGTCGTTTGAACGATAATGAGATAAGATTATTCACTAAGGAAAACACAACAACCAGAGGTAGAGTGTCTTGTGTCAAGACATTCATTTTAATCAGCATCAGTATAAGAGGTAAGACCAGAAAGGGATGAATGGTACAAATGTAAGCCAAAATGCAGGGTTCCTTGCACTTAACACAAAATAAATTTGAGAGCATTTAGGTGTTCTTTTTTTGGATCATGCATATAAAGACATACATGTTGGACACCATATCAAATATTTGGTCGTGTAAATGTGAGATACTACAAAGCATCGACTTTACTCCGATAATGAGTGGGATCCTCATACAAAACACATGAGGATACACTTAGTTTTTGCTTGGTAATTACAGGTGTAGTGGATGGTTTGCAAGATGACATGTTAGCTTGATCAATGACCTTTGTTGCATTTTTTTTCCGACAAAGAAATATACCACATATATGCGAGATTACTGCAATGCCTAAAAAGTAGTTGAGGGGGCCCAAATCCTTCATGGAAAAATTCATAAGCAAAGAGCATCATGATTGATTTCTGAAGATCATTAGTAGATGTGGTGAGAATAATATCATCCACATATAAAATAATGCATGGTGTGTACATGCCTTTACGGTAGATGAATAAGGAATGGTCGAATTTGTTGTGATGGAAGCCTATGGTAGAGACATAGTCAAAAAATCGTTGGTACATGCCCAAGGATTCCGTTTGAGGCCGTATAAATATTTACAAACATAGTTTTGATGAACAGGATCGCAAAAACCCATAGACTGATGCATATAGAGCATCTCATGAAGCTTACCATGCAGAAAGACATTCTAGACATCTAACTGAAGATGAGCCAGAAGTTTGATAAGGAAATACTGAGAATCATCCAGATAGTTGGTTTCATCACAAGACTGAATGTTTCATCACCAACAAGACGAGTCTTATTTGAGACCTACCATCACCAACAAGACGAGTCTTATATTGCTCAAAAGAACTGTTATTTCTTTTGATGACAACAAAAATCCACATAGAGCGAATAATATTAACATTTTAATGTCGTTAGACTAAATTCAACGTCTTATTTTTAATAAGAACCTTAAAGTCTTCTTGTATAGAGGATTTCTAATATGTGTCGAACAAGGACTGTGATACGGTGGCAAAACCGATTGTTAATACTGGTTTGCATTTTTTGTTCGCAAATATCACGGTAAGCAAGAGTCGCCATCGACTTTTATTTTATCCAATCAGGAAAAGGAAAAAGAACAGAAAAAAACCTTTTTCGAGATGTTTCTGAGTACGGGGGGTAGATTATAGAAAGGGAATGTGTTATCACCCTTTCTATCTGTGGTTTTCCACGGGCTCTTAGGTGCTTGCTCATTTTGAAAACTGCTTGTGTGTGCTTGTTTTGAAAAGTTTTGTTTTACATCATGTTAACCCTTGTTTCTGTCCTCAAGAGTGTTACGAAGTTGTTTTTGAAAACTTTGTTTGGAAAGTGATGGTGTGAAAAAGTTTTTGTTTGTTTGAGAAAGTACCTAGGAACTAATCTACCTACTCGAAAAAATTATGTTCGTTTTCCTTTTAGACAGTGTTGTCCCATTATTGAGAAATAGGTAGCATCATCTTTGGAGTTTTTCAGGGACATTTGAAGGGATGAGTACGATCACAAAAGAAATGTTAGGAAATGTTAGTAATCATCCTAAAGCCTTAAAGATCTTTTTCCGAGGCAACATACGAATGGGTCATTTTTAGATCTTTCGGGGCTAGAGGACGACCACTAACAAACCCTATACTTCATGACCGTTTACCGAAGGCAATCGGAGTGGAGTAAACCCTAGGAGTTAGCATGTGAGAGTGTAATTTTCAGTTAATTTATCTTTGCACATTTAGGTTTTCTACTATTTTAATTTTCAATTTGTCTTTCCATACAATCCTATTAACATTCATCTAAGCAGTTTATAGTTTGCGGAAATAAAATACGAGAAAGTTAAAGTCCTAACTATTACAGGGCTTTTGCAGATACATAATTATTGACTGAAAATAAAGATGCGGAATTGAAACCCTAATTACTATTACAAACTCGGAGCAGTTACAATAATAATAAAAAAGAAATTAAAAAATGTGCGCGGCGAATTAAATGCGAGGGAATAAATTAGGAAACCTAAAAAATCTAATTGAAAAATATTTAGGTTAGTTTTTTGAGAAAAAATTAATTAGGTTATGTACAAATTAACCCTAATTTCTAATTGTTATAAATTATGAAAAAAAGAAATTAAATTGCCCTAAATTAAATTAACCTAATTAATTAAGGAAATAAAATATTTTATGAAAAAAATGATTTTTATGTTTTTTGTGATTTTTGATTTTATGATAAAAAAATGATTTTTTGGTATTTTATAAAAAAAGATAATTAGTGAAATAATAAAAAAGAATTAAAAAAGAGAAAAAGAGATGGGTCTGCATTGCTGAAAGGGGGGTGTATGCTGAATTATTTAGGCCCAATAGTTGCTGAGCCCAGTCTTTGCGTGAGATTCAGTGTTGGCCAAGCTTGGAGGGTACACCATAGTCTTTCATTGATGGGCTTTGGATCTGGAGTATGAACGATCCATTGGCTGGATTACTGGAGTGCATGATAGACGCCTGTGAACATGATGTACAAAACCTACAATTAAATATTAAGAAAACACCAAAATGCTGGGACCTGGGATCGAACCCAGGTCATTTCGCTTACAAACGTGCGCCTTTGCCACTTGACCATCTGTGTTTATTTGTTAATATAAAGAAAACAAATGATAATATATAAAAACAAGTGGATAAACAGAAACAAACAAAACGCGCACCATGTATTCAAATAGACCAATGGTATTGTGCCAAATCACCGTCTTCTTCCCTGTCAATCGTTTTAGGTTTGCAACTTTTACCTACGGGAAAACTTCCATGGCTATAGCACTACAAAAATTTTAAAAATTCACAGCAAGCATAATAAATCAATTATGAGTACATGGATCAACTCGTCTTGATCTCACAAGCATCATAGTACCCTTTTCTTGGGCCAATTTAATCTGTAGAGAAAAACCCTAAAACGACCATGAAAACCCTAACAATGCCAAACACGTATACAGGCATCAAAACGCAAAATTACATAAACCAAAACATTCCAAATGTCAGTACAAACACAATGTTATGCTTGAAAGTGATTAATTATGTGCAAATTATCAAACTCATATTCAAAAGATGAACCAAACTGTGAGACTCGTATGTCCTGTTTCTAGGCTTGGTAAGGCTTCAAATTGACCGTGTTAGCTTCTGGGAAGGTCCAGGAAACGATTAGTAGCTTTGAAATGCTTTGAATTGCCCTCTAAGCTTGAAATTGATCCACCACTTTTTGTCAATTTTTCAGTTTTTGTTTGATGCTTTCATGACCTGCAAACCTTGTTCTTGCGCATTGTTCTTGCTCAATATATATAGTGGAGCATATTAGGTCAACAAAAATGCTTTGTATCTTTGATAATCAAGGAGATTTGATTTGGTTTTTCTCTTGCATTATATCTTTCAAAAATAGGTGTAATCATGCCAATTTGCTCCAATTATCCCTTTATCTGATTTAATATGTTTTGGCCAGCTTGATTAGATTGTGATTCCTACAAAAACCAGATCAAAACCAATCTTTTATATTTTTTTTGCAATTTATTTGATTTAATCTAACTTTTAATAAATAAAAATCAAAATAAAATAAATAAATAATAAAATAATATGTGGAGGCTGATTTGGGGCATGGACCATGTCACAAACAAGATGCAATCATGAAATCCTAGGCCCATTTGACAAAAAATGCATTTTTGAGCATATTTGACTTTTGGCAATTTTGGAAAAATGGTCAACTTTGACAAGGCATATCTCCTCCAATTTTAACCCTAGAGAGGTGTTCTTGGACTTTTTAGAAAGCTTAGGATGTCCCCTAAGCAACCCTTTTTGTTTCATCTCAATTGGGTCTTACATGTTCATGTAAGAAGCTTTGACCCAAAAGGTGTTTTTGTTGACTTTTCAAAAGGACCTATAATGTAGAAATTCATATCTTTTGATGAGTGCATATTTTGAACTTGTGGGATGAAGATGAATTGTAGGTAATTTCATCCCCTTAAAAATGAGCCTTGGATGGAAAATGTCTGATAAAGTATGAAGAAGTTATGCCTGGTCAAAATTTGGTTGACTTTTTTTGAGAAATCCTAATTTAACAACTTTTGGGTTTTGATGAATTTGGGGGCATTCCTTGAGGAATCATGATCAACCCTTGATAAAATGATGGACAACTCTTCAAAATGTTGATGTTGACCAAAAATCTTGAAGTTTGACTGTATGTGGGCCACAATTGACTTTTGACCTAGTATAGTTGATTTTCAAGCATATGGGCAATTGACTGAGCAAACTTCTTGTGCAAGGCATGAAACTTGACATAGATGATCTTGAGAACATATTAGGACCACATAAATCATTTGGGACCCTTGGAATTCCCCCACCCTGATGAAAATGGAAACCCTAGTTTGAGGTACATTGCCTTAGGAGAGAGTTTGTCTGGTTAACTCTTGGGCATCCTTGAGCAAGTTGAGGATCTCAATGGGCATGTGTTGAGTAAAATGAGAGGGAAAATTTTGGGGTACAACAGCTACCCCTGTTCAATCTTCTTGAACCTGAGGATGTAGATTGGTTGTCTGCCTTTCGTAATCTGAAGGTGGAAGATGATTGAACACTAGAGTGCCCAGAAATTTGCACTCGTCTGAGATGGTGCTGGACTGTATAGGTAGTATCGGGAATGGGCTTACAGATGCCATTTGGAGGAGATGACGGAAGGTCACCAGAGATGGGTTTAAAGATGCCATATAGAGGATGTTGATTTCCCGAGACATTCCTTTGATGAGAATTCCTGTTCCTGTCGTTGAGGAGGAATCTGCTGAGGAATGTTGGTCTATGTCTTGGGAAAAATAGAATTTTAGGAGCTTTAGTTGTCCGTTACTCTACTGGGGAATCATCTCTTAGTCGAGGAGGTGAAAGTGAACTGCTATCTGGTCGTGCTCCAGGCTTTACAGTGATTTGCTAAGGATAATAAGATTAACTGCTATCTGGTCGTGCTCCAGGTTTCATAGTGACTTACTAGGGATATGAGATTAAACTTGGTATCTGGTCGTGCTCCAGGCTTTGCAATCTCAAAAACTGTTATTTGGTCGTGCTCCAGGCTTCAAAAGGAATTAAGTGGTTATCCGGTCGCATCCGGGTTTCAACTTGAATTTAAGGCATACTAATATCCGATCGTTTCCAGGCTTCATAGTAATTGGCCGAGTAAACTGCTATCTGGTCAAATTCCAAGCTTCGCAGTACCTCATATTGTTATCTGGTCGTGCTCCAGGTTTCACAGTGCCTCTTGCCGCTATCTAGTCGTGCTCCTGACTTCACAGTATCTTTTACTGTTATCTGGTCGTGCTTCAGGCTTCAATAATTTGGGGAAATTAAGATATTATTTGGTCGATTTCCGGGCTTCATAGCTTGAATTTGAGATATACCACTATCTGGTCGATTCCAGGCTTCGCAGTATTTTGTAGAAATTAAGATATTATTCGGTCGATTTCCGGGCTTCATAGCTTGAATTTGAGATATACCACTATCTGGTCGATTCCAGGCTTCATAGTATTTTGTACTGTTATTTGGTCGTGCTCTAAGCTTCACAATATGATGTATTGTTGGTTGACTATTATCCGATCAGTTTCCGGGCTTCATAGCTTTTTTAACTGGAATAGAAATCTTGGTATCGATTTGACTGAACCAGGGAAAGGTCTCGAGTTGTCTTCAAATGTGAGAGAAATCTTAGTATCGATTTGACTGTCATAGAAATCAGGGGAATATTAGCGGCGATTCGGTTGACCCAGACGAAAGTCTTAGAACATCTTCAACTAGAATAGAAACCTTAGTGTCGGTTTGACTGAACCAGAGAAAATCTTGAAGAGTGTTGGAATATCTTCATCTGGAATAGAAACCTTGGTGTCGGTTTGACTGAACCAAAGAGAACTTGTGAGAATTTGATTGCATCTTTCCCTGAAAGGTAAAGATTTAGTCGTATGTAATGTCATGATGTATTAAATGTATTGAGTAATGATGTTCTCAAAATAAATGAGATTGTGCTGTATAATATGTATGCACATGCCATGATGTATGGATATGCAATGCTATTGTGATATTCTCTAGCTGGAGAAAATAAGTCCTGGACTGCTGCTGGAGAGTATAAGGAGTTGAGTTCTTTGTTTCTGCTGGGGATAGTGACCGGAAATGATTAGCTGGGGATTTATATCCATTCTGCTTGAGAACACTCTGCCGGAGGAGACTCTGTATGAGAATGACTCTGCAGGGGAATGATTCTAAGGGGAAGAGAGATACTTTGTTGGAAGATCTGTTGATTTAGAGAAATAAACTCAGCGATGGATGAACTTCCATTGCTGGAGAGAAGAGCTCTGTTGGAGGTCGAGCATCCGCTGTCAGAGAAATAAACTCTTCTTGGGAGATGGCTTTATAAATTGCTCATGGTTATAAAACTCGGTTGGGGAATGCAGATATCAACTTTCTGTTGGGAAAGTGATTCCTACTTAGGGATACGGAGGTCGGACCTTGGTTGTCTCGGCTCTGTGGGGAATATAGGTATCACTGGCTTGTATGTGATAGTGACTTCGCTTCCAACTATCTCTTCCCCTTGTACCATGATGGACGGGGTAATTGTCGGTATTTAGGTTTTGTACCAGTTTCTTTGAGTTCTTAGTAACTGTCTTTTTGTTTTATATGCAGATATTTGTGAACAGTAATAGTATTCAAATGCATATGTCAAGAATAAAACATTGGACGATTTATTTTGCAAAACAAAACAGAAAACGGAAAAACAAACACAGAGTTTTATACTCAAAAGACGCTTTGTATTGATTTGAAATTTTCCTATAACATGCGTTTTTTTTACAAGGAGGCTGACGCTCTAGTAAGAGAACACCGCCATAAAAATGGAAATTATTACAAAAATTGTGTACAAAAAGAAAACAACTATGTGTAGTGATCCCCTTGGGTTTCAATTCTGCAATTTCCCCTACGCCTTCGAGCATCTCATCACTTTGCTACTTGTCTGAAGCTGACTGGATTGATCGGTACCATTTGAGCTTGATATCTGATTACTAAGGTCTGATCGCAAGATGATCCAATGGGACATAGTGATACGCTTTAATCCCTATTTCTTTTCCTGGACTGCCCTTTTGGGTTTTCAGTCCACCGGGATACCCTTTTTTGCCCAAGCCGCCCTTTCGGGTTTTTGACTTGCCGGGTGTACATAATTTTTTTCATTTTTATCCCTAACTTTTACCCGAACCCTTTTGGTTCGCCGGGATGCCCTTATTTTTGCCTAGGTATGTCAACCTAGCGGGTCTTTATTATGCGTAGTATCTTTTCACTATGTCCATATTGACAGGGTGTGGAAGGTCGTCACCATCCATGGTGGTCAGAATCATGGCTCTACCAGAAAATATGTTCTTAATTACAAGTGGTCCCTCATAGGTGGGAGTCCATTTTCCCCTGGTATCACCTTGCAGAAGTATGATGCGTTTGATTACCAGATCCCCTACTTCATACACTTGTTGTCTGGATTTCTTGTTGGAGGCCTTGATCATCCGTTTCTGATACATTTGACCATGGCAGACAATAGTAAGTCTTTTCTCGTTGATTAAGTTCAATTGATCAAGTCGAGTCTGGATCCAATCATCTTCGCTCAAACCCACATCCTTCATAATCCGTAGAGAAGGGATCTGGACCTCTATGGGTAGGACAACCTCCATGCCATATACTAGAGAATAGGGCGTTGCCCCTGTTGATGTACATGCTGAAGTACGGTACCCATGAAGAGAAAATGGTAACATCTCGTGCCAGTCTTTGTATGTCACTGTCATCTTCTGTATGATCTTTTTAATATTATTATTAGAAGCTTCGACAACCCCATTCATCTTCTGCCGGTAAGGAGAAGAGTTGCGATGCTGAATCTTGAACTATTTACAGAGTTCAATAATTATCGAGTTGTTGAGATTAGTACCATTATCCATGATGATTCTCTCAGGGATACCATAACGACAAGCCAAGTTATGCTTTATGAACCGTGCCACCACATTCTTGGTAACCGTAGCAAAGGAGGAAGCCTCAACCCACTTCATGAAGTAATCAATGGCCACTAGGATGAAGCGATGCCCGTTGGACGTGGTAGGTATGATCTCGCCGATCATGTCAATGCCCCACATTGCAAAGGGCCATGGAGCCATCAAAACATTCAAGGGAATTGGAGGTACATGCACCTTATCAGCGTAGATTTGGAACTTGTGGCAAGTTCAAGAATGCTGATAACAGTTGGCTTCCATAGTGGACCAGTAGTATCCTGCCTGTAGGATCTTCTTTGCCATGGTATGTCCACTAGAATGAGTGCCAAAGGTACCTTCGTGTAGGTCCGCCATGATCCTCTCTGCTTCGCTCTTGTCTACACACTGCAGTAAGGTAGAGTCATGATTGCGCTTATAGAGGATTCCATTGCTAAGGAAGAACTTTGCAGCAAACCTTCTCAGAAATTTCTTGTCATTGACGGATGCCCCCTCGGGGTATTCTTGAGCCTCGAGATACCTTTTCACCTCATGAAACCAAGGTTTGTCGGCTACCTCCTCAGTATCGATCTCACAGCAGTATGCCGGTTCATCCAACCTCTCAATACTGATTTGGGGAGCTTCATTGTCCCACCTGACCTTGAACATTGACGACATAGTAGCTAGCACGTCCGCTAACCGATTCTCTTCTCGTGGGAAATGTTCAAAGGTGATCTCTTCAAAATGAGACAGCAATGTCAGTACATGTTTTCTGTAAGGGATAAGGTTCGGGTGTTTCGTATCCCACTCGCCTTTGATCTGACTTATCACCAAAGCGGAATCCCCGAATACACTCAAGAACTTGATCCTTAGGTCAATAGCAGCTCTAAGACCCATAATACATGCTTCATACTCTGCCATGTTCTTAGTACAGTTAAAAGATAATCGGGCAGTGAACGGAGTATGACAGCCCTCGGGAGATATGATTACAGCGCCAATGCTGTTACCCAGCGCGTTTGAGGCTCCATCAAAAAACATAGACCATCGGGATCCTTCCTCAGGTCCTTCATCCGGTCCAGGTTCTTCAAGTCAGTTACTAACATGATGTTCTCATCCGGGAACTCAAAATTCATGGATTGGTAGTCATCCACAGCTTGATGTGCCAAATGATCAGCTAACACACTTCCCTTGATTGCTTTTTGGGTTGTGTATTGGATGTCGTACTCGGTTAAGATCATTTTCCATCTTGATATTCTTTCGGAGAGAGCGGGCTTCTCGAAAATGTACTTGATCGGATCCATCTTAGATATCAATAAAGTAGTGTGGGTCAACATATACTGTCTCAGTCGGCGAGCAGCCCATGCCAAAGCGCAGCAAGTTTTCTCGAGTAGTGAGTATCGTGTTTCACAGTCGGTAAAATTTTTTCTAAGGTAGTATATTGCGTGCTCTTTTCGACCAGACTCATCATGCTGCCCCAGCACACACCCCATTGAATTATCTAGCATTGTTAAGTACATTATCAAAGGTCTTCCTTTAGTCGGAGGCATCAGAATAGGAGGTTCTTGGAGGTATTTCTTGATTCTTTCAAAGGCGACCTGGCATTCGTCATTCCACTTTACCACTTCATCTTTCTTCAGAAGCTTGAAGATGGGCTCACAAGTAGCAGTCAGATGTGAAATGAATCGGGAAATGTAATTTAGGCATCCCAAGAAACCTCTAACTTCCTTCTCAGTACGGGGAGCCGACATCTCTTGTATGGCCTTCACCTTTGTAGGGTCTACTTGAATACCTTTGTCACTGACGATGAATCCCAGAAGCTTACCAGACCTTACCCCAAAGTTGCACTTGTTCGGATTTAACCTCAGCTTGTACGTCTTCAACCTATCAAACAGTTTTTGTAGATGATCAAGATGTTCTTCCTTATTTTGAGACCTGGCTATCATGTCATCGACGTAAACCTCTATCTCATGGTGAATTATGTCATGGAACAGAGCTACCATAACTCGCTGATAAGTTGCCCTGGCATTCTTCAACCCAAACGACATCACCTTGTAGAATAAAGTGCCCCACTGTGTAACAAAGGTTGTCTTCTCCATGTCTTCAGGTGCCATCTTGATCTGATTGTAGCCAGAGAAACCGTCCATGAAGGAAAAGACTTTATGTTGTGCGGTGTTGTCAACTAGAACATCGATGTGGGGAAGCGGGAAGTGATCCTTGGGGCTTGCCCTGTTCAGGTATCTGTAATCCACACACATTCATACTTTACCATCTTTCTTAGGTACTGGAACCACATTAGTAACCCGCTGCGGATAGGAGGTGACAACTAAGAACCCTGCGTTGAACTACTTCATAACCTCTGCTTTAATATTCTCTGACATCTCAGGGCGCATATGACTGACCTTTTGCTTTACCGGAGGGCAGTCTTCTTTAGTCGGCAGACAATGAACCACTATATCCGTGTCTAGTCCTGGCATGTCTTCATATGAACAGGAGAAGATTTCAACATACTCATGCAACATCTGTACCAACCGCTGTTTGACACTAAGCTCTAGATTTTCACATATCTTAACCTCTTTTATGTCTTCCTCTATACCCAAGTTCACTATCTCAACTGACTCTTCATGAGGCTGTATGGCCCTTTCTTCCTGCTGTAATAGTCTAGCAAGTTCTCCGGGTACCTCACAATCTTCCTCACCTTCGTCCTCGACTTGGTTGATCGGATTTTTAAAGTCATAATGAGCAGTAGCAGAACTGTTATCAATGGGATCCAGAGTGGATATGGATCTACATTTGGATACGTGAGTGTGCGTAAGAGCATACCCGTATAGATAGAATAAAAGAAAAGAAAGATAGAGAGCGTAAAATTTGTATGCAAACGTCCAATGCTTTATTTATGTCATATGAAAATGAAACATGATAACCCTCACAAATAGAACCATTGTGCCTCGAGTAAGACACATGGCTATAGAGTTTATATTGTTTTTTAAATTACATACCCGAAAAAATAGAAAGACAATTACTACTGAACAAAAGTAATCGGTACAAATTCCTTGGAAGTCCAGTTACTGAGTCCGCCGTTGATAGTCGGGAAGATCCAACTGTCAATGTCGGAATCACCATCACTGTCTTCAAGCGCATTGACCCCAGGATTGCTGATGCGTAGGGGAGGTCCTCCAGCCCGAGCACGACGAACAGCCCTTTGAGCACCTGTAGTGAAGCCCAAACCAGATTTGTCAGACTTGTAATGAATAACCGGGAGCTGACCCCAAATGGTAGACCCACCTTCTTCAACCACTGCTCGTGCATCCTTGAGAGAAGCCATCTTCGAGGGAGATTTGGTGACCTTTGGAGGACTGTCGGTAGTTTCTGCTGTAGCCATAATATGAGGTACCTCTTCAAAGTTCTGGCAAGGAGTCTCGATGAGGTCGCCATCCATTTCCACGTACCTGAAGGAGTTCAAGTGACTGATCATATACTCCTCTTCACCATGCACAGTGACAATCTTTCCTCTTATTGGGTACTTCAACATTTGGTGGAGGGTGGAAGTAACAGCCCCAACCCCATGTATCCAAGGGCGTCCCAATAAGAAAGAATATGATGGTTTAATATCCATTACATAGAAAGTGGAGTCAAAGGTATGGGAACCAACTTTGATAGGGACATCCACTTCCCCGTGCACCATCCTCTTCGAACCATCGAAAGCTCTCACTAATATATTGCTAGGCTTCAAGGTCAAGCCTTTGCAGTCCAATATGTCCAGAGCTTTTTTAGGTAGCACATTCAACGAGGAGCCAGTATCTACTAAAACATGGGCCAGAGTCGTGCCCCTGCATTCAACGGAAACATGAAGAGCATCATTATGTTTCCTCCCCTTTGGTGTCAGGTCTGCATCAGAAAAACCCAAACCATTATCAACAGTCAGACTAGCGACACAATCTTCAAACTGATCAGCAGATGTCTCTTGTGGAACGTGAGCCATCTTAAGAAACTTAACCAAAGCCTTCGCATGGGCCTCGGAACACAACAACAAAGCCAACATAGAAATTTTGGATGGGGTCTGCCCCAGCTGCTCGACCATGTTGTAGTCGCTATTCTTTATTATCTTAAAAATTTCTTCCATTTCTTTTTTGGAAGCTTCTGGTATGGTTACTAAATTAGCCTTTGTCAGGACAGGCTCAATCAGTATGTCTTTGCCTCGAGTCTCGACCGACTCGGTGATGGGAGGGTCAACAGGAGTGATTACTAGAATTGCAGTAGTAGTATTGGGTGGAACCACAGCAGGAATGATCACAGGATCAGTAGCAGTCTTTGGAGGATAAATCTTAGGGGAGAACACTCTTCCACTTCTTGTTATTTTACTAGTTTCGGTAACACTGACGATGTCAGAGTCAACATTTTCAGCAATCTTTTCTTCAATGGCTAGCATGTCCTGCTTTACGCTATTGTAATAAACGTCGGCCCCATAATTCCAAGGAACAACTTTGTCCGAGGAGTATGGGATTGGCCCTGGCCTGGTTATAATCAACGGAGTCACCTTCAGAATTGATGTAATCCTGACGGGTCTCTTAGCGGAGGCCCTGGGAGGATTGGAGGAAATGGTTATGATAGCAATGTCTTCACAAGAAACAGTCAGAACAAGAGTCTTCTCAAACAGAATCTCTTTGTCATCCATCAGGCGTTGAACATCTGCCTTCAACAAAGGGCAACCAGTCGGTAGAAATGAACAAAGGTGGCAACCTTCACCACAACCCGGAAATAAACCGGCCTTCAATAAACTCCCCTTGATAATCATGAGTGGGGTCACCAATTCTTCCACAGAGGTCACAAAGACATCTTCTTCAACGGCATTAACACCCCGACCATGTTTCGGCATATGAGCAGTGATAACATTGGGAGTCTCCGAGGGATCAAATTCAATCTCCTTAGCGTCAATCAGATCCTGTACTTTGTTCTTCAAAACCCAGCAATCATTGATATCATGGACTGGACTTTCTGAATGGTAAGCATAACGAGCATTCGGTTTATAGTTGGGAGAGGTGGTGTTTGGATTCTTCGGAGCTTCCCTCAGAGTAACCAGATTGGACTTCAGCAACTGAGGTAAAACCTGAGACAGCGTCATGTTGATCTGAGTGAACTGTCTAGCTGGTCTTTCTGCTCTTGGCCGATTGTTTCTTTGCTGAGCATGTGCCGGTTTGAAAATCATAACATCCCCTACAGCCGGACGGAGCTCGGTTCGATTCTGATTATTTTGGTTATAAATGGAACTGAATTCCTTTTTACCTGCAAACGGATTCCTTGCAGCACTAGAAGAGGCATCCTTCTGAATTTTTCCACTTCGAATTCCAGCTTCCACTCTTTCTCCTGTTAAGATCAGTTCAGTAAAACCCGCCGATGAACTTCCAATCAGATGGTTGAATAATGTCCCAGTCAAAGTTCCCAGAAACATATCCACGAGCTCCCTGTCAGCTAAGGGAGGTTGAACTCTTCCAGCCAAATCTCTCCACTTCTGAGCATAATCCTTGAAACCCTCGTTCGAACCCATAGACAAATTTTGGAGTTGTGTACGGGTGGGAGCGAGGTCTACATTATACTGATATTGCTTATAAAATGCAGCAGCAAGGTTTTCCCAGTTACGAACATTGGTTCTTTCCAGATGATAGAACCAATCCAGTTGTGTTCCAGATAGACTGTCTTGGAAGAAGTGAACCCACAAGTCTTTGTCCGCAGTATGAGGTTGTATCTTCCTCACATAGGAATGAAGATGCATTTTAGGACAAGAGACCCCGTCATACTTAGAAAATACCGGTGCCTTGAATTTTGGGGGGATGACAACCCCGAAGACCAGACCCAACTCTTCAAAATCTAATCCAGGAACCTTTTGGATTTCCATAGCACTCAGACGCTATTCTAACTGCTTATACCTTTCATCAGCCGGAGGGTACTGCTCCTCATTATAATAAGTTTCATTGTTAGAATCTTTAGGACTAGGGTCCTCTTCTCTGGCTTCACCCTCTTGATTCTCTCCCTCTTTAGATGAAGAAGCTAAATCAACAACCCGTCTTGGCGGCCCTCTGAACCTTCTGCTCATATGTGCCACACTGGCTATCCTCTTGGTCTTCTTGTTCTTCTTAACAATCAAAGCCTTCTGCTCTTCCTGTCCTTTGGCCAGAGCCACAATCATTTGCTGGAACTGCGTGTTCTGAGTCTGAAGATCTTTCACAGTTTGTTCAAGAGCCATTGCTGAAATATACAGCGGAGGAGATGAGAAACCTGTTACGAAACCTGTTATACAGTGATATGTATGATATGTATGCAATGTTTTCAAGGGTTCTTAAAGGCTTAAATTTGCTTAAACACAAAGGAACAAACACGAATTGTATTAGTAAACTTGAATTGTTACAAAGAATGTATTTTGAGAGTATAATTAAGCAAAATAAAAAGAAGACTAGGTTTCCCATGAGCGAATCCTCTTTGGCGCGATGTAGGTGTTGATATTCCTCTCTTCATGAAGTAGCCTAGTGAATTCCAATACCTTCTTCTCGTTAGCGTAGAATTGGGCTTCAAACGTATCCCGCTCCTCTTTAAGTTGAAACCAAGACTTTTGTAACTCTTTGTGATCAGTTGGCATGTATGGATGAAGAACAAGATGAGGAGTGTCTCCCTCGGCAACTGGTTCCATAATCATAGGTAGGATAGCGGGATAAGGCATCGTAAGAGTTTGAGCACGGGCTCATACCCATCTGAGATAAGGCTCGAGAGGTATGGAATTCTTATGCCCAAGTGTCTTGCTGTCAACCGTATGTACCATACTCCAAGCTTGTATGAACCTTTTGCGGTAACCCTGAACATCATTCTCATAGTTGAAGGCGATTCCTTGAATAAGTGTATCATAAGGACCATCCCTTCTCGCATAACCAAATTGTCGTAATGCTAAGCAAGGGTTATAAGTGATTCCTCCCCTAATGCCTAAGAGAGGGACATTAGGGAATTCACCACAGTAATCAATGATAGTAACATCTTCCGAGAACCGTGAACACCAATGGATGTCTGAATGCATAAGGGACATCAGTCGATGAAACCATCTTTTACCCTGTTCATTCTTCAAAGTAGATCTGGGTAGGTGCCAAATAAGCCACCTAGCCAATAGAGGAGTGCAACACTGGAGGGTCCCCCTTCTCTTTAGAGTGCGAGCATGCAGAGAGTGTAGAATATCCCCGAGTAATATAGGTACCGGATTATGAGACAGAAAAACCTTAATAGCGTTCACATCTATGAGTTGATCCGCATTAGGGAAAAGTACCATCCGATAAATGAGAAGTGCCAGAACCTCTTCGAAAGATTGTAAATCTAAGGTATCCCAAAAATAGTAAGCCTTCTTGAACATAAATTTAACTAGAATTCCTTGAACATTCCCTCTGATTTCCCAATTTGTCACTATGTCAGACCGTTGTAAGGACATAGCTCTAACAGTCTCTTCAGGTTTGGGATGTATTTCCATACCGCTGAAAGGTAGCTGATCAAGAATGGGTATCCCTAATATCTGAGAAAATTCCTCTATAGTAGGCACTAGCTGGTAATCCGGGAAGGTGAAACAATGGTGCACAGGATCGAAGAACTGAAACAACACTTTTAATAACTCTTCATCAGGTTTTGCAGTGATCAAGTTGAGTAACTGACCATGCTTTTTAGTGAAATGAGAACTTTCAAGAACCCTTAATTCCAGGTCTTTTAGTTGGAGAGACACATTCACTAAGTTAATCTGAATAGTGTTCCTGCAGGCGGATGCCATATCCTACAAAACAGAGCAAAGATGATCCATATAAACCCTTGAAACAGTTAGTATGATATGCTATGGTATGATGTTTATGATGTCATGATAAATCGCAGGTATAGAAAACACAGACAAATCACACTAAGTCCTTAGGTTTAAGGCCTGCTTGAGTTTTAAGGTCATACCCTCTTGAGGCTGGATTGGTTCAACTTGTCCTATAAATATGTAACCGGGTTCTAAAGGGATCTCAATATCACTGATCTTTCCCCCAGCTTCGTCCAATATGCGATTGACTCGCAAACAAACTAAACTCAAGAGTCAAACCTCAATGAGTGTAGCATCGAGTATCTGTCGACCTTGGGCATACACCAAAGCTGTCCATCTCGCTACGTCCTACTGGCCAAGTTGTGCAATTAAAGGTTCTAAGGTCAGTTGATGCTTTATGACACCACGCGGCGGCCCCGTACATTTCCCTGATTGACTCAAGGGTTACGGGTACCAACCAAAATGCCACATCAACGTAGCTACTGCTTCAACCGTGTCAGTATACCCCAGCACAACTCCCTCACAGTTTATTGCTACTTACCTAAAAGGTGTTTCCCGATCCGGGTGTAGGATTAAATAACCCAAACATTTCTCATAAATATAAAGCAAGCAAGGTAATCAAGAGAAAGCAATTAAATATGACCTAGATCCTAAGGTTTACCCCACTTTATATTTTATTCCCCAGCAGAGTCGTCAGTTCTGTGATACGGTGGCAGAACCGACTGTTAATACTGGTTTGCATTTTTTGTTCGCAAATGTCACGGTAAGCAAGAGTCGCCATCGACTTTTATTTTATCCAATCAGGAAAAGGAAAAAGAATAGAAAAAACCTTTTTCGAGATGTTTCTGAGTACGGGGGGTAGATTATAGAAAGGGAAGGTGTTAGCACCCTTTCTATTCGTGGTTTTCCACGGGCTCTTAGGTGCTTGCTCATTTTGAAAACTGCTTGTGTGTGCTTGTTTTGAAAAGTTTTGTTTTACTTCGTGTTAACCCTTGTTTCTGTCCTCAAGAGTGTTACATAGTTGTTTTTGAAAACTTTGTTTGGAAAGTGTTGGTGTGAAAAAGTTTTTGTTTGTTTGAGCCAGTACCTAGGAACTAATCTACCTACTCGAAAAAATTATGTTCCTTTTCCTTTTAGACAGTGTTGTCCCATTATTGAGAAATAGGTAGCATCATCGTTAGAGTTTTTCAGGGACATTCGAATGGACGAGTACGATCACAAAAGCAATGTTAGGAAATGTTAGTAATCATCCTAAAGCCTTAAAGATCTTTTTCCGAGGCAACATCCGAATGGGTCATTTTAGATCTTTCGGGGCTAGAGGACGACCACTAACAAACCATATACTTCATGACTGTTTACCGAAGGCAACCAGAGTGGTGTAAACCCTAGGAGTGAGCATGTGCGAGTGTAATTTTCAGTTAATTTATCTTTGCACATTTAGTTTTTCTACTATTTTAATTTTCAGTTTGTCTTTCCATACAATCCTAATAACATTCATCTAAGCAGTTTATAGTTTGCGGAAATAAAATGCAAGAAAGTTAAAGTCCTATCTATTACAGGGCTTTTGCAGATACATAGTTATTTTGACTGAAAATAAAGATGCGGAATTGAAACTCTAATTAGTATTACAAACTCGGAGCAGTTACAATAATAATAAAAAGGAAATTAAAAAATGCGCGTGGCGAATTAAGTGCGAGGGAATAAATTAGGAAACCTAAAAAATCTAATTGAAAAATATTTAGGTTAATTTTTTGAGAAAAAATTAATTAGGTTATGTACAAATTAACCCTAATTTATAATTGTTTTAAATTATTAAAAAAAGGAATTAAATTGCCCTAAATTAAATTAACCTAATTAATTAAGGAAATAAAATATTTTATGAAAAAAAATGATTTTTATGTTTTTTGTGATTTTTGATTTTATGATAAAAAATGATTTTTTGTTATTTTATAAAAAAAGATAATTAGTGAAATAATAAAAAAGAATTAAAAAATAAAAAAGAGAAAAAGAGATGGGCCTGCATTGCTGAAAGATGGGTGTATGCTGAATTATTCAGGTCCAATAGTTGCTGAGCCCAGTCTTTGCGTGAGATTCAGTGTTGGCCAAGCTTGGAGGGTACACCATAGTCTTTCATTGATGGGCGTTGGATCTGGAGTATGAACGATCCATTGGCTGGATTGCTGGAGTGCATGATAGACGCCTGACAACATGATGTACAGAATCTGCAATTAAATATTAAGAAAATACCAAAATACTGGGACCTGGGATCGAACCCAGGTCCTTTCGCTTACAAACATGCGCCTTTGCCACTGGACCATCTGTGTTTATTTGTTAATATAAAGAAAACAAATGATAATATATAAAAACAAGTGGATAAATAAAAACAAACAAAATGCGCGCCATGTATTCAAATAGACCAATGGTATTGTGCCAAATTGCCGTCTTCTTCCCTGTCCGTATTTTTAGGTTTGTAACTTTTACCTACGGGAAAACTTCCATGGCTATAGCACTGCAATTTTCAAAAATTCATAGCAAGCATGATAAATCAATTATGAGTACATGGATCAACTCGTCTTGATCTCACGAGCATCATAGTACCCTTTTCTTGGGCCAATTTAACCTGTAGAGAAAAACCCTAAAACGGCCATGAAAACCCTAACATTGGCAAACACGTATACAAGCATCAAAACGCAAAATTACTTAAACCAAAACATTCCAAATGTCAGTACAAACACAATGCTATGCTTGAAAGTGATTAATTATGCGCAAATTATCAAACTAAGATTCAAAAGATGAACCAAACCGTGAGACTCGTATGTCTTGTTTATGGGCTTGGGAACGCTTGAAATTGACCGTGTTAGCTTCTGGGAAGGTCCAGGAAACGATTGGTAGCTTCGAAATGCTTTGAATTTCCATCTAAGCTTGAAATCGATCCACCACTTTTTGTCAATTTTTCAGATTTTGTTTGATGCTTTCACGACATGTAAACCTTGTTCTTGCGCATTGTTCTTGCTCAATATATATAGTGGAGCATATTAGGTCAATAAAAATGCTTTGTATTTTTGATAATCATGGAGATTTGATTTGGTTTTTCTCTTGCATTATATATTTCCTAAATAGGTGTAATCATGCCAATTTGCTCCAATTATCCCTTGATCTGATTTGATATGGTTTGGCCAGTTTGATTAGATTGTGATTCCTACAAAAATTAGATCAAAACCAATCTTTTATATTTTTTTGCAATTTATTTGATTTAATCTAACTTTTAATAAATAAAAATCAAAATAAAATAAATAAATAAGCAAATAATATGTGGAGGCTGATTTGGGGCGTGGACCATGTCACAAACAAAATGCAATCATGAAATGCTAGGCCCATTTGACAAAAAATGCACTTTTGAGCATATTTGACTTTTGGCCATTTTTCAAAAATGGTCAACTTGGACAAGGCATATCTCCTCCAATTTTAACCCTAGATGTGTTATTGGAATTTTTAGAAAGATTAGGATGTCCCCTAAAGAAAACTTTTTGTTTCATCTCAATTGGGTCTTCCATGTTCATGTAACAAGCTTTGACCCAAAAGGTTTTTTTGTTGACTTTTCAAAAGGACCTATAATGTAGAAATTCATATCTTTTGATGAGTGCATATTTTGAACTTATGGGATGAATATGAATTGTAGGCAATTTCATCCTCTTCAAAATGAGCCTTGTATGGAAATTTTTTGATAAAGTATGAAGAAGTTATGCCTGGTCAAAGTTTGGTTGACTTTTCTTGAGAAACCCTAATTTAGTAACTTTTGGGTTTTGATGAATTTGGGGGTATTCCTTGAGGAATCATGATCAACCCTTGATCAAATGATTGATATCTCTTCAAAATGTTGATGTTGACCAAAAATATTGAAGTTTGACTGTATGTGGGCCACAATTTACTTTTGACCTAGTACAGTTGATTTTTAGGCATCTGGGCAATTGACTGGGAAAACTTCTTGTGCAAGGCATGAAACTTGACATAGATGATCTTGAGAACATGTTAGGACCATGGAAAGAATTTGGGACCCTTCTACTTCCCCCACCCTGATGAAAATGGAAACCCTAGTTTGAGGTACATTGCCTTAGGAGAGAGTTTGTCTGGTCAACTCTTGGGCATCCTTGAGCAAGTTAAGGATCTCAATGGGCATGTGTTGAGTAAAATGAGAGGGCAAATTTTGGGGTACAACAAGGCCAACTTTAGATTTTTCAAAATGGAAGAGGGTAAGAAATCGTTGGCCAAAATAGACAGGTTTAATTTGTGTTTGCAACTCCATGCATGTTGTGTGTTGTCAGTGTCTAGGAAGGTTGGTTAATTAGTCGGTCATTTGATGGCATTGATGGTGGGTCAGTTTGGATAATGGTGGATGAAACATGTTCGGTTTGGATTATAGTGGGAGGAACATGGTCGGTTTGGATTATGGTGGGAGAAATATGGTTGTTGTCTGGGGGAAAAGTTTGGGTTATAGCTGGAGGATTAGTTGCAATAAATTGCAAATTTTGATTTATTTTCAATGATGTACACGGAAAAGATGTAGAGGATCATCTAAAAAATCATATGCAGTGTGAAAGAGTAAATGTAGCTTAGCAAAAGGAAATTATGTTTCATCAAAGAATACATGTCTCAAAATAATTATTTTTCTATTGGACAAATCATAACCATTATATCCTTTGTGATTGGACGGTTAGCCCAAGAAAACATACGAGGTATATTGAAGTTGTAATTTATGGATATTGGTAGAAGGAAACATAGTTTAGCATAAACAATGAAAAACCAGAAGGTGTGTATAAGTGGCATCCTGGTGATATAGGATCTGAGTAGGTGACTTTTTGATTCAGGGATTAATGTGGGAGAATATTTAAGTTCTTATTTAAGTGGCATCCTGGTGACAAGTTCTTATTTGAATAGCATGATGCCAAAAGAAAAAGAGAATGGAAGAGTGAGCAAGGAGAGTATGAATCATGTTATTTATGGTGTGTATTCTTTGTTCCTCTTTACCATTATGAGAAGAAGTGTGTAGGCAAGAGAAACAAAAAATAAGGTCGTTGGCATCATAATATTCTTTGAAAGATTCGTTGTCAAATTTGCATCCATTTTCACACTGAAAACATTTAATGGATTTTGAAAACTGAGTTTCAATGAGAGAACTCAATGGTAAAAATTGAGTAGACCTGTGATATTTTGCTAATAAGGAAAATCCATAAAAAATTAGAGTAATCATCCAAGAATAGAATATAATGTTTATGCCCAATAATGCTTAAAATAGGAGAAGTCCATATATCGCTATGCATGATATAAATTGCATCAAATTATGAGATTGAGAAGCATAAAGTGGAAATTTAAGATGGTTCCCAAAGGAAGATGAAGTGAAATTTTTACAACTAATGAACTTATTTTTGCTAAGATATCGCAAAATAGAGGAACCCATGGGCTCCTAGAGACAATGCCATAAACTAGAAGTGAGATTCGTAAATGTGGATGGTTGAAAGAATGAATAACTATTGGTGATATGATAAAGATCCCCAACAGTATCACATTTCATTAGTGACATATGTTGAACCTTGTTTTACAGGTAACCTGTGTTATTTTGATGATGACAATTGTAGAAAGACCATAAAGCTTATTCAACATATTAAAGATGCAAAAGCGGACAAATACAATGAGATAGCACAACATACGATTAGCATGATAGAGATGCAATATGATGATTAATATAGAAGAGCAATGAAAGAACATTCAACATAATAAAATATGAAATCATTTAGAAAGTTAACCAATGTACTCAAGCAGAAAAAATCTACAAGTTACAAACTTGATAGAGGATTGTTAAATATTCAAAGGTTTCAGACAAAGGCACTAAGATGATGAGATCATATTAAAAGACTTAATAAAGAATTGAAGAAAATATGCAAAGGTCAATAAAACAGTGAATACATCAAACAAATCTCCAAAGAACATATCAAAGCAAAATTTAAAACATATGGAATACATTAGACACAAGATATAGTTGGCTATAAGCGCGCGCGCACACACACACACACACACTAAAACCTTTTTTCAAAATAATTTTTGAAATAAAATGAATTGATGAAAATATATAGAAGTTGTATAAAAGTGATGAGGGCATTCAAAAATCCATAAAAATCTTTTTTGGCTATACTTAACCGATTAAGGCTGATGTTAATCGATTAAATAAATTCTCCCTTGCTGAACAAGGTTGTTTGAATTCTATCAAACGATTGGCAACAACTACATGTCAAAACATGCCATTTTGGGAAACCATAGTTATTGGCATTTATGTGTTAATCGATTAACAATAGTTGTTTTTAATTAAATGAGGTTTCCTCTTTTGGGATTCATCAAGTCTATAAATAGAGGTCTCATTTCCTCATTTCATCTAGAATACAAAATGTGTATTGACACACACTTTCTCTCTAAGTTTTTTTCTGTAACTTTCTCTCACTAGTTCTTACAGCCAAATGCTTTTATGAGGAAAGATTTTTTGTGAGGAGAGGTTTATGTACTTATGGTTGGGCAGAAATATATAATTTTCTTCAAGTTTGTTCTTGATTCACCTTGATAAACATCATCCATGTCTAGGAAACAATTATGTGGTTCGAAGCTAAACCCGTTAAAAGCTTTGGTTGGGAATTTGGGTGATTAGGTTCCCATAATCTATATAGGTTGGAGGTTATCAATGTTGTTGAGCTTCCCTTAAGACTATTATAAAGTCTTATTTATTCAAAGTTTAAAGATCGATAATATTGATGAACTCACCGTTAGGTTCATGGTTAACCCATTATAAAACCATATGCTAGTTGATCAGCATATTAAAATCATGAGAGGTTAATGGCCATCATATTAAACCATATTGAGCTCATATATTTTTAGTAGAGATAAGTGATGGTACTTCGATCTACATTTGGGAGAGAAGCTTGGCCACTTCGATCTCAACTCTGGAGAAGACACAAACGTTTATATATTTTATTTTGTATTATCATGGTTGTAGGACAACAATCATTTCCTTGTATAAGGGGGTTCGTGAGCTTTAACTACTAAAATCTCTAAAGTATTTAATGGAAATTCTCAAGAGCAGTTCTTGGGGAGAGGAGTAGGTCCTTCAGTTTTGACCGAACCTCTATATATTGCGGTGTTTTCATTTCAAAATTATTTTTCCGTTGCTAGGTTATAAAAAAGTTTTAAAAACTCTGATAGATCTTTCTATAAAGGATTTTAAAACTTTGTTTGTTATCTCTGAATTTTTTTTTCAAAACCATGTTTTTTAAAACCACACAATTCACCCCCCCACCCCCCCTCTTGTGTGTAAAGTCTCAAGTTCAACAATATTCCCGTTTGAAAGTCAATCATAGAGAATCCAAAACAGTCAAAAGAAATAGAAACATTATTGTCAATAGTGAGATATCACACAAAAATTAAATTTTTTAATAATTTACGGGGCATGTAGGGCATTATATAGTTTTAAAGGTTGTCTAGCTATAGAAAGGATTGATTATCCATAACCACGAATTAGAATATGTTGTCCACTGCCAACGATAATATTTTGATTTGAATTTTTCATATTAGAATAAGATGCGAGATTACCTTATGATGTCGTTATATAAGAGGTTACTCTAGTATCCATATACCCTAACCATCAAGGGGATTGAGGGACATGGTATGCATGGGTTCCAGAGAAGATATGTCGACCATATAATCCTGAGGGTGTTGACCCAATAATCTCGGTTGCTTTGGAGTACCACTTGAGCAAGCCCATTGAGAAGAGGAATATGAGAAAAGAGGGAGTCCCCATAGTGGTGAAGTTTAGCCCCATTGATATTATTTCTAGGGAGTGGGAGGAGGATACCGAGGTAAGGAGTTGGCTTGTTGTGACGGTCGGCCACCACCATGTTTGCCACCATGTTATCCATGCCTTCCGTTTCTGCTGTGATTGCTGCATTTATTATTGATGGAATTGTGGTTGTTGTTCCTCTTGCTATTTTTGGTGTCATTGTAAGGGTAGGGTTTAACAAGGTTGTTTGGTTGTGTCGTAACCATGGTATCTTGTGCCTCGGTGGCCTCCATCTTGATTAAGTCGACTTATTCAAGGGTAATCATGAACCATAACTAATAAAAATGAGGAAGTCGGTTACTCTGACAAACTAGTGTTCTGACCCCTTGTTCAAATCACTGAGACTGAAAATAAGTTGAAGAACAAGTCATTAATTAGAGACAAGTGATAAGTGTAAATTGTAGTTATTTTTTTATAAACTTTTTGTTGCACTTATCCACTCTTTGTCATTAATATTTTTTGAATAAACCTGACTTTTGTGTAAATATGTTTAGTTTGTGTATATTTGTGATTTTGATTCATTTGTGTAACGTTTGATAGATTTTACTTCTTTTGTAGGTATTTATCGCATTTTTGATGCATTGAGAAATAATGTGTCAAAGGCGTGGCTCCGGATGCGTGTTTTCAGAATAAAAGTCCTATTTTGGGAATTTTCCCAGGAGAACATGCTTAGCGCAGTCTTCCCGCTAACCTCGACTATGCTTAGCGCATTTTGTAGCGTGTTGTGCGTGTTTTGAAGATTTGGCAGAACCATAGTTTTTGAGCCCGCTTAGTGCGGTGAGCCCGCTAAGCGCGATCTGTTGAGATTTGTTTTATAACTTCATTTTCATTTCATTTTAGGTTATGGTTTTTTGGGTGTTTTTGTTCCCAAATTCCATCAACCTTATTTTCGTTAGATTAACTTAGAAAACAACATTAGGGCTTTGCTTTTGGATGATTGGAGGTGAATTTCTCATCGACCAACACTGACAAACCGGAAGATTTGGGGTTTATCTCTTCTCCTATCTATGTATTTCTCTTTTTTTGGGTTTTGTTTGTATTTTTACTTTTAACTCATGTATATTTGTGCCCTGGCATTATATAAAACTTGTTTACAAATCTTTGTCGATTATTGTCTTGGATTTTTACTCCATATTAGGGATTTGAGTTGCTATAGACATATACTGCTTGGATTCTTATCTAGGATGATTATCTATTAGTTTCTGGATTCTAGAGATATATTTAGAGCTAACATTCACTTAGGGTATCAAAGCTTAATGCCTCTGTGTTGTTTGTGTTATTCTAAGAGATCGTCAATGCGAGCGATGTAGTTATCTTCTGTAGTGTTAAGGTGGTTGAGAGATTGCTACTGAGATGATATAATGGTTCTCTCAATTTGGATTAGATATAATCTAGGTTGGGAGTGATACGTGTTGACATTGATGAATATTGTAGGTTGAGTATAAGTGGTCGATAGGTTTAAGTTTGTGACTGATAGAGTACATTCGATCCGGATAAGTTTGTCTTTCCTTTTTATACATTTATTTTCTGTTGATACCTTTCTATATAGACCAACTCATTTTAACCCAAACTCATTAATGAGATATTTGTCGAACGATAATTCAGTAGCACTAATCCCTATGGAGATGATACGATATAACCTAAATATCACTCGGTAATTAATATTTACTTTTTTCTTTCCACTTTACCGCTTCAGCAAAATGGCGTCGTTGCGGGGGATTGGTGTTTTTATTGGATCGCATCGTGATAGTTTATTTGTTTTTGAGTTTTGTAGATATCGTATATATTGTCTATTTTCACTTGTTTACATTGATACTTGTATATGCTTACCAAAGTTGTAAATTGTTACATGTTTCCAATACTTGTATATGTTTGTTTCTCTTCACGTTTGTCAAGTGTTTGGTTAGGTTTCACCGTCGGTGAGCAGTAACCGTGTAAAGAGGAAACTTGGAGAAATGTGTATAAATAACAGGTGTCGAGATTACGACGTAAAACAAGCATGTTTTTATTGTTTTTCTTTTTGTTTAATTTATGTAGTGTTGTGTAATTGTCTAAACAAATTTAAATCAGACCAGCTCTGAAATTTTAAATCTTCACTTTTAGATTTGTTTAGACAATTTTCACCCATTCTTTTAGTATGTTTATATTAGTTATTTTATGTTGATATTCTTTGTGGTTTTCCGCAAGCTTGTCGTTTTTAAATTGTGGAAGTGTGTATGTGTTATAAATGATGTTTAGATGTGTAAATGAGAGTAGTGTAAGTGATTATGGAGGTTGATTTAGGACTGCAAGTTGATGTCCTGTTTTTTGCTACTAGTGTAGCGCGCTTAGCGCGGTAGAGCTTGCTTAACGCACTTTACTGTGATGCACCAATGAAATCTTTTTATTTCACTTGGTCGTCCTTTTTTCCACTTTCACCAAGACTTTGTATTAGTAAATAACAATAGTATTATTTTACTAATTCTTTTGTTGTTTGGACTCTAATTTTGGTCTGGTATCTTGAAGAATTTCAAGGTGATTTTCAAATTTTGAATGATTCAACTCGCGGATGTATGGTAATGATAGTTTTCAAAGTTGGTACACACCAAGTACTCGTTTACTGCTTTCAATAGCATAACATGTTTAGGAAAGTTTTCATTTTTATAATTATTATACCCTTCATTCTTTTTGCATTACTTACTTTTGGTTTATTCACTTTAGTTCCCTTTTTACCCCTAAATGTTAGGAAGCTTTCCATTATTAATATATGCTAGAGGCCACAATTCTTGTTCTAGCTGGATTTCATCATGTTTAATCTTTTGCTTGTATTGATTGTATGAAAGCATGAAAGTGATTAAGATATTTTTTTTTTAATTTTGAGCACAACTACCTAGACAAATAGTTAATTCACCTTGTGTGTGTGTGAGCTTTTGTTAATCTCTTTTGAGCCTTTTTGTTAATGTCCACGTTGTTTTTGAACTTAATACTTGTCTATGAGTGTTTGTTTTTTCTTTTTTAATAGAAATTAATTATTTGTTTTCTTGAACCCTCAATCATTGTTTTTGGTTTGAATTTTTACCTTGCCTTAGAAAGTAGGGAGTATTCACACTTAAATGTTGGTTTAATTCAAGTTGGGGAGATAATTGTTTTCTTACTTTTGTGTTGGTTGCTATGAGGTGTTAAAAAAAGAAAAGAAAGAAAAAAAAAAGTGAAAAAGAAAGAAAAAAAGAGAACAAAGTTTTTAAAAAGAAAAAGGAAAAGAGTTTGGAATAATGTTTTGTAAATAAATATGGTGTTTTGGTTTGACAAATTTGGAATGAAGAAGAAAGTTGATGAAATTTTGTGTTTGAACTTTTGTGAGTTGATCACTCCCTTAGGTTTGGGTAAGTTTTTGTTTCGATTAGCCTTAGGAATTATCCCTTGTTTGTTAACTAAGCCACATTATAACCTTGAAAAGCCCTTGTTATTCTTGCCTTTGTATGTTCAATGTGAATTTTTGGATGAATGCATAATTTAGTCTATTGTTTGCAAGATTGTAGATGAGTGTTAAAGTCCTCACTTTTGTGTGTTCTTCATCTACCGATGAATTTTTACTAGGTGTTATTCATGATTAAGCTTGTTTTGTTTTAGAATGTTTAGTATGATTTTTGTACTTAGGATTCATTTTATTTACATGTTACCGTTGTAGGATTGTGAAAATTATTTACTTTGTTTATACATTTTTATTTGAACCATACATTTGTTTTCCATTTTTAAAAACTTATTGATTCATGATTATTTGGTTGATTGTTTTTGTTCTTTGAGTTGTTTGGCCTTGTTTTAGGACAAACAAGTTCAAGTTGGGGAGAGTTTGTGATCTTACTGATTGATCATAACCTGAAAGTGGGCCCTGATGATGACGTCTGTTTGGCTGTAAATACAAGGAGATGAGGAGGGTGTACCTGCAAGGCACTCAGACGATCAAGTAAGAATGGGTGCAAAGAGATACGAGAAAGATATTAGGGTTTTTAGTATGAATGTCAGATACCTGGCCCATAGAAGTGTGAGGGTTTATATAATTCCCCCAGCGCGTAGCTATTGATTCCTATTTTTGGGCCTAGATATTAGGTTCCGCAAACATAGGTAACTTCTAGAACTTGGTCAAAACAGGCAGTCACGCGCGTTACTAGCCATTTCTTCGGCAAGGGTGAGATGACGGGAAGACACATTGTGAGTGCATTTCTGGTTGTCCAATCGACGAGTAGCAAGCGGACCTGGACTAGATGTTGATGCAGGCAGACGCATGGTCAGGATATCGTTATCCTTGACACTCCTATGGTATGGTCAACCAAGCATGCTCGACCGGGGATCAGAGTTAGTGGGCCAAAGATGTTTGGGCCATGCTGAGTGTAATACGGTGGGAGAATTGACTTGGGTGTGTTGCATTTTATTGCAATTGTTGCGGATAGCAAGAGCCGCCACCTACTTTTATTTTATCCAATAAAGGAAAGGGTGAAAAGAACAAGAAAGACCTTTTGAGATATTTTCTTGAGTTCGGGGGGGGGGGGGGGGGCAGGTTATGAAAAGGGGAGGTGTTAGCACCATTTTCATCTGTAGTTATCTACGGGCTCTTAGTTGCTATCTCACCTTGAAATGCTTTGTTTGAAATATGTATGTGATTGTTTTGAAAGTATTTTTTAAAAGTTCCTTCGTTTAGGCGAACTTTGTAAATATACTCGTCTCTATAAGAATGCATACAAAGTGTTGCTTTATTTGAAATAATGTTTGGAAAATGGTTGTGAGCAAGCAACTATGAATGTTCTACCTACTCAAAAAGTCTTAGTTCATTTCCTCCTCCTTTAGATATTGCTATCTTACCATTGATTGATAAGAAGCTCTATCATTGGATGCGAAGGGACAAGCGCGGGGTCATCGTACAGTCATAGAAAGCAACATTGTAGGATACCTTAGAAATATTTGTAAGGGTCTAAGATCATTTATCTAAGGCAACATTTGAAGGGTCATCGAGGGACTATGATCTTGTTATGATTGTTTTTGCTAAAGTATCCCACATTCGCGTAACATGACTATTTTTTATCTTTAGGCAACAAGTGAGGTTAACCCTAGAGGTGCAAGTGTACAAAGTGTTTGTTTTCATGCTCTTTGTTCTTGAATTATGGTTTGTTACTTGTTGATTTTATGTCTTGCCATACAAACCCTAATTGTTAGCATTTATATTTAAAGCGATAAATTGCGGAAATGTAAAATTCTATGCTATTACATCATTTAGGGATGGGGGGTACAAATTTACAAATGGGGAAGCAAAATGAATTAAACCTAATTACTATTACAACCATATTGAACTTGAATAAATAATATACAAGAATGTGAAATAATGTACAAGGATGTAAAGGTGATGTGGACAGAAAAAAGGAAATGTTTTTGTTTAAATTTTTATATGAAAAGGTTTTTAACCTAATTAGACTAAAAAGAGAATGGTTAATTAGTCTAAGAAGACTAAACTTAAATTAAATAAAAAAGAAATAAATTAATTAAGAAACAATTCTTAGATTTTTTATTTATGAAAAGATTTTAACCTATTTAATTAAAACTAAAATGAATGGAAAAAAAATTAAATAATTAAACTCCTAAGTTTTAAATTAATTTAATTAAAATAAACTAAGTCTAATATTAATTTAATTAAGAAAAGAATTTGGCTAAAGGAATGTTTTTGGTCTTTTTATCTAAAAGAAATCAAATGAAAAATATACTAAATATCTAAATAATAAATATAAAATATTTTTGGTATTTTCAGTTAATAAAATAATAATAATAATAATAATAATAATAATAATAATAATAATAATAACAATGGAAAAATAAAAAAAAATAAAATATAAAAATTAAAGTCAAGGGGGGTTAAAAAATGAAAATGGTGGCCCAAAAATATTTTTTTGTTCAAATCAGAAAACAAAATAAAAACAAAATAAATGGGTCTGTGCTGAAAAGTAAATGAGGGTGTTATGAAGCAAAAATCATCCAGGCCCAAAACAAAGGTCCAATGCCTGTTTGGATCTAGTGTGGATGACTTTTGATGATGTATCATAGTCTGATATATGTGGAGCGCTAGTTTTGATCATGTAATAATCAAGTGGTGGTTAGGAGAGGACTACCATGCACGCCTTGGGCCTTTATGCACTGAATCAGAAACAAATAAATGTGAAACAAATAAAAGGCTACCACTGGGGCTCGAACCCAGGTCCCTATAGATCAAAGTCTTACGCGCGTGCTCTCTACCACTGGGGTGGCTATACACCAGTTTATTAATACAAAAGCATAAATATATAAAATAAAACAAGTCAAGAGGCCAACTTCATCTTCTTTCTCGCGCCAACAATTTTGAAAACTGTAACTTCATCAATTCTCAACCATTTTTAAAAGTGTAAACATGAAACTTGTGCATTTTTTCATCACGAATCCAACCATGTAAATAACTTAAGCTAACACTCAAAGATAAGGATGAATTTCTATTGGTACCAAACTGAACCCTAATTTTCCAGAAACTTCAAACCCAAAATTCTTAATACACAGTCAATATAAATGAAAACCCTGGACATGGTTAGCTTCAGAGCAATGAAATCTACATTTCTACTTCAGCATGTGTGTACAAAATATGCTTGTATCAAGATATCACAGTTGAGAAAAACTTACCTTGAAGTTAGAATCGTGTATGGAGTTTGAGAAACCTTTTAGGCATCCTAATAATCTATTTAGCTTTCCTGGACCTCCCTGAGTCTGTTACAACCTTTACTTTACTTTAAAAGTCCCTGATTCTCCCTACTCAAGTCAACCTACAAGCTTGATGTTTGAAAATAGTGAATGATGAAAATGGGGTTACAGGAGCGTAACATGTGTTGGGATGGCTTTGATATGATGTATAGAGAGTGTATGGATGATTAGATTTGAAAACGCATGAGTGGTTTTTGATTTGGGGGTTTGAAACTCAAAACTGTCAAGTTATGGACAATTTTGTGCAGTAGGGTGCTTGAGAGGTTTTTTGCGTGCTTGAGCCCGTGTCTTTGCTTGCCATTGACTTGTATATTTGTATGGCAAAGGTTAGATATGTTTTTCTCATGGGATTTCCGAGTTGCAGGGTTTTGGCTAGGTGGCTTGTTTTTGAAGAAAAGTGGAAAACAAGTTTCAATATGTTGTACCTTTGATCATAGAGTGTTAATTACTTTAAACACAATGCTTCTAACTTTTTATATGGAGTGTAATCAAAACAAACAAGTTAGGAACTCAATGCATTGACTTTGTGCATAAAACTTGCTTTACAAGAATATAATTGTTACTTTCTTTCCAAAATCGAAAAATTGCTTTGGATAATGGCTTAATCACTTGGACCACACCTCAATAAATTGTATAAACAATTAATTATGGAGTGATTTACAAGTTAGAAGCCTGCAAAAACAAGATTGTGCAGCATAGGCTTGAGATTTGAATTCTTGTTCATCACAAAATGACCTATAATTCAAGTTTAAAACCCTAACTTCATCTCTTCGATTCTCTTAGCTCAAGAATGATCTCAATGAGTTATTGGACATTTTGGAAATCTTGGAACATCCTCTACAACCTTCATATTTTTCATTTTTGAAGAATCAATTGTAACTAAGTGAAACATTTCCATGAAGTTGGTAACAAAAATCTTCCTAACTAGGTCAAATTTTCACTAAGTGTTTTTTATACAAAGTACATGACTTTGTGAATCTATAAATCAAAATCCAAGTATTTATAATATTTGATCAGTAAAGAAAAGTTTTAGATCTCACCAAGATCTACAACTTTCCTGTTTAAAATTTCCTTTGAATCATCTTGCATCTTGGTGAAAAATTGGCCTGAAGTCATGAAAAATAAGACTTAAAAACACTAAGAAAAATTCTAAGTCTTGAAAAGTTTGACTTTTTAAAGATGAATTTTGAATTTATTTATTTCTTGATGATCAAGTTTCATATTTTTGAATTTATTGATGAGATGTGATCTTTGAAACTCAAATTTGATCAAAAAGTCAAAGTTTGACTTTTGGTGTATCAATTCAATTTTCATCAGTTGACTGAATTTCTACTATCAATCAATTAATCTTGAGAAATGTTTTGAGCCATGAAATTAGGTAAAAAAGTTTTATTTGAATCCTTGAGATAGTGCTCCAATTCATTAGATCATGTATTAGGTCAAAAGCTCTTGATTACCACATGACTTCAAAATGTTGATATTGGTCAAAAATCTTGAAGTTTGACTGTAGGCTTACCACATTTGAGTTTTTACCCAATATAGTTGATTTTAGGTCATCTGATCAATTGACTGAGAAATTTTGTGATTCAAGACTTTAAACTTGACATGAGCAATCTTGATGGTCCATAATGATCCATTAAAGTCATTTGAAGTATTTGGAGTCCAATTATCCTTGTGCAAACTCAAACCCTAATTTGAGGTATCAGTGTGGAGGAGATGGCTTGAATTAGTCAATACTTGTGCAAGCTTGAAATTTTGAAGATCTTTGTGAGATATATCTTGAGAAAAGAGTGGGAAAATTTTGGGGTACAACACTGAGGTAGAAGCGGATTGGGCCAATTCTGGTTATTGGGCCAGTCTAGAACAGGAGCCCCCCAAGTCATTGCTTCTGGGCAGACGAGTGACGACTTAACACAAGGCTGAAAGAAGAAATGGGGACGTTTCTCAAACGACTTTGTGTGAGGAGTTCGAGTGATGCTTGGTGTGACTGTCTATAAGGGAGAAGAAGAGTTTAGTGGACCTTGAGGGGTTAGCGTGCCACACATGCATCGAGCCACATGTTGTCATAAAGGTGTGATGCAAAGTCTAGGGACTAGGGCATAATGATGGTGACCCTTAGGTTCCTCTAGGTGTGTGCCCGCTCATGCTCTAGTGAAGTTCATCTATACAAGGGAGATAAGAAGCTTTGTTTTCACTTTTTTCTTGCTCTTTCTCTGCTCGTCTCTGTTTTCTGCACGACACCGTTGTTCTCCTCTGAAGTTCTTTCTCTTTTCTTAATTTACCATTATAATCTCTGCCCGTTCCACCGCTAGTCTTCCCTAACTTGGTAAGTTTCCTATTTTCCTTTTGTTTTTGCCAAAATTTTCCTTGTTATAGGTTATATTTTAGGTTGAGGTTTTAGAGATGTATGCCGTTAGGGGTAGATTAGCCATAGATTGAACGATTCTCAGTGGTTCTGCCGCCTGGGAATGTTGGCTCCACCAGAGTTGTTTGGTAACTCCTGGTGGTAGGTCCAGTGATGGAGGTTTATGATGAACTTTCTGACGAAATTAGACTATTCCCTGGGTTTTCTGCTTTCAAATTCCTGAGTTTATGATGTGTCCCTAGGCGAGGTCCAAAACCATTTGTAGGGAAAGGAACTTTACTTATGTGAGCTGGGGTTTATCCTGGTCGTCGAGCGCCTCATACATTAGAGGGAATTATCCTCGTGTTGCTTTCTGATGTTTTAAGTGAGGGCTCTAGTCGGGGATAAGGTCCATTTTCACGCCCTTTCACTTTATTAGTGGCGGAAGGGTGGATTTGATGCAATGTCGAATTCACTTTTTTCCTCTGCTCTTCAGGTATGATGGCCAACAGTACTGAAAACAACCTTATGATTGAGCATATTAATTCTGTTGCAAGTTCATCTGGGGGCACGTCAACCGAGGAGAGTACCTCATGGGTGTGTGATCCCTATCTGGGCGTACCCAAGCAAGGTGCAGACGCACGGGGCGAGCCTGAGGTTCCCATGGATCCTTTGGCCTGGGTCACGTAGGGTCCTATGTAGATCGTTTCCCATTTTATCGAGCACCCAGGTGAGGTGTTTACGTTGGTGGCTCCGAGGATGGAGTCGTAGGATGCAAAGGAACAATGGGCGATCTACATCCTCGGGAAGGATCATCGCGTATGTTCGAAGTTTGATGCGAACCATCTTCCTATGTACAAGATTCTCTTTTGAGAGTTGGGTCTATGACTTCCTTTCTCTGATCTTCATGTGACCGTTTTTAGGTATCTTCATCTTGCTCGCTCCTAGCTTTATCCTAATTTTATTTCCTTCATGCGGGCTTTCGAGATAGCGTGCGATTATCTACAGATAGGGGCCACCGTTCCTTTGTTCTTTTATTCCTTTCACCTCCAGCAGGGACAATTTGGTAATCAGTGGGGATATGTTTCCTAGAAAAAGGATAACGGGAAGTTGTTCAAGGCTTACCTCGAATCCGTCCGAAATTTTAAGGAGAGGTATATGTTAGTCCAGCCCGTGTCAGAGAGGGTGTTGGTGAACAATATTAGGAGCGTTCCACTGGTAGATGATGCCGAGGAACCTGAGCTAAACGAGGACGGGGATGCGGTGATGAAGTTGGTGCCAAAGTTTAGTTTCTACTAGTCATGTAATCATTTTCTTCGTGGCACCAACCACTATTTTTGGAAGAAGGGCCAGTTGAGCCTTGAGGACCAGGCGAGTCATGACTGATTGTCGGCCTTTGTTGCGCGGATACCTCCTTCCCAGCATATGGGAAAAGGGGGAAAGCCCGTTACCGACGAGGATGGGTAGCCCGTTGTTGTACCAAATAATTTTCCCTCTTTTTTCTTAAGACATTTCTCACCAAAGAACTCAAACACAATATCTTGACCTAACTTCATGGCTCAAATCATTTATCAAGATCAATGGATTAATAGTTAAAGATTGATCAACTGATGAAAAGTCAACTGATACACAAAAAGTCAAACTTTGACTTTTTAATAAACATTAAATTTCAAAGATCAAGATTCATCAAGATACTCAAAAATTTAAAACTTGATCATCAAGAATCAAGAAAGTCAAGAAAGTGCACAAAAAGTCAAAGTTTTCAATACTTAGAACATTTCTAAGTATTTTTAACCTTGATAATTTCATACTTCATGACAATATTTCACCAAGATACAAGATGATTCAAGGAAAACTTTCAATATGAAAGTTGTAGATCTTGATGAACTCTACAACTTTATTTTAGGGGGTTGGTGTCCAAAAAATGCTTAGATTTGAAGATATAGGCTCATGAAGTCTTGACATTTTTTTATAAAACACATAGTAAAATTTTCAACAAGTTTAGGAAGATTCTTGACCTAACTTCTTAACTAATTTTCACCTACTTCTGAGATGATTTAGCCAAAGTGGTTAACATGAAGGTTTTAGACAATGTTTCAAGTTTTCCAAAATGTCCAAGAGCATGAATTTATCATACTTGAGCTAGGAGATTTGAAGAGATGAAGTTGGGCATCCATAATTGAATTATAGGTCATTTCTATGATAACTTTGAGACAAAATCTTCATGCCATGCTACATAATCTCACTTTGAAGGCCTCTTAACTTCCAAATCACTCCATAATATAATGTTTACACAATTGATTAAACCATTATCCAAGTGTTTGAGCCATTGTCCAAATGATTTTTCCATTTTTGGCACAAAGTTAACATTACCATTCTTGTAAAGTAGCTTTAATCACAAAGTCAACTCTTCTCGAGCCTCTAACTTGTTCTTTCTACACACACTCAACATACAAGATCAGATAAGCATGCTTAAGGTATCCAACAACTCTATGAAGCAAAGTAAAAAGCATTGGAACTTTGATCTTCAAGCTTGCTTCATTTAAAATCCAACTTAGCCAGAACATGTGATCTTGCAAATCTGATAAACCCTTGTCTTAAAACCTCTTCCCTATAAATAGAGAGATCATTTACAAGATAAAAAAAAGAAGGAGAGGAACAAACCCTCAAAACTCCTTTACTCTCAAAAAACCAAAATTGTCCACAAAACCTCCATTTTTGAGCTTTGAAGTCCAAATACTTGAATCCCTCAAACCTTGTAAGTTTGGCCCAAACTAATTATCCAAATACTTCACATACATCATATAGAAGTTATCCAAACATAAGAACAACTTTTGTAACATCATTATCACCATCTTTCAAACTCAAAAACAACATCTTGCAACTTGACTTGGTTGGGGTGATTCAGCAACTTTCAACACAAAGTAAGGATTGACATAGCTTCAAGAAGGTCCAAGGGAGCTTAATCAATCATAATATTGCACTTGGAACATCTAGAAGAGGCTTCAAACTTTTCTCCAAGAGAGGTAAGTTTCCTCAAACTGTGATATCCTTATCCATACATCATTTGTTTTTGTTTTCAAAAGAATAAAACATGACAAATTCAAGCATAAGAGTGCAAATGTCTAAAATTAAAAAAAAAGCTTTAGGAGCCCTGACACGGGTGTCCATGTCAAATGAAACGACACATGTTAGGGGGAAAATATGCAAAAAGGCAGGATAGGGGCTGACACGGGTGCCTGTGTCACACGGCACGTCCCGTGTCAATTCAGTTGGGACGATGAAACTTAACAAAAAGGAAAGACAGGGGCTGACACGGATGTCGGTGTCGCACGGCACGACCCGTGTCAATTTAGCTGGGACAAGGAAAATGCGCAAGGTGGTAGGGTAGAAGTTGACACGGGTGCCTTTTTCCGGTGACACGGCCCATGTCATCCTAGGCATAAGAAATCTTAATTTTGAGACTTTTGCTATAATTTTGGATCATTAAGGTACATCGGACATTTTGTATTGTTGGGAATTGAAATTAACATCCTAATTATTTTCTAAACACTTAAAAACCATTAGACTTAGATTTTATTTTAACTTCCATAATTTCAATTAACTTATTTTTTTAAGGTTTTTTTTGTTTAAAGTAATTAGTTTACTTTTTTAGTTAAAACTAATTAGTTTTCTTAGGTTAATGATCAAACTTTATTTTTTTCTATAAAAAAAATTCACCAAAACAATTTCTTTTTTTCCTTTTTCTCTACTTCACATTTTTGCATATTTAATTATTTCGCATTATCATTTAAGTACATGGTCTGTAATAGATAATTAGGCTTTACCGCTTTCATCCCCATTCACAAACTTGTACCCCATTCCCAAAGCATTGTAATAGCGTAGGATATTTAATTTCTGCAATTTATCGCTTTCCATATTTCTGTTAGTAAATAGGGTTTGAATGGCAATATTAAAATCAATCATAGCAAAACTATAATTCAAAATAAAATATTTGAATCAAACCCACTTTTCACACATGCACCTCCAGGGTAACCCACACTTGTTGCCTCTGATAAAAACACTCATGTCCCTCGAACGTGGGATGTTTTAGAACAGACCCTCGATTAAAAGATCATAGTCCCTCGATGACCCTTCAATGTTGCCTTCTATGGCAGTACGATGACCCACGCCTGTCCCTCACATCCAATGATAAGACTCTCTATCAATCAATAATAGATAAGCATTATCTAAAGGAGGAGGAAAAGAACAAAGACTTTTTGAGTAGGTAAATTGCTTGTAATTGCTTGCTCAGAAACATTTCAAAACCAATAACTTTCAATACACCAACACTTTCTTGAAATATTTTCAAAGTCAACACTTTGTATGCATTCTTATAGAAATGAGAATCATTACAAAGTTTACCCAACGATGGCACTTTTCAAAATATTTTCAAGTAAACACATTCACAAAAGCATTTCAAAGTGATCAAGCAACTAAGATCTCGTAGATAACTATAGATGAAAAGGGTGCTAACACCTTCCCTTTTCATAAACTACCCCCCGAACTCAAGAAAACATCTCAAAAGGTCTTTCCTGTTCTTTTCACCCTTTTCTTTATTGGATAAAAGAAAATTCGGTGGCGACTCTTGCTATCTGCAACATTTGCGATAAAATGCAAAACATCCAAGTCAGTTCTCCCACCGTATCACAGAACTGGCGACTCTGCTAGGGGTGAACTAAAAGTGGGATTACCTTAAGATCTAGATCAACTTTATTTTCTTTATTTGTTTTCCTTATACAAGTGGGATTACCTCTAGATCTAGATCTTATACCCAGATCTGGGACATATTAGGTAAGTAGCAATAGATCGTGGGGACTATGCGGCGTAATACCGACATGGTTGAAACGATGGCTACTTTAGTGTGACACATTTGTTGGTACTGGTGTCCCTTGAGTCCAGTCAAGGAGAATACGGGGCCGCTGTGTGGTGTCATGAAGTACTAACTGACCGTAGAACCTTAGGTTAACAACTTGGCCATTAGAAAGTAGTGAGATAACTGGGTTTGGTGCAAGACTAAAGTTGGTTGATACTCGATACTGCACTCATTGAGATAGGACTTTTGGGATTTTTGGCCGCAGTTTGGATGCTTAAGCTAAAACAATGCCCAATGAAGAAAGATCAGTGATATTGAGATTCCTTAGAACCCGATTACTTTTATTAGGACAAGTTGAACCAACTAAACTTCAAGAGGGTACTTACCTATAAACCTCATTTAAGCCTAAACCTAAGGCCTTGTATGCTTTGTTTGTGTGTGATTATTTGTTCATAAACATCATGACATCATGCCATAGCATTTTCACTAACCATTTCAAGGACCTACAAATTTATCTTTGTTCTGTTTTGTAGGATATGGTTTTCACTCGCAGGAATACCATCCGAATCAACTTCGTAAGAGTGCCTCCTCAATTAAAAGAGTTAGAATCAAAGGTTCCTAAAAATTCTCCATTCACCAAAAGATATGGTTGACTTCTCAATCTAGTTACCTCAAGCTTTGAAGAAGACATGATGAGGGTGCTCTTTCAGTTCTTTGACCCTGTACATCATTGTTTCCCCTTTCCCGATTATCAATTGGTGCCTACAATGGAATAATTCTCTCAACTAATAGGAGTATATGTTCTTGATCAAATACCCTTCACTGGTTTAGAGGAAACTCCAAAGCCTGAAGTTATTTCCAAGTCCTTACATTTGAAGAATGTTGACATTGTAGCTAATTAGGAGACAAGAAGTGGGGTCAAAGGCTTTTTGGCTAAATTCCTGATGGATAAAGCTCTTTTATTTTGGGATTCTATGGACTTACAAGATTTTGAGGAGATCTTGGCTCTTCTAATCTATGGGTCGGTGCTTTTTCCTAACCTTGACAAACTCATAGATGTGAATGCTGTTAAAATTTTCCTTACTCGTAACCATGTGCCCATATTTCTTGGAGATGTTTTACACTCTCTTCATACTCGCACTATGAGGAAGCAAGGGACTATTATGTGTTGCTTGCCTTTGCTGTCTAGGTGGTTTATTTCGCACCTTCCCTGATCAGTATTGAAGAATGAGCAAGTCTTGAGGTGGTCTCAAAGGTTAATGTCGCTTTCACACGGATATCCATAAGTGCTCTCGATCACAAGAGTAAATTACTATCATTGACCATTGTGGGGAGTTCCCTAATGTTACACTCTTGGGAATTAGGGGAGGTATTACTTAATCCTTCTTTGGCTCTATGATAATTTGGCTATGCTCGAAGAGATGGTCCTCATGATGCGTCTATCCAAGGTATTGTTTTTTACTATGAGAATGATGTTCAAGGTTATCATCGAAAGTTTTTACATGCTTGGGGCATGGTAAGCAAGGTTGATAGAAAGACTTTGGGGCATAGGAATTCCATCCCTCTTGAGCCTTATCTCAAATTGGTATGAGCTCGTGCTCAAAGTCTCATGATGCTGTATCCAGCTATCCTACCAATAGTTGTGGAGCCTGTTGCCGAGGGAGACATTCCTTATACCATTGTCCATCCTGACATGCCTACCGAACTCGAGGAATTGTAGAGATCGTGGATTCAACTCAAGAGGGAACGAGACACCTTTGAAGCTCAATTCTATGCAAGCGAGAAGAAAGTGTTGGAGCTCACAAGGAAACTTCATGAGGAGCGAAGCCTGAATGCATACTTGCACCAAAGAGGAAGCGTCCATGGGAGACTTTAGCTTTTTGTTTTAGGAGTTCATTTTGTTGTCTCCTTGATACCTTTTTGCTTTACTCATTGTAAGCCCAAGGGGAAATTTTAACTCTTGAATTTATTAATACAATTGTTGTTTCTGTTTCCTTTTTGGCTAGAAAACTTAAATCTCTTAAGATCATTGAAAACATTGCATATGCATAGCATGCATCATATCATAAGAGGTTTTCCGATACAGGTTTCCTAATCTTTTTACTGTTTATTTCAGTATAAGATGGCTCTAGATCAAACTGTCAAAGATCTGCATACTCAATACGCACAGTTCTAAGAGACTCTCCTCAACCTAGCAAAAGGTCAGCAAGAAATGATGGAACTCCTTGCCACCAAAAATAAGACTAAGAAATGGGATGTTATTCTCAACATGGGAAGAAGGTTCAAGGGGCCCACCAGACTGGCTCAAAGAGAATAGGCTTCTTCTGAGGAATAAGACAATCAAGAAGTGGAAGTTAGGAGCACCAGAGTTAGGGGTGGAAATAACCAGATTATTGAGGATGAAGATTATTCTGAAGAGCAGTATCCATCCGCGGATGAGAAATACAAACAGCTAGAAGACTGACTTAAGGCTATATAGATCCAAACAGTTACTGGTTTGGACTTTGAGATTTAGGTCTGGTCCCTAGGGTGGTCATTCCCCATAAATTTAAGGTTCCTGTCTTCGCCAAATACGATGGGGTCTCCTGTCCAAAGAGGCATCTGAGGTTTTATGTCCGTAAGATTCAACCACACACCGCTGATATGAAGTTATGGGTGCACTTCTTCCAAGAAAGCTTATCTGGGACACAATTAGAGTGGTTATATCAACTTGAGGGGACTAATATCCACACATGGGAGGATCTAGATGCTTCCTTCTACAGACAATGCCAATAAATTGCTGATCTTGCACTAACTCGCGTGCAACTACAAGATATGATAATGGGTTAAAATGAAGGCTTTAAGGAGTATGATCAAAAATGGAGGGACCTGGCTGGAAGGGTGCAACCCTCGCTGACTGACATAGAATAAGTGGACATGTTAATGGGAACCTTGACTGGTCCATTCTTTAACTTGCTGATTGGGAGTTCTTCGTCAGGGGTTATTGAATTAATTTTGACTAGCGAGCAAGTTGAAAGTGGAATCAAAAGCGGAAAAATCCCCATGGCCTCAACCTTTAATGCTGTAAAGAAACCATTTGTTGGTAATAAGGAAACTAATGTTATTTATCGACAAAGGAGCCGTGTCAAGAACGACCGTCATCAGTCGGTAGGAGTTGTATTGATTTCAAAACCCACCCCAATTCAACGTCCACAACAATCCAACAATCAGCAAAGGCCAGATGCCCCAAGGAGGCAGTTTACTAGAATTAACATGCCACTGTCTCAAGCTTTCCAACATCTATTGAAGGTGGATTTGGTAACGTTGCGAGATCCTCACCCTGATCCCAATACTTCCTCTCCCAAATATGATCCAAATGTGAAATCCACCCATCATATAAATAATCCTGGACATACACAAACAACTATTCGGCGTTGATAAACAAGATCCAAGATTTGATTGATTACACGATGATTGAGTTTGACCCTCTACAGACCCCTAATGTGATTACCTCACCCATGCCCAGTCATGGTAAAAGTGTTAATGTTGTTGACGATGTTTCTTATGTCTCCTCCATCAATGATCTGAATACTCCATTATTAACTGTTAAGAAGAATCTTCTAAGAGCCGGTTTTTTCCTAGTTTCATTGAAAATTGTTACCATTGTGCTTCCCAAACCAATGGTTGTATGTGGCTGAAGAAAGGTATTCAACGCCTGATTGATAGCCATAAAATTCTATTTGAGAAAGCTCTGTCCATGAAGAGTTTACTTGAAATCATACCTCAAGATATTTCCATAATCACCATTTCAAATGCTCCTATTAGGATCACCTCTAAAGGCCATATAAGGATGCCGGTTGAGCCAAGAGTGGCTCCCTTGATCATCACTATACCAGGGCCAGTCCCCTATATCTCTGACAAAGTTGTGCCCATGTTCCACAAGACACCACTACTCATCAATTTGAGAATTGTGTAGCAAGCCTAATTGCTGATAATAGCTTGGGATTTTCTGATGTAAATTTGACTCCGGCGGGGAAGAATCACAACAAGGCTCTCCACATCTCTATTGAATGCAAAGGCATCACTCTGGCGTATGTGTTAGTAGATACTGGGTCCTCCCTTAATGTTCTACCTAAAGGTACTTTGGATAGATAGGACTGTGATGGGCTGGTGTTGAAACCCACCGATATTGTGTTGAAATCCACGGAGAAGTTGATCTACCGATCAAGGTGGGATCTCAAGTCTTCAATTCAACTTTCTATGTAATGGATATCTGCCCACTCTATTCATGCTTGCTTGGACGCCCATGGATTCATGGGGCAGGTGCGGTTATCTCTAAATTACATCAAATGCTGAAGTACCCAGTGAAAGGGAGGGTTGTCACAGTCTGTGGAGAGGAAGAATATACGGTCAGTCATTTGAATTCTTTCAAATATGTTGAAATGGATGGAGAATTCATTGAAACCCCCTATCAAGAATTTGAGGTAATCCCTCAAATGATTGTTATTGCTAAAGATATGGCTGCTACTCCTAAGGACACACCAAGAATGGCCTCTCTGAAGGATTCTAGAGCTGTTGTAGAAAATAGAGGCTGCACTATTTGGGGACAACTTCCTAACATCCCCTACAAATCTGACAAATTTGGGTTGGGTTTTACTTCAAAGGCTCAAAAAGAGGTTCTACGTGCACGTGCTGGTGGACCGCCTCTCCATATTAGCAACAATGAAGTCAATGCTCTAGAAGATAATGACAGTGATGATGACTTGGACGACTGGATATTCCCAACTATTGATGGTGGACTCAATAACTGGAAGGCCAAAGATTTCAAATCAATCTCCTTCAGCCATGAGTAATTGCTATTTCTTGTTTTTATTTCTTTAAGAAGTTTTTTTTGTATAATTTCTGTTAAAACAATGACTTTAAACCATGTACATTACCCGGGGCACAATGGTCCATTTGTTAAGGGTTGTCATTTCATATATCATATGCTCATTTAATGAAAACATTGGAAGATTTTGAATTCAAATTTTGTACTCCTTGTCTTTCTTTTACTATATTGCATTTTCAAAATAGCCATGTGACCTTATTGCACACACACACATTTGCAGATCCACATCCACTCCAGATCTCATTGACAACAATTCTACTATTACCATTTATGACTTTAAAAATCCAATCTATCAAAAGCCGAAGATGAAGGTGAAGAATATTGTGAGATAACTGGAGAACTCTCCAGACTCCTGATACAAGAGGAAAAGGCCATCTGACCGCACGAAGAACCAGTCGAAGTGATAAACTTGGGTACTGAGGAAGATAAGAAAGAAGTCAAGATTAGCGCCAATTTGGAAGACAGTGTCAAGAGAAGATTGGTTCAGATGTTGCACGAATATGTTGGGGTCTTTGCTTGTTCATGAGAAGATATGTCAGGGCTCGATACCGATATCATGGTTCATCATCTACCAATAAAAGAGGGTTGTTCTTCAATCAAGAAAAAGGTTCATCGCATGCATCCTGACATGTCCGAGAAGATCAAGGCTGAGGTAATGAAACAGTTCAATGCAGGTTTCTTGGAAGTAACGTCGTATCCCCAATGGGTTGCAAATGTTGTTCCGGTGCCGAAGAAAGACGGTAAGATCCGTATGTGGGTAGAATACATGGATTTATATAGGGCAAGTGCCAAAGACGACTTCCCACTACCGCATATTGATGTCTTAGTTGACAACACTGCTCAACACAAGGTGTTCTCCTTCATGGACAGCTTCTCGGGTTACAACCAAATCAAAATGGCACCCAAAGACATGGAGAAGACTACTTTTGTCTCACAGTGGGGCACCTTCTGTTATAAGGTCATGCCTTTTGGCTGAAAAATGCAGGCACAACTTATCAACGGGCTATGGTGGCTTTACTTTATAATATGATTCATCATGAGATAGATGTCTATGTTAATGATATGATAACAAGGTCCCAAACTGAGGAAGAGCACCTTGATCATCTGCACAAACTATTTGACAGGCTGAAAAAATACAAGCTGAGGTTGAATTCCAACAAATGCATCTTCGGGGTAAGTTTTGTGAAGCTCCTAGGATTCTTCATCAGTGGAAAAGGAATTGAAGTCGATCCAGCCAAAGTTAAAGCTATCCAAGACATGCCATCTCCTCGTACTGAGAAGGAGGTTAGAGGTTTTCTAAGATAACTCAATTACATTTCCCGATTCATCTCTCATCCGACTGCTACTTGTGAACCACTCTTCAAGATGCTGAAGAATGATCAAGTGCTAAGATGGAATAGAGACTGCCAAATAGATTTTGACAAGATCAAGGAATACTTGCAAGAGCCACCAATTCTGATGCCACCAGCTGAAGGAAGACCTCTGAACATGTACTTAACTGTTTTAGAGAATTCAATGGGGTGTGTGTTGGGACAGCATGACGAGTCTGGTCAAAAAGAGAATGTAATATACTACCTTAGCAAAAAGTTTACCGACTGTGAAACAAGATATTCATTGCTCGAGAAAACTTGTTGTGCTTTGGCATGGGCTGCTCGTCGACTAAGACAATATGTTATTTTTCTTGTTTTAGGATTGGCATAATTTTTATAGAATAAATAATAGCAGTAATAGTGTAATGTAGAATAGGATGTATAAACTTGCTAAGAAGAATAGGTACAACAGGCAGTCCTATTACAATGTTAGAACATGTTGTGTTGAACTTTTTCAACAACTTGAACAACATGTCAAAGAAGAGGTCTTGACATCGTGCCTGCTGAGCTGGATTAATGAGATTCAGTTTGTTCTTAACATAAGCAGAATATTCAGGAGAATATTATGAATCCTATATGGTGCATATTTAAAGGTCCAGAAAGTTCAATCAGAAATCAAGGAGAATGAAGACTTTCTAAATAAGGAGATTATTTAGGAAAGTAAAGATTGAAGACCTTTCTTGGGGGAGAAGTTTCTGCAGTTTGTTACAGCTGATTTACTGTGATTGAAGGCCCAAAACTAGTTGGGTAACAAGTTATAAATAGAAGGGTTTGTAACCCAAAATACGCACGGCTCGAAATGTAGAAGTCTAGGGTTTTGTCAAGGTAAACCTCCCAGGTTGTGGGAAGTTTACCATGTTCATCTCGAAGCCTGTAGGTAAGAGGTGTATTGTTCTTGGAAGAAGCTTTGAAGCAACTCCAGGATGTGTTCTTAGTTAGGAGCAAAGCTGACAAACAGTGGAGTTTGGCTTGGAGACTTAGCTAGGTTGTCATAGAAGTGTGTCTTCCAAACTTTTATCTTTGTGATCAGAATTTTGGTGAAGGGCCGTTGATGCAGTGATTGAGGTGTTGACTGTTAGACATCATTGAGATGATTGGAAGTGGGATGGGGATATTCCATATCTAGGGAGGACCTTTGTAGAAGGGTCATTGGGTAGTGATTAAGTGCGTAGATCGTCAATGAGTGTGTTGGTTGTAGGGTCTGCAAATTGATACTACTGATAGTGGACTTCATTCCTGGCTTGGTAGCCCCCAGAGTAGGCGTTGTTGTACACTGAACTGGGTAAACAATTCTGGTGTGTTATTTATCTTTTCAGGACTATTTTTCCTGTGTGTTTATGTCAGATCAGATATCTCGACATCCTTGTATGACATCTGAGTCAGCTGTACCAGAACTTCACAGTATATGTTGACTCATACCACTCTATTGATCTCTAAGATAGATCCCATCAAGTATATCTTTGAGAAGCCAACTCTCTCCAGAAGAATAGCCCAATGGCAAATGATCTTAACTAAGTATGACATCCAATACATTACACAAAAAGCAATCAAAGGAAGTGTGATGGCAGATAATTTGGCACATCAAGCTGTAGATGATTACCAATCTATGAACTATAAATTCCCGGGCGAGAATATCATGCTGATTATGGATTATGAAAAGCCTGGACTGTATGAAGGACCTGGACAAGGATCCTGATGGACTATGGTTTTTGATGGAGCTTCCAACACACTGGTTAACAAAATTGGTGATGTGATTATCTCCCCCGAAGGTTGCCATACTCCTTTCACTGCCAGACTCTACTTTGACTGTACCAACAATATGGCTGAATATGAAGTGTGCATCGTGGGTCTTAAAGCTTCTACTGACTTAAGAATCAAATTCTTAATTGTATATGGAGACTCAGCTTTGGTCATCAGTCAAGTTAAAGGAGAGTGGGATTCAAAACATCCAAATTTTATCCCTTACAAAGAACTTGTGCTAGCCTTGATCTCATATTTTGAAGAGATCGCCTTTGAACACATTCCGAGGGAAGAAAATCAGTTTTCTCATGCTCTAGCTACCATGTCTTCTATGTTCAAGGTCAGATGAGAAAAAGCTCCCCGAATTACTTTAGAAAGATTTAATGAACTGGCACACTGCTATGATATTGGCACTGATGGAGTTGAGGAGAAGCCTTCGTTTCACGAAGTGACAATATATCTCAAAGCTCAAGAGTATCCTGAAGGAGCATCAGTCAATGACAAGAAATTCTTGCGGAGGTTCTCAGCTAAGTTATTCCTAAGAAATGGGATCTTATACAAGCACACCCATGATTCAATTCTGCTCTGTTGTATGGACAAGAAGGAAGCATAAAAGTTCATGGAGGATATGCATGAAGGTATCTTTAGAACTCATTCCAGTGGACACACTATGGCCAAGAAGATTCTGAGAGCTGGTTACTATTGGTCGACCATGGAAACCCATTGTCATCACCACTCAAGGACTTGCTATAAGTTCCAAATTTATGTTGATAAGGTTCACGTGCCTCCAATACCTTTGAATGTCATGACTGCCCTTTGCGATTTGCAATGTGGGGAATTGATATGTTTGGAGAAATAAAACCTACTGCCTTTAATGGACACCATTTCATTCTTGTCGCCATTGACTACTTTACCAAGTGGGTTGAAGCAGCTTCATTTGCCTCAGTTACCAAGAACGGTGTGGCCCTGAGAGAATCATCACTAACAATGGTACCAATATCAATAATGCCATGATCACTGAACTCTACACACAGTTCAAGATCAAGCATCACAATTCTTCTCTATACAGACCTAAAATGAATGGCGCAGTGGAAGCTGCTAACAAGAATATAAATAATATTATGCAAAAGATGGTTGTGACCTATAAAGACTGGCATGAGATATTACCATTTTCTCTTCATGGATATCGTACATCGGCACAAACATGAACTAGGGAAAACCCATTCTCTTTAGTCTATGGCATGAAAGCAGTCCTTCCTGTCGAAGTTTAGATTCCTTCTCTAAGGATTATGAAAGAAGCAGACTTAGGCGAAGACGAATGGATTCAGACAAGGTCGGATCAACTGAATTTGATTGACGAAAAGAGGCTGGCTGCTGTTTGTCATGGTCAGATGTATCAAAAATGTTTGATCAAGGAATTCAACAAGAAGATCAAGCATCAAGTATACCAGGCTGGTGACTTGGTAATAAAGCACATCATTCTACCACAAGGCGATCCCAGGGGCAGATAGACTCCCACCTACGAAGGGCCATTTGTTGTCAAGAAAGTATTCTCGGGCGGAGCTATGATGCTAACCACTATGGACGACAAAGATTTCCTGCACCTCGTGAACGCGGACATAGTCAAAACATACTACGCATAAGAATGACCCGCTAGGTTGACACACCTAGGCAAAAATAATGGAATCCCGACGAACCAAAAAGGTTCAGGAAAAAATAAGGGATATATACAAAAAAATTGTACACCCGACAAGTCGAAAACCTGAAAGGGAGGCTTGGGAAAAAAGTGTATCCTGGTGGATTGAAAACCTGAAAAGGTGGTCCAGGAAAAAATAAGGATTAAAAGCGTACGACTATGTCCCGTTGGATCACTTACATGACCGCTTTATTACCAAGATCAAAAGTTCAAACTGTACAAGATTAGTGAAATCAACTTCTTCTGACGGCAAAGGATGAGATGTTCAAAGACATAGGGGCAATAATAGAGTTGGAACCCAATGAGATCATTTTTCACATGGCTATACATTTTGTTTTTACTTTGTACTCTTTCGTTTCACAACAAATTCCTCTTACAAGGATTTCCGTCTCTTTGTACAAAATCGCATGTTTATAGGCAAATTATCAATACAAATATACTTTAATGTCCAAACTTTTTGTTTTTCTGTTTTACTCGCAAAAATGTCGAATGACTAAAATTGAATGAGCATGTGCATATGAACATGATTAACTGTTAACACATAAATAAGAATAGGAATAAGCATTTTAGGAGCTGGGATGACACTCAAGCTGTCCATAAATCCCCACAGAATCCCATTCATAAGGTTATCCCCCATGAAGTCGCCAGAACCACCTCCATAAGATTATCCCCACAGAATAGTCTTCATAAATAAGGGTACGTTCCCCACAATCTCCCCTGAAGATCACTCCAACAAATAAAAGAGTATAATCTCATCTCCGTTAAATCTCCCCACGGAGTCCCAATCAGTACAATTCATGGAAATTCTCTTCCCCGACTGAGTTTGTTCCTCTAAAACATAAGAAAGAGACCCTACAGAGTTTCTTCTCTTTAGAAAATTCATTCTCCCCAAGAGAGTTAGTTTCCTCAGCAAAGCACCTCTCCATCAACAAGGGTTTATTTCCCCGACAGACTACAAATTCCCCAACTCGAGTATATTCCTTTGATTACTATAAATCGTTGACAAAATTCTTCTCCCCAGTAAAGTCATCACTATCCCCAGAAAGTTACTGCAAAACCTAGAATCCGACCTGATACCAGTTAACTTTATCTTCCCTAGACAAGTCGGAAGATTATCTATCTCTTTTATCCCTATTCAGAGTATATAAGAATTATCTCCCCCAAACAAGTTCGAAGTTTAACCATCTCTTTTATCCCTAGCCAGGGTATATAAGAACTAAATTCTTCAATAGAGTAACAGACGACCAATGTTCCTAAACTTTACTCTCCAAATAGAAATCAATACATCCCCTGCAGAATTTCCTTATACAAGTAACCAGGAATCCCCAACAGAAGAATTCTAGGAGAGATTGAAGATACACATACTCTTCATCCCCATCAATAGTCCATAATTTATTTTTCCATACACAAATACACTCAACAACATTTCACATTCATACATAATAGCATATGCATATGAAACGCATATAGCACAATCTCATTTATTTTGAGAACATCATTACGCAATGAATTTCATACATCATGAAACTGCATACAACTAACTCTTTACCTTTTCTAGAAAGATCAATCAACAGACAAATATCAACAACAATTTTCAAATAGTTGCAGATCAATTCCTGAAACAGGACGGGGAAACTATCTACGATACTAGGTCAGAGATTAATTCCTGAAACAAGATAGGGCAACTATCTCAATGGCCGATAAAAATAAGGTTCTAGATCAATTCTCGAAATAGGACGAGGCGACTATCTACAGGAACTGATCACAGATTAATTCCTGAAACAAGACATCACAACTATTTGTGAGGAACAAAACTGATTGTAGATCCATTCCTGAAACAGGACGGGGAGACTATCTACATGAACTGATTGAATATTAACTCCCAAAACAGGACAGGGAAACTATTTTCCTTTCTTTCTCCTTGGTCAGATAAAGATCAATTCCCGAAACAGGACGGGGCGACTATCTTTATCACCAATGGTATGAACCCCCGAAACAAGACGAGTTTACCAACACAACAGATCAAATATTAATTCCCGAAACAGGATGGGGAAAATATTTTCCTTTATTTATGGTTTGACAAAGATCAATTCCTGAAACAGGACGGGGCGACTATCTTAAGGAACTGATCACATATTAATTCCTGAAACAAGACAGGGCAACTATTTATGAAGAACAAAACTGATTGTAGATCAATTCCCGAAATAAGACAGGGCGACTATCTACAGGAACTAATCACAGATTAATTCCTGAAACAAGACAGGGCAACTATTTATGAGGAACAAAACTGATTGTAGATCAATTCCCGAAACAGGATGGAGCGACTATCTACATGAACTGATTGAAGATTAACTCCCGAAACAGGACGGGGAAACAATTTTACTTTCTTTCTCTTTGGTCAAATAAAGATCAATTCCCGAAATAGGACGAGGCAACTATCTTTATCACCAATGGTATGAACTCCCGAAACAAGACGGGTTTACCAACATAACATATTAAAGATTAACTCCGGAAACAAGACCCGGAAACTATTTTCCTTTCTTTATGGTTTGACAAAGATCAATTCCCGAAACAGGACAGGGAGACTATGTTTATCACCAATGGTACAAACTCCCAAAACAGGACGGGTTTACCAACAAACCCATTCTAGAATCAATTCTCGAAACATGATGGGGCAACTATCTATATGACAAGTAGCTACTCAAGCAGATTTTCCATAAGTTCACTCTGGAAAGTATTCTTTAGATACATTCAAACGTACACTGGCTCTGATATTTCTATCAACAGTTACTTTGGATGGCATCTTTAAGACCATCTCCGATGATTCTCCATCATCCCTCCAAATGGAATCTATAAGCTCATTCCCGATGTAATCAACAAAAAGTTTTTACTTCATGCACAGACAAGTGCAAATTTCTGGGCACTTAAGTGTTCAATCCTCTTCTACCTTCAAGTCACGAATGGCGGACAAGCAAATCTAACTCCTCAGGTTTAAGAAGATTGAACAGGGGTAGCTGTTGTACCCTAAAATTTGCTCTCTCTTTTCTCAAGACATTTCTCACCAAATAACTCAAACACAATATCTTGACCTAACTTCATGAATCAAATCATTTCTCAAGATCAATGTATTAATAGTTGAAGATTGATCAACTGATGAAAAGTCAACTAATACACAAAAAGTCAAACTTTGACTTTTTGATCAACATTGAATTTCAAAGATCAATATTCATCAAGATACTCAAAAATATCAACCTTGAACATCAAGAATCAAGAAAGTCAAGAAAGTCCACAAAAGTCAAAGTTTTCAATACTTAGAAATTTTTAAAGTATTTTTAACCATGATAATTTCAATACTTCATGACAATTTTTCAACAAGATACAAGATGATTCAAGGAAAACTTTCAACATGAAAGTTGTAAATTTTGATGAACTCTACAACTTTGAATTAGAGGGTTGATGTCCAAAAATGCGTAGATTTGAAGATATAGGCTCATGAAGTCATGACATTTTTTCATAAAACACTTAGTAAAATCTTGAACAAGGTTAGGCAGATTTTTTACCTAACTTAATCAATTTTCACCTAGTTCTGAGATGATTTAGCTAAAGTGGTCGACATGAAGGTTGTAGACAATGTTTCAAGCTTTCCAAAATGTCCAAGAGCATGAACTTATCATATTTGAGCTAGGATATTTAAAGAGATAAAGTTGGGCATCCATACTTGAATTATAGGTCATTTCTATGATAACTATGAGACAAAATCTTCATGGCATGCTGCATAATCTCACTTTGCAGGTCTCTTAAATTATAAATCACTCTATAATTTAATGTTTACATAATTGATTGAACCTTTATCCAAGTGTTTGAGCCATTGTCAAAATGATTATTCCATTTTTGGCACAAAGTTAACATTGCCATTCTTGTAAAATAGCTTTAATCACAAAGTCAGCTCTTCTTGAGCCTGTACCTTGTTCTTTCTACACACAATCGATATACAAGATTAGATAAGCATGCTTTAAGAATCCAACAACTCTATGAAGCAAAGTACAAAGCATTGGAACTATGATCTTCAAGTTTGTTTCATTTACAATCCAACCTAGCCACAACATGTGATCTTGAAAATATAATCAACCCTTGTCTTAAAACCTCTTGCCTATAAATAGAGAGAGATCATTTGCAAGATAAAAAAAAAGAAAAAGGAGGAGAGAAACAAACCCTGAAAACCCCTTTACTCGCAAAAAATAAGAATTATCCACAAAACCTCTATTTCTGAGCTTTGAAGTCCAAATCTTTGAATCCCTCAAACCTTATAAGTTTGGCCCAAACAAATCATCTAAATACTTCACATACATCATATAGAAGTTGTCCAAACATAAGAACAACTTATGTAATATCATTATCACCATCTTCCAAACTCAAAAACATCACCTTACAACATGACTTGGTTGGGGTGATTCAACAACTTTCAGCATAAAGTAAGGATTGACATAGCTTCAAGAAGGTCTAATGGAGCTTAATCAATCATAATTTTGCACCTGGAGTAGCTAGAAGAGGCTTCAAACTTTTCTCCAAGAGAGGTAAGTTTCCTCAAACTGTGATATCCTTATCCATACATAATTTGTTTTCATTTTTAAAAGAATAAAACAGGATAAATCGAGGCATAAGAGTGCAAATATCCAAAATTAAAAAAAATGCATCAGGAGCCATGACACGGGTAGCTGTGTCACCTGACATGGGCCGTGTCAGGGAGAAAAGGTTCAAAAAGGAAGGACAGGGGCTGACATGGGTGCCCGTGTCACACGACACGGCCCATGTCAATTCATCTGGGATGAGGAAACTTAGTAATAAGGTAAGACAGGGGCTGACACGGGTGTCTGTGTCACACGACACAACCCGTGTCAATTCAGCCGGGACAAGGAAAATGCGCAAGGTGGCGGGGAAGATGTTGACACGGATTCTCGTGTCCGATGACACAGCCCATGTCCTCCTAGGCGCCAGAAATCTTAATTTTGAGACTTTTGCTATAATTTTGGATCATTAAGGGTACATCAGATAATTTGCATTGTTGGGAATTGACATTAACATCCAAATTATTTTCTAAAAAATTAAAAACCATTAGACTTAGGTTTTATTTTAACTTCTTTAATTTCAATTAACTTAGTTTTTTAAAGGTTTTTTTTTGTTTAAAATAATTAGTTAACTTTTTTAGTTAAAACTAATTAGTTTTCTTAGGTTAATGATAAAACTTTGTTTTTTCAATCCAAAAAAACCACCAAAATACTTTTTTTTCTTCCTTTTTCTCCACTTCACATTTTTGCATATTTTATTATTTCACATTATCATTTATGTGCATGGTCTATAATAGATAATTAGGGTTTACCGCTTTCATCCCCATTCACAAACTTATACCCCCCATTCCCAAAGCATTGTAATAGCGTAAGACATTTAATTTCTGCAATTTATCGCTTTACATATTTCTGTTAGTAAATAGGGTTTGTATGGCAAGATTACAATCAATCATAGAAAAACTCTACTTCAAAATAAATTTTTTGAATCAAACCCACTTTTCACACATGCACCTTTAGGGTAACCCACACTTGTTGCCTCGAATAAAAACAGTCATGTCCCTAGAACGTGGGATGTTTTAGCAAAGACCCTCAATTAAAAGATCATAGTCCCTCAATGACCCTTCAATGTTGTCTTCGGTAAATGATCTTATTCCCTTACGACAAATGCTAAAATATCTTACAAGTTGCCTTCTATGATTGTACGACGACCCACGCCTATCCCTCACACCCAATGATATGACTCTCTATCAATTAATGGTAGATAAGCATTATCTAAAAGAGGAGGAAAAGAACAAATACTTTTTGAGTAGGTAGATTGCTCATAATTTCTTTCTCACAAACATTTCAAAACCAACAAATTTCAGTACACCAAAACTTTCTTGAAATATTTTCAAAATTAACAGTTTGTATGCATTCTTGTAGAGACGAGAATCATTACAAATTTTGCCCAACGATGAAACGTTTCAAAATATTTTCAAACAAACACATTCACAAAAGCATTTCAAAGTGATCAAGCAACTAAGAGCCCGTAGATAACTACAGATGAAAATGGTGCTAACACCTTCCCTTTTCATAACCTACCCTACGAACTCAAGAAAATATCTCAAAATGTATTTCCTGTTCTTTCACCCTTTCCTTTATTGGATAAAAGAAAATTAGATGGTGACTCTTGTTATCCGCAACATTTGCAATAAAATGTAAAACACCCAATTCAGTTCTCCCACCGTATCACACATGTGTTTGAGTCAGGGCTGATAAATGTTAAGGAGCTCCTTGAGTGCGGGGATCCAGTGGCATACTTGGGTAGTTTATCTTGTATTTTAATTTCATTTGCATGCATATGTCTTTATCCCCGTTTGGTAACTTTCATTTGTTGTTTTTTGTTGTAGGAAGGATGAATAATGCTTAGGAGCGTATGGTCAGGTTGGTTACCTTTAAATCGAAGAAGAGACAGAAGTCCGGAAAAGGTCCTCAAGGTAAAGCAAAGATGGTTCCCCAGGTGGGTTCAGGGACGTCATCGTCTAGCCGCATTGTCAGACATCCCTCTCCTAAGCAGTTGTCCTCGAGGCTTAAGAGACCACATATTGAAGGTGTCATCAACCTAATGGGTGAGCACGACAAGGGTAAGTTCAAGTTGCCTCCTTGTTTTCATGACAGGGCTTTCTTCGAGGGTTCCTCTTTGCATCTCCCTTGGGCTGAATCATTGATGCTAGAAGAGATGGACCGCCCTGGAAAAAGGGGGATGCTGGTGATGTCATGAGGGTATTTAGAATAGTTGTGGCGTATGCCGAGGAATGTACCTCCTTGGAGGCTAAGTTGAGGAAGTCCTGGGATAAGGTGGCGAATCTTGAGGAGAAGCTTGTCACAAGAATTTTGCGAATAAGGCTTCGACAGAGAGCCTGGCTAAGGTGACCGAGGAGCGTAATACTCTTCTGCTGGAGAAGATGTCCCTAGAAGGTCTAATCTCAACTATGAGGGAAGAGATGGCTCCTACCGAGCATGAACCAGGTGAGGCTGAGGGTCTGAAGACCCGAGCAGAGTTGGTTGCTCGCCTTCAATTGGCCATGGACGACAGTCTAGTCAATGCTGAAGGAAGCTTCAAAAATGCCATAGTGCAGCTCAGAGTGGAAAATCCTGGTGTGGAGCTGAACACAGCTGGCACAGGGTACCTTTACTATGTGGCCAACTGGAAGATTGTTGTTCCTGAATCTCTTAGGCTCGCAGAGGATGAGGAGTCTCCTTGCGAGGAACCAACCCATCTTGATATTTGATCTGTTTGTTCTTTTTTTGGCCTGCGTTCCTTTTTGCTGTAATCAGTATCAGGACTCTACTTATTTTATTTAATTTTCAAACAATCGTGGTCCTTGTGGTCACATGTTCGTTTATTTGGATGGGGGTGTCGGGCCTCCTTTATGTAATACCCTCGACAATTATGGCCCTTGTGGTTGTCTTTTAAATTTTTCTGACCGTGGTGGTCGTTTGTTTAAATCTGCATCGCTCAAGTGTTTTTAACTTTGCTCAGTGCATGATTTATTGATTATTTGTTGCGGAATATTTGCACATCTTGGATGCTCGTCTACTTGAGATGTTTTAATTTTTATTAGGAGTTTTAGGGGTTTGCTCATGGGTTTTGAGTTCGCCAGTGTGGTGAAATGGTCAAACAGACCTGGTAATTTCCGGGCATGGGTCGGAACTTAGAACTCATTTTGAAAACCTGAGCTTGGCCGTATGAACTTCCCATCACGAGTAGGGTGTTCTTCCATCCTGGTACAATGATTGTGGGGCTCGTTTAAGTTTTCCATGCCGGGCTGGAAATCTGCTCGGTAGAAGAGTTGATACTCACCTCTTTGTGTAATTTGAAGTGCCATGCTTGTACTTGGGTATGCACGAGTGTTCGGGAAAGGTGTGTTCGTTGTTTCGATGAAGCACGCCGACTATATCAACGTCTTAATCGTAATATTGCTTTAGTTTTTCAGTTTTCCAAGGTCGAGCAAGTTGTTCCCCATGTAGGTTTTCCAAGTAGTTGGCTTCATTCCCAGTTTTTGCATGAACGCGATATGGGCCTTCCTAGTTCATGACAAGTTTTCCTTCATGAAATTCTTTGTGATTTCTCTTTAATACTAGGCTGTTGACTTCGAATTCACGTTGTATGACTTTGGCATCATAACGTATGAAAATGTTTTGTTTGAGGGAGGATTCTCATAAGGCCTTTCCCGTACGGATTTCCTCGATAAGGTCGAGCTCCTCTCTTAACGCTACATTGTTCATCTCTTCGTAGAGGGGAGAATCTGTATGTCTGAAGGGCTCTCTGATTTCAACCAAGATAACAACCTCGGTTCTGTAATCTAGGAGGAAGGGGGTCTCCTCGATGGATGTGTGAGTTGTCATTCGATAGACCCAGAGTACACTATGTAGTTCCTCGACCCATCTCTTTTTGGTTTTATCTAATCTTCGTCTGGGACCTTACAAGATCACACAATTCGCAGACTCGGCTAGCCCATTTCTCTGTGGGTGCTCGACAGACGTGAAGTGTTGGGTGGTGCCTAGATTGGCAACGAATTCCTGGAAATTTTTGTCAGTGAACTGTGTTCCGTTGTCGGTGACGATTACTTGTGGGACGCCAAACCGGGCAACAATGTTTGCTTTATAGAAACAGAGAATACTTTGCGCGGTTATTCTAGCTAGTGCTTATATCCATTTTGTAAAGTAATCCACGACCATTATCAAATATATTTTTTTGGTTTGATCCTACCACGATTGGTCCAAGGATATCCAGGCCTCACGCGAACAAATAAGGGGATGATAGAGGCTTGAGCTCGCTCGGAGGCGCCAAGTGCATGTCCCCATGGAATTGACATTTGTCACACTTCTTTACGTGCAATTTGGCATCGTGCTGCATGGAAGGAAAATAGTATTGTTGTACCCCAAAATTTTTCCTTTGAGTATCAACCACTGTTAACACAAGTATCACACTCATTCATCTCCACATACATTTTTATATGCATCACAATCATTCATAGCATGTGTTCTCAAATCACGGGATCACATTTACATCAAGATTAGGGTTTTGAAAAGGAAAGACATGTCTCAAGATTTTGTATCATCATGATCTTCATTCTCAAACCATCATCTATTATTTGGTCTCATCAAGTTGGTTTGAGGAAATTAGGGTTTTTGGCCTTCATTAGTGAAAAAAAAAAATCAGGAATTAGGGTTTTATGGATTGAAGTTCAATGTTGATTGCTTTAGAGTATCATCAATAACACCATCTCATGTCACCACATCATCTTAATTGCATCCTGCTCACAAGATTTCATTGGTTATAGAGGATTTGCATTCATCTGAAGAAAAAGTCAACTGTCACTCAAAAGTGAAATTTTTACTTTTTGGTCAAACAAGAGTGTATCAAGTCAAGAATCATCAAATACACAAATTCGTCAAACTTGATCATAAAGAATCAAGAGAATCAATAATGTCAACAAAAGTGAAAGTTGAAAGATTTTCAAATGCTTAGAGAAATTCAAGTATTTTGTGCCTAAAAAGCCTAACTTCAAAAGCAAGTTTCTCCAAGATTCAAGTTGATTCAAGGAAAAATTTCAACATGAAAGTTGTATAAAATGAGGAATTCTACAACTTTGTCACTAAGGGTTGATCTCCAAAAAGTTCTTAATTTAAGGGTTGATCAGTTTCCATCTCAACTTCTTGGCCAATTTTCTCTAAGTTTCCATTTGATTCAGCCAGAGTGATCAACATGAAAGTTGAATATCTTGATTCAAGATTTCCAAAATGTCCAAGAGCATAAGTTTATCATACTTGAGCTAGGAGATTCAAAAAGATGAAGTTCGACATATTTACTTGAATAAGAGGCCATTTCTATGATAACCATAAGACCAAATCCTCATGCCATGCTTAGAGATCTCACTTTGCAGGCCTCTAAACTCCTAAATATCGCTATAATCGGTTGATTACACACACTTTTTAGCCATTATCCAAGTGTTCAAGGCGTTGTCCAAGTGAGCATTCCATTAATGGCACAAAGTTACCATTGCCATTTTCATAGAGCATGCTTTAATCACAAAGTCAACTTCTTGAGATCCTAACTCATTTCATTTGAGTACAAGCAATCTCAAAATCAAGAAGCAAGCTCCCTGCACCCAACAACTCCAGAGCACAATTGTACTTCTCCATTGGAACTACCATTTTCAAATAAAATTGATTTTTCACTTCCAACTAAGCCATAATTTGTTATCTCAAGGATCTGGTTACTTCAACCTCCCAAACATTTTACCTATAAATAGAGAGGTCATTATCAAGCCAAGACACCAATTCACAAGACCTCAAACCCTCCATTCTCTCTCAAACCCGAACTGTCCTAAAAACCACCATTTTGAGCTTTGAAGTCCATTTCTTCGAAACTCTTCAACCTTGCAACTTTTGTGCAAACCAACCATCCACAGACTTCATATACACCATATAGAAGGGATCCAAACACATCTTTCACTTCTGTAACTCCATTATCATCATCTTCCATTTTCACTATGGAGTACTTACAACTTGACTAGGACAGAGTATTCCAGCCACTCTGAAAGCAAAGTAAGGACTGCAATACACTCACCAAGGTCCCAGGAAACTAACCATATAATTCATTTTCACTTAGAGCTATTAGAAGCGGAGTTGGACTTTCTCCAACTTGGTAAAAAAATTTAAATTATGAAGTCTTTATTTAAGCATACATTGCATTCATAATTAAAAGGAAAAATGTAGATATGATGCCCAACAAGCTAACCATGTCCTCAATTTTAATTTAAATTGAATGTGTGATGAGAATTTTGCTTCTGAATTGTTAGGTTTTTGTTTTGGTACCAACAGAAATTCACTCCAACCTTTGATTTATAGCTTAAATAAGTTACATGGCTGGATTCCTTGTTAAAATTAAAGCAACTTTGGTGTTTACAATTTTTGAAATGACTGAGAAATGAGAGTTATCGAAATTCAACAAGGGTGTTGTTGTTTGTTTGGCCGCGTGAAGAATATGAAGTTTCATCTTCAAATTTTTAGAAAAGAGTTTAAAATATATTGAATGGTTTGTGTATAAGCTTACAAATGTATTACCACCCCAGTGGTTAAAGTGCGTTCCTGTTACTATAGGGACTTGGGTTTAAGCCCCAGTGGTACCCTTTTGTATATTTTTTCCTTTTTAAACTCAATTCTCACCTTATTTTTCATCATTTTCATTTAATTCTTTTTGCAATCAAATTTAGTTTTCTTAAGCTAATTTTTTGCACACCCCTCATTTATCACTAATTTATGAATATTAAAAAATATCACAAAAATAATTTTTATTTCATCATTTTTCAAATAAATCAAAATGGATACTTTTTAGGGTTTTTAAAGGGGATTTTTGATGGTCTCTTGATCAATTCCTCAAATTTTCTCACAAAGCCTTATCTTACCATGATAGATCTTGATTATAATATGATATATTGACTCTTGAGTAAGCATTTCATGATAGCTTGAGTTATTTTAGGGTTTTTCTCATTCAAAATACACATTAAATCAGGAAACATGTCCAAAATTAAAAGCTATGCTCCATGACTTCCAATTGTGATTATGATGCATACGTTTGTTTCAACTATTCAATTCATCCATGTTTTAACAAACTTTTCTCATTTTTTTTGAACATATTTCCTTCATAAACTCTTTTAAAGCATAAACCATAGAATATCAAAAACATGCTTTCAACTTTCAATCTTTTGTCACAACTTTAACCAAATAAAATCCACGAATTCTCATCCACTTGTATGATCATTGCTTGTGTGAATAACATGTACACTTAAGCTTTCTTGGTTAATTTTAAGTCTTTGATTAAACTTAAATCAAGATAGACATTAGGATCTCAATCCAAGCATGACAACATTAGTATTGAAGTTACTCATTTCAATCCAAACCCTAAGTCCATCATTGCATGACAACATTAGGGTAGAATTTCCCCTATAATCTCAACTTTAGGATCGTTTTTTTCATGAAAACATTAAGATCACAATCCCCCCATTAAAATTTTCTTTTCCTTTTGCATTTCATTATTAAGACTAAAACATTTTCTAATTCAAAAAATCCAAAAACACTTAAAATATTCAACACCCTTTCACAACTAAAGATATGAAGGTGATGGGTGTCTCCTTCGATGAGGGTCAACTTAAAACCTTCTTCCTAACAAAAAAGCAAACCAAATCTAAATCATTTTGCCTTATATCTTTTTCACTTTAAAACCATTTTCAAAAAGGATATGTTAACTCCTTTCTACATAAAACAACGATGCGTAGTCTCCAACGGTCGAGTGGTAATGTTAACTGTTAGAATGCAAATTTAACATTATCTATAAAAAACACAGAACAACCAAAAACATTTTTAAGAAGAACTACAGTGTTGTGATTCCCTTTTGGTTACGTAGACATGGAGTTTCAATTCTCAGGCGAACGCACTAATAAAAACCTTTTCTTTTTCCCAATGATTTTATGCATGCATTTCCCTTTAGCAAGTACGTTTTAGATATGCATACTCATTGATTAAGATAACAAGAGTGGATTCCATGGAGTACCACGAACGTGAGGGGTGCTAATATATTCCCCTTGCATAATCGACTCCCTTACCTGAGATTTGGTTGCGAGAACATGTTCTTTTCCCAATATCAAAGGTTTTCTCTATATTTTCCTTTCCCTATTCTTTTGGGATAAATAAAGGTAGGTGGAAACTCTGTTTGTTCCATCTGAATTTATTCATTTTATTTCGAGTAGCTTCAGCTGTCGACTCTGCTAGGGACACCTAAGCAAGTCATACCTAGCTGTTGTTTGTTTCTTTTCTTGGGTGTTTATATTTATGATTTACTTGCTTTATTTTATTGCATTTATTCATTGCACTTTGGATACTCTAAATATTGGTATTTTTTCTTTGTTGGGTGGGAGTTACTTGAGAGATAAGCCACATACACAAGCTTGAGTGTTCCCATAAGTTTTAAGAAGTGGATAGTCATGGAAGCTAAGGGGTAGATGCCCTATTAGTCTTGTCATGAGAATCACACCCAGACTAGGTTTACTTTAGGGTACAATTGTTATGACATAGATATGCTACGACACTGTACTTTTCATAATTAGAATCTTTATCTCAAGGAAATACCTCAAGGGATCTTTATCATAATTAGAATTCACATGTGAGAGGGTTTGGGCTTTTTAACAAGAAACCTTGACCTATCATACCTTGTTTTGTTTTACAAAGACTTCTTCAGAGACTCGATATACCAAGTATCCATACTTATCCAAAGTTATGATCTCATGCTTGTGCATAAATCATTTGCATCATAACATATAGTCTAACTCACATATGCATGTCATTTCCATGGTATTTTAAAGTTGTTGTATTAGTTGAGAGTATCAAAAGATGGATACAGGTAGAAGACATACTAAGGTTTATAAGTTCCCTACATTTTCTCTTAACAAATTAAGGAGGTTGAGTTCACTTGAAGTTTACAAAAACTAAGATAACTCCAAGTAGACATATGGCAACCTCATTCCTCTTTTGAACACCAAGGTTGATATCATGGTCTTACAAACTCTCATCCAGTTCTATGATCCTCCTCTAAGGTATTTTACATTTCAATACTATCAAATCAATTCTACATTGGAAAAATATGCTAACATCCTGGGAGTTGAAATCAAGAATCACATGTCTTTCGTCACTTCACAAGAAGCCCCAAAACTGCACTTGATTACTGAAGCACTTCATTTGACCTTAAAGGAAGTAAAAGAAAATTGGTAACCTAAGAAGGGTAGAACTTTGGGTTTTAATGGATAAATCCATAGTCTTTACCAAAAATGAGAGTTTGGGTGCCTTCAACGCCTTGCTAGCTCTTATGATTTATGGAGTTGTTTTGTTCTCCAGCCAAGAAAATTTCATTAATGCATAAATAATCACCATTTTTGTAATTGGAAATCCAGCACCTACACTTCTTGATCACACATACCATTCCATTCATTCAAGGGTTGGTAAAGGACGAATTGTCTCCCGTTGCTTGCCTCTCCTGCACAAATGGTACATGGCTCACTTGCATGTAAAAGGACCTTTCGTGTACAACGAACATACCCTCAAGTAGCATAAAAGGATTATGGCACTCACTTCTCATGATATCAGATGGTTCAACAATGAGTATATTGGCATTGGAATCATTTTTAATTGTGGCAAGTTCCTGAATGTACTACTTGAAGGTGTGAAAAACACTAGAAAGGGGGATTTGAATTGGGTTTTAAACCAAAAATAATATCCTTTTGAAATCCATTTTAAACCGTAACAAGTTACTTCACTTAGTGATAATAGTGATAAGATGCAGGAAGGAAAGAACAAGTTATGTTTATACTAGTTCACTTGAAAACTATCAAGCTAGTTTAGTCCACTTGCCAAGGTGATTTCGCCTTTCTCAACAAGGACTGAATCCAACAATCAAATGGATTATTACAATGCACAATCTACCTGCAAGTGACTAACGTTACAACTGCTAAGATACACTAATCTTAGACTTCTCAATGATTCTGACCAACTGGTCCCTTAAGGAAAATCAAACAACTGTTTGAACAAAGTTTGTTTACAAGAAATTATGCTTCTACACAAGCGAATATGTAAACAATAATTTTAGAACATAGACAAGAGAAATATGAAAGTGTATGAACATTCTCTATAGAATGTGAATTGGCGTGAATTAGCGTGAAGTAACTGCTTTCTGTCATAGTCTTCAAGCCTTTATATAGCCAATAAAATATTATAACCGTTGAAGGGTATTTTTGGAATTTCCAGAAAGTTGGCAGCGTGAGAAATCACGTGGGAAACAAGATCGTATGTAGCGTCCGTCCTTCATGGTAATGGGATGGAACATTTTTTATACCATGTACTAGTGTACCGCGTTAAAGTTATCTTCTTTCCTTCTATATTTAGAGGCTTCTACGAGCATGAGCTTAAAAGAGAGAACATAACACTAAGGTCATCAAAACTTCAAGTCTTTAGCGTCTTCAGAACCGCGTCTTCAGAATCTTCAGCACTTAGTATTGAGAACCTTTTATAGAACCTTAGGTCTTCATAACTTCAATTCTTCAGAGTCTTTAGAACTTCGTCTTCAGAATCTTCAGCACTTAGTCTTGAGAATCTTTTCTAAAACCCTGAGTCTTCAGAAACATGAGTTTTTAGCATCTGGACTTCAGTAGAACTTCTGTCCCAGATCTTCTGGATGGTTTCTTTAGAACACGTTGTCTATAGAAACATGAGTCTTTAGCATCTATACTTCTATAGAACTTCCGTTTTTCAGATCTTCTGACTGGTTTCTTTAGACTTCATATCAGAGCCTACACTTTAGAGTCTTCTGGAGTGTCTTGCTACTGTTCATCAGAACTCGTGTAGCGCAGAAGTGGAACTTGTCTCTTCTAATGTCTTGGCCACGCTATTCATCAGATGCAGACCTTGTTTGTTAGATACTCACGAGTAACAAACATTAGAGTTCCAAAATTGTTCATACAAACATATTCATTTGTTATCATCAAAACTTATAGATAATATTGCAGAACCAAAACTTATTCTAAAAATCTCCCCCTTTTTGATGAGGACAAAACTATGTATTTTGATGACACAACTTTGTAAATAATCATAAAAAGTGAGAATAAAAAATAAGAAACACTTATCCTTTTTATGAAACTCACCCCGAGTCAAAGACTTGATGAAGATCAAATATCCTAATTCTGAACCATTTGAGTGAAAGCTCCCTCTTGTTGCACTAGATAAAATATAATAATCTTGAGAGTCTTGATGTTAATCATTAGTGACACAATTTTTGAACTGATCTGTTGTAAGATTAACGACACAATTTTCGAACTGATCAACAGATATTTACGTCGATACATGAGAAGATTTCAGAAATTTCACCAAATCTTGAGCATGGGCTTTAGAGCACAACAATAGAGATAACATAGATATTTTGGAGGGTGTATGTCCCAACTGTTCAACAATCTTATAGTCTATTTTTCAAATAATCTTCAGTATTTCCTCCATCTCTTGCTTGGAGGTGTCTTCAACAGTGACCTTCTTCGGTGCCTCAGTTTGGGTGGGCTTACTCATATGTTCTTTATTTCGAATTTAAGTAGTTGATTCAGTAGCAGTGATTCGAACTGGTGCAGTAACAGCCTTTGGAGCGATCTCTAGAAATAAAACCCTTTCACTACTGGTAACCTTACTAGTCCCAACAATATTGCCAACATCGGGATCAATAACTTCAGAATTTACAATCAACGATTCTTGCTTGAATCCATGATAGTAGACATCAACTTCATAATTCCAAGGGATAGCCTTCTCAAAGGAATAGGGAATTTCCCCAGGTGCAGTGATGATTAGAGGAGCAACTCTAGGTTCGACAATAATCTCCATAGGACCCTTAGAAGTGATTCTTATAGGAGTACCAGAAATTGTAAACATGTCTTCGAGATTCAGGTCTTGGGATGTACTCTCCATAGAAGGAGTCTTCTCAAAAGGAATATTCTCAAATAAGATCTCACGGTTGTCCATCAGACACTAGAGTAGTCAAATCATTCACAGTAGGAACATAAGAAACATCTTCAATAGCATTAACGCCCTTGTCACGATTGGGCATAGGTGTAGTAATCACATTAGGAGTCTTAGGAGGATCAAATTCAATTTCCTTAGCATCATTCACGTCTTGGATCTTATTCTTCAGAGCCCAACAATTGCTAGTGTCATGCCCAGGGCTTTCAGAGTGATACGCACACCTTGCGTTGGGATTATAGTGGGGAGAGGAAGTTTTGGGATTCTTAGGAGGTTCTCTCAATGTAACCAGTCATGCCTTCAACATGTGTTTCAATGCTTGCGCCAATTTCATGTTGATCTTTGTAAACTGTCTCCTGGGCGCATCTTGCCTACATTGATTATTTTGTTATTATTATTGCACTGGTGCTGGATTAGAGATCAGTATTGCCCCCACATATTTGTTGCGGTCACTCTTATTATGACCCTTCTGGCCGTACACACCATTGGATTCTCTCTTTCCACTATAATCCTTTTTCACAATATTTGATGATGCAGCCACCTGGATTTTACGGCTTCTGATTCCATTCCCAACGCATTCCCCGATCAGTATCAGTTCAGTGAACCCACTGAAGAACTTCCAAGTAGATGATTATAGAAAGGACCTGTCAGTGTGCTCATCAACATATCAACCAACTCTCTATCAGCCAAAGGAGGTTGGACTCCGCCCACAAAATCTCTCCACTTTTGTGCGTATTCTTTGAAACCTTCTTCAGAACTCATGGACATACTCTACAATTGGATGCACGTTAGTGCCAAATCAGAATTATATTGATATTGTTTATATAAGGGTGCAACCAAATCTCCCGAAGTGTGAATATTGGCACCTTTAAGTTGATAGTACCATTCCAATTGTGTCCCAGACAGACTCACTTGAAAGAAATGCAACCATAATTTCTTGTCAGCAGTATGTGGTTGAATTTTCCGAACATATGACCTCTGGTGCAGCTTCGGGAAGGAAACGCCATCATACTTAGAAAAGACAGGGGTTTTGAATTTAGGAGGGATAACAACTCCTGAAACCAGACCCAAATCATCATAGTTTAATCCAGGCACTTACTAGATCTCCATAGCTCTCAAACGCTCTTCCAGCAGCTTAGAATTCTCATCAGCAGGGGGATATTGCTCATCCAAGTAATCATTTTCTTCTTCATCAGGAAATTTTTCAGAACCAGGACTGCTTCTTTCAGTTTTCACACTCTTACCATCTTCATCTTGTTTGTCATCTTCATCTTATGGGATGTTAAGATCTCGAGCTTGCTTGACAGGACCTCTGAACCTTCTTCCCATGTTAAGGACGCCAACTAGTTTCTTTGTCTTTTTCTTTTTCTCACTGGTGACAATTGCCTTCAATTCTTCTTGCCCCTTGGCTAAGTTTAGAAACATTTGTTGGAATTTGGCATTCTGAGCTTGGAGTTCTTTGATTTCCTGTTCAAGAGCCATTTTTTCTGCTGAAATAAACAACAAGAAGATGAGAAAACCTGTCTTGAGAACACCTATTATGTAATGGTATGCATGACACATAGATGCATATGCAATATTTTCAAGGATCTCGCAGGGTAAAAATAATTGAAATAGAATCTGGTTGTAGCTTTGTCTCGAAGAACTTTGAGTTTTCATCTTTGAACATCCTTCTACCAGAATCAAGATCACTGTATCAAGTGGTTCCTATCCTCTAACTCAAGAAAACGTTCTTTGATCTTTGGAGGTAACTGGTTAGAGGAAAATAAATCCTCTTGCCCCTTGCTTATGATAAGCCTGCACCAAAGGTCCCTAAGATCCCTGAAATGGTTAGTAAAAATGCTATCTCATGATGTTATGATGTTGTGATGTTATGTTCATGTTTAAACAAGTAGCAAACACAAACAAATCACACAAGATCCTTAGGTTTAAAGGCTTGAATTATGTCTTCAGGTAACTACCCTTCTCTATTGAGGTTAAGTTGGCTGAACTTGTCCTAAATAGTAATCGGGTTCTAGGAATCTCATATCACATATCTTTCTCGAAGGTTTTATTTTAGTATAGCAACTGACTTGACACCAAAACATCGTGCGAGTCGAATCTCAATGAGCGTAGCATCGAGTATCGACCAACCTTGGACTACACCAAAGCCGACCATCTCACTACCTTATAATGGCCAAGATATGTCAATTAAGGTTCTAAAAGTTAGTTAGTGCTTATGACACCACGCGGAAGCCTAATGTTATCCTTGACTGACTCAAGGAACATTAGTACAATCAAAAGTGTCGCACTAACTGTAGCCATCACTTCAACAATATCGGTCTACACCGTACAATTTTCATGATCTATTGCTACTTACCAAAGGAATCCCTAGATCCGAGTGTAGGATCTTTCACAAGAAATAATACCCAAACAAACCCTTAAATTAAAGCAGACAAAGCATACAATTAAAGAAAGTAAAAGTTATATAAACTCTAAGGTAACCCTTCCTTTTTAAGTAAAAATCCCCAGCAGAGTCCCCAGTTCTGTAATACGGTGGGTGAACTGGCTTTTTAGTTTTTATCCAAAATGTACGGATAGCTAGAGTTGCCACCGACTTTTCTTTTATCCAATATAAGGAAAGGCTGAAAAGAACAGAAAAGACCTTTGATAGATTTTGAGTTTGGTTGGTAAGTTATGAAAAAGGAAGGTGTTAGTACCCTTTTCATCCATAGTTATCTACGGGCTCTTAATCGCTAGCTCCTTTAAAAACTTGCTTTGTGTATGTTGTTGCAACTGGTTTTTTAATCAGAGTCGCCATTACTAGTTTTTATTCTAATGAAGGGCATCTAATAGGAAACCCTAATTCACAATACAGAGATTCTAAGTTTCAGACTTCTTTAGATGAAAGGAAGGTGTTAGGCACCTTTCATATACCTTATTCTTAAGGATACTAGGTTTAGGTTTAGGTTTTAGGTAGAATAGGGTTTTAATTTTTAATAGGGGAATTCGCCACGATTTTAGTCGTATGCCTATGTATCCTCTTATGAGGAATCAGAGTCCCAATTCGTAGTTCGTATGGGTTTGTGATTTTTAGGGGTTGCAAAAGTATTTTGAATTGCCTCACATTTTGACCGGATGTAAAGATAGCGAAGTTTTGGACTAAATTCGCGATTATTCAAAATATATTTGGAACCCTTTAGCAAAATTAGTCGTTCAAATTAGTTTGTTGCGAAAAAAGATTTAGTGTTTGTTAGATATATTTTAATCATATTAATTGCAAAATTTCTTAATTAATGCATGCTTAAAAATATTCTAATGCAATAATATAAAAAATATATACATGAGTTTCTAAATAGAATAATTTATTAAATGATAATATAAATAATAATATGTGAAAATAAAGTAAAACGTTTATTATATAAAAAAATAATAATAATAATAAAGAAGAAAAAATGGAATAAGAAAATATAATTTAAAAAAAATAAGAAAAAATTTAATTAGTTCAGGGGGTGTAATTTAAGTTAAGTAGTAAAAAAGGTAGGGTGAGAAAAGTCAGGGGCTGAATTCAGATATTGAATTCAGGCCTAGTAAGCTTGGGGGTTCGTTTCTATAACTAACAAGCAAAACAGGGATGTATTGAGAAGCTGGGACCAAGTTCAGATATTGAACTGGGCCCCAGAGGCAGGGGATGTAAGTTGTTTAATGATTCAGTAAAACGAGTAAAGGGGGGTGTGGAAACGAATGGGTTAGGCCCATTACGAGCTTTTGGAAGGCCTGGTTAATCGTGTACGTGGGGGAGTATGTAGCTTATAGTGCACTTGGCCTCACGGCCGTCCAATGATGATCAAAGGGATGAAATCAAGGGTGCATAATAATTATCGCGAGCGTGCATGTACCGAATCATTACAGAACATAAAAAAACATTTTACATTTTCATTATTCATCATTATGTTGTTTACAACCTTTCACCCTTCTCTCTATCTTTCATATGTACCACCCCTTTTCCCTTTCTGTAACCCTAATACATCCACCGCGGTGGAGATCCACCGAACCAAATCCTTCCCATCACGAACCTACCCAATAAACCCCACAAATAATTTGAGAACAATAAAAAAAGAAGAGCTAAGTTTGTTTACCCTTCGTGCGATTTTGTTTTCTGATTTCAAGAGTTTATCCGATTGGTTCTAATTTCTCTCGCCTTTTCTCGTTCGCAGGTCTGATGCTTTAATGATGGTGATGGCACGAAAACTATGATGGAGTTTAAGAGCTTAGCAGCAGTGCAATTACACAATTAGGGTTTCAGATATTGAAACCCTAATCGCCCCTTTTTTCTGATCTTCAACAGAAAAGGGTTTGCTCCTCGTTCTTCTTCGTGTTCTTCTTCTGGTCTCTCAATAATTTCCCCTTTTTTCCTCCCTTTTTGTATTTTTTAGTTTTGTATTTATAGGATTAGATTTTTAGGGCGTTACAAATTTTTTTCTTAGATTCAGGGATTTGGAACTAATTAGGGATTCAAAACTTCATGGTAATTGATTATGTACACTGATTATGTAATGTAATAGAGATTTGAGATAATTTTTAGATTCTACATTTTTTAGATTTTGATTGTAATAAGTATTTTTGGATGGATCTATATAATTTTGTTTTAACCATAAAAAGACATTTGATTCAATGAAAATATATTTGATTTGTACAGTAAATGTTAATTGGACGAAAACATGCGATTTTTCTGGATGATTGATACAATATCGGTTAGTAAATTAGGTTTGCGTTATTGATTCTCCTTCTGCCCAACCTGTTGACTAAATGAATCTTGGGCCTAAAAATGCCCAGCCTAGCACGTTACAACAATACTTGTTTCTTTTTTTTTGTTATTGCAAACAACAATATTTTTGGTAAGAACATGGTTTAAGTTTCTTTACAAAACTCTATCCAGCAGAACTTTTTTCCAAACCAACAACTCTTTAATAAATTATATAAAAAAATATAATAAAATAGTTAAAAATATTTAAATAATAAAATAATTATAAAAATGATTTTTAATGATAATAAAAAAAGTTTAATAATAATACCATTTTTTTCATTATAAAAACAAAACAGTAATAACAAAAAAAATGACAAATGGGTTAGCATAAAAGTCTTAATTGGCCTGTAATCTTCCTCCTTGCTATTTAATAACCAAAGTGAAAATGGGCCAAGCGAAATCTGATGGGTTTTTAATTGAAGTTTCACCTCTTCTTTTTACTAACAATAATAACACTTGATGGACCCTTATAAATAAAATCTTAATTTCCTTTTACACTAGTTTCTAATATTCAAATCTCATGGGCCATTGGCCAACATGCTTCGCACATGCGCCTGCAGGTATATGGATCTTTCTGATTTAGAAATCCCCACTCCCTTGAATTAAGACGTACCCCTACGTTGACTTGTATTCTTAAAAATGGGCCATTATATATTGTTGGACCATCCTTAACTAAAGCATTATTCTCAATTTTTAAACTTGAAAATATGATCATAATGGTAGGGAAAATTTGGGGTACGACAACTGCCCTTATTCAATTATCTTCCAATCAAATAGCGTGGGTATACACAATTCTTGCGCATTCTGATTGGGAGTTTATTGAATACTTGGAATAACCCAAAATTTATCCGACAAACATAAGGTTACGCTGATATAGCATACCCTTAATAATCTTGAGGAAATATGCAAAGCAGATGATATATCGCTCATGAGGATTTGACGACCAGGTAGACGATTTAGAGCTTGAGAGAATAATATAATATGTTCTGGTTTGATTTTGCTAATTCACCCACTTGAGGGATGAATAAAACAACTCTTGATAACACATGTCTTCTTGGAGACTGAGGCAATGGGTTAGGTTTGTGAATAAGGAAACACACTGTTGCGTGGAGTCTTAGGAAATGGGTTAGGTTTGTGAATCTTTGCGTGGAGTCTTAGGTGATGAGCTAAATTTAGATTTCGAACATCGCTGCATGGAGTCTTAGGAAATGATCTATATTGGGATGTGTCGCACATTACTGCATGGAGTCTTAGGTAATGGGTGAAGAGAGGGAAACACATCCCTACGTGAAGTCTTAGGCAATAGGTCATGTTACACTATTGCATGGAGTCTTAGGTAATGAACCAAGTTTTGTGCATTACTGCCTGGGGTCTTAGGTAATGGGTAAGGAGAGGGGAATATATCGCTGTATGGAGTCTTAGGCAATGTACCGAGCTTCGTACATTACTGCATGGAGTCTTAGATAATGAGCTATGTTGTAGAGAACACATCACTGCATGGAGTCTTAGGTGATGAGCTGAACATCACTACATGGAGTCTTAGGTGACGGGTTGAATTTTGTAGAAGAAGTTTGTTTGGATGATTAACCCTTAGATAGATAAATAAAGGGTGAGATTGTTTATTTGCTGTATGATGTATGTGTAAGATGTCTGATATTGATATAGAACCCAGAGTGTATGTGTATTGGGTGTCTGTGTATGCAAAATGTGTGTAAAGTGTGTGTAAAATGTATGTATGCCTTGTAATGTTATGAAGACTATTTATGGCATTCTCTCCTTCGAACCATTGGTTTTGAGTTACCAATTCCATGGCGTTGTAGGTTGCATTGTCGCGGTATCTTCGAATTGATTTTAACATGGTGAAAATTTTTTAGCAAGCTCTTAATTTGTTGTATCGTAAGTGCAGGCGTAGGTGTAGACGTGTGTATGGACACAGACTTTTGTGTTTTAAGTGTAGGCGTGGGTGTAGACATGTGTATGGACGTAGAAGTGGATTTTATTTTTTTGATTTTTTTCTTACCCAAAATGTATTTTCGATGTTTTATCAAATGCTTTTATTTGCAAATCCCCCAAGATGATTTCAACATAATATTCACAAGCAATAAGCGTAGTATTTTGAAAATAAGTCTGAAAAAGGAAAAACACAATTTGAAAGGGAAAAGCAAATGTTTTATTGATATTCCTCTGAATAGGCGAGAGTACAAGATGTAATTCCTTGAAAGAGGTAATTACAGAAAGTTTTAAAACTGTAAATGGAAATAAAAATAATAATTGCTACTGTTGTTCCCCAATGTCCTTTTAATAGCTCTTATCTCCTTTGCTTATGACTCGTATGATTTAGATCCATCTCTCCCTTCGTGGTTCGTAGTCGTTGTTCTTAGATCGCAGTCTTTTTGTTCTTTATTTCTTTATAAAATCCCTAATTTTTGCTTGGATCGCCCATTCAGGTTTTCAATCCACTGGGATAGTTTTTTTATATGTTCCTAATTTTTTCCTGGATCGCCCTTTAGGAATTTCAATCCACCAGGATGCTCCTTTTTGCCTAAGTCGCCCGCTTAGGGTTCGAGCTTAGCGAGCTTTTTATACATAGTATTTTTTGACTACTTTGAAATTTACAGGATGCGGTAGTTCTTCCCCATCCATTGTTATGAGGATGAGACCACCACTGGAGAATGCTGTTTTTACTACGTATGGACCTTCGTAGTTAGGTGTCCATTTACCACGTGAATCGATGTGAGGTAGCAGAATCTTCTTGAGTACTAAATATCCTTCTTTGAATCTTAGAGGATGAACTTTCTTGTCGAAGGCCCTCTTCATCGGCTTCTGATGCAATTGGATGTGGCATAGAGCTGTCAAGCATTTTTCTTCGAGGAGGTTGAGCTGATCGAGCCACGTTTGAACCCATTTTTCCTCTTCCAGCTTTGTTTCCATTAAAACCCGAAGTGATGGTATTTCTATTTCAACTGGAAGTACTGCCTCCATGCCGTATACCATAGAGAAAGGAGTCGCGCCTGTTGATGTGCACACGGAAGTGCGATAGACGTGTAGAGCAAAGGGAAGCATTTCGGGCCAATCTTTGTATGTCTTCACCATTTTCTTAATGATCTTCTTGATGTTTTTATTGGCTGCTTCGACGAATTCGTTCATCTTGGGTCTGTATGGTGAGGAGTTATGATGTTCGATCTTGAAATCGTTACACAGTTCCTTAATCATCTTGTTGTTCAAATTGGACCCGTTGTCTATAATAATCCTTCTTGGAACCCTGTATCTGCATATGAGATTCTGGTTGATAAAACGTGTAACCACTTGGCTTGTCACATTGGCATAGGATGCTGCTTCTACCCATTTTGTGAAGTAATCGATCGCTACTAGTATAAAACGGTGTCCGTTGGATGCTTTCAGCTCAATCATACCAATCATATCAATTCCCCACATTGAAAACGGCAAAGGGTAGCTCATGACGTCCAGAGGAGTTGGTGGCACATTTATCTTATCAGTGTAGATCTTGCATTTGTAACACGTTTTCATGTAGTGATAACAGTTGGCTTCCATTGTTAACCAATAATGCCCTGCTCGCAGAATCTTCCTAGCCATGGCATGCCCATTTGTATGAGTTCCAAAAGTACCCTCGTGGATTTCTCTCATGAGCGTATCTGCTTCTTGTTTCTCCACACATCTGAGTAGTACCATGTCATAGTTTCTTTTGTACAACACACCGTTACTCAAAAAGAATTTCGAGGCTAACTTTCATAAAATTTGTTTGTCAATGATAGAGGAATTTTCTGGATATTCTTGCTTTTCAAGGTATTTCCTTATGTCGTAAAACCAAGGCTTGTCATCCGGCCCTTCTTCAATAGCAAGGAAATGTGCGGGCTCTTCGAAGTGTCTGACTGTGATGCGTGGTTTGTGGTTTGGCCAAGTTACCTTGAACATAGTTGAGATAGTTTCCAGGGCGTCTGTCATTTGATTTTCTTCTCGTGGAATGTGACTGAAAGTGTTCTTTCTAAATTCTGCAACCAACTTTAAAACATGATCACGATATGGAATCAGTTTTGGATGTTTAGTATTCCATTCGCCGTTTACTTGGTATATGACTAATGCGGAGTCCCAAAATACTTCGAGGTGCTTTATTATCAGATCAATGGCAGCTTCTAGTCCTATAATACAAGCTTCATATTGAGCAATGTTGTTGGTACAGTCAAAACACGGCCTTGCAGTGTATGGCTTGTGATAATTCTTTGGAGAAGTCAAGACTGCCCCTATGTCGTGCCCCAGTGCATTTGAATCCCCTTCGAACATGAGTGTTCAACGTTCCCTTGGCTCAGATCCTTCATTAGGTTCTGGTATTTCATAGTCAGCTATAACCATGACGTCTTCGTTTGGAAATTCGAACTTCATAGGTTGATATTCTGGCAGTGGTTGGTGAGCTAGGTGATCAGCTAGTATACTACCCTTGATGGCCTTCTGAGTGGCATATTGGATGTCGTATTCTGATAGTAGTATCTGCCATCAGGAAATTCTCCCTATAAGAGCCGGTTTTTTGAACACGTACTTTAGAGGATCCATTCTTGCTATTAACCATGTGGTGTGGGTTAACATATATTTCCTCAACCTCTTAGTATCCCAAGCCAATGCACAACAAGTTTTTTCAAGGAGAGAATACCTGGTTCCGCAGTCAGTAAATTTCTTGCTGAGGTAATAAATCACATGCTCTTTTCTTCCTGTTTCGTCCTGCTGTCCCAAAACACAACCCATTGATCCTTCAAGCACTGTCAGATACATGATGAGTGGTCTTCCGGGGACTGGTGGCATTAAGATCAGTGGCTCATGTAGATACTGCTTTATTGTCTCGAAGGCAATTTGGCAATCATCGTTCCATACTACCGTTTGATCTTTTCGTAATAATTTGAATATAGGCTCACACCTAGTTGTGAGATGAGATATGAACCTTAAGATTTAATTCAATCGCCCTAATAAACCACAAACTTATTTTTTTGTTCTCGGTGCTGGCATCCCTTGTATAACTTTTACTTTGTCGGGGTCTACCTCGATTCCACGCTGACTTACAATGAAACCCAGCAACTTGCCTAATCTGACGCCAAATTTACATTTATTTGGATTTAACCTTAGTCTGATCTTGCACAACCGCTCGAATAACTTTTGTAAATGTATGATGTGTTCCTCCTCCGTATGGGATTTTGAAATCATATCATCTACTTACACTTCAACCTCCTTGTGAATCATATCATGGAACAGTGTGACCATAGCCCTTTGATAAGTTGCCCTGCATTTTTGAGACCGAATGGCATCACTTTGTAGCAGAAAGTTCCCCAAGGTGTCATGAAGGTAGTCTTTTCCATGTCTTTGGGTGCCATTTTGATCTAATTATAGCCTGAGAAACCATCCATGAACGAGAACATTGAGGTTTGAGCCGTGTTATCTACTAAAACATTTATGTGAGGTAATGGGAATTCGTCCTTGGGGCTTGTTTTGTTCTGATCTCGATAATCTACACACATGCGCACCTTTCCATCTTTCCTGGTTACTGGTACAATGTTAGCTATCCATGGCGGATAATCTACCACTGCTAAAAACCGTGCGTCGAACTGCTTAAGAACCTCTTCTCTAATCTAGCTATACATATCTGGACGAGTTCTTCTGAGTTTTTTCCTAACTGGAGAACAACCTTATTTGAGAGGAAGTATGTGCACCCCAATGTCGGTATCTAACCCTGGCATGTTCCTGTAGTACCAGGCAAATATATCCTCATACTCATGTAATAGCTTGATCAGTCTTCCTTTGACGCTCTGCTCTAACATTTCCCCTAACTTGATTTCTTTCACATCTTCCTCTGTGCCTAGATTAATGGTCTCAATAGCCTCTTGATATGGTTGTGTGTTATCAGCCTTTCGCTCTATTTCCCTTGCCATTCCTTTAGAAAGTTCAATATCTTCATCACCTTCCTCTTTGGCTTGGTTGATAGGAGCATTAAAATTATATCGGATTGCAGCAGTAACATTATTGGTGGTTTTGAGCATGGATCTGCATGTTTATCATGTTTTGATGCAGATTTTAGAACATGAACTTTGAAAATGCATATAAAGAGAAAGTATTTCCATTTTTAAATTTAAGAGATAAATGAAAGAGAAAGACAAGGATCTTAATTGAAAACAAAATATAACTTTTATTAATTGTAAATATTGTCTGAAACAAAACAGGGGAACACTTACAAGCAACCCCTATGCCTCGGGCTTGACATAGGTTCTTTCAAAATAAGAAAAATTACTTTGGAAAGAAAAATATCTCAGGAATCTCCATGGAAGTCCAGCATTTTAGTTCTTCTCTTGGGGCGCATTCTCGGATGAAGTCAGTTGTCCTTTTGGTGTTGAATTTGTTGGATATCATTGCCACATGTCCACCATGCTCTATTTACTTGTTGACAAAGGTATCTTGGATTGGAGGAAACCGTGCTTTACCTTTCAGAGTAGCTTTTGATAGTCCATAGCCCAAACCGAAGCGATTCTTCTTCTCGGGAATTTCTGGGAGCTTTCCCCAACCTTTCAGGGCACCACCTTCCATGGTTGTTTGCAAATCTCTCCATGAGGTTACCTTAGGCTTATTACTTTTCTCAACTGGTAAAGTCACCCTTGAAGCAACTTCCGGGACTTGGAATGGAGTGGCTATATAATCTTCGTCGATACTAATATATCTGTACGATTCGATGTGACTTACAAAGATGTCCTCCTCACCGTAGATTATGATTAATTTCCCTTCCACTAAGAACTTCAACTTTTAATGTAAGGTCGAGGTGACTGCCCCTGCTACATGAATCCAAGGTCTCCCCAGTAAGAAAGTGTACGCCAACTTTATATCCAGGACTTGGAAAGTGATATAGAAGATATGTGGCCCAATTTTGACTAGAAGGTCCACCTCTCCCAACATCGAGCTTTGAGAACCATTAAATTCTTTCACTATTGTAGAGCTTGGCCTGATCACAATGTTATCTAATGTTGACTTCATCATACTTGATTTTGGTAACATGATGAGGGCAGAGCCAGTATCGGTGAGTACTCTGGATAGGCTGGTAGTTCCTATATGCATAGAGATATGGATTGCTTTGTTGTGAGCTCGGCCTTGTGGTGGAAATTCATTGTTACTAAAACCAAGGTATGATCCGATGTTATATTTGCTACGACATTGTCAAATTGATTCACGGTAATCTCCTCCGTAACATGGGATGAACTTAGTACCTTCATTAAAGAGTCTCGGTGTGCTTAAGAGTTGATGAGTAGCGGGAGTATAAAGATTTTAGCTGGGGTTTGGTGAAGCTGATCCACCACCCTATAGTCACTTCTCTTGATTATTTTCAAAAACTCCTCTGCCTCTTGACCAGTAAAGCTTTTACTTGGAGGTTCTTTCTCTTGACTCTCTTCCACCATTTCTTTTCCCTTATCCTTTATTTAGGTCTCATCTTTCTTCTTTGGTGGTTCAGATCCAAAGACTCGACCACTTCAGGTCATACCCCCTGTCCCTGCTATCTTTTAGATTGCAGGTCCCTAACTTGATGATGGCTCATCTTCTTGTTTCACTCTATTAATTTACACGGCTGAGTCATAAATGCATGGTACTGCTTTGTTACTTTCATAAGGGATAGGTGATGGTTCCTTAAATATCATCGTGGCCTTTGGAACGAATGATATTTGGATAGCCTTATTTGGTGTCATCCCTGGGATTCTTGCCGATTCTTCCCATGGGATCACTAAAGTCTTCTTGTTAAGATTTGGGCCTTGGCAAGGGATTACCAATGGCTTCTTCCCTTCAATTGCTGCTATATATTTTTCTTTAGGGTATGGTCCTAATTAGACTATCCCCTGGTCCACTAGCTTTTGTAGCGTTCTTTCAAAGGCTTCATTATTCTCCAGCAGGAACCCACATTCCAACAAATATTCCTTTAACAAGTTTATCATGCATTTGCTTGTCTGAGTGCCCCAAAGTCAGTGACTACTTCAATTGCATTTATTGCCGGTCCACCATGTGGAGGCATAGGGTTTGGTTTGATGTTAGGTTTCACAAATGTGATGTCTTGAGATTCTAACAAATCTTGAACTTTATGCTTGAATTCCCAATATTGCTCTATGGTGTGTCCAGGAGAATTAGCATGATACTCGCATCTGGAGTCGGCATTGTACTTTCACGGTAGTGGCCCGACTGGGGGAGTCATAGGCTTTAGTCCATCAAGGATGCCTTAACCAAGTGTTGTAATAACTGACTCGGTGGCATGGGGAGTGGATGCAAATTTCATTGCGGCCTTCCAAATCTGCCTTGCTGCTGCCCTTGTGGGATCATTAATGGTGGTTGTGCCCTTGGTCGTGAGTCTACATCATTAATTTCTCCCTCTTTTCTTTTTGGGAAGTTCGGAGCATGTCTTTTTGTATTATAGGGGGTATTTGACGGTCCCCCTAGTATTTTTGCATTCTTTATTCCAGTCTCAATTCTTTCTCTGATAGTCACTAGATCTAAGAATTCCAAAGAGATACTTCCTACCATATTCTCATAATGTAACGCTTGCAAGGTTCCAGTGAACATATCTAATAACTCCTTCTCCAACAGTGGTGGTTGCACACAGGATTCTATCTCCCTCCATCTCTGAGCATATTCTTTGAAGGACTCTTCTTTCTTTTGGGACAGATTTTGGAGTTGCAAGCGGGTAGGCGCCATGTCCAGGTTATATTTATAATGCTTTAAGAAAGCATTAGTAAGATCTGCCCAGGTTCAAATGTGAACTCGTTCCAACTGCATATACCAATCTAGAGATGCCCCGCTTAAACTATCTTGAAAGTAGTGAATCATCAGCTTCTGGTCATGGGCATGGGCATGCATCTTCCTGCAATACATGTGCAAATGATTTCTTGGACAAGTGAGACCTTTATATTTTCCAAAGTCAAGCACCTTGAACTTCGACGGAATTACCACATCGGGAACTAGGCCCATTTCGAGAGCATATACTTAGAAGGCATCAAAACCCTCCACAGCTTTCAGCCTTTCTTCCACAGCCTTATATTGAATCATCACCAATGGATTATCAACAACATGAGTACCAGTCATCTTTAAGGGTGTCTGATTGACATCCACTAGGTCGTGGTCTCCATAATGCAGGTCCAAGTAGTTGTCTGCATTATTGATTGAAATTTGTAGGGTATGTGGTGCCCCTGCTTTTGATGGTGGTGGGATAAACCCTTCGGTTTCAGCTTCTCTTGTCTCTTCTTGGGACATGACGAACTTTTGGGGTCCTGTCTCTGGCTCTTTTCTTAGTTGGTGACTGCTTGATGCACCAATCGTTTCAGCTACTTCTTCGAAAGCTACCCTGGGAATCTGATCTTGTCTGTCAATAATGTTCTTCAAAGCTAGGAGAACTTGACTCAGATCTCCTTTCATTGAACTCACATCACCCTTTACTTGGTCGAGATCTTCCTTGAATGCAACCTGATTCTCCTTGATTTGTTCCATTGCTTTTTGTTGGTAGACCCTTGTTTGATATAGAGGTCAAGGAGGTGATGATCTTATTCTACCAATGGATTAACTGGAGAGATTTTCAAAAAGGTGAGCTTTGGTATGAAATGTGAGTGTTTGTGAATGCATGCATGCGTATGATTATATATGAACATGTAATGGTTTCTTGTTTTAAATGTCTTATTCACTTGAGTATATATTTATCTTTTGCTTCTTTTATCTTTTTTTTTCTTATTTGGTGAATATCTTAAAAATAGATACGCAAACGAGATACGGAAACAAAATGTATTTATTGAAGGTAACATAATCCAAATATTGAAAAATATTACAATTTTAAATCAAAACATGTTTGCCTAAAAATAAACAAAGGGAAATAAATCTTCTTGGTGCGCTTACGGGTGTCTGCTCTGAAACCATCAACCACTGCTTGACAAAGCTTGAGAAAGTCTTCAACATCCTTTGGAAGAGGAACCATTACACTTTCTAGGTCTCTTAAACTTCTAGGGATATCCTCAATGAGATTGTTGGCTAGGAAGGCGAGCCTTTCGTGTTTGTCCTTGTAATGCTGATACTCTTGATAAAGGTGCGGGATTATCTTGTGGTTATCTCTCCCAGCTTGGGAGATATTTGTATACTGCTCTTCCCAATACATCTTTTGAGCCCTCAACTCTGTATAAAGCCTTTGTTGAATAAGGAAATATTTTTGGAGGCCTTCTAGGTCTAGGCACATTTGCTCATATTCTTCAGTTATCTGAGTCAAGAGCCTTTGTGCCTCCAATCTCTCGAGGCGTTCCTCGATCTCTGATTCTTGGCTGTTTTGAAGTCTGGTGGTGAGGTACTTTATTTTTTCTTCTTGATCTAAGGAAGCTTGTGCCAAACTTTGGATCTGGGATCTTAGGTCTTCCTCTAGCACTTTTTTGTCATGTGTTGCCTTTTCGTACCATTTGGTTAACCTCCCGATTTCAGTAGCAGTATCTTCTAACCTTTGGTTGTGGGAATCTAGATTGAAGGTTGAACTCAACAGCCCTTCAGTTGTACGCTTCTGTTTGAGACTCTCCTTTTCTAATGCCTTTTGATCTCTCTCAATTTATTAGTCCTTTGACTCAAGTATGAGCTGCATCTGCTTCTTTTCTTTGGTCAGATTGAGAAGGTTGAGTTCTAATTCTTATTTTTCCCTCTGAGCTTGCTTTAGGGCATTCTTCAGATTGTTAATTTCTTCCAAGGATATAGGCGTGACCCCTGGGACCTTTGACTTGTACTCTGGATCTATATCAAATGGAAGCTTGATAATTTTCACTCTATCTCGGACCCATCTAGTGTAGGGTTCTCTTGCTATGGCATTCTTTCTTTTGGATTTCCTCTTATTAACTTTATTCCAAGCCCCGATAACCTTGTTGAGAAACCCTTGGTCATTTATACCCATGTCGTGGATGATCAAAGGTTGGAGTTGTTCGATCAAAGGTCTGTCTTCCAAAGGATAGCCTAACTTTCATAGGGCCAAAGTAGGGTTGTAGTTAATACAGCCTCGAGATCGGATCAATGAAACATTAGGAAAGTCTCCGCAGCTACAAGTAATATCCCCAATATCAAGCTTCCTTAAATACCATAATACCAAGTTTATAGTGAGAGACCTTAATTTCTGAGGCCACTCGCGTTTGGTCAAGTTTGGAATCATATAGTCTTCTTTGTAAAGAAGGGTCATGACCCAAGTATAGAGAAGTGAAATGCAACAATTTAGAGTTCCCTTTCTCTTTTCGTACATTGCATGCAAGGTGTAATAAATGTCAGCAAGCAGAGCGGGAGCTGGATCCACATTAAAGACTTTTGCACCCCAAAATATGCTAATGGCTGCAGGGTCAATATAGTCCACAGTCCGTGGGAATAAAATTGCACCAAACACAAGCAATCCTAAACAATCGACACAAGGCTTCCATTCTTTAAAATTAGCGAATTCGAGTGCCTTGGCTTCTAGGTATATTCCTTTGATTCCTTTTATTGGGCCTTCTCTTGGGTAATTTTGAACTAACTCAGAATAAGGGATCCCTAAGCCCTTTTCCAAGACTCTGACTTCAATAGTTTACCCGATACCCACATAGGCCTTATCTTTAGAAAAGTTCATAATTCTATCAAATTCTACTAGAGCCGGCGCTAGCTGGAAGTCTTGGAAGGTGAAGCATCTTAGCGGTGGGTCATAGAACTGAACAAGGGCAGAGATAATGTCTATTTGAACATCTACTCTAGTTAAGTCAAGGGTATCCCCATAGCGACGAGCATACATCTTCAGAGCTCTTTCAGATATTTTCGCCTTTATGTCTTTGATTTCAGAAATGTTAGGCTTGAGGGCTTTGACGCGGACAAGTTGTGTCCCTCTGGTATCCATTTTCAAAGATAGTCACCAAAATATTGATTTTATCGCTTTTTGTTTTTTTACCCTGTGAATAAGACAAATAAAAGAAACAGATGATGAGTGACGGGATTTTGTGATAGGTACCCTTATAAGGTAGGTTCTTAATTTTTTCCTACGGTTAGTCTACCATCCCAAAAGGTGGCTTCCTTAAGGGTATCATGAATAACACCATAAGGAAAGACACAAGGGCCTCCCTTAGATGGAGCCTCTTTACGGACTGAGATTTTTGTCTCAAAGTCGTGAAAGGTCTCATCATGAGATTTTGGTTAGGGTTGTTACAAAGAGTCGTGGGTGGCATTACAAAGTCCTACTCTTCAAGAGGATATCTCTAAGTATTCCTTTTGCGGAATTCCACTGACTCTAGGCGAAGTCGTCACATAAACTCGCATGGATGATGTATCCCCTAAGATAATAGACGAACATTCTTTCTAAGGTTTATTTGAAAATATTTTTTTTGAAATGAAAGTCCCGCCACGCAGTGAATATATAATGAAAAAAAATAGACAAGAATAAATAAATGCAATAAATAAGTAAATAAAGAAAATAACAACCCAAAATAAAACCTAAAACCTAGGGTTAAGGTCCCCAACAGTGTCGATTGCGATTGGTTTTTTAATCAGGGTCACCACTACTAGTTTTTATCCTAAGGAAGGGCATCTAATAGGAAACCCTAATTCGCAAGACAAAGATTCTAAGTTTCAGACTTCTTTAGACGAAAGGAAGGTGTATGGCACCTTTCATCTACCTTCTTCTTAAGGATACTAGGTTTAGGTTTAGGTTTTAGGTAGAACAGGGTTTTAATTTTTAATAGGGGAACTTGCCACGATTTTAGACGTATGCCTACGTATCCTCTTATGAGGAATCAGAGTCTCAATTCGTAGTTCGTATGGGTTTGTGTTTTTAGGGGTTGCAAAAGTATTTTGAATTGCCTCGCATTTTGACCGGATGTAAAGATAGCAGAATTTTGAACTAAATGCGCGATTAGTCAAAATATATTTGGAACCCTTTGGAAAAAAATAGTTGTTTAGATTAGTTTATTGCGAAAAAATATTTAGTGTTTGTTAGATATATTTTAATCATATTAATTGCAAAATTTCTTAATTAATGCATGATTGAAAATATTTGAATGCAATAATATAAAAAATATATACATGAGTTTCTAAATAGAATAATTTATTAAATGATAATATAAATAATAATATGTGAAAATAAAGTAAAATAGTTAATATATAAAAAAGAAATAATAATAATAAAGAAGAAAAAATGGAATAAGAAAATATAATATAAAAAAATAAGAAAAAATGAATTAGTTCAGGGGGTGTATTTTAAGTTAAGTAGTAAAAAAGGCAGGGTGTGAAAAGTCAGAGCCTGAATTCAGATATTAAATTCAGGTCCAGTAAGCTTGGGGGTTCGTTTCTGTAACTAACAAGCAAAACAAAGGTGTATTGAGAATTTGGGCCCAATTTCAGATATTGAAATGGGCCCAGAGGCATGGGGTTTAAGTTGTTTAATGATTCAGTAAAATGAGTAAAGGGGGGAGGGGGGGGGGGGGTTGGAAACAAATGGGTTAGGCGCATTACAAGCTTTTGGAAGGCCTTTTTAATTGTGTATGTAGGGGCGTATGTAGCTTCTCTCTCTTTTATATGTACCACCCCTTAATCATTTCACCATTCTCTCTCTCTTTCATTTGTACCACCCCTTTTCTCTTTCTGTAACCCTAATACATCCACCGCGGCGGCGCTCCACCGAACCAAACCCTTCCCATCACGAACCTACCCAATAAACCCCACAAATAATTCAAGAGAAATCAAAAAAGAAGAGCTAAGTTTGTTTAACCTTCGTGTGATTTTGTTTTCTGATTTTAAGAGTTTATCCGATTGGTTCTAATTTCTCTCGCCTTTTATCGTTCGTAGGTCCGATGCTTCAACGATGGTGATGGTGCGGAAACGATGATGGAGTTTAAGAGCTTAGCAACGGCGCAGTTACGCCATTAGGGTTTCATATATTGAAACCTTAATCTCCCCTTTTTTCTGATCTTCAACAGAAAAGGGTTTGGTCCTTGTTCTTCTCTTAGTCTCTCAATAATTTCCCTTTTTTTCCCTCCCTTTCTGTATTTTTTAGTTTTGTATTTATAGGGTTATATTTTTAGGGCTTTACAAAATTGTTGTCTTAGATTTAGAGATTTGGAACAAATTAGGGATTCAAAACTTCATGGTTATTGATTTATGTACACTGATTATGTAACGTAATAGAGATTTGAGATAATTTTTGGATTCTGCAGTTTTTAGATTTTGATTGTAGTAAGCATTATGGGCTGGATCTGTATAATTTTGTTTTAACCGTAAAAAGAGATTTGACTCAATGAAAAAAATATTTGATTTTTACAATAAATGTTAATTGGACGAAATCGTGCGTTTTTTCTTGATGATTGATACAATATCCGTTAGTAAATTGGGCTTGCGTTATTGATTCTCCTTCTGCCCAACCTGTTGACTAAATGAAACTTGGACCTAAAAATGCCCAGCCTAACACATTACAACATTACTTGTTTCTTTTTTTTGTTATTGCAAACAACAATATTTTTGGTACGAACATGGCTTAAGTTTCTTTACAAACTTGATCCAGCAGAACTTTGTTCCAAACCAACAACTCTTTAATAAATTTTATGAAAAAATTTAATAAAATAGTTAAAAATCTTTAAATAATAAAACAATTATAAAAAGGATTTTTAATAATAACAAAAAAAGTTTAATAATAATACCATTTTTTTCTTTATAAAAATAAAACAGTAATATCTGAAATTCTGGTATCAGATATGTGATGTCGAATGAGATGTCACGACACAAATATCTGTTTGCAAGTAAGGTGCAGTAAAAAAAAAAGCAGTAAAAACACAGGAGATTGTTCAACCAATTTAGTGTACAACAACACCTACTCTGGGGACTACCAAGCCAGGGACAAGTTCACTAAATAGTATCAATTCAAGACCCTCAGTAAACAACCAATTTACGATCTAATCACTTAATCATGATGTTTGCCCATATGTTGAGACATCTGATTCAACATCTTTGGTTTAGCGTTGACATGTGTGGAAACAGATATAGGCTGTTTTCCATGATATACTTTCTTCACATGATGTCTACCAAGATGTCCTTTCTTACCATGATGTTAAAACATTTGATTCGACATCTTTGGTATAGGCTTGGCATGAGTAGAAATAGATGAAGCCTCTCCTGAGTTAGGTTCCTTTTCTCGTTGAAAACTAAACCACTCTTATCTCCTGTCATCTTCCTGCTTGGAGAATTTCATTTAATGTGTCAGACCCATTATTCAGCATCTTCAGAGATTTGACCATTCTATCAAGATTTTAATTTAGAGAGGACACTTCACTTTCCAGATCAAAAATAGTTTTAAGATTCTCTTCCCTTTCCTCCTTCAGCTGAGTTATAAGGGCTTTCTGTTTCTCCCCTTCAAGACATACTTCTGCACTTCTGAGACATGATTCTTTGTATGAAGCAGCTAACTTATCAAAGGTTAGTTCCCTATCACTAGACTCTTCATCAGATACATATTTTCCTGTCAATGCTTTCACACATTTGGCAGATTCTTCAAGATCACTCTTTGAGTCCTCTTCAGACCAAGTAACATATAGATTCTTCTTCTGTTTCTTTATATATGTAGGACATCCAGCTCTAATGTGACCAAAGCCTTCACATTCATGACATTGTATTCCCTTCCCTTGAGAAGATTTTTCTTCATCCCTTTTTCTTCCCACCTCATTTGACTTATAGATGTCAGATGGGATGTTCTTGACATTTTACCTTTGGTTCCTGCCCATTATTTTTATCACTTTATTAAATTATCCTCCAAGCATAGCTAGGGCATTTGATATTCCTCCATCTGTATCCAGATCATAAACCTCTTCTTCATCTTTAGTATTAGATACAAATGCTATGCTTTTGTTTTTCTTCTCAGATATTTCATTTATGCTTAATTCAAATGTTAGAAGGGATCCAACAAGTTCATCCACTTTCATTTTGTCAATGTCTTGGGCTTCTTCTATAGCAGTTAGTTTCATATCAAATCTCTAGGGAAGAGATATGAGCATCTTTCTCACCAATTTGTCTTCAGGTATTCTCTCTCCTAAAGCACTGGAGACATTAGCAATTTCAAGGATGTTCATATGGAAGTCATTTATACATTCATCATCTTTCATCCTCAAATTCTCAAATTTTATGGTGAGTAACTGAAGTCTTGACATCTTAACTTTGGATGTTCCTTCATGAGTAGATTGATTAATTCCCCATGCATCCTTAGCAACTTCACATGTATTCACCAATCTGAAAATATTCTTGTCAATTCCATTAAATATAGAATTCAAGGCTTTAGAATTTCCAAGAGCAATTTCATCTTCTTCCTTAGACCAATCTTCTTCAGGTTTTAATTTAGAAGTAGGTTTTCCATTCTCTCCCAATTTGACAGGGTGTTTCCATCCTCTTAAAATAGCTTTCCAGGCCCTGTTGTCTAAGGACTTTAAAAAGGCAACCATACGTGGTTTCCATTAGTCATAATTGCTTCCATCCAGAATGGGTGGTCTATTCACAAATCGTCCTTCCTTGTCCATAGTACCAGAAAGTACCTTCCCTGGATCTCACCCAGATAAGGAGCGGGATGCCCACTCTGATACCAATTGAAATGTTGGTATCAGATATGTAATGTCGAATGAGATGTCACGACACAAATATCTGTTTTCAAGTAAGGTGCAGTAAAATAAAAAGCAGTAAAAACACAAGAGATTGCTCACCCAGTTAAGTGTACAACAACATCAACTCTGGGGGCTACCAAGCCAGGGACAAGTTCACTAAATAGTATCAATTCATAGACCCTCAGTAAACAACCAGTTTACGATCTAATAACTTAATCACTACCCAAGCTAAATTTCTACCTAAGACTCACCTAGGTATGAGGCCATCCTCAAATCCCTTCAATCACTTACACTGAAGAACTTAAACAAATTAATAAGTTTGAAACACTTCAATCATTCAATGCTTAAAAGCTTATGAATGATACGCAATTAACAACCTAAATAACAACTTAAGTATTTAAACTAATACTTAGAGTGTACTACAAATAAAAAAGCCTAGACTTCTAATTAGAAAGAACTTATTCTTCTTCAAAAGTTGCTTGTCTTTGAATAGGAAGCAAGTCCTTATATATCCGAAGTTTTGGGCTTAGTCTTAAAAATAAATATTCAAATCTTTTGAACATTTCCATAAAAATAGGCCAAGATAAAATTATGCAATTTGAAAAATATTCCTCCATATTTTTCGCAGCCTGTAGATCACAAATCCTAAATTATAGAGTGCTGGAAATCAGGAGACAAAAGACTTAAATGATTTTGGGTTGAAATCAGTTCAGTAGGCAGATGTAAAGTCATCTGCTTTGACATCATTCAAAACAATTTTGCTCCAAATGTTAAGACATTTAGCAAAACATTAACAAGTCACGGTTTCACCAAAATTGCTGCCAAGAAACACTTACAATAACAAAAAAAAACTGACAAATGGGCTAGCTTAAAAGTCTTAATTGGCCTGTAATCTCCCTCCTTTCTATTTAATAACCAAAGTGAAAATGGGCCAAGCAAAATCTGATGGGTTTTTAATTGAAGTTTCACCTCTTCTTTTTACTAAAAACAATAACACTTAATGGACCCTTATAAATAAAATCTTATTTTCCTTTTGCACAAGTTTCCAATATTCGAATCTCATGGGCCATTGGCCAACATGCTTCGCACATGGGCCTACGAGTATATGGTTCCTTCTGATTTAGAAAGCCCCACTCCCTTGAATTAAGACTTACCCCTCTGTTGACTTGTCTTCTTAAAAATGGGCCATCAAATATTGCTGGACCATCCTTAACTAAAGCATTATTCTCATTTTTAATCTTGAAAATATGATCATAATGGTAGGGCAAATTTGGGGTACGACATATGTGATTTGAAAATATTTTGAAAAGTCAAAGTACATCTAACTTTGTAATGGTTCTTGTATCAGTCCTCAAGAACACGTACAAAGTGTTTTTGAAAATATTTTAAAAGTATGATGTGTAAAAAATGTTTTTTTAGAAAACATTATGAGCGAGCGATTAACACTTCTTACCCACTCAAAGTCATTCTTATCCTTTTCCCTCTCCTTTAGAGATAGTGTTATCCATACCATTAGTTGGTAGGTAGCTCTATCTATTGGATGTGAAAGGACATGCGTAAGGTTATCGAATGGTCATTGAAGGCAACTCGTAGAGATACTTTAGCAATTTATCGGAGGGACTGGATCATCTTTCCTAGGCAATGTCGAAGGGTTATCGAGGGACTATGATCTTTATTCGAGGGTCTTTGCTAAAGAATCCCCACTTTCGAGGGACATGACCATTATTTCCAAAGGCAACAAAGGGAAGTTACCCTAGAGGTGCAAGTGTGAATATTGTGTTTAACTCAGTTATTTATCTTGTATTAGGGTTATCTATCGATTGTTTTTAGATCTTGCCATACATGCCTAGTTACTAGCAGTTGAATATATACAGAAAATTAAAGGTACGGAAAGTAAAGACCTAAGCTATTACAGGGCTTTGGGGCAATTACATAAAATATGCGGGAAAGTAAAGTGCAGAATTTAAACCTAAACTATTACATCTTGTGAGCAGTTACATAATAGAAAAAATATGGAAAGATAAATCTAAGCTATTACAAGAAAAAGTCGTGCGACCTATACAATTTCTCTAAGAAAATAAATAACAAAAGAAATAAGAAAATGTTAGAAAAATGTTTGAATGTTTTTTATGTTATTTTAGAAAATAATTTGAAGTTAATTAAATAATGAGAACCCTAAGTCTAATTAATTTTAATTAATAAAAATACCTAAAGTCTAATTAGTTTTAATTTTAAGAAAATATTAATTAACCTAATAAATTAGTAAATAATAAAATGTCAAAATTAATTATTGATTAAAAAAACCTAAACCTAATTTATTAGGGTTTAAAAAAACATTAAAATGGATTAATGGTTAATTAAGAAAAAGGAAACAATTAGGGTTAGAAATCAAGGAAATTAAGTTAAACAAAAAAAGAGGGAAAAACTGCATGGGGAGGGTGTTAAACCCACGTCCTCCTAGCCTTCTCACTTCCTTGCTTGCCACTGCACCAGGCGTTGGTTTGTGTTTGGAAATAGGCGCTCCATAATATGTTGAAAACCTGCATAAATAGAAAAATAACAAAAAAGTTGTAAAAGGCCGGGATCGAACCCACACCCTTAGAGACCATAGCCTTAGCACGCGCATTCCTACCACTGAGGTAGCTGTCTCATCCAGTATCATTAGAAATGTTATCTTATATCAAAACATCACAAAGATTAAAATACAAATTTCATGTAAATGCAAAACCGGTGATGCATGTAACACACGTTTCAGGCCCTTTTGATCATCAAGGATGATCCCAACTTACTCTGTAATGTCTCAGGAATCGACTTGGATCGTTGCTTGGCCTTGAGAAGGGTTGTAAATTAATTTCTAGTTTTGCCCTAGTTTTGGAAAAAAATTTGAGATTTTGAACCCTTGTTTCTTGCACCGATTTTTTGTGTCTTCAGTGTATGAATGAGTTGTGCTTATTTAGAGGAAGAAATTAGGTTAAGACATGGGATTGGACCTCATGTAAAATAATCTTTTGATTTTGTTTGAAAATAGGTTGGAATAAGACAAAACCATAAATATTTGTTTTAAGAATAAGTTCACACGGCTAGTAATCAGATCTTGTGTCTCTAAAATGTTTGAACTAACAACCTTTTATGCTTTATACTTCCACTTTAACATTTATTTGATTTAATTTGCATTTAAATGAATACAAATTCAAATAAAACAAATAAAAAACAAATAAAAAATATAAGAATGGTTTTGGGGGTCCCCTAATATGCCATGAACATGTTTGAACTTCAAAAGTTAGGCCCATTAGTCCAAAAGCCCAAAATTATCAATTGAGGTTTCATGAAATTTCACAAAATTACCCAACTTGTGCAACTCATAACTTGCTCAAGTTTTGTCATATGAAGGTGATCTTGGACTTTTTGGAAAGCTCAAGGTGCCTCCTACAACTCTCATGTTGGTCTATTTTTCATTTGAAGATTTACCTTGACGTAAATTGCTTTGAAAAAAAGATTCTTTTTGTTGACTTTTAAAATGACTTATAATGTTTTGGCTTATATCTCTCAAATGAATCATTTTTGGGATTTGAGCTTAGAGAGACAAGGTTGTAGAGAATTGAATTTAAATAAAAATAGGCTTTGGTTTGGAATTTTATAATGAAGCATGTGAAAGTTATGCATGGTCAAAGTTCAGTTGATTTCTCTTAAAGAAAACCCTAATTTAGTAACTTTTGACTTTTGATGAATCTTGAGTTTTCTTGATGAATCATGATCAACACTTGATCAAATGATGAATGTGAGTTCAAAATGTTAATGTTGACCCAAAATCTTAAGGTTTGACTGTAAGTTGACCATATTTGACTTTTTGTCCAATACAGTTGATTTTCACTTATCTAAGCAATTGATTGAGAAAATTTGTGATGTAAGGCTTGAACCATGACATGAGGATTATTTAAAGCATATGAGGAACCATGAAACTCACTTGAGGCATTAGAAGCCCAATTTTATTTGAGAAAACCAAAACCCTAGTAGTAGGCCATTGCTTAGGAGGAGGATTCATCTGATAAATTATTTAGTAGCCTTGAGTACTTAAGAACCATATGAGCATGAGGAGATCCTTTGAAATGGGAGGCCAAATATTGGAGTATAAAACTGTCCGTTGAAGGAATCTCCAAGACTAGAATCCATATCCTCTATAAACTTAGCTTCTTCAACCAGAGTTTTCACCAAGCCACATTCTACCAGGATGTCAGTGATGAGACGTCCAAAAGGAATATAGTTTAAAACCTTCTTCTTGGGATCATCAGTAGTTCTGGTCTTTATAACATACTTTCTCAGATAATAAAACAGAAGAGTTGGAAGACACATCTTATGATGGGTCATCAAATAGTACAACATGTACTCCTGATTAACCTTGAAATAGTCTGAAGAACTGGACAAAGGTCTGGGTTGATACAATTCAGAATGATTTTATGCTAGATTCGGAGGTTATCATGGTGATATTTACTCTTATAATCAGTTTTATCAAGAGTGTAGTTCTTTAAGATGGATTTGTTGATCGTCTTCTTCAAATATATAGATTTGATATACATCTTATAAATTTGTTTACCTTCCAGATGTTGCATACCCAGAAGATCAGCAATAGACTTTTCAAAAATGACAATTTTAAGACCCAGCACATGTCCATCTACATTAAGATTTTCACAATTTGCTTGAATCCATAAATCCTTCACCAAAGAATCATAAATAGGACCATGAAGACGCATGAAGAAGGGCTCCCATCCTTGAGCATTCAAGTCAACGATTAGGTTTTCACCATTTGCAGAAAGGTTATTAAAATCCACCATATATTCACGAAGAACATTTAGCTCATGTGGTTTCAGATTACAGTGAACTTGAACATATTTCTATGTTATATGGTGTTTATCAATAACTGATAGATAAAATGAAGCAATAGCAGTTGAAGTTATAGGAGGAACGGTTGAAGACGATGAAACCATGGTTGAAGACGATGGAGCAATTATTGAAGATGTTGTTACAAATGGATTCAAAGCTTGGTCCATTTTATTTATAAACTTAACAGATTCCTTTTGATTTGTAGTCGTCATTGTTGAAGAATGATGAAGAAGATAAAGAACGTTGAAGGATATGATGAACATAGAGGACTCTTGATGAGCAGTTGGTAGAAAAGGGTTTAGGGTTTCTAACAAGTGTGGGAATTGAAGTGAGGTCGTGTGTGGAATTGTATAAAGTGTTTTAGAAGAGAGAAAATAATTTGAAAATAAAACATAGTAATGAAGAGTAATTAATTAATGCAATCATGATAAATCAATTCCAAGACACAATTGTACTGCTCATGGTCTAGCTTTGGTAGCGTATGATGATTAGGAATAACCCAGGGTTACACACATTAATCATTACATCTAACTAAGTGACACATTTAGTATCCTCGGTATCTGGAAAAACAAGAAGGTTTCCATCTGATCAGAGACATTTATGAACGAAACATCTTCTGATGACTGAGGTTCTAGAAACAAAATATCAGCAATATAATTAAAGAAAATAGAAATGTTACTCTCATAAGTTTGATAATATTTTATCTGATTCGTCAATCATTTTCAAAGTGCAGTCTTTATTTAGAAGAACTTCATCAAAGTGAGCTGGCTCAATCAAGGACATCAAAACCCAGAAGCTTTTCTTCAGAAGATTTGGAAGTTGATCTTGTTCTGATAGTAGCATCTTTGATTTAGTTTCGAGGCCAATAATCTTCCCCTTCTGGTTACCTCTGAAACCAACATTGCCTCCAGACTTAAGTTCCAAATATTGGAACATATGCCTTTCGCCCGTCATGTTTTGCAAGCATCTAATGTCCAGGTTCCATAATTGGTGTTTCAGTTGCACCATCAAGAACATCTACAACTTATATTATCTGATCCTTGGGTACCCATTTTCTTGGTCCTCTCTTGTTATAAGTTCTAGAGGTTCTAACCCTTGTGGAATCTTGTGCAGCAGGATAATCAAGTGGAATTTGTGCATGATATTTAGGCTTAGAAGTTTCCTTATGAGTGTGTGGTTGTGTTTCAATGGACATTTCAATTTTGTTCCAACAAATACAAAATGTTCAGAAAGAGGTTTTGGTTTGACACTCATAGTCTCATCATTTATTTTTGATGGTCCAAAGATCATTGAAGCCATTTTGCTTCTATATATGCTTTTTTGCTAGGAAGTGTTGAAAAGCTCTATCATACCTGATTATTTCGTCAGTAACAAATGTGCTAGAGATAATCTCCTCTTTTAATCTAGAAACTTTACTTTTCAGAGCAATGTTTGATTTTTCTAAAACAAATAATTTTTCATTTAAATTAGAAAGATTTTGCGCATCTTTAGTAGAGTTCTCATAAGTAACTACACAACTCTTTTTCAAGGTTTTGTGTTTACTTAAAAGAGATTGATACCTTTTATTAGTTTTGATAAACCAATTTCAAGTTTAAATAACGAGATAAGAAAGAGAGTACCTCTTTGTCATTATCAGATTCTGACTCATCATCAAGTGTCAGTTCGTTCTCTGATACTGCTTCGCACGTACTGGTCTTTTCCATGAATTCTACGTTAGCATGTTCTTCATTAAAATCTTCTTCTTCTGACTCTGAATCTGAATCATCCTATGTTGCCATGAAACCTTTCTTTGCTTTGTATGCATTCTTAGGTTTCTTGTCTTTCTTGAGCTTTGAGCATTCATTCTTATAATGTCTATGCTCCTTGCATTCATAACAGATAACTTCTTTTCCAGAAGCATTCTTTTGACCAGAGGTAGATTCACCTCTTCCGTTCGTTCTTCTTTGTCCTCTAAACTTGCTTTGTATGTGCTTCCAGATTTGATAGATCCTTCTGGATATCAAAGAGAGTTCATCGTCATCTGAGTCTGCTTCAGACCCACTTGATTCTTCTTCTGCTTGGAAAGCCTCTGTCTTTCCAGACTTAGACTTCAAAGCCACAAATTTAAATGTTTTATAAGGTTCATCTTAATCAATATTAATTTCATGACTTCTTAAAGAACTAATCAGCTCCTCAGAGAGGTGTTGTTCAGATCCTTTAAAAGTTTCAGAGCAATTACCATTGGTCTCCATTTTTTGGCAGACTTTTGATAATCTTCTTAACATGATCTGTTGTAGAGTAACCTTTATTCATAACCTTAAGTCGTGCCATAAGAGTATGAAATCTTGAAAACATTTTTTCCTCATATTCGTCGTCTTCCATGTTGAAGCCTTCATATTTTTTAGTTAAGGCATGAGCCTTTGTTTCCTTTACTTGTGCATTGCCTTCATGCGTCATCTTAAGAGAATCAAAGATAAACTTTGCAGTCTCTCTATTTGTGATCTTCTCATATTCATTATATGAAATAGAGCTTAAAAGAATGGTTCTTTATTTGTAGTGATTTGTGTATACCTTCTTTTGTGCTTCTGTCATTGCACTTCTGGAAATTTATACACCTTTGTCATCTACTGGGTGAGTGTAGCCATCAACTACCAAATCCCATAGATCTAGGTCACAGGCCAAGAAGTAGCTTTCAATTCTATCTTTCCAGTAATCAAATTTTTCACCATCAAACATAGGTGGTTCTGTACTATACTAATCTCTATTATTATCCCTATTATCAACAGTGGTGGCAACAGGTGTAGCCATTGGTTTTTCACACAATCTAGATCGATACTGAACACTGTTAAGTATTGATAAAAATGCAAACTTTTTATCACCTCGGAATCGGAGCTCTGATACCAATTGAAGACGTGAAAAACACAAGAAATGGGGGTTTGAATTGGCTTTTAAACCAAAAAAAATATCCTTTTGAAATCCCCTTTAAACCGTAACAAGTTACTTCACTTAGTGATAATAGTGATAAGATGCAGGAAGGAAAGAACAAGTTATGTTTATACTAGTTCATTTAAAAACTACCAAGCTAGTCTAGTCCACCGGCCAAGGTGATTTCGCCTTTCTCAACAAGGACTCAATCCAATAATAAAACAAATTATTACAATGCAGAAGATAACTACAAATGACTAATGTTACAGCCATTAAGACACGCTAATCTTAAGCTTCTCAAGGATTCTGACCAATTGGTCCCTTAAGGAAAATTAAACAACAGTTTGAACAAAGTTTGTTTACAAGAAATTACGCTTCTACAAAAGCGGTTATTTAAACATGAATTTTAGAACATAGACTAGAGAAATATGAAAGCGTATGAACAGTCTCTTTAGAATGTGAATTTTCATGAACTAGCGTGAATTAACCGCTTTTTCTCATAGTCTTCAAGCCTTTATATAGACAATAAAATATTATAACCGTTGAAGGGTATTTATGGAATTTCTAGAAAGTTGGCAGCTTGAGAAATCACGTGGGAGACAAGTTCGTATGCAATGTTTGTCCTTCATGGTAGTGGAATGGAAAATTTTGTTTGTACCATGTTAACATTATCTTCTTTCCTTCTGTGCTTCAGAGGCTTTTGCGAGCATAAGCTTAGAAGAGAGAACATAACACTAAGGTCATCAAAACTCCAAGTCTTCTGATTCTTCAGAACTGCATCTTCAGATTCTTCAGCACTTGGTCTTGAGAAACTTTTCTAGAACCTTGGGTCTTTGGAACTTCAAGTCTTTAGAGTCTTCAAAAATTCGTCCTCAGAATCTTTAGCACTTGGTCTTGAGAACCTTTTCTAGAACCTTGGGCCTTTAGAACTTCAAGTCTTCAGATTCTTCATAACTTCGTCTTTAGAATCTTCAGCACTTGGTCTTGAGAAACTTTTATAGAACCTTGGGTCTTCATAAACATGGGTCTTTAGCACTTGGACTTCAGTAGAACTTATGTCTTCAGATCTTCTGAATTGTTTCTCTAGAAAATGTTGTCTTCAGAAACATTAGTCTTTAGCAACTAGACTTCAGTAGAACTCCTTTCTTCATATCTTCTAACTGGTTTCTTTAGACTTCATATCACATCCTACACTTCAAACTCTTATGGGGTGTCCTGCTACTGTTCATCAGAACTTGTGTAGCGTAGAAGCAGAACTTGTCTCTTCTAATATCTTGGCCACACCATTCATCAGAAGCAGAACCTGTTTGTTAGATACTCACAAGTAACAAACATTAGAGTATCAAAATTGTTCATACAAACATACTCATTTGGTATCATAAAAAATAAGAGATAATATTGCATAACCAAATCTTGTTCTAACACCACTCATGGGAACCAAAGAAGAGATCAACTACAACCATGTGATGGCTCATCGCCAACTTGGTTACTTTCTACCTGGTCCACCAAAAGATGAAGATATAAAAGAAACTGTGTTCTTCAACAAACAGGAAGATCTTGAACTCTTAGCAAAGGTAAGAGAAGCCTCGAAGAAGGTTCATCGCCAAGGAAGAAAAAAATTGGGAATAAAGGATTAGACAGCAAAAGCACCCTACACTGAATGGGTGAAGAAAAGAGTTGAAAATTCTTTACTACCATTTCATTTTGAGACTCCCATGTATCCACCGCCTCTTTCACCACCTACAATCACTTTCATGGAGGTCCAGATCCTTAACCAAGAGTTAAGCGCAAAAAGTGAAGAGCTAAGGGCACGAGCTACCAAAGCAGGCTTCACAAAGAATGAGATGGATTATCAAGTCAAGATAAAGGATGAATTGCTTGCAGAAAAGAATAGGTTAATTAAAAAAGAAATGAGAAAAATATTGAGAATTGGCAAGGATCTAAAATCATCTTACTCCACCATCAACAACAACAAGGAATAAGTAGACGACATACTAAGGGAGAATGCTAGACTGAAGAAATATTGGGATACTCTTACAAAATCAAAGAAGGATATGGATAATCAATATGAAAGTCAGATAGGAGATTTAAAGGAACAACTCAAAGCAAGAGGAGCAGTACTCAAGAGGGAACATACCCAAAGAATGTAGACAAGTAAACAGCTTAGAGGATGTCCATAACAGATGAAGGAAGCTTTGGCAACAATGGAAGAGTTCAAGACCCAAGGATGCGAAGATCAGTCGGAAGACCTTGATAGAATAAAACTTCATGAGGAAATCGATCATTTGGATAGTGCTCCCGGGAAAAGGGAGATACTCACTCAAGAGTTACTCAATAATCCAGGCAAGCAAAAACTAAGAAACTTTTTAAAGAAGCTCGAGATTGAAGGTGAGGAGTATTTAGAATCGGACAGGCTTGCTAACATAGAAATTAAAGAAACACTTAAGATTTTGTTTTCATCACTATAGTGATCTCCTTCAGGCCTGTTGAAGGGATCTTAGTTTCCTTTTGTACTTTCCGTTATGAATTAATTGTTTAAAAAAATGATGAATGAAGAAGAAGTTATTTTGTTGTTTATCCAAGTTTTAATCATTCTTAACGCAATAACTGAAAATCCCTAGAAATAAAAAAAACAAATAAAAATTGTTTATCCCATACATGTATTCATACATTTCATGCATTCATAACAGGAAAAACCTCTTCCTAAAATTGTGGTTCTTTCTTCAGTTCGGAAAACTGATGTCTCGTAACTATAACACTCGAGGCAAAGTACTATCCAGGCTTACAAAGCAGCGCCAGATAACAATGTGGCAGTTATTTCTATACCATATGATCTTATTACAATACTCGTGGCAATAAAAGAACCTTCTTTGAGGATCACTATGTCAGGTCCTATACCATTCAAAAGTACTAAGGAAACTCTGGCACTATGGGGGAGATGTGTACTATTATGGAGAAAAACAAGAACCTTTAGTGGATAATATTATGGGGACTATAGGGGTTACTCACATCGGAAGGGTGTTTTCTCCTCTTAGCAAACCAGATAATACCAATGCCAAGGAAAAACAAGTGAATACACATAATCAGGGGTAAGATCCGGGATCATCTTCTTCCCTAGAAGAAAAGAAAATAGAGGAGTTAATAAAGATCATAAAGAAGAGCGATTTCAAAATTGTCTATCAACTTAATCAGACTCCATCCAAGATATCCATCTTATCATTGCTACTTTGTTTTGACACCCATCGAAACATATTTTTGAAATTCTTGGGCACTGCTTATGTCCCCGAGGAAATTTCTAGAAAACAACTGGAAGGAGTTGTTCCCGGCATAACTTCCAGAAATGGGTTGGGGTTTATAGACCGAGAGCTACCTCTCGAAGGAAAGAATCATAACAAGGCCTTGCATATTTCCATAGAATATGTTGATACAACTTTCGCTCGTGTGTTGGTGTATACATGTTCTTCCTTGAATGTCTTACCAAAGGATGTTATGAATAAACTGAATGTTGAAGGTGTGGAGTTAACACCCAGTGATGTGGTTGTTCATGCTTTTGACATAGCCAAAAGATCTGTATTTGGGGAGATTGTGTTGCCTGTCATGATTGAACCTCAGGTATTTGATGTGACCTTCTTCATAATAGATATTCATTGGTCTGATAGATGTTTGTTGGGACGTCCTTGGATCCATGATGTATGAGCAGTAACTTCAACTCTCCATCAAAAATTAAAGTTTGCCGCAGGTGGTCATATTATAACTGTTTATGGGGAGGAGGATATCCCGGTTAGTCATCTAGCATCATTCCGTTATGTTGAAATAGAAAGAGAGATTCAAGAAACTCCATGTCAAGCCTTTTAGATTTTTCCCACTGAGAAAATCATCCCCGTAGAGTTTAAAACCCAAAGAGTTCTATGACATCATTGAAAGAGGCTAGAGTTGTGATAGAATCAGGACACCCTGAAGGATGGGGTCGAGTCTTAAATTTACCTGCAAAATTCGATAAGTTTGGATTAGGTTATCACCCAGAATAGTAGGAGAGGGGAAATTTATGTCCTAGAGGCATAGGAAGTTTTGGTTAAAAAGGGTTGTGGTTCTCCATCTTTCATCAAGTTTGTCAATGCTGGCACCATCAATAAAGGTTAGGTACAAGCATTGAACGACGAGTTCGACAACGACAATGACATCAGCAACTAGATTCATCGTTGTGTTCCCGGACAAGATCTCCATAACTGGACTGCTGAAGATATCATTCTTGTCACTTTTCTTCATAAGTAATTTCCCTTTTTAAGAAAAATTCCTGTGCTCTCCCTAAGGCACAATGAAATCTTGTAGGGTCCCTCTGTCTTTTCATGTTTTATCATTAAATAAAGGATGTTTTTATTCAAAGTTGAGTTATCTGTCTTTCAATTATACTTCTTTTTTAAAAAACGGGCAATGTTTCCTTTATTTTTCTTTTTCTTTCAAAACAAAAAATATCACTCGCATTCTAAAAGCATAAATCCCCTTGATACAGATTCACCCTGGTTCCCACTGATGATGATACTGCTATGACTTTTTATGACTTTGATAATCCGATTTACCAAGCTTAAGAATATTACGAGGAAGATTATGAACTCCCTGAAGAATTGGCTATGCTACTGAGGCAAGAAGAGAGGGATATCTAGCCACACGAGGAATCCTTTGAAGTTATCAATTTGGGTACCAGAGATGTAAAAAAGGAAGTCAGAATAGGGGCTACTTTGGAAGAGTCGGTAAAAAAAGGTCTGATTGGACTACTAAAATAATATGTCGACGTCTTTGCTTAGTCGTATGAAGACATGCTTAGACTTGATACATATATCGTCATGCACCGCTTGCCTCTAATTGAAGATTGTCTGCCCATCAAGCAGAAGCTCCAAAGAATGCATCCAGACATGTACATGAAAATTAAAGAAGAGGTTCAGAAACATTTCAATGCAGGTTTTCTAAAAGCAATCAAGTATCCCCCATGGGTTGCGAACATTGTTCCTTTTCCAAAGAAAGACGGGAAGGCACTAATGTGTTTCAATTATAGAGATTTGAACATAACAAGTCCTAAGGATAAATTTTCCGCTTCCTCACATAGATATTCTTGTTGACAATACCGCTCATTCAAAGGTATTCTTCTTTATGGATGGTATCTCTGGTTACAACCAAATCAAAATGGCCCCGGAAGATATAGATAAAACTACTTTCATTACCCCTTGGGTCACCTTTTTCTACAAAGTGATGTCATTTGGTCTGAAAAATGTTGGCGCAACATATCAACGTGCCAGGGTAACTCTTTTCCACGACATGATCCACAAAGAGATATAGGTTTATGTTGATGACATGATTTCAAAGTCTCAAACTGATCAAGAGCATTTGGTACACCTACAGAAAATGTTTGAGAGGATAAGAAAGTTTCAGTTGAGGTTGAACCCAAATAAATGCACCTTTGGGGTACGGTCCAGAAAACTGTTAGGTTTCATAATAAGTCAATGAGACATTAAGGTCAATCCTGTAAAAGTAATAGCAATACAAGAGATGATCAAGCCTAGAACAAAGAAAGAAGTATGTGGGTTTATAGGAATATTAAATTACATCGCCAAGTTCTTTTCTCTATAAGAATGTATACAAAGTGTTAACTTTTGAAAATATTTCATGAACGTGTTGGTGTGTTTGAAAGATGTTTTATTTTGAAGTGTTTGTTAGAAATCAACTACAAGCGTTCTACCTACTCAAAAGAAAGTCTTTTTTCTTTTCCTCCTCCTTTAGATAGTGCTTTTCTACCATTAGTTAGTAGGAAACCATATAATTGGATGTGAAGGGACGGGAGTGGGTCATCGTACAATCATAGAAGGCAACATTGTGGTATACTTTAGCAATTTTTCGTAAGGGTCTAAGATCGTTTACCGAAGGCAACATTGAGGGGTCATCTAAGGACTATAATCTTGTAATTGAGGGTCTTTGCTAAAGTATCCTACGTTCGCGGGACATGACAGTTTTATCCGAGGCAACAAGTGTGGGTTAACCCTAGAGGTGCAACTGTGCAAAGTGTTTTTGTTTTCATTTAATTTTATCTTGAATTAGGGTTATCTAGTATTGATTTTAAGTCTTGTCATACAAACCCTAATTACTAGCAATAATATGGAAAGCGATAAATTGCGGAAAATAAAAGTCCTACGCTTTTACAATATTTTGGGATAGGGGATACAAATTTGCAAATGGGGATGAAAGAAATTAAAACCTAATTACTATTACAACCAAATTGAATAATGCAAAACAAAATATACAAGAATGTAAAGATAATATAAAAGAAAAGAAAATTGTTTTTATGGCTTTTTTGTATGAAAAGAGTTTTAATTACCCTAATTGATTTGAAAAAAAAGTTGATTAATTAGAAACCTAAAGTCTAAGTTAATTTAATTAAAAGAGAAAATTAAAGTAAAATCTAAGTCTAGATTATTTTTTTTTTAAAAAGAAACTAATTTGTTAAGAAATTTTTTTTAGGTCTTTTGTTTAAAGGAAATAAAATAAAGTGAAAATAAAATAATATTTTTTATTTTAAGTATTTTAATAAAATATATTTTTTGTATAAAAAATAATAATAAAAGAAAACAAAATTAAAAAAAAAAACAAAATTAAAAATAAAATATGAAGTCAGAGGGTTTGAAAAGAAAATGGGTGGTTAGAAAGTAAATCAGTTTTTGTGTTTAGGGCCCAAACAACGTTTTTTGTTCCAGTCAGAAAATAAAACAAAATAAAATAAAATGTGATAGGCCTGCATGGTGTTAAGTAATCAGGGGGTGATGGTAAGAAAAATATGATGGCCCAAGAAAGAGGAGCCCAAGCGCACTAGCAAACAAAAAAAAAGAATCAGAAATTGAAGTCAAAAAAATAACAAAATACGACACTAGGGCTCGAACCCAGGTCACAAAGGTCATAGGCGCGCGCTTTAACCATTGGAACCCACATACATCTTTCTATGTTATTGGCTCAGGAATCTATTGTATTGCTTTTACTTTTGCAGGATCGACCTCAATGCCTCATTGACTTACTATGAAATCCAATTTTTTTTCCAGATCGTACCCCAAAGGTGCATTTGTTTGGGTTCAATCTCAACCGAAATTTTCTTAACCTCTCAAACAGTTTCTGCAGTTGTATCAAATACTCCTCCTCTGTTTGGGACTTTGCAATCATGTCATCAACATAATCCTCAATCTCTTTGTGAATCATGTCATGGAAAAGAATCACCATGGCACGTTGATATGTTGCACCAGCATTTTCAGACCAAATGGCATCACTTTTTGGCAAAAGGTTCCCCAAGGGGTAATGAAAGTAGCTTTCTCCATATCTTCGGGGGCCATTTTGATTTGGTTGTACCCAGATAAACCATCCATGAAGGAGAATACCCTTTAATGAGCAGTGTTGTCAACCAGAATGTCGATGTGAGGAAGCGGGAAATCATCTTTAGGACTTGCTCTATTCAAATCTCTATAATCAACACACATTAGTAACTTTTCGTTCTTTTTCGGCACAGGCACAATGTTTGAAAACCACGGGGTATATTTGATTGCCTTTAGGAAATCTGCATTGAATTGCTTTTGTACCTATTTTTTAGTTTTCATGGATATGTTTGGATGCATTCTTCAAATCTTCTACTTGACGGGTGGATAGTCTTCCTTGAGAGGAAAATGGTGCATAATGATATTTATATCAAGCCCAGGCATATCTTCATAAGACCAACCAAAGACGTCGACGTAGTCTTGTAGTATACCAACCAGACCTTGTTTTACCAATCCTTCAAAAGTAGCCCCTACTGTAACTTTTTTTTTATGTCTTCGGTACCCAAGTTGATAACTTCCATGGATTCCTTGTGTGGTTGGATAGCCCTTTCTTTCAGCCTCAATAGCCTAGCCAACTCTTTAGGGAGTTCATAATCTTCTTCTAAATCTTCTTCAGCTTGGTAAATCTGATTAATGAAGTCATAGAGAGTCATAGCAGTATCATCATCAGTGGGAACAAGGGTGGATCTGTATAAAGGGGATTTATGCTTTTAGAATGAGAGTGATTTTTTTTTTGTTTTTTAAAGAAAAAGAAAGAAAACATTGCCAGTTTTAATAAAAAGAGTGTAAGCGAAAGACAGGGAACTCAAACTTGAATAAAAACATCCTTTATTTAATGTTAAACATGCAAAGACAGAGGGGCCCTACAAGATTTCATTGTGCCATTGGCAGAGTACATGAATTTTTATAAAAACAAAGGAAATTACTTATGATGAAAATTGACAAGAATGATATCTTCAGCATTCTAGTTGTGGAACTCTTGTTTGGGAACACAAGGGTGAATCAAGTTGCTAACATTGTTGTCGTTGTCGACCTCTTCGTCCACTGCTTGAATCTGACCTTCATTGGTGGTTCCAGCGCTGACGAATTTGATGAAATATGGAGAACCACGACCTCTTGAACCAAAACTTCCTCTGCCTCTAGGAGATAATTTGTCTTGTTCCTGCGATCCCGAATGATAGCATAATCCCAACTTATCAAATTTTGAAGATAGGTCCAAGACTCGACCCCATCCCTCAGGATGTCGAAATTCTACTACAACTCTAGTTCTTTCAATGATGTTATCGAACTTTTTGGCTTTTTAACCTCTACAGCAAGGATTTTCTCAGTGGGAACAACCTCAAAAACCTGATATAGAGTTTCTTGAATCTCTCCCTCCACTTCAACATAACAAAATGATGCCATATGACTAACCAAAATATCCTTCTCTCCACAAACAGTTATAATCTGACCTCCTACAACAAACTTTAATTTTTGATGGAGGGTTAAGGTCACTGCCCCTGAATTATGGATCCATAGACGCCTCAATAGACAACTATAAGAAGGGTGAATGTAAATAATGAAGAAAGTTATATAAAACACCTGAGGGCCAATTTTGATAGGCAGCACAATCTCTCTAAACACTGGCATTTTTGCTCCATCAAAAGCATGAACAATCACATCACTGGGTGTTAACTCCACACCGTCAACATTAAGCTTGTTCAAAACATCTTTAGGAGAGACATTCAAAGAAGATCTCTTGTATACCAATACACGATCCAGAGTTGTACCAACACATTCTTGAGAAATATTTAATTATTCTGATTCTTTCCTTCTAGAGGTAGATTTGAGACTGTAAATCCCAGCCCGTTTCTTTAGTTATGCCAACAATAACTCCTTCCAATTGATTCATAGAAATCTCCTCAGGGACATAAGTGGTGCCCAAGAATTTTAATAATGTGTTACAGTGGGTATCCGAACAGAGTAGAAATAAGAAGATGGATATCTTGGATGATGTATGATTAAGCCGATCAACTATCTTAAAATCACTATTTTTTATGATCTTCATTAATTCCTCTATCTCTCTTTCTTATGGGGAAGAATATGAACCTAGGTATTGCCCTTTCTTATCTGTATTTACTTGTTTTTCCTTGGCATTTGTATCATCAGGTTTGCTGAGAGGAGCAATAACTCTACTGTTGCGAGTAATCCTACCAGTCCCCACAATATTGTCTACCATGGGCTCTTGCTTTTCTCCATGATAATACACATCTCCCACGTAGTGTCAGGGTATTGCCTAGGTGCTTTCAAATGCAATAGGACCAGGCATGGTGACCCTTAAAGAAGGCTTCTTTGCTGCCACTGGTATTGGAATGAGATCATATGGTATGGAAATAACTACCACATTGTTATATGGTGTTTCTTCGTGATCCTGGATTGTACTTTGATCTAAGAGATACTGAAGGTGTTGGAGGTCTCTCTTCATAATAGAGCATCCTTGGGAATCTTTACAAGAAGTTCGGTAGGAATCGTAGTCATGTTGTCCTGTCCAAAAATAATCAACATATGTTGTACTCGGTCTGCTCCCATTAAGTCCACATTATAAACCTGGCTTGGATCAACATCATGACTGTCATCAACCAATCACAACTTCATGAATTTGGAATGAATTTCGGGAGGAATCACCATGTTGATATCTGAGACAAGCTCATCTGGATAACTCTCCATCATATTCACACCATTTTCATTCCTATCTCTGAGGATGTGGATAAGGCCATAATCCATCCGAACTTGAAGGTCTCTTCTATGAGTACAACTTTAATACAAGGTGTTTTACTTGATGTCAACACCGGGAAAGATGACACATCGGTAAAATGGATGGTATCTGTATGTCTTGTGGAACTCCTCTATATTATAGGTCTTAGGAATCATCAAAAAGTACTTTGAAATTGACCCAACACATTGAAAAAAAGTTTATGCATGTTTTTGCATTGCATGTGTCGACACATTAGATTTTTAGGTCGACACATGTAACTCAGTTTTTAAGCATGTAAGCTTATGTAAGTAATAGGTCGACACATATAACCTTCAAGTAGACACCTACTGGAAGATTTATGAAATTATAGAAAATTCTTATTTTATGTGTTGACACATCCATATTTCAGGTCGACACATTTACTCATGTTTTAAAGCATGTAGCTTCTGACTTGCTCAGGTCGACACATAGAGTCTGTTTTGGTCATATTTTCAATTTCTTTTATTCTGAATTTGTCCTTTTTGCCCTAAACATTTCCAAACTATAAATACCCATTCATGAATCATTCCAAACTCTATGATAGCATAAAATTAGCCTACATTTCTTTTTCTTCCTCAACCTTCCAATCTATGCATACACACCAACATTACATTGTAATCATGTTTCGTCGAGGTGCCATCTAGACAAAGAATTATGGAATTCCAATTGGTTTGGGTTGAGATTTGTAGGGGTCTTCATCCAGGAAAAACCACCGGGTTTCTCCTCCAAAATCATTTGTTGAATTGAAGGTTTTCGTGTAAGATTGTGCGAGAAGGAATTGTCCATGTGAAAATACCTTGGAGTGTTTGAAATCTTTTCAAGGAACCTTAGAGTGTTTGAAATATTTATAAGGAAGTAGCAAGAATTGGATGATAGAATCAGTGATCTTGTATGGATAGTGTGCAATCGGATTTACTCGAGTAAAAGATCCCTTGGAAGTGTTTGAAATATTTTCAAGGAACCTTGGAATGTTCGAAATCTTTTCAAGGAAGTAGTTTAAGAGGCGAATAGGTTGCATCTATCGATTGATTTTATCTTGCTTAAGATCAAAGATTGGAAGAAGGAGCATCAACACCAAATTGGAGAATTTTGTATTGTTGTTCTTAGTCTTACTTTTTTAATAAACAATTTTGGATATAAGAATTATTCTAATTCCATTGGAATTAGGCACAGACATACCCACACGCGAGGGCAAAAGTGAGGAATGTGTAAACAAATTCCTTGTGTGTTTTTACTTTTCCGCTTTTACTTGCTCTCAATTTCATCAATCGTTTTAACAAATAGCATTATGCTAGTAATTGAATTGTAAGAATTTTCCTCTCAAAATCTATTTTTGAATTAGGTGTGGATATAGCTTATAATCACTTTTTATTATAAGTGGTTTTGTATATCAACACCATTCAATGAAAAATTCTAAAAATTCACTTGCACGCCAAGTATTTGATAAAACAATCAAGTTAGTTCTTTGATTATTTATCCTTGGAAATAGTATTGCAAAGTGATTTTGTTCAAACAATAAATAAGTGGATTGTCGAATTGAGTTTGTGTTAATTGATTATTTAGTTTAGTTTTATATATTTAACATTAACAATTTATATATCCGAGTTTCTAATAAGTTGTATTTTAGATGAATTATCCAGTGATTTGCTTCTGCATTAAAAAGTTTTGAAAACAATTTAAATTCTAGATTTGTGTCTAGAATTATTTTTGCGCCTCTACTCACCCTCTATAGATACGCGTCGTCGTCTTACAAGTGGCATCAAGAGCCCGATTCATTCTGACTTTAAACATACTTAGAAAATGGCTTACGAACCTAAAGAGGATCATAAGAGAGCTCCAATTTTCACGGGAGAAAATTATACTTATTGGAAAACTTATATGAAAATTCATATAAAATCATATGACAAAGGTGTGTGGGAACCCAATCAAAATGGTCCTACACCGGTGACATATGATGTTGATGACATTACTATGCCTAAGTCAGAAATCTATGGGATAAAAATGATAATAAAAAGTTGGTGTTGATGAGTTCTATCACATTTCTCAATGTAAAAATGCTAAGGCTATGTGGGACACTCTACAAGTATCCCATGAGGGAACTAATTAGGTCAAACAAGCTAGGATAAATACACTCACTCAAGAGTTTGAACTCTTTTGCATGAAAAATGGTGAAACCATTGCAGAAATGCAAAAGAGATTCTCTGATCTTATTAATCATTTGAACTTACTAGGTAATCATATTTCCAATGCTATTTCTACTAATAAAGTTTTGAGATGTCTTACTAGGAATTCGCAACCTAAGGTCACCGCGATCAAGGAAGCTAACAATCTTGAGACACTTGATCTCACCATACTTTTTAGTAAGCTTGAAGAACACGAGCAAGAACTCAATTTCTTGGATAAATATGAAAAGAAGCTTGAGAAGAAAAATAAAAATAAGGAAAGTCACAAGGAGGAAGTTGTGAAGTCTAAAGCTCTTAAGGCTTCTAGCTCTAAATCCTCAAAAGAAGAGAAAAGTAAGAATAGTGACGCTAGTGATGATGAGATTTTGGATGATGAAGAGAAGGGATTATTCATGAGGAAATATAATTGGTATATTCGGAAAAACATGGTTAAACATTCTGACAATAATCTCATAAGTTTTAGAAGGAAATCCTTCTCCCTCAAATAAGATAACAACAAAAAGGACAAAGGAAAAGTTATTTGCTACGAATGTGGAAAGCCTGGTCACTATAAACTAGATTGTCCATCTCTTGCCAAAAAGAAAGGAAAAGACCAAAGAAACAATTCTAGACAAGCCTATGTTGCCTGGGAGAGTGAAAGTGAATCCTCAGGCAATGAAAGGTCAAATGGGAGTGATGAAGATGCAAATTATTGTTTCATGGCAAATCATCGACAAAGCAAGAAAAAAGATGTAAGTCTTAAACACTCTAACATTTCCACTTTGTCTTATAATGAATTAAAAAGGGAATTTGAAAAACTACAAATATAGTTTTTGAATGCTAACAAAAAACTGGCCTCCCGAGAGAAAGTCTTCCCATGTTTAGAGGTTAAGGTTGATGAAACCAATGATAAATTAGAAGAATTAAAACAACTTATTATAGATAGTTTAAATCATGAAAAAGAGGATGAGCCATCTTACAAATATGGCTGTGACACATGTCAAATTTGACAACAAGAGGTGAGTACTCTTGCTACCAAATTATATAGTCTAATCCCTCAACTATTACTATATCAAAAATCATGTTAGTTGAAGGCCTTAGACATAATCTTCTTAGTATTAGTCAATTATGTGATAATGAGTATAAAGTGTCTTTTGCCAAAGATTGTTGCCAAACATAATGAAAATAAGGATTTTATGTTTAAGGGTTTGAGGGTTAGTCACATTTATATGCTTGACTTAAGATATATTTCCTTAAATAATGTTCAATGTCTTGTTACCTTGAGTGAAGACTCTTGGCTATGGCATAGACGTTTAGCTCATGTCAACTTTTACCTACTTACTAAAATAGTTTCAAAAGATTTAGTAGTCAGTCTACCAAAAATAAATTTTTATAAAGACCATATATGTGATGCATATCAAAATGGCAAGCAAACAAGAGCCTCTTTTAAATATAATAAAGCTGTTTCTACGTCAAGTCCACTTGAGCTCCTTCACATGTATTTGTTTGGTACCTCGTAGACTAAAAGCATAGGTGGAAACTACTATGGTTTAGTAATTGTAGATGATTATTCTAGATTTTGTTGGACTATTTTATTATGTAGCAAGGATGAAACATTCATAGCTTTCACACGTTTTTCTAAGATAGCTAAAAATAAAATGAACTCTAAAATAGTTGTTATTTAAAGCGATCATGGAGGTGAATTTGAAAACCACCTCTTTGAAGAATATTGTGATAAATTTAGAATTGAACATAACTTTTCAGCTCCTAGAACTCTGCAACAAAATGGTTTAGTTGAGAGGAAATATCGCATTTTAGCAGAGTTGGCAAGAATAATGCTCAATGATTGTGGTCCACCAAAATACTTTTGGGCCGATGCTATTACCACGACATGTTATGTCTTGAATATGATAATTATTCATCCAATTCTTGACAAAACTCCTTATGAACTTTTGAAGGATAGAAAACCAAATTTATCACATCTTCATTTCTTTGGATGTAAATGTTTTGTTTTAAATAATGGAAAAGACAATCTTGGAAATTTTGACGCGAAAGCCGATGAAGGTATTTTTCTTGGTACTCTAAATCTAGTAAAACATATAGAGTTTATAACAAGAGATTACTTATTGTTGAAGAGTCCGTTCATGTTAATTTTGATGAGACCTCCCCAACTAGTGTTGGGAAAGGTAGTTCTTTTCATGTTGTAGGTGCATCTACAGAAGACATAAAGGCACTAGTGAAGGAGTTGATCAACCTAAAGTGGTGGAGATTGAGGAGGATAAAGATAAAACCAAATAGAAGGAAGATGATGAAGGTCAAAAAGAAAATGATGGTCTTCCTTTGGAGTGGAGAACCTCCAAAGATCATCCACTTGATAACATTATAGGTGATATCAAAAAGGGGGTAACAACTCGCTCTAAAATAAGTAGTCTTTGTTGTCATCTTGATTATGTATCACAAGTTTAACCTAAAAACACTAACGATGTGTTACTTGATGAGAATTGGCTTATTTCCATGCAAGAAGAATTAAACCAATATGAAAGAAATTACTTTTAGGATCTTGTTCCTCGTCCTTCAAATCATTAAATAATAGGCACCCGATGGGTACTTAGGAAATTTTTTGACGAACATGGTGTGATAACAAGAAATAAGGTCTGCCTTATGATTTAAGGGTATAACCAAGAGAAGGGCATTGACTATGAGAAAACATATGCTATAGTGGCCTGACTTGAGGTTATACGCCTTTTATTATATTATGCTTGTTCTAAGAACTTCAAGTTATTTCAAATGGGCGTATGATAAGTGAAAATTATAGATATTTTGATATATACTTTTTGTTGAACTTATTGACTCTTTGTTTTTAATAATTGTTTAATAAACCCGACTTTTGTGTAACTACGTTTAGTTTGTGTATAATGTGTTTTTGTGTACATAGTGTATCGATTAATAGTTTTGTATTCATTTTATAGGTATTTGAGCATTGTTGGAGAAAGAGCAATAAAAGCTTCAAGATGCATTGTTGGATCAATAAAGGAATAAGGCCAAGAAGAGAGAGCCATTTGAAGTTGTGTAGAGTAAGCAACAAAATTTGCTGGACTGGTGTGTATAGTTGGCAATGGTCGAGCGAGGGCCATCGCTTCTGCATTGTCGGGCGACAGTGGAGCAAGAAAGGACCAATTTTCCATTTTGGTCTGCCTTGCTCCATTGCTGTTTCACCAGACGAGGAATAAAGGTGTCTTCGGGCGAAAGAAGATATTTTTTACCTGTTGTGTATGTGGCGCAACCTGAGCCAGGTGTTTAAAAGTCATCATCGGGCAACGTGTTTGTGTTGTCGGGCGATGGTCGTGGAACATATTTTCCTTATATTTCCTTTTCATTTCATTTTGCAAGGTTATGGTTTTGGGTGTGGTTTTTGATCTTTCAACTCCATCAACCTCCTTTTTGTACTGGATTAGTTTAGATAATAACTATGGAGCTTGCTCACAGATGATCCAGGGTAGATTTCTCTTCGGCTGACTCTAACAACTCAGAAGATTTGCGGTTCATTTCTCATCTTATTTGTGTATTATATTTTAGTTGGGTTATGTATGTATATTTACTTTGATCTTATGTATATTTTCACACATGACCTTGTATAAAACTTGCTTTACAAATCTTTGTGGATTGTTATCTTTGATTTTTGCTCTGTGCTAGGGATTTGGGTTGTTATAGACATATATTGCTTGAATTTTTATCTTGGATGATTGTCTAGTAGTGTCTAGATTCTAGAGATAGATTTAGGGCTATTTTTCACTTAGGGTATCTGTGATTAATGCTTATGTGTTGGTTGTGTTGGCTGAGAGATCGTTAACACGAGTGGCACGGCTGACTCTTGTGTTGTTGAGCTGGTCGAGAGATTGCTACCAAGGTTATACATTGGGTGTTATGTTTGACATGTGATGACATTTACGAGTATTGTAGGTTGATTATAACTGGTCGATAGGTTTAAGTTTGTGAGGAGTGGATTATATGCATACTTGATAAGTTTCTCCTATGAATAATGAATTTATTTTCCTGTCAATTGTTTTTACCCTTTATTTACAAACAACTCATTTTCCCCCAAACTCATTAACAAATGATTTGTCGAACATCGAATTGATACCAATATCGGTGTACACGATACAGTATAACATATATCAACCGGTAAAATTAATACTTTACTTTTTGCTTGTCACTTTACCGCACCATCAAAATGGCGCTATTACCGGGGATTGGTTTATTGTTTCGAATCACGATAAGTCCTTTGTTTTTGAGTTTTTTAATTAATGTATATGTTGTATATAAATTATGCATGAACTTTTTTATGTTTACTTGTGAATTTATTTATTTATGATTACCACAAATGTACATGTTTTCTATACTTGTAAATTTGTTTTATTATTGTTTGTTTCCTTTCACGTTTGCTTGTGTGTTGGTTAGAAATAACCGGGTGGAAGCAACTTGGAGGAACGTTATTATATAACAGGCGTCAGGCTTATGACGTAAAACAAGCATGTTTTATTTTTTTTTAATTTTGTCTAAACAAATTTAACTCGGACTAGTTCTTAAATTTCCTATCTTCACTTTTAAATTTGTTTAGGCAATTTCATCCTGTCTTTTAGTATGTGTATATTATTTGTGTTCATTTTTGGGTTTGTCTTTGAGCTTGTTTAGAATAGCTTGAGAATATTGAGGTGATTTTTCAAGTTTGATCGTTTCGACTTGCGAATACGTGGTAATGATTTTGTTAAGATTTTGTACATGTCCGAGGTATGTATTTATCGCTTTCTATTTTATCATATTCATGATACTTAGACTTTTTATAATTTTTATGCCATTCATTCTTTTGCATACTTGTTCATTTCTGAATTATTTTAGTTCATACCCTTTTGTGAGGTAGCTTTCCATTGTTCACATATGCTGGAGATCACAATTCTTGTTTTAACTAGATTTTATTATGCTTAATCTTTTATTTGTGTTGATTGTATGAATGCATGAAAGTGATCAAGACATTTTGTTTCCTTTTGAGCACAATTACCTAGCCAAGTAGTCAATTTATCTTGTGAATGTATGAACATTAGTATCCCCTTTTGAGCCTTTTATCGATGTCCATGTTGTTTTTGCTAAATGCTTGTCTATGAGTGTTTGGTTCTCATTTTTATATAGACATTGATTCTTTATTTTCTTAAACCCTTAACTATGATTTATAGTTTGAATTTTTTTTCTTGCCGTAGAAAGTAGGAAATATTCATAATATGATGATGGTTAAGTTCAAGTTGGGAAGAGGAATGTTTATGTGCTCTTGTGTCTATTATTATGAGGTTGTGAAAAAGAAAGAAAGAATAAAATGTGAAAAATAAGTGATAAGAAAAAGAAATAAAAAGAAATAAAAAAGAAAATAAAAGTTTTGAAAATAAAACAAAAACAAAAAGAGTTTGAATAATTGTGTGAATAAGTATTGTGATTGGTTTAAGAAATTTGGAATGAAGAATAAGTTTGATTGAAATTGTGTTGCTTGAGTCTCTGTATGTTGATCACTCCCTTAGGTTAAGGAAAGTTTTTGTTTCGATTAGCTTTAGGACTTATCCCTTGTTTGTTAACCAAGCTACATTACAACCTTGAAAATCCCTTGTAATTCTTGCCTTTGTATTTTTAATATGAGTTTTTGGATAAGTGCATAATTTAGTCTATTCTTTACAAGATTGTGAATGAGTGAAAATACCTCAGTTTAGTGTTGTTTTAAAATGTTTGGCACGATTTTTGTATTTAGCATTTGTTTCGTGTTTTTTTTATAGTCGTATTTTAATGGTAAGTGTTCACTTTATGTATATTGTTTTTCATTTGAACCATTGCATTTGTCGTTGTTTTTATAACTTGTTGATTCGTGATTCTTTGGTTAATCATTTTCGTCTCTTCGAGGAGTTTGTTTCTTGTTTGAGGACAAACAAGTTCAAGTTGGGGAGAGTTTGATAAGTGAAAATTGTAGCTATTTATTTTTGTTGCAATTATCGACTCTTTGTTGTTAATAATCATTTAATAAACCCGACTTTTGTGTAAATATGTTTAGTTTGTGTATAATGCGTTTTTGTGTACATAGTGTATCGATTGATAGTTTTGTATTCATTTTGTAGGTATTTGAGAATTGTTGGAGCAAGAGGAATAAAAGCTTCAAGATTCATTATTACACTGATAAAGGAATAAGGCTAAGAAGAGAAAGTCATTTGAAGTTGTGCAGAGTAAGAAACAAAATTTGTTGGACTGGTGTGCATCATCGGGAGATGGCCAGGTGAGGGACATTGTGTCTGCATCGTCGAGCGATGATGGAGCGAGAAAAGGACCAATTTCCTATTTAGGTCTACCTTGCTTCGCTGCTGTGTCGCCAAGCGAGGAATAAAGGTGTCGTCGGAAGACGTGAGTATGTTTCCGGGTAAAAGAAGATATTTTTGACTTGCTGCATATATGGTGCAACCTGAGCCAAGTGTTTAAGATTCGTCGTTGGGCGACGTGTTTGTGTCGTCGGGCGACGGTCGCAAAACCGATTTTTCTCATATTTCCTTTTCATTTCATTTTGTAAGGTTAAGGTTTTGGGTGTGGTTTTTGATCTCCTAACTCCATCAACCTCATTTTTGTACTGGATTAGCTTAGATAACAACTATGGAGGTTGCTCCCAAATGATCCAGGGTGGATTTCTCTTCGACCGACTCTGACAATTCATAAGATTTGCGATTCATTTCTCCTCTTCTTTGTGTATTCTCGTTTAGTTGGGTTGTGTACGTATGTTTACTTTGATCTTATGTATATTTGTCACCCACGGCCTTGTATAAAACTTGCTTTACAAATCTTTGTGGATTGTTATCCTTGATTTTTGCTCTGTGCTAGGGATTTGGGTTGTTATAGACAAATACTGCTCAAAATCTTATCTTGGATGATTGTCTAATATTGTCTAGATTCTAGAGATATATTTAGGGCTACTATTCACTTAGGGTGTATGTGATTAATGCCACTGTGTTGGTTGTGTTGGTTGAGAGATCATTAACACGAGTGGCACAGTTGACTCCTGTGTTGTTGAGGTTGAGAGATCTCTACCAAGGTGATACAGTGGGTGTTGTGTTTGACATGTGATGACATTGGCGAGTATTTTAGGTTGATTATAACTGATTGGTATGTTTAAGATTGTGAGGACTTAATTATATGCATGCTTGATAAGTTTCTCCTATGAAGAATGAATTTATTTTCTTGTCAATAGTTTTTCCCCGTTATTTACAAACAACCCATTTTTCCCAAAAACCATTAATGAATGATTTTTCAAACAATAAATCGGTACCAATCTCTGTGGGCATGATACGATATAACATATATCACCCGATAAAATTAATACTTTACATTTTGTTTTCCGCTTTACCACTCTAGCAACATAAAAAGTGTGTTCCTTAACGGTTACATAAGTGAAGAGGTGTATGTTTCTAAACCTCCCGGTTTGAAAATGATGAGTTTCCTTATCACGTTTTCAAGATTAAACGTGCATTGTACGGTCTTAAACAAGCCCCTAGGGCATGGTACGATAGACTTATAAAAATTTTGCTTGAACAAGGATACTCTAGAGGGAAAGTTGACCCTACTCTCTTTATTAAATGTCAAGGAAATCATATTTTATTAGTTTAAATTTATGTAGATGATATAATTTTTGGATCTTTTAATATGCATCTTATCAAGGAGTTCTCTAAGCTTATGCAGGGTGAGTTTGAAATGAACCTAATGGGGGAGTTGAATTACTTTCTTAGACTACAAATTAAACAACTCGACAAAGGAACATTTGTATGTCAAACCAAGTATTGTCTAGAATTACTTAAGAGATTCATAATGGATAGTGCTAAGTAAATTGACACTCCCATGGCAAAAAACGGTAACTTAGACAAGGATGAGAAAGGTCAGGATGTTGAGGTAAATAGATATAGAGGTATAATTGGTTCTCTTCTCCATCTTACAGCATCTTGTCCCGATATTATGTTTAGTGTTTGTATGTGTGCATGATATCAAGCGTTTCCCAAGGAATCTCATCTAAAATCCGTAAAATGAATTTTTAGATACTTCAATGGTGCCTCAAAATCGGGATTTGGTACTCCAAATGGAAACGATTGTACTTTGGCTGGTTATTCAGATTACGACTTGTCACTTGTGGAACTTGTCACTTGTTTGCAAAATCCATGGTAAGTAGGTGTTGTACCCCAAAATTTTCCCTCTCTTTTCTCAAGACATTTCTCACAAATATCTTCAAAGCTCAAGGTTTCTACAAGATTTGATCAGACAAACTCATCTCCTAACACTGAGGCCACAAATTAGGGTTTTGGTTTTATCAAAGACAATTGGACTTATAATGACTCAGATGACTTTCATGGATCATTATAGACCTCCAAGAATACTCATGTCAAGTTTCAAGTCTTAAGTCACAATTTTGCTCAATCAATTAACCAGATGACTGAAAATCAGTTGTATTGGGTAAAAAGTCAAATGTGGGCAACCTACACTCAAAATTCATGATTTTTTTCCAACACAAAAATATTAAAGTCCTATTCATCATTTGATCAAGTATTGATCATAATCTCTCAAAAAAATCACTCAATTCACCAAAAGGGCAAAATCATCAAACTTAGGGTTTTGATTGTATTTGACTGATCAAGGACTTTTGACCTAATACATGATATAATGGCTTGAAGCATAATCTCAAGGATTCAAATGCAACATGTTGACCTAATTTCATGGTTTAAAACATTTCTCAAGATGAATTGATTGATAGTTAAAATTCAATTAACTGGTAAAAAGTCAACTGATACACCAAAAGTCAGACTTTGACTCTTTGATCAAAAGTGAATTTCAAAAATCACAATTCATCAAGACATTCTAAAATATGAAGCTTGATCATCAAGAAATCAAGAGAGTCAAAAGTCAATTTAAAAAGTCAAACTTTTCAAGACTTCGAAAAATTTATAAGTGTTTTAAGTATGATAATTTCACTACTTCATGACATTTTTTCACCAAGATGCAAGATGATTCAAAGAAAACATTCAACATGAAATTTGTAGATCTTGATGAGATCTACAACTTTTCTTTACTGATAAAGTCCTAGAAATTCTTAAATTTTTAATTATGAATCCATGAAGTCATGCACTTTTTCTTAAACACTTAGTGAAATTTTGACCTAGGTTCGTCACGATTTTGACCTAACTTCTTGGCCAATTTTCACATAGTTCCAATTTGATTTTGAAAAAATGGAAAACATGAAAGTTGTAGAGGATTTTCCAAGATTTTAAAAATGTCAAAGAACTCAATGAGATCATTTTTTAAATAGGAGAATCTAAGAGGACAAGTTGGGCTTTCAAACTTGAGTTACAAGGCATTTTTCATGAAGAACACTTGACCTAAACCATAGCTATGTTGCATAACTTCACTTTTCAGGCCTTCTAACTTGAAAATTACTCCTTAATTTAATGTTTACACAACTGATTGATCAATTGGCCAATTGATTCAAACATTGTCCAAAGCAATTTGCCATTTTTGGGAGAAAGGCACCACTTCCATTCTAGTAAAGCAAGCCTTTATGCAATTGTCAACTCCTTGAGCCTCTCAATTGTTATCTCTGTATACACACTATGCTAAAGCAAGAAGCAACGCGTTTACAACTCCTAACCATCCTATGAGCCCTCGTACCATCACATTGAAACCACAATTTTCACTTTACTTCAAAACTAAGCAACAAAACCATAACCCTATATCTCAAAAATCTGATTAGCTCTTGTGCTAAGACTTTTTGCCTATAATTATAAGGCTCATTTGTAAGCTAAGGGACGAATTAACAAGCCCTCAAGCTCCCTCTCCCCCTCTTAAATTATAAATTGAAACAAAAATCCCAAAACTTATCATTTCCGACTTTGAAATCCAAATACAAAATCTACTCGTACGTTTTTTGTTCTAATCATTCACAAAGCTTCTAATACACACATATAGGCTATCCCAATTCCTGCAACATAACTATAGCACTATATCAGTCATCTTCCATAACCAAAAACAGAGGTCTACAACTTGACTTCTCCAGACCATCTCAGCCACTCTCAAATCAAGTTAAGCATTGCATTAGCTTCCTAGAGGTCCAAGGAAGCTAACCTGATCATTGCAGCATCTTGAAGCAAGCTCAAACTCAAAACACGAATTCCATTTTCAAGGTGAGTTTTATGGCTTTTGAAATCTTCATATAGGCATCCTTTGGTTTCCATTTGTGAAGATAAAATGTAGACATCATAGCCCTGAAACTAACCATGTCCTTAGAATTCGTTTATGTTGCCTAAGTAGTGAGAATTTTGAACTTGAACTTCCTGAAAAATTAGGTCAGGATTTGGTATTATTTAAAATTTATGCTCATCTTTGATCCATTGCTTAAGTTATTTACATTTCTGAAATCGTGATAAAATTTCTAACAAGTTTGATGTTCATACTTTTGAGAATGGATGAGAAATGAACAAGTTGCAGAAGTTCTGGCTGGCGCGAGGAAGAAGATGAAGTTGGCCTCATGGACATGTTTTATTTTAAGTTTATTGATTGTTGTATTATAACCAGATGAAACATCCACCCAGTGGCAGAAGGAGCACGCATAAGGCATTGGTACAAAGGGTCATGGGTTCGAGCCCCAGGGACGCCTTTTATAATTTTTGTCAATATTTTTTCCTTGTTTCTTTTTGCTGGATAGTGCGTTGGGATTCCTCATCATGGGCTTGACTATTTTTGCTCCCTCTCACCCCCAGAATTGCTAAACATATACGCAGGCCCACATTTCATTTTATTTTCCAGGTTATAACAAAAACAAACTTGGGCCTAACAACAAAAAGTCAGTTTTTTCTATCAAATCCCATTCTTACTTTCAAACCCCCCCCCAACCCAACTTTTATATTTTTTTTTCTTTTCTTTTCTTTCATTATTTTTTTTATTATCATTTTTATTAATACTAAAAATATATTATTAAATACTTAGACTAATTTTTTATTTATATTTTACTTGATTTTCCTTTCATAAAACCCTAAAAATATTTTTCTAACAAATTTAATTTCTTTTTCTTTTCTTAAATTTGATTGCATTAATATTATAATTCGTTTTATTTTAATTTTCTTGTAATTTAGAATCTAGGATTTAATTAATTATTTTCTTTCTTTTTTACTAGTTTAATTAGAGCATTTTTCACACAAAAAACATAAAAACAATCTTCTTCCTAATTTCACTTTATATTTACATTCTTGTATATTATTTAGCTATATTCAATATGGTTGTAATAGTAATTAGGATTTAATTGCTTTCATTTCCCCATTTGTAATTTATATCCCCATCCCCAAATGATGTAACAGCGTAGAACTTTAAAATTCTGCAATTTATCGCTTTCAATATAAATGCTAGTAATTAGGGTTTGTATTGAAAGACATAAAATCAACAAATAGGTAACCCTAATTCAAGACAAATGCATGAAAACAAAACACTTTGCACACTTGTACCTCTAGGGTAACCCATATTTGTTGCCTCGTTTATAAACAGTCATGTCCCTCGAACATGGGATACTTTAGCAATGACCCTCGAATACAAAGATCGTAGTCCCTTGATGACCCTTCGATGTTGCCTTCGGTAAACGATCTTGGACCCTTAAGATGAATTGCTAAGATACCCTACAATGTTCCCTTCTATGACTGTACGATAACCTACACCTTTCCCTTCACATCCAATGATATAGTTGCTTACCAATCAATGATAAGATAGCAATATCTAGAGGGGGAGGAAATGAATAAAGACTTTTTTGAGTCGGTAGAACGTTCATAGTTTCTTGCTCACAACATTTTAAAACATCTTTCAAAAACACCAACTTTTTTCATGAACTATTTTCAAAAGTCAACACTTTGTATACATTCTTATAGAGACGAGAATCATTACAAAGTGCTCCTAAAAAAGGCACTTTTCAAAAATAATTTCAAAATAAATCACAAGAAAATTTACAAAGCATTTTAAAGTGAGCTAGCAACTAAGAGCCCATAGATAACTAAGGATGAAAAGGGTGCTAACACCTTCCCTTTTCATAACCTACCCCCCGAACTCAAGAAAACTCTCAAAAGGTATTTCCTGTTCTTTTCACACACTCCTTTATTGGATAAAAGAAAATTTGGTGGTGACTCTTGTTATCCGCAACAATTGCGATAAAATGCAAAAAACCCAAGTCATTTCTCCTACCAGATTACAGAACTGGCGACTCTGCTGGTGACATCCTAAGAGTGGGGTTACCTTAGAGACTAGATCACATTTAAATACTTTCATTGTTTGACTTGCTTGCTTTACTCTTAAAAGGGTGTCTGGGTTTTGTATAGATCCTCTACCCAGATCTAAGAACATTATTAGGCAAGTAGCAATAGATTGTGGAGACTGTACGGAATAGACCGATATGGTTGAAACAATAGCTACGTTAGTGCGACATATTTGTTGGTACCTATATCCCTTATGTTGAATCAAGTAGAATACAGGGCCGCTTTGTGATGTCATGAAGCACTAACTGACCGTAGAACCTTTAGTTGAACAACTTGGCCATTAGGAAGTAGTGAAATAGCCGACTTTGGTGAAAAGTTGAAGATTGGTTGATACTCGATACTACACTCATCGAGATTGGACTTTTTAGATATTTTTGCCGTAAGAAAAGATTGATTGTGCTAAAACAATGTCCAATGATGAAAGATCAATGATATTGAGATTCCCTAGAACCCGTCTACTTTCTATGATAGCTTGAACCAACTAAACTTCAAGAGGGTACTTACCTAAGAAACCCATGTAAGCCTAAACCTAAGGTCTTTATGTGCTTTATTTGTGATTATTGTTCATGACAACATAAACATCATAACATCATAAGCATTCTCACTAACCATTTCAAGGAATTAGGAATTTATCTTTGTTCTGTTTTGTTGGACATGGTTTCCACTCGTAGAAATACCATCCGAGTCAACTTTGTGAAAGTAATTCCTCAACTTAAAGAGTTAGCATCAAGGGTGCCTGGAGATTCTCCCTTCATCTTGAAATATGGTCGACTTCTCAACTTGGCTACCTCAAACTTCCAAGAAGAAATGATGTGTGTGCTCTTCCAATTCTTTGATCCTATGCATCATTACTTCACATTTCCCGACTACCAATTGGTGCCTACATTAAAAGAATTCTCTCAAATTCTAAGAGTGCCTGTGCTTGATCAAATACCATTCATTAGTTTAGAGGAAACTCTAAATCCCGAGGTTATTGCCAAAGCCTTGTATTTAAAGAGATCTGACATTGTCGCAAATTGGGAAACAGGGAATGGAGGTAAGGGTTTCTTAGCCCAGTTCCTGTTGGAAAAGGCTCGTTTGTTTTGGGAAGATATAGATTTTAAAGATTTTGAGGATGTCTTGGCCCTTATAATATATGGTTTGGTTCTATTTCTTAATTTGGACTAACTCATAGATGTGAATGTCGTCAAAGTTTCTCTCTCTCGTAATCCCGTACCTACTTTGCTTAGAGATATTCTACATTATTTCCACGCTCGTACCATGAAGAAGAGAGGAACTCTTTTGTGTTGTATTCCGTTGTTGTCTATGTGGTTTATTACACACCTATCTTGATTAACATTGAAGAATGAACAAGTCTTGACATGGTCTCAAAGGATGATGTCGCTCTTGCATTCAGATATTCATTGGTGTTCCCGATCTTTGGAGGATATTACCTTCATTGACCATTGTGGAGAGTTCTTAATGTTCCACTATTGGGAATTAGGGTAGGTATTACCTATAAACCTTCTCTTGCAATACGACAGTTTGGGTATCCACGAAGAGATGGTCCCCATGATGCACTCATCTAAGGTTTGGCATTTGACTACAAAGGCGACATCCAAGGCTATCGTCAAAGGTTCATATGAGCTTGGATAATAGTAAACAAGTTGGAAGAAAGACCCTGGGGCATAAAAATCTATCCCTCTTGAGCCTTACCACAAGTGGGTATGAACTCGTGCTCAAAATCTCATGATGCCTTACCGTGTCATCCTACCTGTGATCATAGAGCCTGTTGTTGAGGGAGAAACCCCTTATACTCTTCTTCATCCTGACATGCCTACTGTTGTACCCCAAAATTTTCCCTCCCATATTTCTCAATACATTTCAAGTGAGATCCTCAAATTGCTCAAGGAAGTCCAAGGGTTGACCAGACAAACTCTCTCCTAAGGCAGTCTACCTCAAACTAGGGTTTCAGTTTGCATCAAGGTACTTGAATCCAAAGGATCCTAAATTCTCACCATTGTCCTAATATGTTCTCAAGATGATCCATGTCATGTTTCAATCCTTGCAGAGGAAGTTTGCTCAGTCAATTGCTCAAAGGCCTGAAAATCGACTGTGTTAGGGCAAAAGTCAACTGTGGCCCACATACAGTCAAATTTCAAGATTTTTGGTCAACATCCTCATTTTGAAGTATTATTCATCATTTAATCAATGGTTGATCATGTTTCCTCAAGGATTGCTCACAATTCATCAAAACTCAAAAGTTGCTAAATTAGGGTTTTGTAGGAAAAGTCAACTCAACTTTGACCAAGCATAACTTTGTCACACTTTATAATAAATGACCCATTCAAAGCTCATTTTGAATAGTATGTAATTCCCTACAATCCATATTCAGCTCCCAAGTTCAAAATATGCACTCACAAGAAGATATAAATATGGACATTATAGGTCATTTTGAAAAGTCAACAAAAACAGCTTTTTTTCAAAGCTTCATACATGTACATTGAAGGCTCAATTGAGATGAGACCAAAAGGGTTGCTTAGAGGACATACTAAGCTTTCTAAAAAGTCCAATAACACATCTTTAGGGTCAAAATTGAAGAAGTTATGCATTGGCAAAGTTGACCTTTTTTTGCAAAATTGCCAAAAGTCAAAAGTGGCCAAAATTGCAATTTTTGTCAAATGGGCCCAATTCTTTATGCTTGCATTGAGTTTGTAACATGACCCACTACCCATGATCCTTCCCACTTGTCTTTATTTTGTTTTGATTTTTATTTAAATTAAATCAAATAAAATCAAAATAAAATTATAAAAATATCAAAACTAATCAAAGCTTGAGATTTTGTGCATGTTTAGGTCTCTTATACAATTGGAAGGAGAATCAAATCGTGCAAGCTTCAAATGTACACAAAAAGATTAGATTTGGCTTTATTTGGAAAGATTTACATGAGAATCGAATCATGGTTTAATCATCTTAATTGTAAAAGATTTGAAGCAAATTTGTAACCCTAATCCATTCAAGGGTACATATAGAACATGTGCAGACCAAAAGCAAAAAAATTGGAGGCGTGCAAAGGTGGAAACAACTTTCAAAAAATCAAGAAAAAGTTGCAAACTGTTTTCTCAGTTCCAGGCCTCTTCAAGTCATTCCAAGCATACCATTCGTTTGCTGGGCATTCAAGGGTTCTATCTCAACCATCAACAAGCATTTTCATGCCCAGATACGCACTGTAAGCATCTCACGACATTCATACTTTTTTGAAATCGTATCTCATAAATTTGGCATTGTTAGCATATTTTATAGACATATTCTGAATCCTTGAAACATTTACAAGATAATGATAATACTCAATTGCGTTTTGGTTAACCATACAGAAAGTTGCCATGATTAGGGTTTAGGTTTCATTTTTAGGGGTTTTGCTTGCATGAATAATTAGCCATGGAGAGTGGTACCATGATGCTCATGAGGTTGACACGAGTTGATTGGTACCACTGGAATTGATTTACCATGATTGCAGTGAATTTTGGAAGATCACAGGGTTGTACCTACGCCCAGAAAACTGTAGGTAAAAGTGTTGGAATTTTACTAACGGAGAGAGGAAGAAGAAGAGTGGCGTGGCACTCCCTGATTCACCTGTTTGAAATTCGCGCTTCTTTATATATATTATTTTGTTTTTCTAATATAATATTTGATTGTTATTCCATATACAAATGAACATGCTAGCTCAGTTGGTCATCGGGCGCTTGGAAAAGCCAAAGGGCCTGGGTTCGATCCCCAGGTCCCCATATTTGCCAATGCTATTTTCTTTTAAATCATCAGGTACACGTGCATGCATTGAGTCCATCATATGCCATCATCCTTCAACCACCAGATCTCCAGAATGCCAGATCTAACTCCCATCCTTTGGAGGTCCACAATGCACCCTAGTCAAGCAAGCATACAGGATTTGGAAAGTCAACGTGTGCCAAGGATTATTAGGCCCAGAAATTGCTAGTGACACCCCCTCCGTTGCTACTAAACCAGTCCCATCTCTCTTTTCTTTTCTATTTCTTTTATTTAATTTATTTTGATTAATTATTTTCTAACATAAAATTAATTCTTTTTTTTACAACACTCATAAAATCAATTTTCAACAATTTAGATTTAGGTTTTATTTTTATCAAATTTAATTTAATAATTAGATTAATTTAATTTTAGGGTAATTCTAACCCTTTTGTAAATAATTTAAAATAAATTAGAAATTAGGGTTTGTTTGATTTAATTTTTATTTTCCTTTGTTAAAATAACCAAAATGCAAAAAATAGGTCAAAATTAATTATTTTTCTTAATTCAAATTAATTAGTAATTAGGTTTGTACTTATTTAATTAAAACCTTATTTTCTCAAAATAATCAAAAACAACAAAAATATGATTTTTCTTTTAACTAGGTTAGACGGGGTCAAAACCCTAATTTCTCTCGTTCTCGATTCTTCGCGCGCATTTATTATTTTTACAAATATTAATGTAACTGCTCATGGTATGTAATAGTTTAATTGGGATTTTTCTTTTATTTATCGTTTTACGGGTTTTTGGCTATGTAATTAATCCCTCTCCCCGAAGCCTTGTAATAGCGTAGTTTTATTTCTCGCATTTTAATTTTCGCAAATATTAACTGTTAGATGTATGATAATAGGATTGCATGACAAGAATGTATGTTAATTTTAAAATGGTTAGCAAACCCTAAATGTGCAAAGATAATAACTGAAATCAAATCACTCGCACATGTGCACTCCTAGGGTATACTCTCACTTCGGTTGCCTTTGATAAGAGATCATTAAGTATAGGGTGTCTTAGTGGTTGCCCTTTTGTCTAAGCAAAGATCAAATGTCCCGTTCGGAAATGTTGCCTCGAAAATGTTGCCTCGGAAATGTTGCCTTGAATATGATCTTAAGACACTAGGGTTATTACTAAGACGTCCTAATATTGCTTTAGTGATCGTACGTCTCTTTCGAATTGACCCTTAAAACTCCAACGATGGTGCTTCATATTTCTCAATAGTAGGATAGAATTGTCTAAAGGAAACAAGAACAGAAACATTCTTTTTTCGAGTAGGTAGATGCTAGTAGGTACTTGCTCAAAATAAACTTTTCCACACATACACTCTTTTCAAACAAAGTTTTCAAAAACATTTCGTAACACTCTTGATGACTGATACAAGGGTTAAAACGAAGTAAAACAAAAACTTTTCAAAACACACAAACACAGAAGCAATTTTTAAAATGATGAGCAAGTACCTAAGAGCCTGTAGAAAACTACAGATAGAAAGGGTGCTAATACCTTCCCTTTCTATAATCTACCCCCCGTACTCAGAATATCTCGAAAAAGGAATTTTTCTGTTCTTTTTTCCTTTCCAATTGGATAAAATAAAAGTCGGTGGCGACTCTTTCTAACCGCGACATTTTGCGAACACAAACGCAAAATGCAAACCAGCATTTTCCTAAAATAGTCCGGTTCTACCACCGTATCACAGAACTGGCGACTCTGCTGGGGATTTTAATAAGTGGGGTACCTTAGGATTAGTTCATCATAAATTATTTCTCTTGTTTGATTCAATTGCTTTACTTTTGAGGGTTTTGTATTGGGAGTTACTATAGATCCTAACTCGGATCAAGGGGACACCTTTTAGGTAAGTAGCAATAAACTATGAGGGAACTGTACGGCGTAGACCGATATGGTTGAAGCAGTAGCTACGTTGATGTGGCACATTAGTTGGTACCGGTATCTCTTATGGAGAAACGAGGAGAATACGAGGTTTCTATGTGTGTCATTAAGCATCAACTGACCTTAGAACCTATAATTGACCAACTTGGCCATTAGGAAGTAGTGAGATAGCCAGCCTCGGTGTAAAGCTGAGAACTGGTTGATACTCGATATTATACTCATTGAGACCATACTCTCGAGATAGTTCCGGCTGCAAGAAAATATTGCGTGAGCTGAAACCATGACCGATGGAGGATGGTCAGTGATATTGAGAACCTCTAGAACCCGGTTACTATTATTAGGACAGGTTGAAACCAACTGAACTTCAAGAGGGTAATACCTAGACCTCATGCGATCCTTAAACTTAAGGGCTTTTGTGTGACTTTTTTGCCTTTACCATGTCTGTTATCTGCTATACCTGTTGTGTGTTTTATCATGACATCATGCATCATGACATAGCATGCATACTTCATCATACTAACCATTTCAAAGACCGAGGGGATTTATCTTTGTTCTGTTTTGCAGATTATGGCTTCCATGCACAGAAACACCATCCGAGTTAACTTTGTGCAAATACCTGCTCAACTCAAAGATTTAGCCTCGAGAGTTTCTGATACTTCTTCATTCATTAGGAGACATGGTCAGCTTCTTAGCTTGGTTACCTCAAAGTTTGATGAGCAGATGATGAGTGTGCTTTTCCAGTTCTTCGATCCGGTGCATCATTACTTCACTTTCCTGGATTATCAGCTAGTTCCCACTATGGAAGAGTTTTCTCATTTATTGGGCATATCCATCCTTGAGCAGATGCCCTTCATAGGTTTGGGAGAGACTCCTAGACCAAAAGACATTGCTTCAGATCTACATTTAAAACAGGCTGATGTAGTATCTAATTGGGAAACACGAAGCGGGGTTGAAGGTTTCTTAGCCAAGTTTATGATATATCAAGCTCAACTATTCTGGGATAACTTGGACTTTCAGGCTTTTGAAGACATATTGGCTCTCCTTATCTACGGTTTGGTTCTTTTCCCGAATCCAGATTCCTTCATAGATGTGAATGTGGTTAAGATCTTCCTGTCTCGCAATCCCGTGCCTACTCTTCTAGGTGATATCTTGCATGCCCCCTACACTCGTACTGTGCGTAGAAGAGGGACCCTCATGTGTTGCATACCTTTGCTGGAGAGGTGGTTTATTTCTCACCTCCCCAAGTATGTGTTAAAGAATGAGGAAGGCGTAGGATGGTCTTACCGGATAATGTCCCTTGCCCATACAGACATTCTTTGGAGTTCCAAGGCTATGGAAAGAACTGCTGTCATTGATCGATGTGGGGGATACCCTAATGTCCCGTTGCTTGGAATCAGAGGGGGTATTACCTACAGTCCTTGTTTAGCTTTGTGATAATTCGGTCGTGCTTGGAGAGACGGTCCTCATGAGCTACTTCTTACAGATATTGCATTTGACTACAAGGAAGACGTTGATGAGCACCGCCGGAGGTTTATACGAGCTTGGGACATGGTGAACAGATCTTATCCCCAAGAGCTAGGACCAAGGACTTCTCTCCCTATGCAGCCCTATCTCCAGTGGGTCCGAGCTCGAGCCCAGAAGCTTGGGATGCCTTATGAAGCTGTGTTGCCAGTGATTGTGGAGCCCACAAATGAAGAGGGCATTCCTTATACAATCCTTTATCCCTACATGCCCACTGATCTTGGGGCATTGAAGAGATCCTAGATTCAACTGAAGGAGGAAAGGGATACCTACCGGGAAAAGTACCATGAGCAAGAGAGGAAGATCTTGAAGCTCACCAGGCAACTCGAGAATGAAAGAACGATCAATGACTACGTCAGCACCAAGGGGAAGCGTCCATGGGATTTATGATTTTTGCTTTTTATAGTTTAGATTTGTTTTTCATTTACTTCTTTGTAAATGCCTTAAAGGCATTGTTGAACCTTTTTACAAGTTTAATCTAATAAAGCTTGTTTATTTCTTGGTTTGCAAATTTAAATCTCCCAAAGTCTTTGAAATCATTACATATGCATCCCATTATCATGCACAACATTACAGGTTTCTCATCTTCTTCGCTGTTTATTTCAGCAGAAATGTCTTCCGATCAAGCTATCAAAGATCTTCAGACACAAAATACCCAATTCCAAGAGATGTTCTTAAGCATTCATTCTGAAAGAGAAAGAGAAGAAGAAGAAGAAGGTCGTTCTCCTGAGTATGGGTAAAAGGTTTGGGGATAGGTTGAAACAGCAAGCTGATCTGTCCTTTTCATCCAAAGGAGGGGAGGACCAGGAAGAAGAAAAGGGCCCCAGTCCTGCGGTTTCTGATAATGATACAGATTATGATGAGGAACAGTATCCTCCTGCTGAGGATTGGTACAAACAACTTGAAGACCGGCTGAGTGCTATGGAGTGTCAGAAGATCCCTGGTTTAGATTTTGAAGAACTAGGACTAGCATCTGGGGTGGTGATCCCTCATAAGTTCAAAGCTCCGGTTTTTGCCAAGTACGATGGAGCATCCTGTCCAAAACTCCATCTTCGCTCGTACATCAGAAAAATCCAACCTTACACTACTGATAGAAATTTGTGGGTACATTTCTTTCAAGATAGTCTCTCAGGGACTCAGCTTGAATGGTTTTATCAATTGGAAGGAGCTAATGTCCGGAACTGGGAGGACCTTGTTGCTGATTTCTACAGGGAGTATCAGTATAACGCCGACCTTGCTCCCACTCGTACTCAGCTTCAGGGTATGTCTATGGGTGCAAGCGAAGGTTTTAAGGACTATGCTCAGAAGTGGAGAGATTTGGCTGGAAGAGTTCAACCCCCTATTTCTGACAGGGTGTTGGTTGATATGTTTCTAGGGATGTTGTCTGGTCCATTTTTCAATCATCTGATCGGCAGTTTGTCATCTGGGTTTACTGAATTGATTTTGACTAGGGAGAGAGTAGAAGCTGGTATCCGAAGTGGTAAGATACAAAATGATACGTTGTCAAATGCAGTAAAGAAGCCTTTCACCGGTAAGAAAGAAGTTAGTGCAGTTTATGACCCGAGGGGCCAAAGCAGACCTGAACACTGTCAAGCAGTGAATGCGGTAGTGATATCAAGACCCACAGTTATTCCACAATGCAACAATCAACAAAGGATAGAAAGACCACAGAGACAGTTCACTCGGTTCAATATGACCTTGTCTCAAATTCTACCATAATTATTGAAGACCAACCTGGTAACTCTGAGGGAAGCCCCGAAGAATCCCAACACCACATCTCCGCTGTATAACCCGAATGCCCGCTGCGCCTATCACTCTGATGGCCTAGGTCATGATACAAATAACTGTTGGGCCTTGAAGAATAAGGTGCAAGATTTGATCTAAGCCAAGGAGATTGAGTTTGACGCTTCGGAGAAACCCAACGTCATAACTGCTCCTTTGCCCAAGCACGGTCATAGAGTAAATGCTGTGGACGATGATTTATTTGTTGGCCGGTTTATTTCCGGGCTGTGGCGAAGGTTGCCACATGTGTTCAATTCTGCCTGCTGGTTGCCACTTTTTGAAATCAGGTGTTCAACGCCTGATGGATAATAGAGAAATCCTGTTCGAGAAGACTATGATTCCGTTGGTTCCAATCAAGATGTTGCCATCATAACCATTTCCGCCAATCCTTCCAAGGCTTCCTCGAGAAAGCCTGTTAGGATTACACCCATTCCGAGAATCGCTCCATTAATCATTATTATCCCTGGTCCAATCCCATACACTTCGGATAAGGCTTTCCCTTGGAAATATAGGGCTGATGTGTATTACCATGGAATTAAGCAAGACTTAAAGATTGAAGAAGCTGATGCTGATGTCAGCAATATTGTTAGGGCTAGCAAGGTCACCAAAAGTGGAAGACTCTTCTCTCCTGAGATTTCCCCTCTGACTGTCCACAAACCTGTTGTCATTCCATCTGCTAGTACATCGGCTACTCTCCCAGTTCCTATCCAAGTTATCACCCTTGTCGCTGAGCCATCTGGCACTCGGGGCAAAGAAATTACAGGTGAGCGTGCCCGGACGGAGGCGCCTAAGAAGATCGTTGTAGAAACCTCTAAGCAAGAGATAGAGGAAATTCTGAAGATTATTAAAAAGAGTGACTACAACATAGTCGAGCAGCTGGGGCAGACCCCGTCAAAAATCTCCATGTTTTCCTTGTTATTGTGTTCTGAGGCCCACGCAAAGGCTTTAATTTCTTTCCTCAAAACTGCGCATGTGCCACAGGAAACTTCTGCCAATCAGTTCAAAGACCGCGTAGCTAGTTTGACTGTTGACAACAGGTTGGGTTTCTCAGATGCAGCTCTGACTGCTAAAGGAAGAAATCAAAATGATGCCCTGCACGTCTTGATCAAGTGCAGGGAACTACTATGGCCCATGTATTGATGGATACCGGGTCCTCATTGAATGTTTTTCCAAAGAAAGCATTAGACCGACTGGATTGTGAAGGTTTGGTTTTGAAGCCGAGTAATATTGTGGTCAGGGCTTTCGACGGGTCAAAAAGGATAGTGCACGGGGAGGTGGGCGTCCCTGTTAAAGTTGGCTCTCAGACTTTTGCATCTACTTTCTATGTGATGGATATACGACCATCATATTCTTGTTTGTTGGATCGCCCGTGGATTCATAAGGCTGGGGTAGTGACTTCTATGCTCCATCAAATGTTGAAATATCCAGTAAAGCGGAAGATTGTCACGGTACAAGGTGAGGAGGAGTACATGGTGAGTCATCTTAAATCCTTTCACTATGTGGAGATGTATGGGGAGTTCATCGAAACCCCTTGTCAGAACTTTGAAGAGGTCCCCCAGACTTTGGCGTCAACTAAAGTTACTATTGACGAACCTCCGTTGAAGATGGCTTCTCTTAAGGATACCAAGGCTATAATTGAAAAAGGTGGGTGTGCAAATTGGGGTCAGCTCCCTAATTTCACACACAAGGCTGACAAGTTTGGTTTGGGCTTTACTACATAGGATCAAAGGGATGTTCGACGCGCACGGATTGGAAGACCTCCTCTGCATATCAGTAATCAGGGAGTGAATGCAATTGAAGATGGTGAAGAAGATTCAGATATCGACAGCTGGATCTACCCTACAATCAATGGTGGCTTGAACAACTGGATGGCGAAAGACTTTATACCTGTTTCTTTTATTACACAGTAATTGACTTTTATTTTGAGATTTGTAATAGACAGTTTGAAACTTTACGGCCCGGTGCCTTGCCCGAGGCACCTTGGCTTTGTTTGTGAGGGTTTATTATTTGTCATTTTCATATGTCATCAATAAAGCATTGGACGTTTTCTTGCATTACAAATTTTACGCTCCTTGTTTTTCTTTTTCATATTTCACTTTATCAAAAAAACAACTATTATCTCACACACACTCACATATCATAATGCAGATCCACATCCACTCTGGATCCCATTGATAACGACTCTACTATTGCCAGTTATGACTTCGAAAATCCGATCAACCAAGCCGAGGACAAAGGTGAGGATGATTGTGAGGTGCCTGGAGAACTTGCTAGACTGTTACTACATGAAGAGAGGGCCATACAGCCTCATGAAGAGCCAGTGGAATCAGTGAATTTGGGCACAGAGGAAGACAAGAAAGAGATCAATATAGGTGCAAATCTGGAGCCTAGTGTCAAGCAGCGGTTGATACAAATGCTACGCGATTATGTTGAGATCTTCGCTTGGTCTTATGAAGATATGCCTGGTTTGGACACTGACATTGTGGTACACTGCCTGCCAACTAAAGAAGATTGTCCTCCGGTAAAACAGAAAGTTCGCCGTATGCGCCCGGAGATGTCTGAGAAAATCAAAGTTGAGGTCATGAAACAGTTTGACGCAAGGTTTTTAGCTGTTCCTTCTTACCCGCAGTGGGTTGCCAACGTGGTTCCGGTGCCTAAGAAGGATGGTAAGGTACAGATGTGAGTGGACTATAGAGATCTGAACAAGGCGAGCCCCAAAGACGATTTCCCACTGCCTCACATCGATGTTCTGGTCGACAACACCGCGCAGCATAAGGTCTTCTCCTTTATGGATGGTTTTTCTGGTTACAATCAGATTAAGATGGCTCCCGAGGACATGGAGAAGACAACTTTCGTTACACAGTGGGGCACTTTCTGTTACAAGGTAATGCCTTTTGGGTTGAAGAATGCTGGGGCAACTTATCAGTGCGCCATGGTCGCTTTGTTCCACGACATGATTCACCATGAGATTGAGGTTTACGTTGATGACATGATTGCAAGGTCCCAGACTGAAGAAAAACACCTTGACCATCTCCAGAAACTGTTCGACAGGTTGAAGATGTACAAGCTAAGGTTAAACCCGAACAAGTGCACCTTCGGGGTAAGGTCTGGTAAGCTGCTGGGTTTCTTCGTTAGCGATAAAGGTATTCAAGTGGATCCTGCAAAGGTGAAGGCTATACAGGAAATGCCAGCTCCCCGAACAGAAAAAGAAGTCAGAGGCTTTTTGGGACGTCTGAACTACATTGCCCGATTCATTTCACATCTGACTGCTACTTGTGAGCCGATCTTCAAGTTGCTGAAGAAAGATCAAGTGGTAAAATGGAATGATGAATGTCAGACCGCTTTCGAAAGGATCAAAGAATACCTCCAAGAGCCACCTATTTTGATTCCTCCAGTTGAAGGAAGACCTTTGATCTTATACTTGACAGTGTTGGATAATTCAATGGGGTGCGTGCTGGGGCAGCATGACGAGTCTGGCTGAAAAGAGAACACTATTTACTACCTTAGAAAAAAGTTTACCGACTGTGAGACCCGATACTCGTTGCTCGAGAAAAATTGTTGCGCTTTGGCATGGGCTGCTCGCCGGTTGAGACAGTATATGCTGACTCACAGTACCCTATTGATATCAAAGATGGATCCAATCAAGTATATCTTCGAAAAGCCTGCCTTGTCCGGAAGAATAGCAAGATGGCAGATGATCTTAACTGAGTATGATATCCAATACAAAACCTAAAAAGCAATCAAGGGGAGTATATTGGCGGATCATTTGGCGCATCAGGCCGTGGATGATTACCAATCCATGAATTTCGAGTTCCCGGATGAGAACATCATGTTGGTGACCGACTGTGAAGAACCTGGACCGGATGAAGGACCTGAGGAAGGATCCCGATGGTCTTTGTATTTTGATGGAGCTTCAAACGCATTGGGTAATGGCATTGGCGCCGTGATCATATCTCCTGAAGGTTGTCATACTTCATTCATCGCCCGATTATGTTTTAACTGCACCGACAATATGGCAGAGTATGAAGCATGCATCCTAGGTCTTCGAGCTACTATTGACCTGAGGATTAAGTTCTTGACTGTATTCGGAGATTCAACTCTAGTGATCAGTCAGATCAAAGGCGAGTGGTATACAAAGCACCAAAATCTTATTCCTTACAAAGAGTATGTACTGACGTTGCTCTCACACTTTGAGGAGATAACCTTTGAACACTTTTCAAGAGAAGAGAACCAGTTAGCGGACGCGCTAGCTACCGTGTCTTCTATGTTCAAGGTTAGGTGGGACAATGAAGCTCCCAAAATTACCATTGAGAGGTTGGACGAACCCGCACATTGCTGTGACATCGAGACTGAAGAGGTAGCAGATAAACCCTGGTTTCACGAGGTAAATAGGTATCTTGAGGCTCAAGAGTACCCCGAGGGTGCATCTGTTAATGATAAGAAGTTTCTGAGGAGGTTCCCTGCGAAGTTATTCATCAGTAATGGTATTCTTTATAAGCGTAACCATGATTCAACCTTACTGCGATGTGTGGACAAGAGCGAGGCAGAAAGGATCATGGCAGAGTTACATGAAGGTACCTTTGGAACTCATTCCAGTGGACATACCATGGCAAAGAAGATCCTACAAGTAGGATATTATTGGTCTACTATGGAAGCCGATTGTTATCATCATTCTCGGACCTGACATAAATGCCAAGTTTATGCTGATAAGGTGCATGTACCTCAAGTTCCTCTGAATGTCTTGACGGCTCCTTGGCCTTTCGCAATGTGGGGCATTGATATGATTGGCGAGATCAGACTTACAGCGTCCAACAGGCATCGTTTCATTTTAGTGGTTATTTATTATTTCACGAAGTAGGTTGAAGCAACTTCCTTTGCTACAGTAACCAAGAACATCGTAGCGTGGTTTATCCGACACAATCTGATCTGTCGATACGGTGTACCAGAGAGGATCATTACGGACAATGGTGTAAATCTCAACAATACAATGATCACCGAGCTCTGCAAACAGTTTAAGATACAGCATCACAACTCTTCTCCTTACCGGCCGAAGATGAATGGGGCTGTTGAAGCGGCTAATAAGAATATTAAGAAGATTGTGCAGAAGATGACGGTGACGTACAAAGACTGGCACGAGATGCTACCATTCGCTCTTCATGGGTACCGTACCTCAGCACGAACATCGTCAGGGGAAACACCATATTCCTTAGTGTATGGCATGGAGGCAGTCCTACCCATTGAGGTCCAGATACCCTCTCTCAGGATTATGAAGGATGCAGGTTTGAGCAAGGATGATTGGATCCAGACCCGGCTTGATCAGTTGAATCTAATCGACGAAAAGAGACTTACTGCTATTTGTCATGGTCAGATGTATCAAAAGCGAATGATCAAGGCATTTAACAAGAAAGTCAGACGACAAGAGTATCAAGTTGGGGATCTGGTGATCAAACACATCATACTGCCGCAAGGTGATCCTAGGGGCAAATGGACCCCTATGTACGAAGGGCCATTTGTGGTTAAGAACATTTTCTCATGAGGAGCTATGATTCTAACCACCATGGATGGTGACGACCTTCCTCACCCTGTCAATGCAGACATAGTGAAAAAATACTACGCATAATCAAAGACCCGCTAGGTCGACTGGCCTAGGCAAAAATAAGGGCTTCCCGGCAAACCAAAAGGGTTCGGGAAAAATTAAGGGATGGAAATGAAAATCTGTACACCTGGAAAGTTGAAAACCTGCAAAGGTGGCTTGAGAAAAAAAGGGTATCCCGGTGGACTGAAAACTCGAAAGGGAGGTTCAGGCAAAAATTAGGGATTGAAGCGTAATGCTATGTCTCATTGGATCATCTTGCGATCAGACTTCAGTATCGACTATCAAGCTCGGACGGCGCCAATCAATCTGATCTACCTTCAACCAAGTAGCAAAGTGATGAAACGCTCTAAGACATTAGGACAATAGCAGAGTTGGAACCCAGTGGGATTGTTTTACATAAATGTTTTTCTTTCTTTTCCACCAAATGTATAATTCTCTCGGCGACGTTCTCTTACTAGGACGTCAGCCTCTTGTACAAAACGCCTATTACAGGCTAACTTCAAAAATCAATACAATTCATTTTCACAAAGAAATTTCAACTTGTGTTTTCTTTTTCTGTTTTGTTTTGCAAGAACGTTCAATGATTCATTTTTGATATGTGCATTTGACAATAACCACTGCTTATAAATATTTACATGCGAAACAAAAGACGATTACTCGTAATTCAAGGAACAGGGGAAAACAAGAAGTGTCCAAACCTTACAGTTGCTCTACCCACCAGGTACAGGGACAGAGCCAACTTGAGAAGATGACTAAAAGGTATCTAAAAACATTGATGTTAATGCTCCCCAAGCAGAGTTCATCTATCACCAACAATGGAAGACTATCCCCAATGGAGTCTATTTCTTCCACAACAAGAAACTCAATCCCCAACAGGGTTCATTATCGCCAGCAATGATAATTCATCCCCAACCGAGGTTATTTCTCCAAATCAGCAGATCCTCTGGCAGAGTATCTCTCTTCCCCACAGAGTCATTTTCTCGCCAGTTTATTCTCCAGCCGAGTTATTCTCCTGCCAATTTATTCTCAAATCATCTTCGATCGTTATCCCCAGTGAGAATGAAGAATTCAACTCCTTGCACTCTCCAGCAGCAGTCCGGGATTTATTTTCCCCAACTAAAGAATATCATAAAAACATTACATTGTGGCATGCGCATATGCATCATACAACACAATATCATTTATTTTGAGAACATCATTATTCGATACATGTCATGCATCATGACATTAAATACGACTAACTCTTTACCTTTCAAGGAAAGGTACAATCAAATTCTCACAAGTTTTCTCTGGTTCAGTCAAATCGATGCTAAGATTTCTATTCCAGTTTAAGCTATGAAGCCCGGATCCGACCGAATAATATCTTGATTTCTCCATCATACTGTGAAGCCCGGAGAACGACCGGATAACAGTACCAAAATACCGCGAAGCCTGGAATCGACCAAATAGTGGTTTATCTTAAAAGCTATGAAGCCCGGATTCGACCGGATAATAGTTTAATCCCCAACAAGTTATTGTGAAGCCTGGAGAACAACCAGATAGCAATGCAAGATACTGTGAAGCCTGGATTACGACCATATAGCAGTACAAAGACACCATGAAGCCTGGAATCGACTAGATAGTGGTATATCATAAACATAAGCGGTGAAGCCCGGAGATCGACCAGAAAACAGCTTAACAAGGTATTGTGAAGCCTGGAAATCGACCAGATAGCAGTACAGGACACCATGAAGCCTGGATTCGACCAGATAATGGTATAAGACATCGTGAAGCCTGGATTACGACCAAATAGCGGTAAGAGACACTGAAGCCTGGGACTACGACCAGATAATAGTAAGGGACATTGTGATGCTTGGGTTTCGACCAAATAGCAGTCTACCCGGCCAGTTACTATGAAACCCAGAAATTGACCGGATATTAGTAGGCCTTAAAGTTAAATGGAAGCATGGATGCGACTGGATAACCACTTGATTTCTTCTGAAGCCTGGTATACGACCAAATAAGAAGTAAGAAGTTGCGAAGCCTGGATTAGGACCAGATAACAGCAAAGGACTGAAGCCTGGAATCGACCAGATAATAGTATGGGACATTGCGAAGCTTGGGTTTCGACCAAATAGTAGTTTACTTGGACAATTATTAAGAAGCCCAGAATCGACTGGATATTAGTGTGCCCTAAATTCAAGTTGAAGCCCGAATGCGACCGGATAACAACTTAGTTCCTTTTGAATCCTGGAGTATAACAAGATAAGAATTGGAAAATTGTGAAGCCTGGAGAACGACCGGATAGCAAGTTTGATCTCATCTCCCCGTTAAGTCACTGTAAATCCTGGAGCACGACCAGATAGCAGTCGATCTTATCACTATGAAGCCTGGAACACGACCAGATAGTAGTTCATTTTCAGCTCTTCGACCAAGAGACGATTCCCCAGTAGAATAACGGACGACTGAAGCTTCTAAAATTCAACTTTTACCAAGACAGAGACCAACATTCCCCAACGAAATCCTCCTCAGCAACATGTATACAAGCTCTCGTAAAGGAATCTCTTATGCGATCGAAACTTCTTCTGATTGCATCTTTAAGCCCATCCTCCATCATCAATCTCCAAATGGCATCTATAAGCCCATTCCTGACATCACAAGACAAGCACCACTTCATGCGAGTGCAAATTTCTGGGCACTCTAGTGTTCAATCATCTTCCACCTTCGAATCACGAAAAGAAAGCAAGCCAATCTACATCCTCAGGTTTAAGAAGATTGAACAGGGGCAGCTGTTGTACCCCAAAATTTGCCCTCCCATATTTCTCAATACATTTCAAGTGAGATCCTCAAATTGCTCAAGGAAGTCCAAGGGTTGACCAGACAAACTCTCTCCTAAGGTAGTCTACCTCAAACTAGGGTTTCAGTTTGCATCAAGGTACTTGAATCCAAAGGATCCTAAATGATCACCATCATCCTAATATGTTCTCAAGATCATCCATGCCAAGTTTCAAGCCTTGCAGAGGAAGTTTGCTCAGTGAATTGCTCAAAGGCCTAAAAATCGACTGTGCTAGGGCAAAAGTCAACTATGGCCCACATACAGTCAAATTTCAAGATTTTTGGTCAACATCCTTATTTTGAAGTGTTTTTCATCATTTTATCAAGGGTTGATCATGAATCCTTAAGGATTGCTCACAATTCATCAAAACCCAAAAGATGCTAAATTAGGGTTTTGTAGGAAAAGTCAACTCAACTTTGACCAAGCATAACTTTCTCATACTTTATCAAAAATGACCCATCCAAAGCTCATTTTTAAGAGGATGTAATTACCTACAATCCATCTTCAGCTCCCAAGTTCAAAATATGCACCCACAAGAAGATATAAATTTGGACATTATAGGTCATTTTGAAAAGTCAACAAAAACACCTTTTTTATCAAAGCTTCATACATGGACATGGAAGGCTCAATTGAGATGATACCAAAAGGGTTGCTTAGATGACATCTTAAGCTTTATAAAAAGTCAAAGAACACATCTCTAGGGTCAAAATTGAAGAAGTTATGCCTTGGAAAAGTTGACATTTTTTGCAAAATTGCCAAGAGTCAAAAGTGGCCAAAATTGCATTTTTTGTCAAATGGGCCCAATTTTTTATGCTTGCATTGAATTTTTAACATGACCCACGACCCATGATCCTTCCCACTTGTCTTTATTTTATTTTTGTCATTTATTTTGATTTTTATTTCAATTAAATCAAATAAAATCAAAATAAAATTATAAAAATATCAAAACTAATCAAATCTTGAGATTTTGTGCATGTTTAGGTCTCTTATACAACTGGAAGGAGAATCAAATCGTGCAAGCTTCAAATGTACACAAAAAGATTAGATTTGGCTTTATTTGGAAAGATTTACATGAGAATCGAATCATGGTTCAATCATCTTAATTGTAAAAGATTTGAAGCAAATTTGTAACCCTAATCCATTCAAGGGTACATATAGAACATGTGCAGACCAAAAGCAAAAAAATTGGAGGCGTGCAAAGGTGGAAACAACTTTCAAAAAATCAAGAAAAAGTTGCAAACTGTTTTCTCAGTTCCAGGCCTCTTCAAGTCATTCCAAGCATACCATTCGTTTGCTGGGCATTCAAGGGTTCTATCCCAACCATCAACAAGCATTTTCGTGCCCAGATACGCACTGTAAGCATCTCACGACATTCATACTTTTTTGAAATCGTATCTCATAAATTTGGCATTGTTAGCGTATTTTATAGATATTCTGAATCCTTGAAACATTTGCAAGCTAATGATAATACTCAATTGCGTTTTGGTTAACCATACAGAAAGTTGCCATGATTAGGGTTTAGGTTTCGTTTTTAGGGGTTTTGATTGCATGAATAATTAGCCATGGAGAGTGGTACCATGATGCTCGTGAGGTTGCCACGAGTTGATTGGCACCACTGGAATTGATTTACCATGCTTGCAGTGAATTTTGGAAGATCACGGGGTTGTACCTACGCCCAGAAAACTGTAGGTAAATGTGTTTGACTTTTACCAACGGAGAGAGGAAGAAGAAGAGTGACGTGGCACTCCTTGATTCGCCTGTTTGAAATTCGCGCGTCTTTATATATATTATTTTGTTTTTCTAATATAATATTTGATTGTTATTCCATATACAAATTAACATGCTAGATCAGTTGGTCATCAGGCGCTTGGAAAAGCCAAAGGGCCCGGGTTCGATCCCCAAGTCCCCATATTTGCCAATGCTATTTTCTTTTAAATCATCAGGTATACGCGCATACATTGAGTCCATCATATGCCACCATCCTTCAACCACCAGATCTCCAGAATGCCAGATCTAACGTCCATCCTTTGGAGGTCCACAATGCACCCTAGTCAAGCAAGCATACAGGATTTGGAAAGTCAACAAGGGCCAAGGATTATTGGGCCCAGAAATTGCTAGTGACACCCCCTCCATTGCTACTAAACCAGGCCCGTCTCTCTTTTCTTTTCTATTTCTTTTATTTAAATTATTTTGATTAATTATTTTCTAACATAAAATTAATTCTTTTTTTTACAAAACTCATAAATTCAATTTTCAACAATTTAGATTTAGGTTTTATTTTTATCAAATTTAATTTAATAGTTAGATTAATTTAATTTTAGGGTGATTCTAACCCTTTTGTAAATAATTTAAAATAAATTAGAAATTAGGGTTTGTTTGATTTAATTTTTATTTTCCTTTCTTAAAATAACCAAAATGCAAAAAATATGTCAAAATTTATTATTTTTCTTAATTTAAATTAATTAGTAATTAGGTTTGTACTTATTTAATTAAAACCTTATTTTCTCAAAATAATCAAAAACAACAAAAATATGATTTTTCTTTTAACTAGGTTAGACGGGGTCAAAACCCTAATTTCTCTCGTTCTCGATTCTTCGCGCGCATTTATTTTTTTTGCAAATATTAATGTAACTTCTCATGGTATGTAATAGTTTAATTGGGATTTTTCTTTTATTTATCGTTTTACGGGTTTTTGGCTATGTAATTAATCCCCCTCCCCGAAGCCTTGTAATAGCGTATTTTTATTTCTCGCATTTTAATTTTCGCAAATATTAACTGTTAGATGTATGATAATAGGATTGCATGACAAGAATGTATGTTAATTTTAAAATGGTTAGCAAACCCTAAATGTGAAAAGATAATAACTGAAATCAAATCACTCGCACATGCGCACTCCTAGGGTATACTCTTACTTCGGTTGCCTTCGGTAAGCGATCATTAAGTATAGGGTGTCTTAGTGGTTGTCCTTTTGTCTAAGCAAAGATCAAATGTCCCGTTCGGAAATGTTGCCTCGGAAATGTTGCCTCAAATATGATCTTAAGACACTAGGGTTATTACTAAAACGTCCTAATATTGCTTTAATGATTGTACGTCCCTTTCGAATTGACCCTTATAACTCCAACGACGGTGCTTCCTATTTCTCAATAGTAGGATAGCATTGTCTAAAGGAAACAAGAATAGAAACATTCTTTTTTCGAGTAGGTAGATGCTAGTAGGTACTTGCTCAAAATAAACTTTTCCACACTTACACTATTTTCAAACAAAGTTTTCAAAAACACTTCGTAACACTCTTGACGACTGATACAAGGGTTAAAACGAAGCAAAACAAAAACTTTTCAAAACACACAAACACGGAAGCAATTTTTAAAATGATGAGCAAGTACCTAAGAGCCCGTAGAAAACTACGGATAGAAAGGGTGCTAATACCTTCCGTTTCTATAATCTACCCCCCATACTCAGAATATCTCGAAAAAGGAATTTTTCTGTGCTTTTTTCCTTTCCAATTGAATAAAATAAAAGTCGGTGGCGACTCTTGCTTACCGCGACATTTTGCGAACACAACGCAAAACGCAAACCAGCATTTTCCTAAAACAGTCTGGTTCTACCACCGTATCACACCTTTCGACTTCAAAGAATTGAAAAGATCGTGGATTTAAATCAAAGGGGAACGAGATACCTTTGAAGCACAGTTATACGCAAGTGATAAGAAGGTTTTGGAGCTCACAAGGAAATTTCATGAAGAGCAAAGCCTGAATGCCTACATTGCACCAAAGATGATGCGCCCATGGGAAACATTAGCCTTTCTTTTTGTTTTAGGAGTTTATTTTGTAATCTTTTTAAGCCCAAGAGGCATTTGTAATTCATGAACTTATTAATGCAATTAATGTTTGATTTCTTCTCTTTGTCTAGCAATTAATGCATAAGAAGGTTTTGCGACACCGGTATCCTCATCTTTTTACTGTTTATTTCAGTACAAGATGGATCTCGAGCAAACTGTGAAGGACTTCCAGACTCAAAACTCTCAGTTTCAAGATACTCTGCTCAACTTAGCAAAGGGGAAGCAAGAAATGATGACACATCTTGTCACGAAGATGAAGACGAAGAAGAAAGTTGTAATCAACATGGGGAAGAGATTCAAAGGCCCCATCCGACAAGTTCAAGTTGAAAAAGATTCCTCTGAGGAGGATGATAATCAAGATGAATATTCTAGGAGCACCCGTGCCGGGGGTGGAAACAATCAAATATGTATAGATGAAGATTATTTTGATGAGCAATATCCACCGGTCGACGACAAGTATAAGCAACTAGAAGACAGATTGAAGGCTATAGAAATCCAAGATGTTCCTGGGTTGGACTTTGATGACTTGGGTTTGGTGATGGGGTAGTCCTTCCCCACAAGTTCAAAATCCCTGATTTTTCCAAATACGATGGTGTCTCATGTCCGAAGCTTAACCTAAGATCTTATGTCCGCAAAATTCAGCTGCATACCGCTGATAAGAAACTATGGGTTCACTTTCTTCAAGAGAGTCTATCTAGGACGCAGTTGGAGTGGTTTTACCAATTGTAAGGGACTAACATCCATACTTGGGAGGATTTGGCCACTGCTTTTTACCGCCAATATCAATATAACGTTGATCTTAAGCTAACTAGGGTGCAATTGCAAGGAATGGCCATGGGATCAAATGAGGGCTTCAAAGAATAAGCTCATAAATGGAGAGACTTGGCTGGAAGGGTGCTTTAACTGATAGAGAGTTGGTAGATATGTTTATGGGAACATTGACTGGACCATTTTTCAACTTGCTAATTGGAAGTTCATCGTCTGGGTTGACTAAATTGATCTTGACTGGTTAAAGGGTTGAAAACGGGATTAAAAGTGGGAAGATACCCATGACCTCCACCTCAAATGATGTGAAAAGGCCATTTATTGCTAAAACAGAGACTAATGTTGTGTATGGGTCAAGAAGCCATGCTAAGAATAACTGTCATCATTCAGTAGGGGCTGTACTAATTTCTAATTCAAATCGAATTCAACGACCGCGTCAATAAATTAGTCAACAAAGACCAGATGTCCAAAGAAGACAGTTTACTAAAATTAATATGCAATTGTCTCAAGCTCTGCAACACCTATTGAAAGATGATTTGGTGACTTTGCGAGATCCCTCTTCCAACCCTAACACTGCTTCTCCAAAATACAACCCTAATGCCAAATGCGCTTACCACTCAAATAGTCCCGGACATGATACCAATGATTGTTGGTCTCTAAAGAATAAAATCCAAGACCTAATTGATAACAAGACAATTGAATAAGACCCTCCGACAACTCCCAACGTAATCACCACACCCATGCCAAATCATGGAAAGGGTGTCAATGCTATTTAATATGCTTCTTTTATTGCCTACATCAATGACTTGACCACTCCTTTGAAGATTGTTAAAGAGAATTTGTTAAAAGCCAGGGTATTCCCCGGTTGCCTTGAAGACTATTGCTATTGTGCTGTACAAATTAATTGTTGTGAATGGCTGAAGAAAGGTGTCCAACACCTGATTGATAGCCATGAGATTCTATTTGAAAGAATTCCTTCTGTGAAAAGTTTGGCCGAAGTCGTATCACAAGAATTTGAAGACGTGTCCATTATTACTATCTCAAACAAGCCTATTAGGATCACCTCAAATGGTCTTATTAGGATTCCCATTGAACCAATAATAGCTCCACTAATTATCACCACACCGGGGCCAGTCCCCTACTCTTCTGATAAGGGTGTGCCTTGGAATTATGGGGCAGAAGTGTACTACCATGGTATCAAACAAGATTCGTGGATTGATGAATATGAAACTACTAACATTATAAACATTTCTGGATCAAGTAAAGTTACTAGGATGGGGAGGATCTTCTCTCTAGAAATTTCACCTCCGACAAACACTACTACACCCACTTGTATTACTGTTGTTAAACATGTTGTTGATGCTCGAGGAAAGGAAAAAATGTTTGATCCTGCCTTAAAAGAGGCGCCCATAAAAGATATTACCATTGAAAACCCATCTACATAAGAGATGGAGGAGATTCTAAAAATCATCAGAAAAAGTGATTACAAGATAGTGGAACAGTTGGGGAAAACACCCTTGAATATTTCTATGTTGTCTTTGTTGCTATGTTCCGAGGTGCACACCCAAGTACTGATAAAGTTCTTGAAAAATTCACATATCCCAAAAGAAACTACGGCCGACCAATTTGAAAACTGTGTAGCAAGCTTGATTAACAAAAATGGTTTAGGGTTCTTTGATGCAGATCTAACCCCAATGGGGAAGAATCACAACAAAGCTCTCCACGTCTCCATAGAATGCAAGGGAACTACCATGGCACATGTATTAGTGGATACTGGATCTTCTCTCAATGTCTTACATAAAGGAGCTTTGGATAGACTAGATTATGATAGACTGGTGTAGAAACCTAGCGACATTGTAGTAAGGTCTTTCGATGGTTCTAAGAGGATGGCCCATGTAGAGGTCGATCTCCATATCAAGGTTGGGTCTCAAATCTTCAACTTAACATTTTATGTGAAGAATATCCATCCTGTTTATTCTTGCCTAGTTGGACGCCCATGGATACATGGGGCTGGTGCGGTGACTTCCACACTGCATCAAAAGTTGAAATATCCGGTCAAGGGGAAATTGTTACCGTCTGTGGTAGAGAAGAGTTTATGATTAGTCATCTAAATTCATTCAAATATGTTGAAATGGATGGCGAGTTCATTGAAACTCCTTGTCAAGCCTTTGAAGTGGTCTCCATGGTTTCTGTTGCCAAGGCCATTCCTGACACTACCGAAGTTTCTAAACATACATCGAGGATAGCTTCTCTCAAAGATGCTCGTGTTGTTATTGAAGAAGGAGGTTGCACCATTTGGGGACTACTTCCTGATTTCCCTTTCAAGTCAAATAAATTCGGATTGGGCTCCACTTCTAAAGCTTAAAAAGAGGTTCGACATGCTCGTTCAGGGAAACCATCTCTCCGCATTAGTAACCATGAGATTAATGCCCTTGAAGACTCTGATGTTGATTGTGACTTTGATGATTGGATCTACCCCACTACTGACGGAGAGCTCAACAACTGGCGTACCAAGGACTTCATTCTTATCTCCTTTAGCCAGATGTAATTACCATTTACTGTTTTATTAATTTGAATAACTTTGTCTTTAATTTTTATTGAAACAATGACTTTAAGCCATGTGCCATGCTCGAGGCACCATGGTCCATTTGTTAAGGGTTTGTTCATTTTCATATGCCTTATGATCATTCTAATGAAAAAAATTGGACTCTTTTGCATTCAAATTTTATGCTCATTGTATTTCTTTAACTTTATTACATTTTCAAAATAGCCATGTGATCTTACACACACACATTTGCAGGTCCACTTCGGATCTCATTGACAATGACTTTGCTATTTCCATCTATGACTTTGAACATCTAATCTACCAAGCCGAAGACGAAGGCAAAGAAGATTATGAAATACCTGGGGAACTAGCAAGACTTATGATGCAAGAGGAAAAGGCCATTCAACCGCACGAAGAACCAGTTGAAGTGATCAACCTAGGTACTCAAGCAGACAAGAGGGAAGTCAAGATCGGCACCAACTTGGACAATGGTGTCAAGGGCAGATTGGTCCAGATGTTGCACGAATACGTAGAGGTGTTCGCTTGGTCATATAGAGATATGTCTGGACTTGATACTGATATCGTAGTTCATCGTATGCCAATGAAGGAAGATTGTCCTCCAGTCAAGCAAAAGGTTCATCGCATGCGGCCAGACATGTATGAGAAAATAAAAGATGAGGTAATGAACCAGTTTGATGCAGGTTTCTTGGCAGTGACGTCATACCCTAAATGGGTGGAAAATGTAGTTCCAGTACTGAAGAAAGACGGTAAAGTCCATATGTACATAGACTATAGGGATTTGAATAGAGCAGGCCCCAATGATGATTTCCCACTACCTCATATTGATGTCTTGGTCGAAAATACTGTTCAACACAAAGTTTTCTCCTTCGTGGATGGATACTCTGGTTACAACCAAATCAAAATGGAACCCGAAGACATGGAGAAAACCACTTTTGTTATACAGTGGGGCACCTTCTGTTATATGGTCATGCCTTTCGGTTTGAAGAATGCAGGCGTAATATATCAATGGGCTTGGCAGCTTTATTTCATGATATGATTCATCATGAGATAGAAGTTTATGTTGATGAGATGATTGCGAGGTCGTATACTATGGAAGAATACCTTGATCACCTCCATAAGATATTTGAGAGGTTTAAGAAATACAAGTTGAGGCTGAATCCCAACAAGTGCATCTTCAAAGTGAGGTCTTGAAAACTCCTAGGCTTCATTTTCAGTGGAAAAGGTATTGAAGTCGACCCCGCAAAAGTCAAAGCCATCCAAGAAATGCCAGATCCATGTACTAAGAGGAGGTAAGAGGTTTCTTAGGTCGACTCAACTATATTTCCTGGTTCATATCTCACTTTATTGCTACTTTTGATCCAACTTCAAACTGTTAAAGAAAGATCAAGTAGTCAGATGGAACGGCGATTGCCAAGTATCTTTTGACAAGATCAAGGAGTATCTACAAGAACCTCCAATATTGATGCCTATAGTTGAAGGAAGACCTCTGATTATGTACTTAACTATATTAGAGAATTAAATGGGGTGTGTGTTAGGCCAACATGACGAGTCTGGCCGAAAAGATCATGCAATATACTAGCTTAGCAATAAGTTTACCGACTGTGAAACCAGAGATATTCACTTCTCAAGAAAACTTGTTGCACTTTGGCATGGGCGGCTCACCGGCTAAGACGGTATATGTTGACTCACACCACTTTATTGATTTCTAATATGGTTCCCATCAAGTATATCTTCGAGAAGCCAGCTCTCTCCGGATGAATAGCTAGATGGAAAATGATATTGACTGAATACGATATCCAGTACACTACACAAAAAGAAATAAAGGGAAGTGTATTGGCAGATCATTTGGCCCGTCAAGCTGTTGAGGACTACCAATCCATGAAGTTTGAATTCCTGGATGAAAATATCATGCTGATAACTGACTGTGAAAAGCCTGGACCACATGACGGACCTGAACAAGGATCCTGATGGACTATGGTTTTTGATGGAGCTTCCAAGGTGTGATCGGTGGATATGGAATTGACTGTTTAACGCTGGTTCGCGAAATGTCGCGGAAGCAAGAGTCGCCACTGTCTTTTATTTTCTCCAAATGGAAAGGACAAAAGCACAGAAAAATTCCTTATAGAGATTGCTCTCGGTTCGGGAGGTAGATTATAGAAAGGGAAGGTGTTAGCACCCTTTCTATCCATGGTTATCCATGGGCTCTTAGATACTCGCTCATTTGTGTTTTCAAAATGGTTTGTTTGCTTTTCAACTGTGGGTTTAAAAAAGTTTCTTTGAAAATTCCAGTTCGACTCTTGTATCAGTCCTCAAGAGTGTTTGAAAAGTTGCTTTCGAAAGCTTTTTTGAAAGTGTCGGTGTGAAAAGTATTTCTTGATTTGTTTTGAAATTAGAGTAAGTATCTATGAGTTCTCTACCTACCCTAAGGAATCCGTCTGTGTAAATACCCTAATTGATCTATTACATAGCTTTGGGAGAATTACATGAAATTTATAAAAGGAAATGAAATAAACGCGCGAAATAGAATTACGATCGAATGCGAGGGCGTTGGACCCTTTTAAAGAAATTAAATTACAATTAGTAAATTAATTAAGTTAAATGAGAAAAGGAAATTATTTTTGAGCTTTTTTGTATTTATGGATTTTTTAGTAAGAAAATTAAATTGGAATTAAAAAGAAAAAGTTAATTAACCCTAATTCTAAGTTGTTTTAATTTATTAAAAAAAATATTCAAATTTGACCTAATTTTAATTAATTATTTACATGGCAATGACAAAATAGATTATTAACTATTAATAATGGTAAAAAAAAGAAAATAAACAAGGAATAAAAGTATAAAACCCTAATTCTACATTTTTTAGTTTATAAAAAAAAAGCATTAAAATTAAACCTAGAATTAAAGCTAAATTAATTAATAAGATTTATTTACAAAATAATATTAAATAAAATATATTTTTTATTTTTGTAGTTTCTGATTTTTTATTATTTTTTTTATGTTAAAGAAAACAAATTAATTTAAAGAATTAAATTAGAACTAAATAAAACAATAAAATAGAAAAAATAAAAAGAATGAAAGAAAGCAAACCAATGGGGGGTGTTGACCCCAATTTGGAGGTAGTTTGCCAGCAATTAGGCCCAACAGAACCTTGGCCTTTTTGACTTTTCATGCTGGCGTGTGGAACGTTTGACCTATGCACATGGTGGTCTTCAGATCAAGGCCACTGGATTGATGCTCTGAGACATGTGGCACGCTTGGTTAGTGGATGTATGGTAGACTTCTGAGGAGAGCGCTACATGCAAACATGGAAAGAAAAATAATATGGAGAAAGGAGGGGACCTGGGAATCGAACCCAGGTCCCAGAGTTTACCAAATCAACGCCTTGCCACTTGAACCATTTACGCGCTTTGTGTATAATATGACAAATAAACAATATAATGCAAAACGATGGTTAGTGGAGTTTTTTCGTGCGAAATTCAAACGCACCAACCGCTGGCTTACACCTCATCTTCTTCTCCACTCGTTCTGCATTTTTGCCTGAAAAACAAACTAGATAGCGGGGGTTTTAAACCCCCACAATCTGGAATACAAAAAAATAGCGAATAGGAATTCAACAAATATAAAAAGGGCGCGATAGATGTTTTAGATTCCTTGGAACGTCACGATTCCAATGGTACAAGTCTCATGGTCTGATTTTACCATATGCAAAAGTCCCCAATTCAAGGTTCCTGAAACCCTAGGCATCGTTCATGGCAACTCTCCATATATGCAAGCATTCTTCAATTAAATTATACTATTAGCTTCAGAATCAACATATTAGTATAAAACAATAACAAAAATGCATGGATATGGCGTGTAGATTCGAATACGATTAAGGAAAAATCCATGTACAGGGTAACTATGTCCTACCGTTTCTTGAGGTGCAGAGGTCTAATTTTGATTGGGGAAGATTCCTGGATGTATCAGGAGTGCAATGGAATTGTTGTTTTGCTCTGAAACACGCTGAAACTAGGAAAGCAGTTTTGAAATTTTCTTCAAAAAGTGCAAAGTTTGTCTATGGTTTTAGGCGCAGCTTGAAGGTTGTGAGCATTAGGGTTATGATCAGTATATGTATGTCAATGGATTAGGGTTGCAAAACATGTCCAAAACCTTGGTAATCAATGCTTTTGAGATTTGATTTTCATGGTATCTTTTTCCAATCTTTTTCATGTGAAGAATATGCCAATCATTGCCAATCACCCTGATTCTTTCCATATTGAATAGTGCACGAAATCTTGAAGGTATTTTATGCACAAAAAGATTTGAAAAGCATGGATGAGTATTTTTTTCATATTTTATTTAATTAAATGAATTAATGGTGATTAAAAATTCAAATAAATAATAAAAATGATGAAATAACTTCCCTTTGGGTCAAATGGTCGTGCATAACCTTTGGATCATGATTCTTGGAAGAAAATGTGGCCCATTAGCAATTTTGAGGTATTTGAAGTAAAGTTGACTTTTCAAAATTCCCAAAAATTTCCCAACTTCCACAAGGCATATCTTGCTCAATTTTTAAGCTTTGATCATGTTCTTGGACATTTTGGAAAGGTCTTGAAGTCCTCTAACCAATTCCTTTGGTCCCATGTCATTTTGATTTACCAATCTCAAGTTATGGTCTTTGACTTAAAGTGCCTTTTTGTTGACTTTTGAAAATGAACTATAATGTTGAAATTGATAACTTTTTGTGAGAGAATTTCTTGGACTTGAAGTGTGAAGAGGACTTGTAGGAAATGTCATTCTCTTCAAAATGAGCTTTGGATGGAATTTTTCTGATGAACCATGTGGAAGTTATGCCTTGGTCAAGTTACAGTTGACTTTTTCAACTGTCCAAATATGGAAACTTTTGCATCTTGAGACCTTTTGAGCCATACCTTGAAAATCATGATCAAGATTTGATCAAATGATGTTTGTGGCTTCAAAATGAGATGTTGACCAAAAATTTGAACTTTTGACTATCAAATGACCATTTTGCCCCTGCAGTTGACTGTTGAGCAATTAGGATTTTTGACTGTGCAATTTTGTGCTGTAAGTCTTGAAACTTGACATATGGATGCTTGACCATGCTTATAGGCATGTGGGACTTGATTGGACCCTTGGAAACTTCAATTTCTTTGCCAGAACCAAAACCCTAGTTTTTGACTGTTAGGAGGCCCTTGAACTGTGCAACCCTTAGGGAGATTTTGAAGCATGCTCTTTGCAAATCTTGAAGAATATGGGAGGGCAAATTTTGGGGTACAACACAAGGCAATTGGGGTAATGGAATTCGTCTTGTGATCATTTCTCCCGAAGGTTTCCATACACCTTTCACTGCCAGACTTTGCTTCGACTGTAAAAACAACATGGTCGAGTATGAAGCATGTATCTTGGGTCTAAAGGCTACCATTGACTTAAGAATCAAATTTTTCAGCGTGTACGGAGACTCGGCTCTGGTAATCAGTCAAGTTAAAGGAGAGTGGTATACTAACCATCCAAATATGATCCCTTACAAAGAGCTTGTGCTAACCTTGATCCCATACTTTGAAGAAGTCACTTTTGAACACTTTCCAACGGAAGAAAATCAGTTGGCAGATGCCTTAGAAACTATGTCATCTATGTTCAAGGTCAATCGGGACAATGAAGCTCCTAGAATTACTATTGACAGATTTGATGAACCTGCATACTTTTATGAGATCGACACTAATGAGGAAAAGCCATGGTATCATGAAGTGAGAAGGTACCTTGAAGCAAAAGAGTATCCTGAGGGAGCCTCAATCAACGACAAGAAATTCCTATAAAGGTTCTCAGCCAAATTCTTCCTAAGCAATAGGATTCTATACAAGCGTAACCATGATTCTACTATGCTCCATTGTATGGACAGGAAGGAGGCAGAGAAAGTCATGGAAGAGGTGCATAAAGGTATCTTTGGAACTCACTCCAGCGGGCACATTATGGCCAAGAAGATTCTGAGAGCTGATTACTATTGGTAGAATATGGAAACTGATTATCACCATCACTCGAGGACTTACCTTAAATGTCAAATCTATGCCGATAAGGTTCATGTGCCTCTAATTCCTTTGAACGTCATGACTGATCCGTGGCCATTTGTAATGTGGTGCATTGACATGATTGGAGAGATCAAGCCCACCGCCTCTAATGGATATCGTTTTATCCTTGTTGTTATTGACTACTTCACTAAATAGGTTGAAACTGCTTCATTTTCATCAGTAACTAAGAATGTTGTAGCCTGGTTTATCAAGCATAACCTCATCTGCTGGTACAACATCCCTGAAAGGATCATCACCAACAACGGAACAAACCTCAACAATGCTATGATCACTTAACTATGTACGCAGTTCAAAATCAAGCATCACAACTCTTCTCCTTACAGACCTAAGATGAATGGTATAGTGGACGCAACCAATAAAAAACATAAAGAAGATTATGCAGAAGATGGTGGTGACTATAAAGATTGGCATGAGATGCTACCATTTTCTCTTCATGGCTACCGTACTTCGGCTCAAACATCAACTGGGGCAACTCCTTTCTCTTTAGTCTATGGCATGGAAGCTATATTTCCTGTTGAAGTGTAAATTCCTTCTCTGAGGATTATGAAAGAAGCGGGCTTAGGCGAAGATGAATGGATTCAGACAATATTGGATCAATTGAATTTGATTGATGAAAAAATATTGGTTTCTATTTGTCATGGCCAAATGTATCAAAAGCGTATGATCAAGGAATTCAACAAAAAGATCAAACCCCGAGTATATCAGGATGGTGACTTGGTAATAAAGCACGCCATTTTACCATAAGGCGATCCCAGGGGGAAATGGACTCCCACTTACGAAGGGTCGTTTGTTGTCAAGAAAGTATTCTCTGGCGGAGCTATGATGCTAACCACTATGGACGACGAAGATTTCCCGCATCTTGTGAATGCGGACATAGTAAAAAAATACTATGCATAAAAAATGACCCGCTAGGTTGACATACCTAGGAAAAATTAAGGGCATCCCGATGAACCAAAAGGGTTTGGGCAAAAATCTGGGATATATAGAAAATACTGTACACCCGATAAGTCGAAAACCTGAAAGGGTGACTTGGGCAAAAATTGGTATCTTGGTGGACTGAAAACCTGAAAGAGCGATCCAGGAAAAAGTTAAGGATAAAAAGCGTATGACTATGTCTTGTCGGATCAGTAACATCCAACTTTATTACCAAGGTCAAAAATTCAAACAGTACTAGATCAATTAAATCAACTTCTTTCGACGATAAGAGATGATGTTCGAATACATAGGGGCAATAGTGGAGTTGGAACCCAATGAGATCACTTCCACATGGATATACAATTTTTGTTTTCACTTTGTATTCTTTTCATTTTTTCGATGACTTCCTCTTACTAGGATTTCTGTCTCCCTGTACAAAAATGCATGTTTTTAGGCAAATTATTAATAAAAATATACTTTGAAGTGCAAAAAATTTTGTTTTTTCTGTTTTGAGTGCAAAAACGTCTAATGAATAAAATTTAATGAACATATACATATGAACATGATTAACTATTAATAAATGTATGCACAAGGACAATAATAAGCATTTACTCAAGGATTTGGGGTATCCCCATGGAGTTACTTCAATGAGATTATCCCCCACAGAGTGAATTCATACATCCAGAGTTCCAATCAACATATTTCTTGGAAATTCTCTTCCCCTACAAAAATTCTTTCTCAGATGAATACACTTCCTTAGTAAGGTCTTCAGAATACCTTCTTCGACAAGGTTTATTTCCCCAACAAATTATAATCTCCCCAGCTTGAGTTTACTTCTCGGACTATTACAAATCAACGGACAACACCCCTCTTCCTTAGCAGAGTTGATATTATCACCAAAAAGTTGCTGCGAAGCGTAGAACTCGACCAGATACTAGTTAACTTCATCCTCCCCAGACGATCAGAAGTCTTATCATCTCTTTTATTCATAGTTAGGGCATATGAGATTTAAATTCCCCAGTAGAGAAATGAATAACAAAGGTTCCTAAACTCCACTCCCCAAATAGAAATCAACACTCCCTGCAGAGTTTACTCAGACATCAAACATGAATTCCCAGCAAAAGCATTCTAAAACAAGATACACATAATATTCATCCCCAACAGTTGTCAAGGATTTATTTCCAGACAAAGATATATTTTAAAAACATTTCACATTCATACATCATGACATATGCATACAAAAAGAATATGGCACAATCTCATTTATTTTGAGAACATCATTACATAATGCATGCATCCTGACATTGCATTACAACTAATTCTTTACCTTTTTAGGAAATAATAGTAACCGGACAAATACCATTAACAACAAACATCTTATCTACTGGTTCAGTTAAATCTCTCTGAAGATTTATACCGATTCGTTATCCCGTTAAATATCATTCAAGACCTCTGCTAGTTCAATTTAAATCAACTAATGATTTATCCTGATTCTATTTCGGTAGACACTTTCTCTAGTTCAGTTAAATCACTCAGAAGATTTATACTGATTCGTTATCTAGTTAAATATTATTCAAGACCTCTGCTGGTTAAGTTTAAATCGACCAATGATTTATCCTGATCCGGTTCCGTTAGACACTTTCTATGGTTCGGTTAAATCACTGCGAAGATTTATACTGATTCGTTATCAAGTTAAAGATTATTCAAGACCTCTGCTGGTTCAGTTAAAATCGACCAATGATTTATCTTGATTCTGTTTCGGTAAACACTTTTTATGGTTCAGTTAAATTGCTCCGAAGATTTATATTGATTTGTTATCCAGTTGAAGATTATTTAAGACCTCTTCTCGGTTCAATATAAATCGACCAAAAGCTTTATTCTGATACTTCTTCCAGCAGTCACTTTGGATGGCATCTATAAGCCCATCTCTGGAAACATTCTATCACTCTCCAAAGGGCATCTTTAATTCCATTCTTGACATAATCGACCAACGTCATTATTTTGTGTGAGTGCAAATTTCTGGGCACTCTAGTGTTCAATCACCTTCTGAAGAAGTGAAAAACACAAGAAGGGGGGTTGAATTGTAAAACTTGAAATAAAATGCAGATAACACGTTATTTTTATCCTGGTTCGTTTGATCTCAAACTACTCCAGTCCACCCGTCAAGGTGATTTTGCCTCTCTCCAACGAGGTCTCAATCCACTATATTCAACTGAATATTACAACTGCTTTAACAACTGCTAAAGCCTTCTTGAGTCTAAACCACAAGCCGGTTTCTCAAGGAAATTCTTTCTTACAGATAAATGAATACTATGTGTGTTGAATGTTTTCTACAAAAAATTTATATCACAACTGTGATAATACATAAATTAAGCTTATGTGAAACTAGGATGCTATGACTATAGAGTAAACAATTTGAGAGATATAGCAAGCTGTATGAGTGAGGATGAAGATGATTTGCTTTAGGCGTGTAAAGAGTTGTAGAGCATTAGCCAATTCATTTCTCACCGACTTGTTTATATAGCCTTGGAAAAGATACGTTGTAGTCAATTATTCCATTTCAATGCCCATTACGTTCTTTCCATATTGAGAAGATCTTTGTCTTGGAATACAACTGTTGGTAATAAAGTGTCTTGAATGCACAATACCGTTGTCAATTAAGCGTGTTATTGGCTTTGGCTTATTCTGACTCTTCTAGGTGCTGATGATATTGTTTTGGTCTTGATCAGAGTTTAGAGTATGTTAAGCGCAGATCTGTTCATCAAGCTTCAGCGAAAGCACATGCTTTGATCTTCTGATGCTGGCATATGATATTTCATCTTCTGATGCTGGCATATGATATTTCATCTTCTAATGCTGATGTTGACATTCTTATGCTGATATCCATCAGAGTTTCTGTAAATGCACAATATAATTTTTAGGTAGCATATACGTCTCATATGAATTATACAATTTATTTAATCTTGCATTTTGTTATCATCAAAACTTTAACTTAGGGTAGTAGATTCAAACTTTGTTCTAAAAATCTCCCCCTTTTTGATGATGACAAAAACCGGATTTTTTCAATTGAAATTTAAAGAAAAAAATATCAGAGATAACCAAATAATAAATTTGTATCAGCGATATACAGAAAGGTATCAGAGATAAGAAGATAGGGAATAAAAAGGTATCAGACTTAATATCAGAAAAACTCCCCCTGAGTTTATTACTTCCCTTTAATTCCACGATTCCTTTAGCATCAGATCTTTATTGAACTTTCTTTGAGCAATAGATCTTTCCTTTTCCAGAGCAGAGCTTAAGTGTATTAGCGTTCATCAGATTATTGTACCTGTAAGCTGATGTGAACAAAGAAACATTCAAGTATATCAGAGTGTTAGAATGTTTGAGACTTTTGTCTCAGTAATCCGTTATTGAAAAATATCATTATTTCTCCCCCTTTTTGTCAGCAATCAAAAAGTGTAAATAATTGAAGTTAAAAACGATCAGTGCAGAAAAACGATTGTGTTCAGTTCAGAGCTCAGAAAATATTACAGATAACATGTAAATAAAACAGTGAAAACATCAAGAATAAAAATCTAAGAATGGGGAGGAAGGTGTGTGAACAGAGCTTCTAGCATGTTCTTAATCTGATCAGTGGTTTCCTTCTACTGATGCACCATACTGACTACTGAGTCAATCTTACTATCCTGAACATCCATCCTTTCCTTCATTCGTTGATCATTCTCATCCATTCTCTCCTGCAGTCGAAGATCATTTTGCTTCAGCTCTTCAAGAGTCTGCCTGTCCAATGCAGCTTGAGAGATGTCAGAATCAGGATGCTTCTGAGAGCTTTCTGCAATAACTTCTTCTTGACTTAAATCTTCAGTTGGAATTGTTTGTTCTTCTGCTGGTTGAACTGTTGAAGCTGGACGCTTTTCAGACCAAGGCTCACTGTCCAGAAGAAGAACTTTATCCTTCAGCAGACCTTCAATTTCTTTCAGCAGATTGATGAAGGTCTGTTGATCCTGTCCATAGCTTTGGTCTTGCAGCTTAAAGGTTTCAGCGTATACCCATCTTCTGAATTGTGTCCAGAGGTGGTCTGAAACAGCAGGATCAATCACTTCCAGACTAGCCTGTTTTAGAGAAGAAATCCACTTCTGCATGTCTGTTTCAAACTTCAAGATGCTAGAACCAACCTCTGGTTGTTTGGGTTTGGGAATGGCGGTTTTATTTTTAATGGCAGCAAGGCGTTCAAGGACTGTTAGATCAATGAAGGTCTTGCTGTGGTCATCTGGATTTTGCTTGGGTGAGGGAGTAGGAGAATCAGGAATGATTATTGGACTGGATGGGGTATTAGGTGGAGTAATTTCTGGTGAGGATGGTAGTTGAGGGATATTGACAGTGGTACCACCGGGAAATTGAATGGCTAAGGGTTGTGGTTCAGCGGATTCAGATGATTGAGGTTCAGGGGATTGAGCCTCAGAGTGTTGAGACTCAGGTTGTGGAGATGATTCGTGTTGAGGTGAAGGTGGATTAAGTTCTGGTTATGGAGATGGAGGTTGTGGAATTTATGGTTCTGGTGAGTGTGGATCTTCTGGTATTGGTGAGAGTGTAGTTTCTGGTTGTGGTGAGTGGGGAGTTTCTGGTTGAGGATTTGGATTTTCTGTATGGGGAGCGGAAGAGTGTTGATCTATTTCAGAAAGAACTTTTTCAAGTTCTGGTTCTGTTGAGGTTGTAGGTTTTGGATTATGAGGTTTGGCGCGGGATCTTCTGAGGGTTAATGACTCAGAAGGGTCAAACTCAGGTTCAGTATCATCAATGGTTGGAATGGGAATTGGGATTTCAAATGAAGTTGGGGTTGGAATAAATGTTGAAACAGCAGATGAATTTAAAACATTAACAAAAGACAGATTACCTCTCTTCTATGGGGTCTGCTGAGACGATCCTTCTGATACAGCCTTTCTCTTCTTAGTCTTCTTCAGAGTAACCTCTGGTGCCTTCTGCTGAAGGTCTTGAATGTTTAGATTGGGTGCTGTTCCATCAGCTTTGCACGCATCCAAGTATCTCAGAACTATTTGAGGCTTGGAGTCAATCTCTGAGAACATGGGGAAGTCGTCCAGGGGAACTCTTCTGCTGGTGATTTCAGCATGAGGAGTGACGCTGGGCTCCTTCCTTATGTTCTCTATCAGCTTCATCTTCTTCAGATTCTTGGCATTCAGCTGCTTGCCAACAGACGGTTCTAGAGAGCTTATCTCCTGTGCCTCTGTCAAGTGTTCAATCAGCCTATTCTCCGTTAGAATATCTGATATCAATCTGCCGAAGGGTATCCAATCCCTTTTAGTCCTTTCTTCTTCTCTCGTTTCCTTGACGCTTGTCTTCAGATGATTGAACAAAAGATGAGCTAGGTTGATTTTGGACTTCTTTAAAATAAATCAGATATTGCTGATCTATGTTTATATAGTCAGGAGAGCTTGTAGGCTTCCTGTGGTTGAAGCAGCCCAGAATAATCTTTGCCCAAATTATGTGCTGATCTTTCAAATCTCTTATTTTGCTGGAGGGAACCCCATGTGTGAAAATCTCTCTTGCAACTAGGGCAGAGTTTGCACATCTATCTGTCATGTCAATACAGCGGATACCACCACCAGTGTATCCAATCAGCCTTGCAATGTGATCTTCATTAATCACTATCTTCTTTCCCATGATATACGAAGTAACCTGATGAGTTGAGGAAGACGCATGTATCCAGAATTCTTTAACCAAAATGGGGAACGTTGGACCCATCAACCCATCAAAGTACCTTTCCCAACCTTGTGCCTTAATTTCTTCAGACAAATCAAAGCCATTTTCCTTCAAACTGTTGAAATCTACTATCAATTCTGACAGAACTTCCAAGTTCTTGACCGGAGTGAGGAGCGTTCTGAAAGGAATCTGATATTGTTCAGAAGAAGCATCTTGCTGGGAACCTGCAGATGGAGTGCTAGAGGATGCCATGTTCACACAAGGGTTTTTTGAGAAAGAGCTTGAAAAGGGTTTCTTTTGAAAAAAAACACACAGTAAGAACAAGAAATATTTTGAAGATTGTAAGTAACGGTAAAAAGTGAATGAATGAAGTTTAAGACGTTTAAATAGGTTTCAAAAAATGTTTTGAAAACATAAACGTTTTAAGAGAGAGAATTAAATCATGATTACTCGCATTTAATGTTGGCTGATTTAGGGGGATTTAGAAAGACATTTGGAACGGTTACCCATGACATGTGTCTCAATGCATCCAATCAGCGCTTTGCCTTCTCAGAAGCGTGCACGCGTGTTCTGCCTCAGGAATTAGCTGATGACTGGATGAAACTTGTTTAATTTAGTGAACAACACATCTATCCTTGAAATGAAATGCTCAGATCTTTATGGATAGAATCTGATACAATCTGCATGTCTAAATTTCTGAAAGAAGATTGATCAGAAGTTCACAGTAAAACAAAACAAATTCTGAAGGTTATTATATAAAATTAAAACATTTTCACTCTGGGCAGAGCTTTATGCTGAGATGCTTCAGAATGAAGTTGAACCTATCTTCAGAAAGTGGTTTTGTGAAAATATCAGCCCATTGATGGTCTATATCAATAAATTTTAAGTTTAAAATGCCTTTCTGAATATAGTCCCTAATGAAATGATGTTTTATTTCTATATGCTTAGCCCTAGAATGCAAAATTGGATTTTTACTTAAGCAAATGGCAGAAGTGTTGTCACAGAGTATAAGAATGTTACTCTCAAATATCTGGAAGTCTTCAAGCTGACTTTTCATCCAGAGCATTTGTGTGCTGCATCCTGCTGCTGCTATGTATTCAGTTTCTGTTGTTGATAGCGCAATTGTGGATTTCCTTTTGCTGGACCAAGAGATCAGATTTTCTCCCAGAAACTGGCAGCTTCCAGAAGTACTTTTACGCTCTACTCTGTCTCCAGCAAAGTTAGCATCACAGTAGCCTACTAAGCTGTAATCACTAGATTTTCTATAAAATAAACCCAGATTAGTAGTACCTTTCAGATACTTGAAAATTTGCTTAACAGCTGTTAAGTGAGATTCTCTAGGATCTGATTGGAATCTTGCACAAATGCATACACTGAATAAAATATCAGGCCTTGAAGCCGTCAGATAAAGAAGAGAACCAATCATACCTCTGTAGACCTTCTGTTCTACCTTTTTTCTTACCTCTTCTCTTTCCAGAGTGCACGTGGGATGCATTGGAATCTTTGATGACTTACATTCTGAGAGATCAAATTTCTTCAGAAGTTCTCTGACATACTTGCTCTGATGAATGTAAGTTCCCTCTGGAGTTTGATTGATCTGAATTCCTAGAAAGAATTGTAGTTCCCCCATGAGGCTCATCTCAAATTCTGCCTGCATACACTTAGCAAATTTTCTTCCAAGAGAAGGATTAGTAGATCCAAATATAATATCATCAACATAAATCTGACACACTAAGATGTCATTCTTAACTGACTTACAGAATAAGGTTGTGTCCACTTTCCCTCTGGTGAATTCCTTTTCTAACAGAAAGTTACTTAGTCTTTCATACCAAGCTCTGGGAGCTTATTTCAGACCATACAGTGACTTCTTTAGTTTGAAAACATACTTTGGATTTTTTGTACTTTCAAAACCAGGGGGTTGATGCACATAAACCTCTTCTTCTATATATCCATTTAAGAATGCACTCTTGACATCCATCTGATATAGAGTGATGCCTTTATTAACAACAAAAGAAATTAAAAGTCTGATAGATTCTAACCTGGCGACTGGAGCAAAGGTTTTTGTATAGTCTATCCCCTCTGTCTGATTATAACCTTGTGCTACCAATCGTGCCTTGTTTCTGATGACTTCACCTTGTTCGTTCAGTTTGTTTTTGAACACCCATTTTGTTCCAATGACGTTGAATCCTTTTGGTCTGGGAACTAGATCCCACACGTCATTTCTGGTGAATTGATTCAGCTCTTCTTGCTTTGCTAGAATCCAGTCGTTGTCCAGAAGTGCTTCATCAATTGAAGAAGGTTCAATCAGAGAAACAAGTCCCATGAGGGATTCTTCAGAGTTTCTGAAGCTGGCTCTTGTTCTGATTGGATCTTCCTTTCTTCCTAAGATTGTTTCTTCTGGGTGATCCATGCTGCTTCTGGGTAGTCTTTTCTGAGGTTAATCAACAGATGTTGCTGGATTGCTCGCAGTGCCTCTTTCTGATGTTGAAGGAGTGTCTTTGTTGAGAGCTTCTGATGACTTGTCTTCAGAACCTGTGAATTCAACTTCCATACCTGCAAAGACTTCATTCTGCTTTGACTTTTCAGAGTCAAGCTTATCATCTAAACGAACACTAATTGATTCTTCCACAATCTGTGTTTCTATATTGTATACTCTGTACCCTTTTGAGCGTTCAGAGTATCCTAACATAATACACTTATGTGCTTTAGAGTCAAACTTGTTCAAATAATTTTTTGTGTTTAACATGAAACAAGTACATCCAAATGGATGAAAATATGAAATGTTGGGCTTTCTGTTCTTCCACAATTCATATGGAGTCTTTTCCAGAATAGGTCTTATGGAGATTCTATTCTGAATGTAGCACGCTGTGTTTATTGCCTCTGCCCAGAAGATCGTAGCAATGTTTGTCTCATTGATCATGGTTCTGGCCATTTCTTGCAATGTTCTGTTCTTTTGTTCTACAACTCCATTTTGTTGGGGAGTTCTAGGACAAGAGAAATCATGCAGAATGCCTCTGTCATTAAAGAATGACTCAAAATCTTTGTTTTCAAATTCTCCACCATGATCACTTCTGACTTTAACGATTCTAAGATCCTTTTCATTCTGAACTTGGTTACAGAAGGTGACAAATACAGAGTGTGACTCGTCCTTGTGTCTTAATAACTTTACCCATGTCCATCTGCTATAGTCATCTACGATTACTAACCCGTACTTCTTGCCACTGACTGAAGCAGTTTTAACTGGTCCAAATAAGTCAATGTGCAGAAGTTCTAATGGCTTAGAGGTGGAAACAACGTTTTTAGATTTGAAAGCAGGTTTTGCAAACCTTCCTTTCTGACATGCTTCACACAGAGCATCTGAATTGAACTTCAGATTAGGAAGTCCTCTGACCAGATTGAGTTTTTTAATCTGAGATATTTTTCTCATACTAACATGCTCTAATCTTCTATGCCAGATCCATTGCTCATTGTTAACAGACAGAAGACACTTTACATTCTGACTTTTCAGTTCAGAAAGTTTGATTTTATAAATGTTGTTTTTCCTCTTTCCATTAAATAGGATAGTCCCATCTTTCTGACTAACAGCTTTACATGATTTTTTATTAAAGATTATATCATAACCGTTATCACTTAATTGACTTATGGATAACAGATTATGCATTAATCCATCTACTAATAGAACATTATTTATAGAGGGAAGATTTCCATTACCTACTGTTCCAGAGCCAATGATCTTTCCCCTCTGATTGCCTCCAAAGCCTACGTGGCCTCCGGGCTTAAGTTCCAGGCTTTGGAACATATGCCTTCTTCCCGTCATGTGTCGTGAGCAGCCAGAGTCCAGGTACCATGACTGGTGTTTCTGATTTGCTGCTAAAGATATCTGCAACATGTATTATTTTATCCTTATGTACCCATATTTTCTTGGGTCCTGATTTGTTAGCTTTACCAAAACTCTGGTTGAGTTTTGGTTTCACAGAATAATTACTATTAGTATATTTAATGTCATGTGTGTGACCATACACAAAGTGTGAATTCAGAGGAGTGCGTTTAATAATTAGATCAATGGCATTCTTTGGTGTAGGTACCTTACCTTGGTATCCTATTCCCTTTCTGTCGTTTCTGCTAACTCCATAGATCATTGAAGCCATTTTGCTTCTATCTATGCTTTTAGCAAGGAACTTCTGAAAGCTGTGATCATACTCCTTGATGATCTCATCAGCGCTGCTAGGAGTTTCAGAAATTGTTTCCTTCTGAGAGTTTTGTAAAAGATTTTCTAATTTTGAAATTTTATTTTTCAACTCAGAATTTTCCAATTTAAGACTCTCAGTTTTATCAGAGTCAGAATCAATATTCCTTTTCAGGTTTCATAATTTAACTCTGATCTGCTGATATCTTTCCAGAATTTTGTTAAGGCTTTCAGCAAGTTCAGCCTTAGTAAAATTAATTGCAAAGTCATGGAATACCTCTTCGATGTCTGATTCAGAGTCTGATTCAGAAGCTTCACTGTCTGCTGATATGTTAGCTATGAGAGCTATGTTTGCTCTCTCATCATCTGATTCTGAGTCAGCTTCAGACGAGTCAGAGTCATCCCATGTAGCCATGAGACTCTTCTTCTTTTCCATTCCAAACTTATTTTTGGGCTTTTCCCTCTGAAGCTTTGGACAGTCACTCTTGTAGTGTCCTTTCTCGTTGCATTCATAGCAGATGATGTCCTTGGTGTTTGGCTTTCTGCTTCCTGAAGAGCCTTCAGATCTTCTGTATCCAGAGGAGGAGTCTGACCTTCTGTATCTGGAGGAGGACTCATTCTGATCAGATCTTCTGGTATTCATGAACTTTCTTTGCCTCTGCTTCCATAGTTGATTCACTCTTCTAGAGAGGAGGCAAAGTTCGTCTTCTTCTGATGAGGACCCATCAGAGGTTTCTTCAACAGCCTGCAAAACTTTGGAGTCATATTTTCTGTTAGATTTTAAAGCTAAAGGATTACCTTGCTTCTGAGGTTCATCAGCTTCTAGCTTTATCTCGTGACTTCTGAGGGAGCTGATAAGTTCCTCCAGAGAGATTTTGTTGAGATCTTTAGCTAGCTTAAGCGCTGTAACCATTGGCCTCCACTGTTTTGGCAAGCTTCTGATGATCTTCTTGACATAATCAACAGTAGAATACCCTTTGTCCAGAACTTTGAGACCAGCCTCCAGAATTTGAAATCTTGAGAACATCGTTTCAATTGATTCACTTTCTTCCATTTTGAATGCCTCATACTTCTGAATGAGTGCCAGAGCTTTAGTTTCTTTGACCTGAATGTTGCCTTCATGCGTCATTCTGAGAGAGCCAAACATACTCTTTGTAGTGTCTCTGTTAGATATCTTTTCATATTCAGCGTAAGAGATGGCGCTGAGAAGAATAGTCCTGGCCTTGTGGTGATTTTTGAAGTCACGCTTTTGTTGATCAGACATTGCTTTCCTGTCAATCTTCTGACCACTTGCATTTACTGGGTGCGTGTATCCATCTGTCACCATGTCCCACAGATCAGCATCATGTGCCAGAAAGAAGCTTTCAATTCTGTCTTTCCAGTAATCAAAATTCTCTCCATCAAAGACTGGAGGTTTGCCGCTGAATCTGTCTTTATTTTCATTGTTGTCATTGCTGTTGTGTTGATATGTTCCTGCCATTGTGTTTTTCTGACGCTGGATCTTGTACTGACACGGTTAAGTGTTTTAGCTCAGAACCAGGCGCTCTGATACCAATTGAAGAAGTGAAAAACACAAGAAGGGGGGTTGAATTGTAAAACTTGAAATCAAATGCAGATAACACGTTATTTTTATCCTGGTTCGTTTGATCTCAAACTACTCCAGTACACCCGTCAAGGTGATTTCGCCTCTCTCCAACGAGGTCTTAATCCACTATATTCAACTGAATATTACAACTGCTTTAACAACTGCTAAAGCCTTCTTGAGTCTAAACCACAGGCCGGTTTCTCAAGGAAATTCTTTCTTACAGATAAATGAATACTATGTGTGTTGAATGTTTTCTACAAAAACTTTATATCACAACTGTGATAATACACAAATTAAGCTTATGTGAAACTAGGATGCTATGACTATAGAGTAAACAATTTGAGAGATATAGAAAGCTATATGAGTGAGGATGAAGATGATTTGCTTTAGGCGTGTAAAGAGTTGTAGAGCATTAGCCAATTCATTTCTCACTGACTTGTTTATATAGCCTTGGAAAAGATACGTTGTAGTCAATTATTCCATTTCAATGCCCATTACGTTCTTTCCATATTGAGAAGATCTTTGTCTTGGAATACAGCCGTTGGTAATAAAGTGTCTTGAATGCACAGTACCGTTGTCAATTAAGCGTGTTATTGGCTTTGGCTTATTCTAACGCTTCTAGGTGCTGACGATATTGTTTTGGTCTTGATCAGAGTTTAGAGTATGTTAAGCGCATATCTGTTCATCAAGCTTCAGCGTAAGCACATCCTTTGATCTTCTGATGCTGGCATATGATATTTCATCTTCTGATGCTGGCATATGATATTTCATCTTCTGATGCTGATGTTGACATTCTTATGCTGATATCCATCAGAGTTTCTGTAAATGTACAATATAATTTTTAGGTAGCATATATGTCTCGTATGAATTATACAATTTATTTAATCTTGCATTTTGTTATCATCAAAACTTTAACTTAGGGTAGTAGATTCAAACTTTGTTCTAACACCTTCCACCTTCAAGTTACGAATGACGGACCCGTGAATCTAACACTACAAGTTTAAGAAGATTGAATAGGGGCAACTGTTGTACCCCAAAATTTTCCCTCCTTTTATCAATACATTTCTCACAAAGATCTTCAAAGCTCAAGGTTTCTCCAAGATTTGATTAGACAAGCTTATCTCCTAACACTAAGGCCACAACTTAGGGTTTTGGTTTTCTCAAACACAATTGGACTTATAATGCCTCATATGACTTTCATGGACCATTATATACCTCCAAGAATAGTAATGTCAAGTTTCAAGTCTTGAATCACAATTTTGCTCAGTCAATTGACCAGATGACTAAAAATCTGCTATATTGGGTAAAAAGTCAAATATGGTCAGCCTATAGTCAAAGTTCGTGATTTTTGGCCAACATCAACATCTTAAAGTCCTATTCATCATTTGATCAAATATTGATCACAATCTCTCAAGAAAAACACTCAATTCACCATAGGGGCAAAATGGTCAAAATTAGGGTTTTGACTGTATTTGACTGATCAGGGACTTTTGACCTAATACATGATCTAATTGCTTTAAGCATAATCTCAAGGATTCAAATGCAGCATTTTGACCTAATTTCATGGTTTAAAACATTTCTCAAGAACAATTGATTGATAGTTGAAATTCAATGAACTGATACACCAAAACTCAAACTTTGACTCTTTGATCAAAAGTGAGTTTCAAAGATCACAATTCATCAAGACATTCAAAAATATGAACTTGATGATCAAGAAATCAAGAGATTCAAAACTCAGTTTGAAAAGTCAAACTTTTCAAGACTTAGAAAAAATTCTAAGTGTTTTAAGTATGATAATTTCACTACTTCGTGACATTTTTTCACCAAGATGCAAGATGATTCAAAGAAAACTTTCAACATGAAAGTTGTAGATCTTGATGAGATCTATAACTTTTCTTTACTTATCAAGTCCTATAAATTCTTGAATTTTGAATTATGAATCCATGAAGTAATGCACTTTTTTTAAACACTTAGTGAAATTTTGACCTAGGTTGGTCAGGATTTTGACCTAACTTCTTGGAAAATTTTCACATAGTTCCAATTTGATTTCGCAAAAATTGAAGATATGAAAGTTGTAGAGGATTTTCCAAGATTTTTAAAATGTCAAAGAACTCAATGAAAACATTTTTGAGCTAGGATAATCAAAAAGGACAAGTTGGGCTTTCAAACTTGAATTACAAGGCATTTTTCTTGAAGAACACTTGACCTAAACCATAGCTATGCTGCATAAATTCATTTTTCAGGCCTTCTAACTTGCAAATCACTCCTTAGTTTAATGTTTATACAACTTATTGATCAATTGTCCAATTGATTCAAGAATTGTCCAAAGCAATTTGCCATTTTTGGGAGAAAGGCACCACTTACATTCTAGTAAAGCAAGCCTTTATGCAATTGTCAACTCCTTGAGCCTCTCAACTATTATCTCTGCACATACACTATGCTAAAGCAAGAAGAAACGTGTTTACACCTCCTAACCACCCTATGAGCCCTTGTACCATCACATTGAAACCACAATTTTCACTTTACTTCAAAACTAAGAAACAAAGCCATAACCCTAATTTATCAGGCTTATTTTCAAGCTAAGGGACAAATTAACAATCCCTCAAGCTCCCTCACTCCCTCTTAAATCAGAAATTGAAACAAAAATCCCAAAACTTGTCATTTCTAATCAATCACAAATCTTCTAATACACACATAAAGGATATCCCAATGCCTGCAACATAACTGTAACACTATCTCACTCATATTCCATAACCAAAAACAAAAGTCTACAACTTGACTTCTCTATACCATCTCAGTCACTCTCAACTCAAGTTAAGCATTGCATTAGCTTCCTAGAGGTCCAAGGAAGCTAACCTGATCATCGCAGCATCTTGAAGTAAGCTCAAACTCAAAACACGAATTCCATTTTCAAGGTAAGCTTTCTGAAGATAAAATGTAGACATCATAGCCCTGAAACTAACCATGTCCTCAGAATTCATTTATGTTTCCTAATAGTGAGAATTCAGAACTTGAACTTCCTGAAAAATTAGGTCAGGATTTGGTACTATTTAAAATTCATTCTCATCTTTGATCTGTTGCTTAAGTTATTTACATTTCTGAAATCGTTATGAAATTTCTAACAAGTTTGATGTTCATACTTTTGAGAATGGATGAGAAATAAACAAGTTGCAGAAGTTCCGGATGGCGCGAGGAAGAAGATGAAGTTGGACACAAGGACATGTTTTATTTTAAGTTTATTGGTTGTTGTATTATAACCGAATGAAACAGCAACCCAGTGGCAGGAGGAGCGCGCATAAGGCATTGGTACAAAGGGTCCTGGGTTCGAGCCCCAGGGACGCCTTTTATAATTTTTCTCAATATTTTTCCTTGTATATTTTTGTTGGCTAACGCGTCGGGCTTCCTCATCATAGGCTTGACTATTTTTTCTGCCTCTCACCCCCAGAATTGCTAAACATATACGCATGCCCACATTTCATTTCATTTTTCTGGTTATAACAAAAACAAACTTGGACCTAACAACAAAAAGTTTGTTTTTTCTATCAAACCTCATTCTAACTTTCAAAACCCCCTGACCCTACTTTTATATTTTCTTTTCTTTTATTTTCTTTCATTATTTTTATTATTATTTATTATTATTATTATTTTTATTAATACTAAAAATATTTTATTAAATACTTAAACTAATTTTTATTTTATTTTTGTTTCTAGTTTATTTAATTTTCCTTTCATAAAACTCTAAAAATATTTTCCTAACAAATTTAATTTATTTTTCTTTTCTTAAATTTCATTGCATTAATATTATACTTAGTTTTATTTTAATTTTCTTTTAATTTAGAATCTAGGAATTTAATTAATTATTTTCTTTCTTATTTACTAGTTTAATTAGAGCATTTTTCACACAAAAAACATAAAAACAATCTTCTTTCAAATTTCACATTATCTTTACATTCTTGTACATTATTTAGCGATATTCAATATGGTTGTAATAGTAATTAGGGTTTAATTGCTTTCATTTCACAATTTGTAACTTATATCCCCATCCCCAAATGATGTAATAGCGTAGAACTTTAAATTTCCGCAATTTATCGTTTTCAATATAAATGCTAGTAATTAGGGTTTGTATGGCAAGATATAAAATCAATAATTAGATAACCCTAATTCAAGACAAATGCATGAAAACAAAACACTTTGCACACTTTCACCTCTAGGGTAACCCACATTTGTTGCCTCAGATATAAACAGTCATGTCCCTCGAACGTGGGATACTTTAGCAATGACCCTCGAATACAAGGATCATAGTCCCTCGATGACCCTTAGATGTTGCCTTTGTTAAACGATCTTGGACCCTTAAGATAAATTGATAAGGTATCCTACAATGTTGTCTTATATGATTGTACGATGACCCACGCCCGTCCCTTCATCTCCAATGATATAGTTGCTTACCAATTAATAGTAAGATAGCAATATCTAGAGGAGGAGGAAATGAACAAAGACTTTTTGAGTAGGTAGAACGTTCATAGTTGATTACTCACAACTTTTCAAAACATCTTTAAAAAACACAAACACTTTTCATGAACTATTTTCAAAAGTCAACACTTTGTATACATTCTTATAGAGACGAGAATCATTACAAAGTTCGCCTAAAAAAGGCACTTTTCAAAAATACTTTCAAAATAAATCACAAGAACATTTACAAAGCATTTCAAAGTGAGCTAGCAACTAAGAGCCCTTAGATAACTACATATGAAAAGGGTTCTAACACCTTCCTTTTTCATAACCTACCCCCCGAACTCAAGAAAACTCTCAAAAGGTCTTTCCTGTTCTTTTCACCCTTTCCTTTATTGGATAAAAGAAAAGTAGGTGACGACTCTTGCTATCCATAACAATTGCGATAAAACGCAAAACACCCAAGTCAGTTCTCCCACCGTATTACAGTAGGCATAGTAAAAATCAATATTTTGTGGCTTTGTCAACTGTCGAGCCCGAATACATGGTAGCCATTAGTCTTTGTGATCAAGTTTTATGGCTCAAACAAAACCTGTTGGACTTTAATTTATAACTATCACGTATTCCTATGATGTTCCACCAGTGCGTTAAATCTAACCAAACATTTGGTGCTACATTCAAGGACTGAATACATTTAGATACGTCACCACTATCTTCGTGATCATGTTGAAAAAGGGGATGTTGCGCTTAAGCATGTTGATAGTAAAAATCAACTTACCGATATTTTTACTAAACCACTCGTAACCGAATCCTTTGTCAACATACATGGAGAATTGGGTATAATTGATATCTCAAATGTTGGCTAGTTATATCTCGTTACTTGCACTTTAAGTATTCACTCTAACTATTTGTTTGAGTGTGTTACGTTTTGTGAGTGCAAGTTGCAATCCTTCAAGAGTGAGGTAATGTCGTTTCAATTTATCCTTGAACGTAAGTTTTTCCTTAATGCATATTTCTAGGCTTCTTCCAAAAATGCTTCATATACTTTCAAATGATGAAAACCATGAATGTTCATTTCCAAAAAATTTTGATTAATAACCATTGTTTGTTCTTGATCTATACGTTTACAATGACTTCATGTATTAATTATTTCACATTTGTATATATTTATTCTTAATATGCAAGCATGTGTTGTGGTTATTTCCCTTATCTTATGTTACAATGTGTGGTTCATGTTGTCATAATTACTTTGCATGATAGACATTTTCATTTTGGTGTTAGTAGCGATATTGTGATGTCACTACGGTTGGCACATGCGTGTGCAGCATCAGGAGTTCCATTATGAAGTGTTACATGATCGTGACGCTCCAATTGTCTTTCATTTCTTTTGCATGCCATTACATTTGTTGTGATGTCTTCTGCACGTTATTTAAAAGTTTGCATCATTGCATATATATATATATATATATATATATATATATATATATATATATATATATATATATATATATATATATATATATATATATATATATATATATATATATATATATATATATATATATATATATATGTGTGTGTGTGTGTGTGTATGTGTGTGTGTGTGTGTGTGTGTGTGTGTGTGTGTGTGTGTGTGTGTGTGTGTGTGTGTGTGTGTGTGTGTGGATATGTAATTGTTGCTCTTATGTGTAAAATTTGCCTCTGATTGGTATTTGTTAATTACTTTGGAAACTTTGGTATTTATAATCATTTGCTATCTTCTTTTTGATGGTGTCAAAGGGGGAGACACATATGTGACATGAAGATAGGAAGCACAAAGACAAGGGGAGCCTTTTAAAATTATAAGAAATGCATCGTCGAAAGTTTTTCCATCATAAAAAAGGTTTGCTGAGAGGAGCAAAATCTCTACTGCTGCGAGTAATCCCACCAGTCCCCACAATATTATCTACCAAGGGCTCTTACTTTTCTCCATGATAATACACATATCCCCCGTAGTGTCGGGGTATTTCCTTGGGGATTTCAAATGGAATAGGACCAGACGTGGTGACCCTTAAAGAAGGCTTCTTTGTTGCCACTAGTATTGGAATGGGATCATATGGTATGGAAATAACTTCCATATTGTTATCTTGTGTTTCATCGTGATCTTGAATTTACTTTGATCTAAGAGACGCTGATGGTGTTGAAGGTCTCTCTACACAATAGAACATCCTTGGGAATCTTTACAATAAGTTTAGCATGAATCGTAGTCATGTTGTTTTGTCCGGAAATAATCAGCATATGTTTATACTCGGTCTCCTCCCATTAAATTCACATTGTAAACCTAGATAGGATCAACATCATGATTGTCATTATCCGATCCTAACTTCATGAATTTGGAATGAATTTCTGGAGGAATCACCCTGTTGATATCTGAGACAAACTCATCCGGATAACTCTCCATCATATTCACGCAACTTTTATTCATATCTCAGAGGATGTGGATAATTCCATTATCCATCTGAACTTAAAGGTCTCTTCTGTGAGCACAACTTCCATACAAGGTGCTTTGCAAGATGTCAAAACCGAGAAAGATGACACGTCCGTAAAATGGATGGTATCTCCATGTCTTGTGGCACTCCTCTGCATTATAGGTCTTAGGAATCATCAAAAAGTACTTCGAAATTGACCTTACACATTGAAAAACAGTTTCTATATGTTTTTGCATTGCATGGGTCGACATATTCGATTTTTGGGTCGACACATGTAACTCAGTTTTTAACCCCGTTGTTAGACCATGACACGTATCTAGAGGGGGGTGAATAGATTCAAAAAAATATTTCTAGACACAAATCTAGAAATTAATTGTTTTTAAACTTTTTTATGCAGAATCAATTAACTGGATAAGTCATCTAAAACAACTTATTAGAAACTCAGATATATAAATTATACAAGATAAATCTATGAAACAAAATGAGTAATAGATTGATACAAACTCAAATCAACAATCCACTTTATTTATTGTTTGAACATAATCACTTTATTTAATAAAAGAACTAACTTGATTGTTTTATCAACCACTAGGCGTGCAACTGATTTTTCAGAATTTCTATTTGAGTAGTGTTGATATACAAACCACTTATAATCAAAATTGATTATAAGGTATATCCACACCTATTTCAAAACATATTTTGAGAGAAAAATTCTTACATTTCAATTACTATCACAATTATATTTGATAAAATGATTAAAGCAAGTAAAAGCAGAAAAGTAAAAACACACAAGGAGTTTGTCTACACAGTTCCCCACTATCGTCCTCGTGTGTGGGTACGTCTGCGCCTAATTCCAATAGAACTAGGATAATTTTTATATGAAAAATGTTTAATACAATGGAAGATTTAGAAAAAGCAATACAAAATTCTCCAATTTGGTGTTGAAGCTCCTTCTTCCAACCTTTGATCTTAAGCAAGATCAAATCAATCGATAGATGCAACATATTCGTCGCTTAAGCTACTTCCTTAAAATTATTCAAACACCCTAAGGTTCCTTACAAAGATTTACAATACTCCAAGGGATTTTTCACTCGAGTAAATCCATTTGCAAACTATCAACACAAGATCACTGATTGTATCATCCAATTCTTGCTACTTCCTTAAAAAGATTTCAACCATTCTAAGGTTCCTTGAAAAGACTTCAAACACTCCAAGGGATTTTTCACATGGACGACCCTTCGCACGATCTTGCACGAAAACCCACAATTCAACAAATGATGTTGGAGGATAAATCCGATGGTTTTCAGGATGAACTCCCCTATAAGAACTCAACCCAAACCAATTGGAAATCCATAATTCTTCGTCTAGATAGCACCCCGATGAAATATCATCACAATGTGATATTGGTGTGTATACATTGATTGGAAGGTTGAATACGAAGAGAAAAAGTATGCTAACTTTATGGTTTCATCAAGTTGTAAATGATGAATGAATGAGTATTTATAAATGTTGCACAATTAGGGCAAAAAGGGAAAATTTGGAATCAAGAACAAATTAAAATATAACTGAATCAAACAGGATGTGAAAGGATAGGCGAAGGGTCATTGTATGGTCATTGAAGGCAACTTGTAAGGACACTTTAGCAATTTCGTAAAAGACTAGATCATTTATCGAAAGGAAACATCGAAAGGGTCATCGATGGACTATGATCTTTTATTCGAGGGACTTTGCTAAAGCATTCCCACTTTCAAGGGACATGACCGTTTTATTCTAAAGGTAAAAAGGAAGGCTACCCTAGAGGTGCAAGTGTGATATGATAAATATAAAAGACATTAAAGGTGCGGAAAGTAAAGGCAGAAAATATAAACCTAAACTATTACATCGCTTTGGGATAGATACATAATAGACTGTGCGGAAAAGAAACCCTAAGCTATTACATCCCGGAACAGTTACATAATAATGAAAAAAGAAAGCGACAAATAAAGATTACAATTGCGAAACCTATACAGTCGATCTAAAAATGTAAAATGAAAATAGAATCGAAGGAAAAAGAAGTGTTTTTGATTTTTTTATGAAAAGAAATTTTGATTATAATTGATTAATTAAACCTAAAAACCCAAGTTGATTTTATTTAAAAAAAAGGTTAATCAATGGAATTTAAAAAGTTAATAAAACCTAAAACCTAATTATATTTAGGGTTTATAAAAAAGGATTTTGTTTTTTATGGTTACATGAAAATAGGGTTAAGGGGAAAAGAGTTATGAAGAATGGAAAAACACGAGAAGGGGGGTTGAATTGGGATCTTAAAACTTAATGAAAAGAACACGTTGATTTTTATCCTGGTTTTTTTGAACTTAAACTACTCCAGTCCATCCACCAAGGTGATTTCGCCTCTCTCCAACGAGGTCTTAATCCACTAATCAATTTTGATTACAAGTCTACTTTGACAACTGCCAAAGTCTTCTTGAGTATAACCACAACCTGTTTTTTCTCAAGGAAATTCGCTTAAACAATGTATGAATAAACAATGTACAATAGTGTTTCTAATAAAACAGTATCACAATACAGTGATGTTTTACACAGTTTGAAAATATTGAACGTTTGAGGATGAGAGATGATAGCAGTGTTGTTGTGTATGTGAAATCGTAAGATTTATACTCAAGGCTTGTTTAAATAGGCGAAGCATGTATGATCATTTGGAAACTTGATTAATGTCAATTAAGGTGCTTTCCAAAAATAAAGATCATTGTTCCCTTCTAGCCGTTACCCTTGAAATGGAAATATTTGATTTGTAACGCTTCAGAACATTGAAGTATCTGTTGCTGCTTACTTCATAACTTTTAGAGATTAGAGCCATAAAATCCTATTTGCAGCATTAGAACTTATTTTAAAGAGTTTTATAATCAGAGTTGAAACATCCTTTTAGCGCATCTTCTGATCTTCTTTCATCAGAGCTTTTTGAGAGATGTTTACAATCACAGTAGAAACAAATTTGTAACTTATCTTCTGATCTTCTTCCATCAGAACTTCTCTATAAAATAAAATATAATTTTAGAGTGCATAATTGTTCTTTGTGTTTGTTATCATCAAAACTCTTACAAGGGTTGTAGAATCAACCTATGTTCTAACAATCTCCCCCTTTTTGATGATGACAAAAACTAGGATATTTCAATCAAAATAAACAGAACATAAAGCATTATAGGGTCTCCCCCTGAGTTGAGTACTTAGATATGGATGAATTACTTCCCTGAAGTTCATTCTGATCAGAGCTTCTGATGCATCTACTTCTGTCTTCATAAGAGTTTTGTTCCTGTTTTGCTTTTAGAAAAAAATGAGAAGTTATGATATTCAAAATATTTGAGGTTGTGTCTCGATACTATTATTAGAAATATCTTACATTTTTCCCCTTTTTGTCAAGAATCAAAAAGGAATATAAACACTAATTTTTAGAAGCAAAAGTTGAGTTGTATTAAAAATGATTGCAATAACACATTCAGAGGCTAACAACATAAAAAAATTGAATACAGTAAAGAAAACAAGTTTTAAAAACTAAGGTTGAGGTGGAGGAAGCCGTGTGAATAGGGCTTCCAACAAGCTCTTAATCTGAGTGTTTGATTCCTCTTGTTTTCATAATATTCCTTTGATTTCTTTGCATGTGTCATCTTGCTTGTCTAATCTCTCTTTGATCAATGCATTTTCTTTCTTCATCTCCTCTAGAGTTTGCATAACCAAAGATGAAGAAGGTATATCCAGAGAAGGTGCAAGCTTCTCAGAATAAGCTGCAACACATTCTGACTCAGTAGCTTCATCATTTTCTTTGCCTTTGTCTTGAACAACAACCAAAGGAAGATTATTAGAGCATGGTTCATCAACTTCTGAAGGCTGGCGATCTTCCCAGGGAGCATTATCCAGCAGAAGAATAGTTTTCTTTTCCCAGTGAGGCATAACTTAATCATTGAAAATATTCAGCTGATCACAGAAGTTCTGTTAGGCCATTTCATATCTTAACTCCTTGAGTTTCTGGGATTCTGAGTGGATCCATTTACTGAACTGGTTCCAGTGAGAATGAGAAGCAGCAGGATTCGGAATTTCTAAGCAGGCTATCTTCAAAGAGTTAACCCATTCAATTATCTCTGTTTCAAAAATCGGTAAATTTCTACCAATATTTGTCTTGGTGATAGTTGGTATTGGTTTTGGGATAGCAATTTTGTGAGAGCTAGATGCAAGGTTATCTAGCGCTTCTAAGTATATTACAGTTCTTAGGTGATCTTATGAAGGATTGTTAGGAGAGGAAGAGGGAGAATCAGAAAAGATAATGGGTGATGGAGGTGTGTTTGGTGGAGTGGAATGATAAGGAGATGAAATTTCTGGAATGTCGTGGATAGAGAGAGGTTACCGAACCATGAGAGGTTCTGTTGTTCCAAGAATTGGTGTGGTGGTATCAGAGTCAATATTTGGATTTTCAGGTTAGGGAGCGTGAGCGTTTGGATTTTCAAAGTGGGGAGCTTGGAAGTTTGGATTTTCTATGTGGAGAGCTTGAAATTCTGGATCAAATTGATCAATATTAGAAATAACTTGAGCAAGTTCTTGCGGATTTTGGTCAAGATGTGCATTAGGAGAGTGTGGTTCATTCATAATGTTTTCTAGTGTGACTGAAGGGTCAAATTCTATATGAAAATCATCAAAGGTTTGTGATGAGGGGTCTTCTATTGGTTTTAGAGAGGAGGGTATTTCAGATGTTGATAAAATCACTGATTCTACAACAGAAATAAAAGAAGGATTACCCTTCTTCTTATCAGCTTTTGGTACCTTTTGAGAAGATCCTTCTCCTACAACTTTCCTTTTTCTGGATTTCTTGAGAATAACTTCTAGAGCCTGTTGACGCAGATCACGAATGTTTAACTCTGGATTAGTCCCATCCATCTTGCATGCTTCCAGATATCTGAAAATGATTTCTGGTGAAGCATCTATTTGAGAGAACAGAGGGAAATCCTCCAGAGGAACTCTTCTTGATGTGGTGACTTATTTGGTTGCAATAGTTGGATCCTTCTTAATGTTGTAAATGATTTTCATCTTCTTCAGATTCTTCACAATAAAAGGTTTTCCAGTACATGCTTCTGCCGAGCTTCAGTCAGATATTCTACCAATTTGTTTTTAGTTAGAATATTTGATATCAGCCTACCCAGAGGTATCCAGTCCCTATTAGTCCTTTATTATTCTCTATTTTCATTCACACTTGTCTTCAGATAATTGAATAGCAGATGAGGAAGATTTAGCATTGCCTTTGTTGCAATGAAGTACAACAAAAATTGTTGGTCAATGTTGATATAATTAGGAGAGCTTGTGGGCTTCCTGTGGCTGATGCAGCCCAAAATAACTTTTGCCCAAGTTCTGAAGTAGTCCTTCAGATATTTTTGTTTGATGGATGCACAAAAGTAAAAATCTCTCTTGAGATTGTTGTTAGGTCAGAACATTTTTCTGCCATGTCGCTGCAACAGATGCCTCCGCCGTTATGACTTATCAACCTTGCAATAAGATCTTCAGAAATTGCAATCTTCTTCCTCATCACATACGAAGTGACTTGATGGTTTGATGTAGACGCGTGAATCCAGAATTCTTTGACCAATTTTGGGAAAACTGGACCCAGTAGATGATCAAAATATATGGTACATCCTTGAAATTCCACATCAGGTGTAAGATCATTGCCGTTTTCCTTCATTCTTTCAAATACTATAATTAGTTCACAGAGAAATTCTAGTGAATCAATGTGGGTTAGTAGAGTTCTTGACGGTTCTTCATATATTTCTGCTGTTGACAAAGATGAACCAGGAACACATTGAGAGTTTTGAGCACTTGAAGATGAAGCCATTATTCACACAGACTATTGAGGGTTTTTGAGAGAAAATTTTGCACGAAAAAGTAGAGAGAAAATAGTAGCGAGAATATGTGAGAGTGAAAAAGTGAGAGTGGAAGTGAATGGTGTATTTATAAGCAAATTGAAAACTAAATTAGCAAGAAAAGAGTGAAAAATAATAATGATTACATAACATTAACGATTACTGAAAATAGGGAGATGGCATGGAGATATAGAACAATTACCAATATAACACGAGTCTCAATGCATCCAATCAAAGCTTTAATCCTTTCAGAATTTGAATGCGTGTTTAGCCTTAGAAGAACGCTTGTGAGAGGATGACATATGTTGATGATGTGAACTGCATGCTTTTATCTTTGAAATGAACCGTTTGTAAACTATTCAGATCTTCTTAGATAGATCCTGATGCAACTGTCCTTCTAACTTCTGAAGAATTGTTAATCAGATGTTCACAAGAAAAACATAAAGTTCTGAGGGTTAAAGAATATATAAATAAAACTCTTATTCTGACATAATTTCATGTTGAGATGTTTCAGAATGAAATTAAACCTATCTTCAGAAAGTGTTTTAGTGAAGACATCAGCCTATTGATGGTCTGTGTCAATACATTTTAAGGAAAGAATTCCTTTCTGAATATAGTCCTTAATAAATTGATGTTTTATTTCTATATGCTTATCCCTAGAATGTAAAATTGGATTTCTAGATAAACAAATTGCAAAAGTGTTATCACGGAGTATAGGAATGTTACTCTCAGATATATTGAAGTCTTCAAGCTGACTTTTCATCTAGAGCATCTGTGTTCTGCATCCAGCTGCTGCTATGTATTCAACTTCAACAGTTGATAATGAAATTGTGGATTGCCTCTTGCTGGACCATGAGATCAGATTTTCTCCCAGAAACTGGCAGCTTCCATAAGTGCTTTTTCTTTCTACTCTGTCTCCAACGAAGTCAACATCGCAGTACCTTACTAATTTGTATTTATTGGTTTTTTCTATAAAACAGACCAAGATTAGTAGTACCTTTCAAATACTTGAAAATTCGCTTAACAACTATTAAGTGAGATTCTCTAGGATCTGATTGGAATCTGGCACATAAACATACACTATACAAAATATCAGGTCTTGAAGTTGTAAGATATAAGAGAGAACTAATCATACCTTTGTAGATCTTCTGTTCTACCTTTTTACTTACCTCTTCCTTTTCTAGAATGCTTGTAGGATCCATTGGAGTCTTGGCTGGCTTACATTCTGATAAGTCAAATTTCTTCATATGCTTTTTGACGTATTTGCTCTGGTGTATGTAAGTTCCTTCTGGAGTTTGATTGATCTGAATTCCAAGAAAGAATTTGAGTTCTCCCATCAAGCTCATTTCAAACTCTACTTGCATAGACTTAGCAAATTCTCTTCCCAGAGAGCCTTTAGTAGATCCTAAAATAATATCATCTACATAAATTTGACAAACTAGAATGTCATTTTTAAATGGCTTACAGAATAAGGTTGTGTCTACTTTCCCTCTGGTGAAATCATTTTCTAATATAAAACTACTTAGTTTTTCATACCAAGCTCTGGGAGCTTGTTTCAAACCATATAGTGATTTCTTTACTTTAAAAACATATTCTGGATGTTTAGAATTTTCAAAACCAGGGGGTTGGTGCACATAAACTTCTTCATCAATGTATCCATTTAAGAATGCACTTTTGAAATCCATCTAATAGAGAGTGATGCCATTATTTACAGTGAAGGAAATTAAAAGTCTGATAGATTCTAACTTGGAGACTAGAGCAAAGGTTTTTGTGTAGTCTATCCCCCCTTGCTGACTATAACCCTTTGCAACCAGCCGTGCTTTGTTTCTGATGACTTCTCCTTGTTCATTCAGCTTGTTTCTGAATACCCATTTGTTTCCATTGACATTGAACCCTTTTGGTTTAGGAACCAGATCCCACACATCATTTCTGGTGAATTGGTTTAATTCCTCCTGCATAGCCAGTATCTAATCATTGTCTAGAAGAGCTTCATCAATGGAAGTTGGCTCAATCAGAGACACTATTACCATGAGAGATTCTTTATAGTTTTTGAATGTGGATCTTGTTCTGATTGGGTCTTCCTTCTTTCACAGAATTTTGTCTTCAGGACGAGCTAAGCTACTTCTCGATTGTCTTTTTTGGAGAGGTTCTTCAGATGTTGTTTTAATATTTATGACATCTCCTTCTGGTGTTGTTTGTGATTCTTTGTGTGAAACTCCTGATGCAGTATCTTCAGTACGTGTAAATTGGACTTCTATATCTACAAAATATTCATCTTGCTTTGAATTTTGAGAGCCAGGCTTGTCATCAAATCTAACACTGATTGACTCTTCTACAATATGTGTTTCTGTGTTGTATACTCTATAGCCTCTTGAGCATTCAGAGTATCCTAACATAATACACTTTTATGCTTTATAGTCAAACTTGTTCATATGTTCTTTGGTGTTAAGAATAAAACAAATACATCCAAATGGATGTAAATATGAGATGTTGGGCTTTCTGGTCTTCCACAGTTCATATGGAGTCTTATCCATAATAGGTCTTATGGAAATTCTATTCTGAATGTAACACGCTGTGTTAATTGCTTTTTCCCAGAAGTTCTTAGCAATGTTAGTCTCGTTGATCATTGGTCTGGCCATTTCTTGTAAAGTTTTGTTCTTTCATTCTACAACTCCATTTTGTTGGAGAGTTCTAGGACAAAAGAAATCATGTGAGTTGACATTCTCATTAAAAAATATTTCAAATTTTTTGTTTTCAAATTCTCCACCATGATCACTTCTGACTTTAACAATTCTAAGATATTTTTCATTTTAGACTTGGTTACAACAAGCAAAGAACACAGAGTGTGACTCGTCCTTGTGTTTTAAGAACTTTACCCATGTCCATATGCTATAGTCATCTATGATCACTAATCCATACTTCTTGCCACTAATGGATGCAGTTTTCATTGGTCCAAATAGATCTATGTGCATAAGTTCTAATGGTCTAGAGGTAGAAACAACATTTTTTTCTTTAAAAGGGGTTTTTGCAAACTTGCCTTTTTGACATGCTTCTTCACACAGAGCATCTGAGCTGAACTTTAGGAAGTTCTCTGACCAGATTGAGTTTGTTAATGTGAGATATTCTTCTCATACTAACATGCCCCAATCTTATGTGCCAGACCCATTGCTCATCGTTAACAGATAGTAGGCATTTTACATTCTGACTTTTCAGTTTAGAAAGTTTTATTTTGTAAATGTTGTTCTTTCTCTTTCCATTAAAGAGGATAGATCCATATTTCTGACTAACTGCTTTACAAGACTTTTGATTAAAGATTATATCATAATCGTTATCACTTAATTGACTTATGGATAACAAGTTATGCATTAATCCATCTACTAACAGAACATTAGTAATAGAAGGAAGATTATCGTTACCAATTGTTCCAGAGCCAATGATCTTCCCCTTCTAATTGCCTCTAAAACCTACTTAGCCTCCAGATTTAATCTCCAGGCTTTGGAATGTATGCTTTCTTCCCATCATGTGTCAAGAGAATCCATAGTCCAGGTACCAGGATTGGTGTTTCAGTCTTACTGTCAAAGATATCTGCTACATATACAATTTTATCCTTAGGTACCCATATCTTTTTAGGTCCTTGTTTGTTATAGTTACTAAAATTCTATTTGAATTTTGGTTTAGCAGAGAAATCATTACTAGTATATTTTAAATCATGTTTGTGCCCATAGGTAAAGTGAGATTTTAGAGGAGTGCGTTTAATAACCAAATCCTTGACTTTCTTAGGTTGGGATACTTTACCTTTGTATCCTATACCTTTTCTGCCAATTCTTCTAACTCCATAGATCATTGAAGCCATCTTGCTTCTATCTATGTTTTTAGCAAGGAACGTCTAAAAGCTGTGATCATATTCCTTTATGATTTTATTAGGGGTGCTAGGAACTTTTGAGACAATTTCCTTCTGAGTATTATGTAAATCATTTTCAAGTTTTAAAAAATTTTCTTTCAACTCAGAGTTTTCCAGTATCAGATTCTTAGTTTCTTCAGAGTCTAAAATTAGATCCTTTTTTAGGTTCTTGTTTATGACTCGAAGCTTCTAATACCTTTCTAGAATTTCTGACATACTCTCTTCTAATTGAGATCTAGAAAAGTTAGAAAATACCTCTTCTGCCTTTGAGTCTAATTTTGATCTAGATGATTCAGTATCTTCTTATATGTTGGCTATCAGGGTAATGTTGGCTCTTTCATCTTCTAATTTAGTGTCTGCTTCTGACGAGTTTGAATCATCCCACGTTTCCATGAGACTTTTCTTCTTATCCTTAATGAACTTCTATTCAGGTTTCTCCTTCTGAAGCCTTGGACAGTCGCTTTTGTAGTGCCCTTGTTCAATGCACTCATAGTAGACAATGTCTCTGTTTCTTGACTTTCTGTATTCAAAAGATGGTTTCAATTTTCTGTATCCATACGATGATTCAGACTGATTCCCTATTCTTCTAGAATTTCTGAACTTCCTTTGCATGTGCTTCCACAACTGATGTACTCTTCTAGAGAGAATGGATAATTCGTCTTCTTCTGATGAGGAATCACTGGAGTTTTCTTCTATTTTCTGCAAAACATCTAAAGGCTTACCTTGCTTCTGGGGCTCATCATCTTCTAACTCTATCTCATGACTTCTGAGAGAGCTGACAAGTTCTTCTAAACATATTTTGTTCAGATCTTTTGCCAGTTTGATAGAAGTGACCATGGGTCTCCATTTCTTTGGCAAGCTTCTGATGATCTTATTTACATCATTAGCAGTTGAGTATCCTTTGTCCAGAACTTTTATCCCAGCAACCAGAATTTGAAATCTTGAGAACATTGTTTCAATGGTTTCATCTTCTTCCATTTTGAAGGCTTCATACTTCTGAATGAGCACAAAGGCTTTGGTTTATTTTACTTTTGTGTTGCCTTCATGCATCATTCTCAAATAATTAAACATGTCATTTGTTTTCTCTCTGTTTGTGATCTTCTCATACTCTGAATATTTGATGTAACTCAAGAGAACAATTTTGGTCTTGTGATGATTTCTGAAGTATCGCTTTTGATGATCTGACGTTCTTTTTCTGTCGATCTTCTGACCACTTTCATCAACAGGATGTATGTACCCATCAATCACCATATCCCATAGATCGGCATTATGAGCTAGAAAAAAGCTTTCAATTATGTCTTTATAGTAATCAAAGTTCTCTCCATCAAATATTGGAGGTTTTCCGCTGATTCTGTCTTTCTCATCATGGTAGTCATTGAAGATATTCTGACTTGGTCCCACCATAGTGTTTTTCTTAGCTTGGATCTTTTACTGACACGGTTAAGTGCTTGAACTCAGAACCAGGTGCTCTGATTCCAATTGTAGAATGGAAAAACACAAGAAGGGGGGTTGAATTGGCATCTTAAAACTTAATAAAAAGAACACGTTGATTTTTATCCTGGTTCGTTTGAACTCAAACTACTCCAGTCCACCCGCCAAGGTGATTTCGCCTCTCTCCAACGAGGTCTTAATCCACTAATCAATCTTGATTACAAGTCTACTTTGACAACTGCCAAAGTCTTCTTCAGTATAACCACAACCTGATTTTTCTCAAGGAAATTCACTTAAACAATGTATGAATAAACAATGTACAGTAGTGTTTCTAATAAAACAGTGTCACAATACAGTGATGTTTTACACAGTTTGAAAATATTGAACATTTAAGGATGAGAGATGATAACAGCGTTGTTGTGTAAGTGAAATCGTAAACGATTTATCCTAAAGGCTTGTTTAAATAGGAGAAGCATGGATGATCATTTGGAAACTTGATTAGTGACAATTGAGGTGCTTTCTAAAAATAAAGATCCTTGTTCCCTTCCAGTCGTTACTCTTGAAATGGAAATATTGGATTTGTAACACTTCAGAACATTGAAGTATATGTTGCTGCTTGCTTCAGAACTTTTGGAGATCAGAGCCATAAAATCCTGTTTTCTTTTTGTCTCAATGAAAAAGAAATAAATTAATAAAAGAAGAAAATATTTTTATGTCTTTTTATGTTAATAAAAGAAAATTTAATATTAAAAATGATAAAAAGAAAAATAAATGAAAGATAGGAACAGCGTGCTGCTGCAAGCAAAACAACAAGGATCAGAAGTTCTGAAGTCAGGCTCGTGGTGACTCAGAAGGAAGCGTCAGTGGGTATCAGAAGTTCTGAGTTGGTAAACTCTGAGGTCCTGCAAGGAATATTAGAGGGGAAACACAAAAGTTTTGGGTGGTATTCTGAACTGGACCACAGGTCAAAAGTTCTATATTAAACTAAGACAGTGGTTAAAACCCCAGAAATTAAGTGTATTGTCAGCATGTAAAAATCATAAACTCAGATTGTGTAAGAAAATAGCGAGTGGAAACATCAGAAGTTCAGTATGTTTGACATGTAGAGAGAACCCAGAAGTTATGTGCTGTGTTGGAACAATGAGTGAATCATGGAAGTTCTATGTGTTAGAATGGTGAGTGAAAAACAGAAATTATGTGTTACATTTCAACTCTTTCCTTATATCAATCAGCACAATGATAACTTATTCAGTTTTCAGCAAATAGAGAATCAGAAGGATAAACAACACAATAGTTTATGGAAGTTCTGATGCTGGTCCTGAGTCTAGCCTTAATCAGGAAGTTCTGATCCTCAGTTTTTCTACTTACACAATGATATGGACAACATCAATACTATGATATCTACATGTTTAATGATGTTTTAAGTGAAAAGGTTTAGAGTCAGAAAGAATTACCTTGAACTTGGAACGTGTGTTTGGGACTTGAGTTGCTGCCTTCAGATATTCTGGAGTCAGCAAGAGCAACGAAAGAGAAAATTCCAAATTCTTTTACTTCAAAGGAAGGACAAGGTTTTTTTGTTTTCTGTTTGGGATTTCTGGATTTTTATAAAAGGGTTCCACAAATTTCTTTTCTCTCTTTTTGACGATTATCTCTCCAAAAGCCATCCCCTTGCAATTGTGATGGAGCCACTTATTTATAGATGAACTTGTTGTGGTTTTGGGGGGGGGGGGGGGGGAACAGATGGGATTTGAACCTTTGGCACACTGTTCCATTTCTTTTTTATCACATCTTTTTATATTTAATGCAAATACAAGATTTAGGAAAATGCAGGCGTGGACTGGATTAACTGCTAGTTAGAGTACTGTATTGTAGCAGTGTAGCAGGTTATTTGAATGAGGTCTTGGGATTTGGTGATGTTCTGATAATAGAAGATCAGAAACGTAACCTCCAAATGCTGAAGGGGCATGTTCTGACCGGAGCGTTGAACATAGCTTCCATATGCTGAAGAATCATGTTCTGACTGAAGCATTATGTTCTGACCAAAGAGCAACGCTTCTGCATGTTCTGATTGAAGCGTTATGTTCTGACCAAAGAGCAATGCTTCTGCATGTTCTGATTGAAGCGTTATGTTATGGACTGTGTTTTCAACTTCTGACTGCATTTGCATAGAGGCTGGCTCAGAAGTTCTGAAGTATCATATTCTCTAGACACTTAGAAAATTTTCTAAATGTTAAGAAAATTTGATTTTTTTTCAAAGTAACTTCTAACTGCACTTGCATAGAGGCTGGCTCAGAAGTTCTGAAGTATCATATTCTCTAGACACTTAGAAAATTTTCTAAATGTTTAGAAAATTTGATTTTTTTAAAATAACTTCTGACTTCTGATTTTTGATGAACCAATTTCATACCTTTATGAAATATAATTCCTGGAACTTGATTTTGATTTAAAAAGTCAAAGTTTGACTTTTTTTAATGTGCTTTTGACCATTTTTCCCTTATGGATGATTTCCTTGAAAAGTGATGATTCAAGACTTGGAACTTGATAGAAGCAAAATTGAGAGTCCAGGATGATCCTTTGAGAAATGGGAGGGCAAAGTTTGGGGTACAACAGTTGCCCCTGTTCATTCTTCTTAAGCCTGAGGATGTAGATTGGCTAATCTGCCTTTCGTGATCTGAAGGCGGAAGATGATTGAACACTAGAGTGCCCATAAATTTTCACTCGCATGAAGTAATACTGATTGGTGATGTAGGGAATGGGCTTACAAATGCCATTTGGGAGGCGACTGGAAATCACAAGAGATGAGCTTAAAGATGCCATCCGGAAAAGATTGGTTGCATAAGAGATTCCTGGATGAGAGTTCCTGTAACTGCTGTTGAGGGGGGAACTTTGTCGGGGAATGTTGACTTATGCACTGGGAAGTAACGTCTACGAGCTTCAGTTGTCCATTTCTCTACTGAGGAACTATCCCTTGACTGAGAAGGTGAAAGTAGAACGTATACCCGGTCAGGGTCCAGGCTGTACAGCAACTTGCTGGGGAAATGTGAAATCGACCGTATCTGGTCGTGTCCAGTCCTTACAGTGTTGTAAACTGTTGTCTGGAGATAAAGGAGAAGGAACCTAGATAGTAGGGTTACTTCTAAATGAAAGCCTGGGTAGTAGGGTTACTGGGAAGGAAGTTGGGTAGTAAGGTTACTTCCGAATGAAAGCCTGGGTAGTAGGGTTTGGTGAAGGAACCTGGGTAGTAGGGTTACTTCGAAATGAAAGCTTGGATAGTAGGGCTTCGTGACGAATCCTGGGTAGTAGGGTTACTTCTGAATGAAAGCCTGGGTAGTAGAGCTTGGTGAAGGAACCTGGGTAGTAGGGTTACTTCGAAATGAAAGCTTGGATAGTAGGGCTTGGTTAAGGAACCTGGGTAGTAGGGTTACTTCGAAATGAAAGCCTGGATAGTAGGGCTTGGTGAAGGAACCTGGGTAGTAGGGTTACTTCGAAATGAAAGCCTGGATAGTAGGGCTTGGTGAAGGGACCTGGGTAGTAGGGTTACTTCAAAATGAAAGCCTGGATAGTAGGGCTTGGTGAAGGAACCTAGGTAGTAGGGCTTACTCCTCTTGATCATGTAGATTAGTTGACCCGTTTGATTTCGGGAATTGAGTTTCCATTAGTTTCCTGTAGATGTGATCTGTACAACTGTTGGATTCATTGAATCTAACCTCCCTTTCCTAAAAAGATATCAGGGTTAGTTATATGCGATGCATGAAATGCAGGGTGAGATGAGATTATGTTGTATATGATATGTGTGTGCATGCCATGATGTATGGACACGAGATTCTTGTTGTGACACATCCAAGTCTGGGAAAATAAATCACTGACTGCTGCTTGAGAAAAAAAACATTTTGTCAAGACGAGATGCTGGAGAATAACTCTGCGGGGAACCAATTAGAGGAATGGATACTTTGTTGGTAGATCTGCTGTCTTGGAGGAAATAAACTCAGTTGGGGATGAAATTTACTGACCCGCCCGCGATTATGAACCTCGGTTGGGGGTGAAATTTCGTTGCCGGAGATGTTGAGCTCTGTTGGAGATTGAGCTTTCGTACCCAGAGAAATAGACCCTGCCTGGGGAGATGGAAATTATTGACTCGCCTGCGATCATGAACCTCGACTGGGGATAGTTATTCCTTGTTTCGGGAAAGCTGACTTCATATGCCTTCGAATACTCTCACTCTGTGGTGAGTGTATGTACCAACAATTATGTTTCCAAGCTGGCTCTATCCCAGTACCTACTGGGCAGAGTAACCGTAGGGTTTGGCACTTCTTGTTTTTCTCTGTTTCTGGAATTAGGAGTATTTGTCTTTTGTTTCTTATGTAAATATTTATGAGCAACAATTATTTTCAAATGCATATATCAAGAATAAATCAATGGACGTTCTTGTAAAACAAAATAGAAAAAGAAAAATGAACTGAAGTTTCTTGTGAAAATGACTTGTATTGATTTTTTGAAATTGGCCTGTAATAGGAGTTTTGTACAAAGAGGTTGACGTCCTAGTAAGAGAACGCCGCTGAAAGATAGAATTTATACAATTTGTGTAAAAGAAAGCAAAACAGCTATGTGAAACAACCCCATTGGGTTCCAACTCTACTATTGCCTTTATGTCTTCAGGAATCTCATCACTTTGCTTCTTAGCCGAAGGTTGATCAGATTGGTTGGCGTCGTCCGAGCTTGATAGTCGACGCCGAAGTTTGTTCGCCAAATGATCAAATGAGACATAGTGGTACGCTTAATATCCCTAACTTTTTCCTGGACTGCCCTTTCGGGTTTTCAATCCATCGGGATACCCCTTTTTGCCCAAGCCGCCCTTTCAGGTTTTCGACTTGCCGGGTGTACAAATTTTTTCATTTTCATCCCTTACTTTTGCCCGAACCTTTTTGATTCTCCGGGAAGCCCTTATTTCTGGCTAGTCCAGTCAACCTAGCGGGTCTTTTAGTTAGGCGTAGTATCTTTTCACTATGTCTGCATTGACAGGATGAGGAAAGTCGTCACCATCCATGTTGGTTAGAATCATAACTCCTCCTGAGAAAATATTCTTGACTACAAATGGCCCTTCATAAGTGGGGGTCCATTTGACCCTGGGATCACCTTGCGGCAGTATGATGTGTTTGATTACTAGATCCCCGACTTGATAACCTTGACGCCTGACTTTCTTGTTAAAAGCCTTAATCATTCGCTTTTGATACGTTTGACCATGGCAGATAGAAGTGAGTCTCTTTTCATCGATTAGATTTAACTGATCAAGTCGGGTTCGAATCCAGTCGTCTTCGTTTAAACCTGCATCCTTCATAATCCTGAGAGAAGGTATCTGGACTTCGATGGGTAGGATTGCCTCCATGCCATATACCAGAGAGTAAGGTTTTGCCCCTGTCGACGTCCACGCTGAGGTAAGGTACCCATGCAGAGCGAATGGTAACATCTCATGCCAGTCTTTATATGTCACCATCATCTTTTGTACAATCTTCTGGATGTTCTTGTTAGCTGCTTCAACAACGCCATTCATCTTCGGCCGATAGGGAGAAGAGTTATGATTTTGTATCTTGAACTGTTTACAGAGCTCGGTGATCATTGTGTTGTTTATATTTGTACCATTGTCAGTAATAATCCTCTCTGGTACACCATATCGACAGATCAAGTTATGCTTGATAAACCACGCCACAACACTCTTGGTAACAGTAGCAAAAGAGGCCGCCTCAACCCATTTCGTGAAGTAATCAATGGCCACTAGGATAAACGATGCCCATTGGAAGCGGTGGGCCTGATTTCGCCAATCATGTCAATGCCCCAAATCGCAAAGGGCCACGGAGCTGTCAAAACATTTAAGGGGACTGGAGGCACATGCACCTTATCAGCGTAAATTTGGCATTTATGACAAGTTCGAAAGTGTTGATAACAATCGGCTTCCATAGTGGACCAGTAGTATCCTGCCCGTAGGATCTTCTTAGCCATGGTATGTCCACTAGAATGGGTTCTGAAGGTGCCTTCATGTAGATCTGTCATGATCCTCTCTGCTTCGCTCTTGTCCATACACAGTAGTAGTGTGGAATCATGATTGCTCTTATAGAGGATTCCATTACTGAGGAATAACTTTGCGGCGAACCTTCTCAGAAACTTCTTATCGTTGACAGATGCCCCTTCAGGATACTCTTGAGCCTCGAGATACCTTTTGACTTCGTGAAACCAGGTTTTGTCTGCCACTTCTTCAGTATCGATTTCACAGCAGTGTGCTAGTTCATCCAACCTCTCAATGGTTATTTGGGGAGCTTTGTTGTCCTACCTAACTTTGAACATGGAAGACATAGTAGCTAGCGCGTCCGCTAATTGATTCTCCTCTCGTGGGAAATGTTCAAAAGTTTATTCCCCAAAGTGTGGGAGCAATGTCAGTATGTACTCTTTGTATGGGATAAGATTCGGGCGCTTCGTATCCCACTCGCCTTTGATCTGACTTATCACTAAGGCTGAATCCCCGTATACACTCAAGAACTTGATCCTCAAGTCAATAGCAGCTCGAAGACCCATGATACATGCTTCATACTTCGCCATGTTGTTGGTGCAGTTGAAACATAATCGGGCAGTGAACAGAGTATGACAGCCCTTGAGAGATATGATCACAGCGCCAATACCGTTACCCAATGAGTTCGAGGCTCCATTAAAATACATATACCATCGGGATCCTTCCTCAGGTCCTTCATCCGGTCCATGTCCTTCGTAGCCAGTCACCAGCATAATGTTCTCGTCCGGGAACTCAAAATTCATGAACTGGTAGTCATCCACGGCCTGATGAGCCAAATGATCAGCCAATACACTCCCCTTGATTGCTTTCTGGGTTGTATATTGTATATCGTATTCAGTTAAGATCATTTGCCACCTTGCTATCCTTCCGGAGAGAGCGGGCTTCTCGAAAATGTACTTGATCGGATACATCTTTGATATCAACAAGGTAGTGTGAGTCGGCATATACTGTCTCTGTCAGCGAGCAGCCCATGCCAAAGCGCAGCAAGTTTTCTCGAGTAGTGAGTATCGTGTCTCACAGTCGGTAAACTTTTTGCTAATGTAGTATATTGCATGCTCTTTTCGACCAGACTCATCATGCTGCCCCAGCACACACCCCATTCAATTGTCTAGTACTGTCAAGTATAATATCAAAGGTCTTCCTTCAACTGGATGCATCAGAATTGGTGATTCTTGAAGGTATTCCTTGATTCGTTCAAAAGCAGCCTGGCATTCATCATTCCACTTTACCACTTGATCTTTCTTTAGAAGCTTAAAGATTGGCTCACAAGTAGCAGTTAGATGTGAAATGAACCTGGCGATATAATTCAGATGTCCCAAGAAACCCCTAACTTCCTTCTTTGTACGGGGATCCGACATCTCTTGTATGGCCTTTACCTTCGCAGGGTCTACCTGAATACCTTTGTCACTGACGATGAAACCCAGAAGCTTACCAGATCTTACCCCAAAGGTACATTTGTTCGGATTCAACCTCAGCTTGTATGTCTTTAATCTGTCGAATAACTTTTGGAGATGATCAATGTGCTCTTCCTCAGTCTGAGACCTGGCTATCATGTCATCCACATAGACTTCGATCTCGTGGTGAATCATATCATGGAACAAAGCGACCATGGCTCGTTGATAGGTTGCCCCAGCATTCTTCAACCCAAAAGTCATCACCTTGTAATAGAAGGTCCCCCACTGTGTGACGATGGTCGTCTTCTCTATATCTTCAGGAGCCATCTTGATCTGGTTGTAGCCAGAGAAACCATCCATGAAGGAGAAGATTTTGTGTTGCACAGTGTTGTTAACCATAACATCAATGTGGGGAAGTGGGAAGTCATCCTTGGGGCTTGCCCTGTTCAGATCTCTGTAATCCACACACATTTGTACCTTGTCGTCCTTCTTAGGTACCGGAATGACGTTAGCAACCCACTGCGGATAGGAGGTGACAACTAAGAAACCTGCATTGAATTGCTTCATTACCTCTGCCTTGATCTTCTCTGACATTTCTGTACGCATACGACGGACCTTCTATTTAATCAAAGGGCAATCTTCTTTAGTTGGTAGGCGATGTACCACAATATTAGTGTCCAAACCAGGCATGTCTTCATAGGACTAGGAGAAGATCTCAACATAGTCGTGCAGTATCTGTATCAACCTCTGTTTGACACTGAGCTCCAGATTTCCACCTATTTTAACCTCTTTTATATCCTCCTCAGTACCCAAATTCATTGTCTCAACCGGCTCTTCACGAGGCTGTATGGCCCTCTCTTCTTGTTGTAGTAGTCTAGCAAGTTATCCAGGTACCTCACAATCGTCCTCACCTTCGTCCTTGGCTTGGTTGATCGGATTTTCAAAGTCATAAATGGCAATAGCAGAGTTGTTATCAATGGGATCCAGAGTGGATATGGATTTGTAGTGTGATACGTGAGTGTGTGTAAGAGCATAGCTGTATTGATAAAGTAAAGGTAGAAAAGAAAAACAGAGAGCGCAAAATTTGTATGCAAAGAACGCCAATGCTTCATTGATGAAATATGAGATGACATATAATAACCCTCATAAATAGAACCATCATGCCTCGGGTAAGACACAAGGTCAAAAAGTTTAAATTGTTCATTACAAACTCAGAAAACAAATAAGACAATTACTGCAGAATAAAAGAAATTGGAACAAAATCTCTAACCGTCCAGTTACTCGGTCTACTGTCGGTAGTTGGGTAAATCCAGCTGTCAATATCAAAATCTTCCTCACTATCTTCAATAGCATTGACTCCTTGATTACTGATGCGTAGGGGAGGTCCTCCAACTCGAGCGCGTCGAACAACCCTTTGAGCCCCTGAAGTAATGCCCAAGCCAAATTTGTCAATTTTGTGAGTGAAATCAGGGAGCTGACCCCAATTGGCACACCCACCTTCTTCAACCACAACCCTGGCGTCTTTGAGAGAAGCCATCTTCAAAGGACGTTTGTTGCTAGCAGTTTCAGTTGATGCCAAGATTTGAGGGACCTCTTCGAAGTTCTGACAAGGAGTTTCTATAAATTCCCCATCCATATCTACGTAGCGGAAAGAGTTGAGATGGCTCACCATATACTCCTCTTCACCCCGTACAGTGACAATCTTCCCTTTCACCAGATACTTTAGCATTTGGTGGAGTGTGGAAGTAACTGCCCCATCCTCATGGATCCAAGGACGACCCAGCAAACAAGAATACGATGGCCTGATGTCCATCACATAGAAAGTGGACTTGAAAGTCTGAGAGCCTATCTTTACAGGGATGTCCACTTCCCCATGCACCATTCTTTTCGATCCGTCAAAAGCTCTTACCACAATGTTACTAGGCTTTAAAGTCAAACCCTCGCAATCCAAACGGTCCAATGCCTTCTTGGGCAGAACATTCAGCGAAGACCCAGTATCCACCAGCACATGGGCCATGGTAGTGCCCCTGCATTCGATCGAGACATGCAGAGCATCATTGTGTTTTCTCCCTTTTGGTGTCAAATCTACATCTGAAAAACCCATCCCATTATCAGCGGTCAGACTAGCCATGCAATCTTTAAATTGATCAACTAAAATCTCTTGCAGCACATGTGCAGTTTTGAGGAATGAAATCAAATCCTTCGCATGGGCCTCAGAGCATAACAGCAGGGATAACATGGATATCTTTGAGGGGGGTTGCCCCAACTGCTTGACCACATTGTAGTCACTCTTTTTAATTATTTTCAAAATTTCCTCTATTTCTTGCTTAGATGTTTCCACAAAAATATCTCTAGGTGCATCCGTCCGGGTAGGCTCACCTACAACTTCTTTGCCTCGAATCCCAGATGACTTATCGGCAGGGGCAACAGCTGGAGTAGGAATAGTAACTGAAGTATTAGCGGGAGCATAAGATGAAATAAAGACAGGCTTAGTGACAGTTTTCGGGTAGATCTCAGGAGAGAAAACCCTTCCACTTCTAGTAATCTTACTGGTCCCGATAATGTTACCTACATCAGGATCGACTTCTTCGATCTTCAAGTTTTGTTTAATGCCATGATAGTTAACATCGGCACCATAATGCCAAGGGAGCTTTGTCTGAGGCGTATGGGATAGGACCAGGACATGTGATTATTAGCGGAGCGATTCTCGTAGCGGGTGTAATCCTAACGGGTTTTCTCGAGGAAACCTTGGAAGGACTGGCGGAAATGGTTATAATGGCAATATATTCACACGGAATGGTTGGAATCAAAGTTTTTTCGAACAAAATTTCTCGGTTGTCCATCAGGCGTTGGACATCTGTCTTCAGCAAACGACAACCAGAAGGCAGGGATGAACATATGTGACAATCTTCATCAAAACCTGGAAATAAACCAGCCAACAACAAATTCTTCTTAACAGTCATGATAGAAGTAGAAACTTCATCAACTGAGGTCACGAACAGATCGGTATCAATGGCCTTAACTCCATGGTTGTGCTTAGGCATGGGAGCAGTTATGACATTGGTCTTCTCTAGAGCGTCGAACTCAATCTCCTTGGCTTCAACTAGATCTTATACCTTATTTTTTAGAGCCCAACAGTCATTTGTATCATGACCAGGACTCTGAGAATGGTAGGCACGCCGAGCATTCGGATTGTAACAAGGAGAGGAGATATTAGGATTCTTGGGAGCCTCTCTTAAAGTTTCCAAGTTAGATCTCAACAGTTGGGGTAGAACCTTTGTCAATGTCATGTTAATCCAGGTGAACTGCCTTTGTGGTCTTTCTATCCTTTGTTGATTGTTGCATTGTGGAGCAACTGCGGGTCTAGGTATCATCACGGCACTTACTGTATGACGATGTTCAGCCCTGTTTTGACCTCTCGGGCTATAGATGGCACTGGCTTCCCTCTTAGAAATGAAAGGCTTTTTTGATGAACTTTACGAGGTATCTTTATGTATTTTACCGCTCCGAATCCAAGCTTCTACCCTCTCTCCAGTTAATATCAACTCAGTAAAACCAGCTGATGAGCTACCGATCAAATGGTTAAAGAATGGACCAAACAACGTCCCAAGAAACATGTCAACCAACTCCCTGTCAGATAAAGGTGGTTGAACTCTCCCAGCCAAGTATCTCCATTTTTTGCGTAGTCCTTAAAACCTTCACCTGTACCCATGGACATACTCTGGAGTTGAGTACGAGTAGGGGCCAGGTCGGCATTGTATTGATACTGCTTGTAAAAAGCGGAAGCCAAAACCTCCCAGTTTCGGACATTAATTCCTTCCAATTGGTAGAACCATTCGAGCTGAGTTCCTGACAGGCTGTCTTGAAAGAAATGAACCCACAAGTTTTTATCAGTAGTGTGGGGCTACACTATATCTTCCTTTAATAGGAACGGAGATGAAGCTTTGGGAAAGACACCCCATCATACTTTGCGAAAACTATAGCCTTGAATTTCCGTGGGATGACTACTCCGGACACCAACCCTAGTTCTTCAAAATCCAATCCTGGTATTCTCTGGATCTCCATAGCATTTAACCGATCCTCTAACTGCTTGTACTTATCCTCAGTGTGAGGATACTCCTCATCATTATAGTCGGTATCGTTGTCAGAGATGTCAGGATTGGGGTCCTCTTCCGTTGTCTGCCCCTCTTGATTTTCCCCCTCTTTGGATGAGGAAGTCACATCAACTGATTGCTTTAGCGGCCCCCCGAATCTTCTGCCCATATTGAGGGCACCGACACACTTCTTCTTCTTCTTCTTCTCTTTCTCTTTCAGGATGAGGGCCTTCAGATCCTCCTGCCTTTTTTCCAGAGTTGCGAACATCTGCTGAAATTGGGCATTTTGTGCCTGAAGATCTTTGATGCTTTGTTCAGAAGACATATCTGCTTGAAATAAACAGCGGAGGAGATGAGAAACCTGTAACAGAACCTGCTTATGCAATGTCATGGATGGTATGCGTATGCAATGATTTCAAGGATTCTTAAAAGCTTAAGTTTGATTAAACAAAAAGAAACACATGTTACTTGTATTAATGAGTTTCAATTTTTACAAAAAATGCCTTTTAGGCATACAGTTTAAACAAAACAAAACTCAAATCAAAAAGAAACTAGGTTTCCCAGGAGCTCATCCTCTTCGGTGCAATGTAGGAATTTATGTTCCTTTCTTCATGAAGTAGCATAGTGAGCTCTAGGACCTTCTTCTCGCTGGCATAAAATTGAGCTTCAAACGTGTCCCGCTCCTCTTTAAGTTGAACCCAGGACTTCTGCAACTCCTCGTGATCAGTTGGCATGTCAGGATGATGAATAAGGGAAGCCGTATCTCCCTTAGCAACTGGTTCCACAATTATTGGTAAAATAGTAGGGTAAGGCATCATAAGACTTTGAGCACGGGCTCGTACCCATCAGAGATAGGGCTCAAGAGGGATGGAATTCTTGTGCCCCAACGTATTGCTATCAATTTTATGCACCATTCCCCAAGCTTTTATGAACCTTTTGCGGTAACCCTGAGTATCATTCTCATATTTGAAGGAGATTCCTTGGATAAGTGTATCATAAGGACCATCTCTCCTTGCATAACCGAATTGGCGCCAGGCCAAACAAGGATTATACGTGATTCCTCTCCTAATGCCCAAGAGAGGGACATTAGGGAATTCACCATAGCGATTGATAATGGTGATATCTTCCGAGAACTGCGAACACCAATGAATGTCCGAATGCTTAAGGGACATCAACCTACGAGACCATTTCAAACACTGATCGTTCTTCAAAATAGACTTCAGTAGCTGGGAAATAAACCACCTATCCAAAAGAGGAGTGCAACACATGAGGGTCCCCCTTCTCTATAGAGTGCGAGCATGCAGAGAGTGTAGAATATCCCGGAGTAATGTAGGCACTGGATTATGAGACAGAAAAACCTTAATAGTGCTCACATCTACTAGTTGATCCGCATTAGGGAAAAGTACCGTCCCGTAAACGAGAAGCGCCAGCACCTCTTCGAAAGCTTGTAAATCTAAGGTATCCCAAAAATGGTAAGCTTTCTCGAACAGAAACTTGCCGGAATTCCTTGGACACTCCCTCTAGTCTCCCAATTTGTCACTATGTCGGACTGTTGTAAGGACAAAGCTCTAGAAATCTCTTTAGGCTTTGGATGTTCTTCAGTGTCGTTGAAAGGTAACTGGTCAAGGATAGGTACCCCCAACAACTGAGAAAATTCCTCCATAGTAGGTACTAGTTGGTAATCCGGGAAGGTGAAATAATGGTGTACAGGATCGAAGAACTGGAACAACACTTTTAATAATTCTTCATCAGGTTTTGCAGTGACCAAATTGAGCAATTGACCATGCTTTTTAGCGAAATGAGAACTTTCAAGAACCCTTAATCCCAAATCCTTTAGTTGGAGAGATACCTTCATAAGGTTGATTTGTATAGTGTTCCTATGGGCGGATGCCATGTCCTACAAAACAAAGCAAAAATGAGCCCTAGGAAATCCTTCAAATGGTTAGCCATGATATGCCATGCTTATGATGTCATGATTATGCTAGAAAATCACAGGTATAGCAAGAAACAAACGAGTCACACCAAATTCTTAGGTTTAAGGCATGCGTGAGTTTTAAGGTGATACCCTCTTATAGTTAGATTGGTTCAACATGTCCTATAAATAGTAACCGGGTTCTAAGGGATCTCAATATCACTGATCTTTCTCCCAGCTTCGTTCAATAGGCGATTGAATCGCAACAAAACAAAGCTCAAGAGTCCAACCTCAATGAGTGTAGCATCGAGTATCTGTCGACCTTGGGAATACACCAAGGCTGGCCACCTCGCTATGTCCTACTGCCCAAGTTGTGAAAACTAAAGGTTCTAAGGTCAGTTGATGCTTTATGACACCACGCGGCGGCTCTGTACTCTCCTTGATTGACTCAAGGGTTACCGGTACCAACCAAAGTGTCACATCAACGTAGCTACTACTTTAACCGTGTCGGTATACCCCGCACAATTCCCTCACAGTTTATTGCTACTTACATAAAAGGTGTCCCCAAATCCGGGTGTAGAATTTTTTAATGTAACCCAAATAAGGACCCATAATGTAAAGCAAACAAATCAAACAATGAAAGCAAGTAAATGTGATCTAACACTAAGGTAACCCCACTTTTAAGTATTTCCCCAGCAGAGTCTCCAGTTCTGTGATACGGTGGGAGAACTGACTTGGTTGTTTTGCGCTTTGTATTCGCAAATGTTGCGGTTTAGTAAGAGTCGCCACCGGATTTTCTTTTATCCTAAAGGAAAGATGAAAAAGCACAGGAAATACCTTTAGAGATGTTTTCTTTGAGTTCAGGGGGTAGATTATGAAAAGGGAAGGTATTAGCACCCTTTTCATCCATAGTTTTCCATGGGCTCTTAGTTACTTGCTAGATCACTTGCTTTTGTTTGAATGTGTGCTTGTGATGTGGGTTTTGAAAGTATTTTGAAAATGTAACTTTGTAATGAATCTCGTTTCTATAAGAACGTATACAAAGTGTTTGTTTCGAAAATAGTTCAAAGAGGTGTTTGTGATATATAATGTTTTTGTTGTGAGCAAGAGAGCAACTAGGAGCGAATCTACCTACTCAAAAAGGTCTTAGATGTGCTTTTCCTCCTACTTTAGATGTTACTATATTATGATAAGTTTTAGCAATATCGTTTAGGGACTAGATTGTTTATCGAAGGCAACATCGAGGGTCGTCGAGGGACTACGATCTTTTATCGAGGGTCTTTTGCTAAAACGCCCATGTTCGAGGGACATGAGTATTTTTCCGATAGGGAAACAAGTGTGGATTACCCTAAGGGTGCGTGTGTGCAAAGTGTGTTTGATTGCATGCATTTAGTCTTGGTTAAAGTTGTCTATTTGTTGTTTTCATGTCCTGCCATACACACCTTAATTACTAGCATTTATATTTGAAAGCGATAAATTGCGGAACTGTAAAGTCCTACGTCATTACAATATTTTAGGGATGGGGGTACATATTCATGAATGGGGGTTGGAAATAAAATTAAATCCTAAATTACTATTACAACCATATTGAAATGTACCGTATAAGAAAGAAAAAGGATTTGTTTAGAAAAATGTTTTTGTCTCAATGAAAAAGAAATAAATAATAAAAGAAGAAAATATTTTTATGTCTTTTTATGTTAATAAAAGAAAAGTTAATATTAAAAATGATAAAAAGAAAAATAAATGAAAGATAGGAACAGCGTGCTGCTGCAAGAAAAACAACAAGGATCAGAAATTCTGAAGTCAGGCGCGTGGTGACTCAGAAGGAAGCGTCAGTGGGTATCATAAGTTATGAGTTGGTAAACTCTAAGGTCCTGCAAGGAATATTAGATAGGGAACACAAAAGTTCTGGGTGGTATTCAGAACTGGGCCACAAGTCAGAAGTTCTGTATTAAACTAAAACAGTGGGTAAAACCCTAGAAATTCAGTGTATTGCCAACATGTAAAAATCATAAACTCTGATTGTGTAAGAAAATAGCGAGTGGAAACATCCGAAGTTCAGTATGTTTGACATGTAGGGAGAACCCAAAAGTTATGTGCTGTGTTGGAACAATGAGTGAATCATGGAAGTTCTATTTGTTAGAATGGTGAGTGAAAAAAAGAAGTTATGTGTTACATTTAAACTCTTTCCTTATATCAATTAGCACAATGATAACTTATTAAGTTTTCAGGAAACAGCAAATCAGAAGGATAAACAACACAACAGTTTATGGAAGTTCTGATCCTGGTCCTGAGTCTAGCCTTAATCAGGAAGTTTTGATCCTTAGTTTTTCTGCTTACACAGTGATATGGACAACATAAATACTATGATATCTACATGTTTAATGATGTTCTGAGTGAAAAGTTGTAGAGTCAGAAAGACTTACCTTGACCTTGGAACGTGTGTTTGGGACTTGAGTTGTTGCCTTCAGATATTTTGGAGTCAACAAGAGCAACGAAAGAGAAAATGCCAAATTCTTTTACTTCAAAGGAAGAACAAGGTTTTATTGTTTTCTGTTTGGGATTTCTGGATTTTTATAAAAGGGTTCCACATATTTCTTTTCTCTCTTTTTGAAGATTCACTCTCCAAAAGCCATCCCCTTGCAAGTGTGATGAAGCCACTTATTTATAGATGAACTTGTTGTGGTTTTGGGGAAAAAGCAGATGGGATTTGAACTTTTGGCACACTGTTCCATTGCTTTTTGATCACAGCTTTTTGTATTTGGTGCAAATACAAGATTTAGGAAAATGCATGTGTGGACTGGATTAATTGCTAGTTAGAGTATTGTACTGTAGCAGCGCAGCGGGTTGTTTAAACAAGGTCTTGGGATTTGGTGATGTTCTGATAGTAGAAGATCATAAACGTAACCTCCAAATGTTGAAGGGGCATGTTCTGACTGGAGCGTTGAACATAGCTTCCATATGCTGAAGAATCATGTTCTGACTGAAGCATTATGTTATGACCAGAGAGAAACGCTTCTGTATGTTCTGATTGAAGCGTTATGTTCTGACCAAAGAGCAACGCTTCTGCATGTTCTGATTGAAGCGTTATGTTCTGGACTGTGTTTGCAACTTCTGACTGCACTTGCATAGAGGCTGGATCAGAAGTTCTGATGTATCATATTCTCTAGACACTTAGAAAATTTTCTAATTGTTTAGAAAATTTGATTTTTTTTTTCAAAGTAACTTCTGACTACAACTGCATAGAGGCTGGCTCAGAAGTTCTGAAGTATCATATTCTCTAGACACTTAGAAAATTTTCTAAATGTTTAGAAAATTTGATTTTTTTTAAAGTAACTTTTGACTTCTGATATTTTATGAACCAATTTCATACCTTAATGAAATATGATTCTTGGAACTTGATTTTGATTTAAAAAGTCAAAGTTTGACTTTTTCAGTGTGATTTTGACCATTTTGCCCTTATGGATGATTTCCTTGAAAAGTGATGATTCAAGACTTGGAACTTGATAGAAGCAAAACTGAGAGTCCAGGATGATCCTTTGAGAAATAGGAGGGCAAATTTTGGGGTACAACAAGCATCAACACCAAATTGGAGAATTTTGCATATAGGAATTATCCTAATTCCACTAGAATTAGGCGCAAACGTACCTGCACGCGAGGACAACAGTGGGGAATTGTTTAGACAAATTCCTTGTGTGTTTTTACTTTTCCGCTTTTACTTGATTTCAATTTCATCAATCATTTTAACAAATACAGTGTGTTAGTAATTTTATTGTAAGAATTTTCCTCTTAAAATCTGTTTTTGAATTAGGTGTGGATATAACTTATAATCACTTTTAATTATAAGTGGTTTTCGATATAAACACCATTTAATAAAAAATTATGAACATTCACTTGCACGCCAAGTGTTTGACAAAATTATCAAGTTAGTTCTTTCATTATTTAGCCTTGTAAATAGCATTGCAAAGTGATTGTGTTCAAACAATAAATAAGTGGATTGTTGAATTGAGTTTGTGTTAATTAATAATTCAATTTTGTTTCATAGATTTAACATTAACAATTTGCATATCCGTGTTTGCAATAAGTTGTATTTTATATGACTTATACAGTGATTTGCTTCCGCATTAAAAAGTTTTGAAAACAATTTAAAATCTAGATTTGTGTCTAGAATTATTTTTGTGCCTCTATTCACCCCCACTTAGATACACATCGTCATCTAACATCTGATTATTACGGAGAAACCTTGTGAGTATCTACAACAAATATGACAAGATCTATAGTTATGCCTTGCAAATTTCCCCCTCTGCATAAAGTGGCATGCATTTGCATTAAATCTGCTCTTACCAAGTTTATGTCGAAGACTTGTATTGATCTGGGCATTCGTACACCATATTTATAGTCTGCTGATCATCATATGGTATAATCGCAACACTGTTGTCAAGAAGAACATCATTTGAGGGTCTGTCAAACTAAATGAAATTTTGATCGATCATTTTCTGAATTCCTGTCGTCAAATCATTACATCCCTTAGGTTGATCCCCACACTTCTTGCAACCTAAAGCACAGCCATGAAAATTTTTGTGTTCAAGTGGATTCTTCTTGGCGAAGGATAAAGGAATTCGCAAGTGTGATACGGTGGGAGAGAACTGACTGTTTTTAGAATGTTGGTTCGTGTTTTGCGTTTGTTTTTCGCAAAATGTCGCGGTAAGCAAAAGTCGCCATCGTATTTTATTTTATCCAATAAGGAAAGGAAAAAAAAGCACAGAAAAATTCCTTTTCGAGATGTTTCTCGGGTCCGGGGGGTAGATTATAGAAAGGGAAGGTGTTAGAACCCTTTCTATCCGTGGTTATCCACGGGCTCTTAGGTACTTGCTCAAAGTGTTTTCAAAATTTGCTTTTCTTTGTGTTTGTGGGTTTGAAAAGAGTTTTTTGTTTGAAAGGTTTAAGTGCGAAAAGTTTTTTTGTTTTGAAAGAGCAAGTACTTAAGAACCATCTACCTACTCGAAAAAGGAATCAATCTGTGCTAATGTCCTTTAGACAATGATATCCCACTATTGATGAGTAGGTAGCATCGTCGTTGGAGTTTAAGGGTCAATTTGATTTAAGGGACGTGTGGTCACTAAAGCGATGTTAGGACGCCTTAGGGGTAACCCTAATGTCTTAGATCATTTTTCCGAGGCAACCGTTTCGAGGCAAGTATGATCTTTGGACAAGAGGGCGACCTCTAAAACTTCCTATACTTAATGACCATGTTCAAAGGCAACCAAGTGAGGTGTACCCTAAGAGTGTGCATGTGCGAGTGTGTCATTTTCAGTTTATTTTATCTTTGTACATGCCAATGGTTATCTATGTTGATTTTAGGTTAAACATTTGATCTTGTCATGCATTCCCTATTACCAACATCTAACAGTTTATAAGTCGCGGAAATTAAATTGCGGAAATTAAAACTAACTATTACAAGGCGTCGGGTATTTACATCGCCAAAAGCAACCCTTGAAATTAAAATGCGGAAAATAAATAAAGCGATAAAATAATTAAAGTCTTATTAAACTATTACATTCTGGGAAACAGATACAATATTGAAATAAATGGATCGCGTGTGGAAAAATTAAATCGGGCGCATTCTAGGGTTTTGACCCTTTTGTTTATTAAAGGAAAATATTTTTTGGTTTATTTTTGAATTAAAAGAAAATATACTAAACTAATTATTGAATTAATAAATAAATTAATTAATAAAAATATTTTGGGGTTTTTAAGTAATTAAAGAAATAAAAATAAATTAATCAAAGTTAATAAAACCTAATTGTCTAAATTGATTTTAATTATTACAAAAGATATCAGAGTTATTTCTAATTAAACTAAATTAATTAATTAATTTTATTAACAAAAATAAATTACTGAAATTTAATTTAAATAAGAAAATATTTTTTGGTTTTTGATTTTATTAAGAAAAAGTTTTAATTGGTTAGTTAAATAATAAAAATAATAATAATAAATAAGCAAAAGAAATAAGAAATAGAAATAGAAATACTCAGGGGGGGTTGGGCTTGAAAGGAGGTGAGAATTGCAATTTGATGGCCCAATTATGCAGGTCTGCGTTGACCTTTGGGAATTCCATGTGACACGCTGACTTGAGAGTATGATGGACATCTCATCTAGACCACCAGATCTGGCCTGGGGCCATCTGGCAAGAATCTGAGTGAGGGAGTATGATGGATCCCACGCTGGCATCATCACTGGATCACCTATTGAAAAATAACAAACAAATGCATGGGGGACCTTGAAGGGGTGAAAAACACAAGAAGGGGGGGTTGAATTGTAAAACTGGAAACTTAAAATGAATGACAAGATATTTTTATCCTGGTTCGTTTGATCTCAAACTACTCCAGTCCACCCGTCAAGGTGATTTCGCCTCTCTCCAACGAGGTCTTAATTCACTATATTCAACTGAATACAAATCTGCTTTAACAACTGCTAAAGCCTTCTTGATTCAAACCACAATCCGGTTTGTCAAGGCAACACTTTCTTACAAAGGTATAAAGTAATGTGTGTGAATGTTTTCTACAAAACTATATCACAACTGTGATGTTTACACAAATGAAGCTTAGAATACTAGGTTGCTAAACACTAATGGAGTATCAGAGTTTGTTGGTTTAGCAAAACTGGTAGATGAAGATTATTGATCAGCTTTGTGCGTGTAGAGAGTTTGGAAGCATTAGCCATGATAATCTTCAAAGCTTTGTTTATATAGCACTTGAGAAGATGAACGTTGAAGCAAATATTCTTGATTCAATGCTAATAACAAGCTTTCCTTTTTGAGCAGATCTTGTCTGGAATGAGGCCGTTGGAATTGATTAGCGTTCAATGCACAGTACCGTTGCTTCTTCAATGCACGTTCTGGCTTGGCTCATTCTGATTCTGCTTCGCTGCTGATGAACTATTGATTCTGTATCAGAGTGTTTTACGCGCAGTTCTGTTCATCAAGCTTCAGCATGTGCTAGCGTTGATCATCTGATCTTTACGTTCTGATTCAGCAACTTCTGATGCTGGTGTATGAAATCATATTCTGATGCTGAAAACGTGATCTTGCTTATTTTAATCAGCATATCTGCAAATCAGAGCATAGTAATTTTAGGCAGCATATAATTCAATCATGAAACATTTAAGTACTATATCTTTTCACTTTGTTATCATCAAAACTTAATTATAAGGTACTAGATTCAAACATTGTTCTAACAATCTCCCCCTTTTTGATGATGACAAAAACTAGATATTTTAAATGAAAAAATAACGTGAAAAGGTATCAGAGCTATGTATCAGAATAAGAAGTACGGAGAAGTCAGAGTTAAGAAATACTCCCCCTGAGTTTGTTACTTCCCTTTGATATACGTGTTCTTCAGGATCAGATCCTTTTCTATCTTTGAACATCAGAATAGGTCTTTGACTTATCAGAGAGCAGAGCTTCAGAGCTTTTGCTGTCAGAGCTTTGCTTCGAATCAGAGTGTTAGGTCGATCAGAACTTCATATTTGATCAGAGCAATATGAGCTTCTACATTTGATCAGAGCTTCTAGCTTCTAGTCTTCAAGAGCTTCCTTGTGCCTGTAGACTTAAAAACAAGACAGAAAAACATTTCAAGTAATAGAGTTAGAATGTTTGAGAATTTCTGTCTAGTTAGCCGTTATTGATTTTAAATATCATTCTTGTTCTCCCCCTTTTTGTCAGCAATCAAAAAGTGCTGGTGATGTGCTAAAATAATTTAGATCAGAAAAACTAATTATATTAAAATAGTTCAGAATCAGAGCAAAATAGCATTACAAAACATAGTCAAAACATAAAATGAAGAAAACATGAAAAATTATGCATGAAAAAGATTTTAAGGTTGTGGGGGCATGCGTGAGAACAGGCTTTCCAGCATTGCTTGAATCTTTTCAGAAGTTTCATTCTGCTTCTGAACCATGGTGACAACAGTGTCAATTTTGCTGTCTTGTACATTCATTCTTGCTTCCATCTTCTGATCATTCTCTTCCATCCGCTGCTGGAGACGCAAGTCATTCAGCCTTAGTTCTTCCAGAGCCTGCCTGTCCAAGGCAGCTTGAGAACTTTCAGCAGGAGGAAGCTTCTCAGAACTTTCAGCTACATCTTCTGCTGGATTCTCTTCCTGAATGGTCTTGTCCTCTGATGGTTGCACCTGTGCAGCTTGCTCTTTCTCAGACCAGGATTCACTGTCCAGAGGGAGCACAACTTCTTGAGGCAGCTGACTCTCAACTTCCTTCAGCAGCTTGCTAAAGTTCTGTTGAGCCTGCTCGTAGTTGACGTCCTGCAGCTTGAGTGCTTCAGCACGTACCCATACTCTGAACTGTGACCAGAGCTGATCAGAAGCAGCTGGGTCGATCATCCCCGGACAGACTTGCTTCAACGAAGCAATCCATTGCAGCATACCTGTTTCAAAATTCAAGATACCAGAGCCAACATCTGGTTGCTTTGGTATGGGTATGGCAATTTTGTGTCTTAGATCAGCAAGACGTTCAAGACTTGTTAAGTCAATGAAAGTTCTGCTTGGGTTTTCAGCGGATTGGTTTTCAGAGGTTGTTTGTTTTGGAGGATGGTTATCAGAATCAGAGGATATTTCTATTGGAGTGGTTGGAGTTTTTGGAGGGGTTGATTCCTCTGATGATGGCAACTGGGGCCTGACAATGGTGGTTCCACATGGCAACTGGATTGCCAGCGGTGAAGGTTGAGGTGAGTGGGGATCAGAATGATGTGGAGAAGGGGTTTCATAGCGGTGAAACTCTGTTTGTGGTGAAGGTGGATTATTTTCTGGTTGAGGAGGTGGAATCTCTGATTGCTCAGGGATCAGAGGTTCTTTTGTGAGTGGTTGTTGAGATTGTGGTTCTGATTCTGGTTGTTGTTGAATTTCTGGTTCAGGTTGTGATTCTGGTTCAGGTTGAATTTCTGGTTCAGGTTGTGGAGGAGGAATATTTGGTGGTTCAGAGTGAGGTTGAACAGAAGCATGTTCACGCTCAATATCAGCTAGCACTCTATCAAGTGCTGGTGTTGTTGAAACAGTTGGTTGTTTGGTAATTTTGATTCTGGGTCTTCTGAGTAGTAAGGCCTCAGAAGGGTCTTCTGGTATTGTTTCATCAATAGTAGGGATTGGGATGGATATTCTGTGAGAGGTTTGAGGAGGGGCAGCAGATGTTGGAATAGTAGATGAAATTGAAATAGGGGCAGCAGATGAATTACCTCGTTTCTTTGGAGTCTGATGAGATGATCCTTCTGCTTTCCTCTTCTTTGTCTTCTTCTGAGTCACTTCAGGTTGAACTTGACTCAGATCTTTGATCTTCAGCTTTGAACCTGCATCTTCTTCCTTGTATGAATCTGGGTACTTGAGAAACATATCAGGTTGGGATTCCATTTCAGAAAATCTTGGGAAATTACTCAGAGGCACTCTTCTTCTGGAGATGTCATCAGTTGAAGAAGCTCTGGGTTCCTTCCTGATATTTTCTATCAGCTTCATCTTTTTCAGGTTCTTAGCGTTCAACGGTTTTCCAACAGTTGGTTCCATAGTGCCCAGCACTTTAGCTTCGCTCAGATAATCTATCAGATTATTCTCTGTTAGAATATCTGATATGAGCCTTCCAAACGGTATCCAGTCCCTTTTGGTCCTTTCTTCTTCTCTAGTCTCTTTCACACTAGTCTTCAGATGGTTGAACAGGAAGTGTGCCAGATTGATCTTCACCCTCTGATCAATAAAGTAGATCAGAAATTGCTGATCCACGTTTATATAATCAGGAGAGCTGGTTGGCTTCCTGTGATTGAAACAGCCCAGAACAATCTTGGCCCATACTCTGCAGTGATCCTTCAGATCCTTAATTTTGCTGCTGGGAAAACCAAGAGTGAAAATGCAGTTGGCTACCACACCTATATCAGGGCATCTGTCAGCCATGTCCACACAACAGACTCCACCACCACTTTGACCAATTAACCTAGCAATGAGGTCTTCAGAAATTATTATCTTCTTTCCCATGACAGAAGAGATGACTAGATGTTTATGAATCTTGGCGTGAATCCAAAATTCCTTGACAAGCTCTGGGAAAGTTGGTCCAACCAACCTATCGAAATACCTTTCCCACTTTTGAGCCTTGATTTCATCAGTTAGGTCAAATCCATTTTCCTTCAAACTTTCGAAATCGATGATTAACTCAGAGAGAACCTCAAGATTCTTTACCGATGTGAGAAGAGTTCTGGTAGGCACCTGATATTGCTCAGAAGTTTCTTTCTTCTGATTCCCTGCAGAAATGCTGGAGGATGCCATTGTTCTCACACAACAAGGATTTTAGAAAAAGGTTTTGAAGGAGATAAACTCAGAAATATGCAGAAAAAGTTTCAGAGATTATGAGAAAGCGTAAAGAATAAGAATGAAGAATAATGTGCTTAAATAAGGTTTTCAAAAATTATTTTGAAAAGTTAAACGTTTTTAAGAGAGAGAAAAAAAGTAATGATTGCCATTAACAAGCGTGATTACTCTGCATTAAATGCTTGCTGATTTTGGGGGATTTGAGAAAGATACTTAAAAACGGTTACCAGACATGTGTCTCAATGCACCCAATCAGCGCTTTCCTTTCTCAGAAGCGTGCACGCGTTCTGCTTCAGGGATTTGCTGATGATTGGATGACACTTGTTTGATGTAGTGATCAGCACGTCTGTATTTGAGATTAGACTCTCAGATCTTTAGACTTGCATCTGATACAATCTGCATGTTCTATCTTTCTGAAAGAAGATTGATCAGAAGTTCACAGTAATATAATTACATTCTGAAGATAAATACATGGAATTAAAACATTTTCATTCTGGGCATACTTTCATGCTGAGATGTTTCAGAATGAAATTAAACCTATCTTCTGAAAGGGGTTTAGTAAAGATATCAGCCCATTGATGGTCTGTATCTATAAATTTCAAGTTTAAAATGCCTTTCTGAATATAGTCCCTAATGAAATGATGTTTTATTTCTATATGCTTAGCTCTAGAATGTAAAATAGGATTCTTACTTAAGCAAATAGCAGAAGTATTATCACAAAGAATAGGAATGTTACTCTCAAAAATCTGGAAGTCTTCAAGCTGACTTTTCATCCAGAGCATCTGTGTGCTACATCCAGCTGCTGCTATGTACTCAGCTTCTGCTGTTGACAGAGCAATTGTTGATTGCCTTTTGCTGGACCACGAGATCAGATTTTCTCCCAGAAACTGGCAGCTTCCAGAAGTACTCTTACGTTCCACTCTGTCTCCAGCAAAATCAGCATCACAGTAGCCTACTAAGCTGTAATCACTAGATTTTCTATAAAACAAACCCAGATTAGTAGTACCTTTCAGATACTTGAAAATTCGCTTAACAGCTGTTAAGTGAGATTCTCTAGGATCTGATTGAAATCTAGCACAAATGCATACGCTGAATAAAATATCAGGTCTTGAAGCTGTCAGATAAAGGAGAGAACCAATCATACCTCTGTAGACTTTCTGTTCTACGCTTTTGCTTACCTCTTCTCTTTCCAGAATGCACGTGGGATGCATTGGAATCTTTGATGGCTTACATTCTGAGAGGTCAAATTTCTTCAGAAGATCTCTGATGTATTTGCTCTGATGAATGTAAGTTCCTTCTGGAGTTTGATTGATCTGAATTCCTAGAAAGAATTTCAGTTCCCCCATGAGGCTCATCACAAATTCTGCCTGCATACACTTAGCAAATTTTCTTCCAAGAGAGGGATTAGTAGAACCAAAAATAATATCATCAACATAAATTTGACAGACTAAAATGTCACTCTTAACTGTTTTACAGAATAGAGTAGTGTCCACTTTCCCTCTGGTGAATTCATTTTCAAGCAGAAAGTTACTTAGCCTTTCATACCAAGCTCTGGGAGCTTGTTTCAGACCATACAGTGACTTTTTCAGTTTGAAAACATGTTCTGGATGTTTTGTATTTTCAAAACCTGGGGGTTGGTGAACATAAACTTCTTCTTCTATATAACCATTTAAGAATGCACTTTTGACATCCATCTGATACAGAGTGATGCCTCTATTAACAGCAAATGAGATTAAAAGTCTGATAGATTCTAACCTGGCGACTGGGGCAAAGGTTTCTGTATAGTCTATCCCCTCTTGCTGACTATAACCTTGTGCAACCAGTCGTGCCTTGTTTCTGACGACTTCACCTTGTTCATTGAGCTTGTTTCTGAACACCCATCTTGTTCCAATGACGTTGAATCCTTTTGGTCTTGGAACGAGATCCCATACGTCGTTTCTGGTGAATTGATTCAGCTCTTCTTGCCTTGCCAGAATCCAGTCATTATCCAGAAGTGCTTCATCAAGAGAAGAAGGTTCAATCAGAGACACAAGTCCCATCAGAGTTTCTTCAGAGTTTCTGAAGCTTGCTCTTGTTCTGATTGGATCTTCCTTTCTTCCTAGGATAGTCTCTTCTGGATGATCCAAACTGCTTCTGGGCAATCTCTTCTGAGGTTGATCAGCAGCTGTTGAAGGATTTCTAGCATTGCTTCTTTCAGACGTTGAAGGAATGTCTGTGTTGAGAGCTTCTGATGACTTGTCTTCAGAACCTGCAAATTCAATTTCTATACCTGCAAGATTTTCATTCTGCTTTGACTTTTCAGAGTCAAGCTTGTCATCAAAACGAACACTGATTGATTCTTCCACAATCTGTGTTTCTGTATTGTATACTCTGTACCCTCTTGAGTGTTCAGAGTATCCTAACATAATACACTTCTGTGCCTTAGAATCAAACTTGTTCAAATAATTCTTTGTATTTAACATATAGCAAGTACATCCAAATGGATGAAAATACGAAATGTTGGGCTTTCTGTTCTTCCACAATTCATATGGAGTCTTTTCCAGAATAGGTCTTATTGAGATTCTATTCTGAATGTAGCACGCTGTGTTTATTGCCTCTGCCCAGAAAGTCTTAGCAACGTTTGTCTCGTTGATCATGGTTCTGGCCATTTCTTGCAATGTTCTGTTCTTTCGTTCTACAACTCCATTTTGTTGGGGAGTTCTAGGACAAGAGAAATCATGCAGAATGCCTTTGTCATTAAAGAATGACTCAAAATCTTTATTTTCAAATTCTCCACCATGATCACTTCTGACTTTAACGATTCTAAGATCTTTTTCATTCTGAACTTGGTTACAGAAGGTAACAAACACAGAGTGTGACTCGTCCTTGTGTCTTAAGAACTTTACCCATGTCCATCTGCTATAGTCATCTACGATTACTAACCCATACTTCTTGCCACTGACAGAAGCAGTCTTAACTGGTCCAAATAAGTCAATGTGCAGAAGTTCTAATGGCTTAGAGGTAGAAACAACATTTTTGGATTTAAAAGAAGGTTTTGCAAATTTGCCTTTCTGACATGCTTCACACAGAGCATCTGAATTGAACTTCAAATTTGGAAGTCCTCTGACCAGATTGAGTTTGTTAATCTGAGATATTCTTCTCATACTAACATGCCCCAATCTTCTGTGCCAGATCCACTGCTCGTTGTTAACAGACAGAAGACATTTTACGTTCTGACTTTTTAGTTCAGAAAGTTTGATTTTGTAAATGTTGTTTTTCCTCTTACCATTAAATAGGATAGTCCCATCTTTCTGACTAACAGCTTTACATGATTTTTGATTAAAGATTATATCATAACCGTTATCACTTAATTGACTTATGGATAACAGGTTATGCATCAATCCATCAACTAGCAGAACATTATTAATAGAGGGAAGATTTCCGTTACCTACAGTTCCAGAGCCAATTATCTTTCCCCTATGATTGCCTCCAAAGCTAACGTGGCCTCCAGGCTTAAGTTCCAGGCTTTGGAACATATGCCTTCTTCCCGTCATGTGTCGTGAGCAGCCAGAGTCCAGGTACCATGACTGGTGTTTCTGACTTGCTGCTAAAGATATCTGCAACATGTATTATTTTATCCTTAGGTACCCAGATCTTCTTGGGTCCTGACTTGTTAGTTTTACCAAAACTCTGGTTGAATTTTGGTTTCACAAAGTGATTACTACTAGTATATTTGATGTCATGTGTGTGACCATACACAAAGTGTGAATTTAGAGGAGTGGGTTTAATAATTAAATCCATGACATTCTTAGGTGTAGGAACCTTACCTAGGTATCCTATTCCTTTCCTGCCGTTTCTGCTAACTCCATAGATCATTGAAGCCATTTTGCTTCTATCTATGCTTTTAGCAAGGAACTTCTGGAAACTGTGATCATACTCCTTGATGATCTCATCAGCGTTGCTGGGAGTTTCAGAAATTGGTTCATTCTGAGAGTTTTGTAAAGAGTTTTCTAATTTTAAAATTTTATCTCTCAGCTCAGAGTTTTCCAATTTGAGACTCTCAGACTTATTAGAGTCAGATTCAAGAGTCCTTTTCAGGTCTCTGAATTTAGCTCTAATCTGCTGATAACGTTCCAGAATTTCATTGAGGCTTTCAGCAAGTTCAGCCTTTGTAAAATTAACAGCGAAGTTAGGGAATACCTCTTCTGTGTCTGATTCTGAGTCTGAGTCAGAAGCTTCACTGTCATCTGGAATGCTAGCCATGAGTGCTATGTTCGCCCTTTCATCATCTGATTCTGAGTCAGCTTCAGACGAGTCAGAGTCATCCCATGTGGCCATGAGACTTTTCTTCTTCTCTCTTCCAAACTTCTTTTTGGGCTTTTCCCTCTGAAGCTTTGGATAGTCACTCTTGTAGTGTCCTTGCTCATTGCACTCGTAGCAGATGATGTCCTTTGTATTTGGCTTCTTGCTACCAGAGGAGCCTTCAGATCTTCTGTATCCAGAGGAAGAATATGTCCTTCTGTATCTGGAAGAAGACTCGTTCTGATCAGATCTTCTGGGATTCCTGAACTTCCTTTGTCTTTGCTTCCACAGTTGATTTACTCTTCTGGAGAGAAGGGAAAGTTCGTCTTCTTCTGATGAGGATCCATCAGATGTTTCTTCAACTGCCTGCAAAACTTTAGATTCAGATTTTCTGTTAGATTTTAAAGCTATAGGCTTACCTTGCTTCTGAGGCTCGTCAGCTTCCAGCTCTATCTCATGACTTCTGAGGGAGCTTATAAGTTCCTCCAGAGTGATTTTGTTGAGATCTTTCGCCAGCTTCAGAGCAGTAACCATAGGCCTCCACTGCTTGGGTAAACTTCTGATTATTTTCTTGACATGGTCAGCAGTAGAGTATCCTTTGTCCAGAACTTTGAGACCAGCTACCAGAATCTGGAATCTAGAGAACATAGTTTCAATGGATTCAGATTCTTCCATTTTAAACGCCTCATACTTCTGAATGAGCGCCAGAGCTTTTGTTTCTTTGACTTGAACGTTGCCCTCATGCGTCATTCTGAGAGAATCAAAGATGTTCTTAGCTGTGTCTCTGTTGGAGATCTTCTCATACTCAGTATATGAGATGGCACTTAGGAGGATGGTTCTGGCCTTATGGTGATTCTTGAAATCACGCTTTTGTTGATCAGTCATTGATTTTCTATCAATCTTCTGACCAGTTGCATTAACAGGGTGCGTGTATCCATCTGTCACCATATCCCACAGATCAGCATCATGTGCTAGAAAGAAGCTTTCAATTCTGTCTTTCCAGTAATCAAAGTTTTCTCCATCAAAGACTGGAGGTTTGCCGCTGAATCTGTCTCTATCCTCATTGTTGTCATTGCTGAAATGAGAGTTGTTTCCTGCCATTGTTTTTCTGACGCTGGATCTTTTACTGACACGGTTAAGTGTTTTAGCTCAGAACCAGGCGCTCTGATGCCAATTGAAGGGGTGAAAAACACAAGAAGGGGGGGTTGAATTGTAAAACTGGAAACTTAAAATGAATGACAAGATATTTTTATCCTGGTTCGTTTGATCTCAAACTACTCCAGTCCACCCGTCAAGGTGATTTCGCCTCTCTCCAACGAGGTCTTAATTCACTATATTCAACTGAATACAAATCTGCTTTAACAACTGCTAAAGCCTTCTTGATTCAAACCACAATCTGGTTTGTCAAGGCAACACTTTCTTACAAAGGTATAAAGTAATGTGTGTGAATGTTTTCTACAAAACTATATCACAACTGTGATGTTTACACAAATGAAGCTTAGAATACTAGGTTGCTAAACACTAATGGAGTATCAGAGTTTGTTGGTTTAGCAAAACTGGTAGATGAAGATTATTGATCAGCTTTGTGCGTGTAGAGAGTTTGGAAGCATTAGCCATGATAATCTTCAAAGCTTTGTTTATATAGCACTTGAGAAGATGAACGTTGAAGCAAATATTCTTGATTCAATGCTAATAACAAGCTTTCCTTTTTGAGCAGATCTTGTCTGGAATGAGGCCGTTGGAATTGATTAGCGTTCAATGCACAGTACCGTTGCTTCTTCAATGCACGTTCTGGCTTGGCTCATTCTGATTCTGCTTCGCTGCTGATGAACTATTGATTCTGTATCAGAGTGTTTTACGCGCAGTTCTGTTCATCAAGCTTCAGCATGTGCTAGCGTTGATCATCTGATCTTTACGTTCTGATTCAGCAACTTCTGATGCTGGTGTATGAAATCATATTCTGATGCTGAAAACGTGATCTTGCTTATTTTAATCAGCATATCTGCAAATCAGAGCATAGTAATTTTAGGCAGCATATAATTCAATCATGAAACATTTAAGTACTATATCTTTTCACTTTGTTATCATCAAAACTTAATTATAGGGTACTAGATTCAAACATTGTTCTAACAGACCTGGGATTCGAACCCAGGTCCTATGAGTCATTGAGCAACGCTTCTACCACTGCACCAACACGCTTCTATTGTTATCATAATGGATAATAATAATAATAATATAGAAAACAAATTAATTATGCCAGAAAACAAATAAAACACGCGCCAAGTTTGAATCAGCGAATGGGAGGGGGACGCGTCATCATCTTCTTCGTTTACCCTGGTTATTTACCTACGGATTTGTATCAGCAGCTAAATTCACATGTCATTCCAACAATCCTTTTTAGGCCATGGAAATTGATACCAAGCACATGGTTGTGCTCGTCTAGGCCTCCTGAGCACGTCTATGTCCCTCTTGGGTCTTGATTTCACCTGTACAAGAAATGCCAAAAAACACAAACCAAGAACCCTAGATTCGGCTATGGTGCTACAGGTCATTTGAATGCAATCAAATAATGCAGAATGCTTCTAAATTGAACGATAAGCATGAATATACCAATAATTTGTCAAAAAAATGCAAGAACATGAGGATATGATTTCAAATACAGGGCGGTTTTTTGAGAGACTTACAGCGCGATTGAGAGGTTATGAGAGCGTGCTTTTGATTGCTTCTGACTCAGTGATTGCCCAGCAATAGAGTGGTGTTGAGATTTGTCCCTGAATTGGCCTCTATGCACGATTTCAGTTTCAAGCTTTTTTTCCAATTTTTTTTAAGTTTGCATTTGATGATTCTGCAACCTCCAATCTCCCTTCTCGCGTCCTTTGCCTTGTATATGTATAATGCAATGTATTAGTTCAAGTTTTGTGGACTGAATCCTTGTACATTATGGCTATAGGATTTGATTTGATCCTCCATTGATAACTTTCCAAATTTGCCCAAAATCCATCTTTTTGTTCATGATATGGTGAGACACGAATTTGATTCAATTGATGATGATGATTAGGTCCTGAAATAGGCAAAAAGAGATCAAATAATCAATGTTTGGATTTTATTTGATTTAAATTGATTTAAAATGAAATAATTCATTAAAAAATCAAATTAAATAATAAAATTGACAAATGGTCACAAGGCTGAAGCTAGGACACGTGTGTAGTGTGACAAGATCAAATTAAGTGGAAAAGAATGGGCCCATTTGACAAAATTTGAAGTTTTGGGGATAGTTGACTTTTGGCAATTTTGCAAAAATGCCCAACTTCAACAATGCATAACTTCTTCAATTTTGAACTTTTGGAAGTGTTCTTGGACTTTTTATAAAGTTTGAGATGTCCTATAACCAACCCTTTTGGTCTCATCTCATTTTGATATTCCATGCTCCAATTATAAGCTTTGTAAAAAAAGGTGTTTTTGTTGAATTTCAAAAATGACCTATAATGTCCAAATTTGTAACTTCTTGTGAGTGCATTTCTTGATCTTGGGGTATGATGATGGATTGTAGGAGATTGCATCCTATTAAAACTGAGCTATGGATGGGTCATTTCTCATAAAGTATGAGAAAGTTATGCTTGGTCAAAGTTAAGTTGACTTTTCCTACAAAACCCTAATTTAGCAACTTTTGAGTCTTGATGAATTTTGAGCAATCCATGATGAATCATGATAAACCCTTGATAAAATGATCAAATATCCTTCAAAATGAGATTGTTGACAAAACATCTTGAAGTTTGACTGTTTATAGGTCACAGTTGACTTTTGCCCTAGCACAGTCGATTTTGGAACTCTTTGAGCAATTGGCTGACCAAACTTCCTCTGCAAGGCTTGAAATTTGAAATGGATAAACTTGAGAACATATTAGTACATTGGGGAGCACTTGAGGTCATTTTTATGCAAGGACCTTGATGCAACACAAAACCCTAATTTGGAATTGACTGCCTTAGGAGATGACTTGAATGTCGAACTCTTGAGCAATCTTGAGCCATTTGGAGATTTTTCTTGAAATGTCTTGGGAAATATGAGAGGGAAAATTTTGGGGTACAACAGCTGCCCCTGTACAATTTTCTTAAACCTGGGGATGTAGATTTGCTTTTGGGCCTTTCGTGATCCGAAGGTGGAAGATGATTGAACACTAGAGTGCCCAGAAATTTGCACTCGCATGAAGTGGTATCATCCTGGTGATGTCGGGAATGGGCTTACAGATGCCATTTCGAGACTGTTGATAGGTGGTTCGAACTTCGACTGGAAAACGAATCAGGGAGATCTTATCGTCTATCACTGAACCAGAGGAGGTCTTGGATTAAATTTGACTGGATCAGCATCAGAAAAATCTCCGAATCAATTTAACTGGACCAGACAAAAGTCTTGGAATAACTTCAACTGGAATACGAATCAGGGAGATCTTCGTAGCGATCTGACTGAACCAGAGGAGGTCTTGGATTAACTTTGACTGGATCGGCATCAGAAAAATATTTAGGAATCGATTTAACTCGACCATAAAAAAGTCCTGGAAATAACTTCAACTGGAATACGAATCAGGGAGATCTTCGCGGCGATCTAACTGAACCAGAGGAGGTTTTGGATTAACTTTGACTGGATCGGCATCAGAAAAATCTTTAGGAATCGATTTAACTGGACCAGACAAAAGCCTTGGAATAACTTCAACTGGAATACGAATCAGGGAGATCTTCGCGGCGATCTAACTGAACCAGAGGAGGTCTTGGATTAACTTTGACTGGATCGGCATCAGAAAAATCTTTAGGAATCAATTTAACTGGACCAGACAAAAGTCTTGGAATAACTTCAACTAGAATACGAATCAGGGAGATCTTCGCGGAGATCTAACTGAACCAGAGGAGGTCTTGGATTAACTTTGACTGGATCGGCATCAGAAAAATCTTTTGGAATCGATTTAACTAGACCAAACAAAAGCTTTGGAATAACTTCAACTGGAATACGAATCAGGGAGATCTTCGCGGCGATCTAACTGAACCAGAGGAGGTTTTGGATTAACTTTGACTGGATCGGCATCAGAAAAATCTTTAGGAATCGATTCAACTGGACCAGACAAAAGTATTGGAATAACTTTAACTGGAATACGAATCAAGGAGATCTTCGCGGAGATCTGAGTGAACCAAAGGAGGTCTTTGACATAGCTGAGAATTTAACTGCATCTTTCCTGAAAGGTAAAGGTCAGTTATATGCAATGCATGATATGGATCAAACGATGATGTTCTCAAAATGAATGAGATTGCATTATATGATGCGTATATGCATGTATTATGATGTATGGAAATGTAATGTTTTAGCTGGGGAAAATAAATCCTGGATAGCTGCTGGAGAATAGAGCTGGATTCTTTGTTTCTGTTGGGGATGTTGAACAAAGGTGATTGCGAGAATAAACTTGCAGGAGAGGACGACTCCATTGGGGAATATATCGATGATGAGATTACTCTATGGGGAAGAGATGCTCTACTGAGGATTCCACTGATAAATTCCGTAGGGATGAATTATCGTTGCTGGTGATGTTGAATCTGTTGAGGATTGAATTCCTGTTTGTGAAAGGAAAGAAATTCGCTGGGGATGATCTTTCGGTTGCGACTTGCTGGGGATAACCCTGTTGGACTCTTGGTGGGGGTAATCCTTTGAACTTGGGTGGGGAGATTTATTTTTGTTCTCCGCTGGGGGTAAACTTCCAGAGTCTAATGGGGATGATGCTTCAACTCCGTTGGGGAAGCTTTTTTCAGACCGTGCTGGGGAAATGATGACTCCAATGGGGGTATCCTGTACTATGTCGGGGAACATTCTTATACTCCGTTAGGTAATATTAAGATTATCGGGGATATCAACCCTTTTTAGTGCTGATGGTAGATCAACTCTGCTTGGGGAGAGCACTGTTGATTTACTCATAGTTACAAGTCTCAACTGGGGGAGAGCTACCATTATTGTCTTACTCTACGGGGAGTGAAAGTATCTTAGCCTTATTCGTCAGCTGAATATAGCTTTGTACCTGGTGGACAGAGCAACTGTACAGTTCATACAATTCTTATTGCCCTTGTTTCTGATATTACCTGCAATCGCCTTTTATTTCGCATGTAAATATTCATGAGCAGCAATTAATGTCAAATGCATATATCAAAAATGAACATTGAACGTTCTTTGCAAAATAAAACAGATAAAGGGAAAACAGTTTGAAATTTCTTTGAAAATGAATTGTATTGATTTTGAAGTTTGGCCTATAAATAAGCGTTTTTTTTGTACAAGAGGCTGACGTCCTAGTAAGAGAACGCCGCCGAATAATAAAATTTACACAGTTTGTGAAAACTAAACAAAACAGCTATGTGAATAATCGCACTGGGTTCCAACTCTGCTATTGCCTTTATGTTCTCGAGCATCTCATCACTTTGCTACTTTGTTGAAGGTAGATCAGATTGATTAGTGTCGTCCGAGCTTGATAGTCGATACCGAAGTCTGGATGCAAGGTGATCCAATGAGACATAGTGTTACGCTTTGATCCCTAATTTTTGCCTGGACCGCCCTTTCGGGTTTTCAGTCCACCGGGATACCCTTTTTTGCTCAAGCCGCATTTTCAGGTTTTCGACTTGCCGGGTGTTGTACCCCAAAATTTGCCCTCCCATATTCCTCAAGATTTGTCAAGAATGACCTTCAAATGGTTCAAGATTGCTCAAGGGTTGTACAGTCAAATCACCTCCTAAGGAAGTCAATTCAAAATTAGGGTTTTGTGTTGCATCAAGGTCCTTACATCAAAATGGCCTCAAGTGCTTCCCAATTCCTTAATATGTTCTTAATTCCATACATGTCAAATTTGAAGCCTTGCAGAGGAAGTTTGGCCAGTCAATTGCTCAAGAGGCCCAAAAATCGACTGTGCTAAGGCAAAAGTCAACGGTGTCCCAAATACAGTCAAACCTCAAGATTTTTTGTCGACATTCTCATTTTTAAGGATAATTAATCATTTGATCAAGGGTTGATCATGATTCATCAAGGATTGCTCAAATTCATCAAGATTCAAAAGTTGCTAAATTAGGGTTTTGTAGGAAAAGTTAACTCAACTTTGACCAAGCATACCTTTCTCATACTTTGTGAGAAATGACCCATCCAAATCTCATTTTGAAGAGGATGCAATTTCCTACAATCCATCTTCACACCCCAAGATCAAGAAATGCACTCACAAAAAGTTACAAATTTGGACATTATAGGTCATTTTAGAAAGTCAACAAAAACACCTTTTTTTCCAAAGCTTATAACTTGAGAATGGAAGATCAAAATGAGATGATACCAAAAGGGTTGCTTAGAGGACATCTCAAGGTTTCTAAAACGTCTAAGAGCACATCCAAAAGTTCAAAATTGAGGAAGTTATGCATTATTGAAGTTGGGCATTTTTCCAAAATTGTCAAAAGTCAACTATCTTCAAAACTCCAATTTTTGACAAAAGGGACCACTTTTTTCCACTTGATTTAGTCTTGTCATGCCACACACGTGTCCCATCCTTAATTTCATGACCAAACATTTATTTTTCTATTTTATTTCATTTTTATTGATTTAATTCATTATTAATCAATATTAAATCAAATAAAATTCAAAAATTGATGTAAAGGGATCTTTGTGATTTGTACAGCTTGCAATTATCATTATTCACTCAATCAAATCGTGCCAATGCTCATTCAAGCACAAAATCTCAGATTTGGCTTATTTTTGGAAAGGTTGACAATGGTGGTCAAACAAATCTTCCATCTTCAATGCACAAAGATATTAGCCCAACTCTTGACCTAATTCACTTCCAATATACATACACAAGCCAAGCAAAACCTAATTCACGGAAAAAAACTGCAAGAGACGGCCAAACCAGAATTGCAAAAAGTGTGAAAAAGTAGGAGTTCAAACTCTTGGTTAAGGGACGATTCAATCAGAAATCTTCACGTAGCTCTCTAGCCTGATATCCTGTGAAGCAAAAGCAATCAAAACCAGACCTCAAGACCCCCTGTAACGCACTGTAAGTCGTCGCGAACTGGCCTCTGAACATGGAGTCCAAACCTCCAGTTCTTGCACTTTTTCTTCAAAATATTGGCATGTTCATGTTTGTTATTTGATTTAGAACATTTTTGCGTTATTCAATTTTATTATTGGACCCTGTATCATGATGCTCGAACCTAGGGTTCATGTTCTTGTGGTTTAGGCGTTTTTGCTATAGGCAAAATCAAGATGAGTGGTGGTTACAGGGATGATGAGGAGACAGAGACGAACATGTCTGCAATTTTGGATAGCGTTTTCATGGCCTGGAGACCATTTTTGAAACGGCCTACGAAACTTCCTGAGAATGAAATCCGCAGGTAAATAACCAGGCTTTTTGTTGAAGAAGATGATCACGTGTCTCTTCCTTACTGGCTGTTTCAAATCTTGGCGCGTGTTTTTATAATTCCAGCATATTTATTTGTTTGCTAATATATTAATTACTAACTGATCCAATAACAAATAAGGCATGGTGGTGTAGTGGCAGGGGTGAACGTCCAAAACCAATGAGACCTGGGTTCGAATCCCAGGTCCCCCAAAACACCCTATTTGATTTTTTCCTACAGATATTCCTATGCAACTCTCAAATGATGGCTCACCATGTGATTCAAATCTCAATATGCCAAGTGGCTTCAGGCCAAGATCTAAAGGCCAGATTGGAGCATCCACCATACTCCCTGGTCAACGAGCATGCACGGAATCACAAGGGTCAAACAGGCTGGGCGCTAATGGGCCTGGGAATTGCAGATTACACCACAAAGTTGGGCCCAGCACCCCCTTATGAGTTTATTTCTTTTCCCCTTTTCATTTTTCTTTCATTTAATTATTTTTATAATTATTATTTATATCACTAACAAATTAATATTTTTTCCATAATAAAATCAGAAAACCATAAAAATATTATTTTTCATTAAATTCATCACTTGTTATTTTTTGTAAATAAATATTAACCAACTAATTTAGTTTTTTATTAGGTACAATTTTAATATTTTTGCAATAAATTAAAAGTAAATTAGAATATTAGGTTTAACAATTTTAATCATTTTTATTTTTATTTCCTTAAATATAAAAAACCCAAAAAATATTTTTTTATTTAATTAATTAATTAACTTAGATCTAATTTCCGTTTAATTCAAAATAACCAAAAAATCTCCTTCTTTCTTAAAAAGGGTCAAAACCCTAAAAACTCTCTGATTTTAACTTTTCTCGCGCATATTATTTTCTATCCATACAATTGTAATTGCTCCGAGGATGTAATAGCTTTAAACTTAGGACCTTTTATCGCTTTTATTTACCTTTTCGCATTTACTTTTTCAAGGGTTTGTTTTTGGCGATGTAAATACCTGACGCCTTGTAATAGCTTAGTTTTATTTTTCGCAACCATTAACTGCTAGATGTATGCTAATAGGCTATGCATGACAAGATCTATCTTAACTTAAAAACAACCGTAGCTCACCATAACATGTACAAAGATAACATAACTGAAAATTGACACATTTGCACCTGCCACTCCTAGGGTACGCCTCACTTGGTTGTCTCGAACGTGGTCATTGAGTATAGGAAGTTTTAGAGGTTGTCCTCTTATCCAAAGACCATAGTTGCCTCGAAACGGTTGCCTCGGAAAAATGATCTAAGACATTAGGGTTACCGCTAAGACGTCCTAACATTGCTTTAGTGACCACATGTCCCTTAATCGAATTGACCTGAAAACTCCAATGACGGTGCTACCTACTCCTCAATAGTGGGATAACACTGTCTAAAGGACTTTAGCATAATTTAATTCCTTTTTGAGTAGGTAGAGGTTCTTAGATACTTTCTCTTTCAAAACAAAACAAACTTTTCACACTTACACTTTTCGAACAAAGTTTTCAAAAACACTTCATACACTCTTGAGGACCGAAACAAGAGTTAAATTGAATTTTTCAAACAAAACTCTTTTCAAAACCCACGAACACAAGAAAAGCAAAACTTTTTGAAAACATAGTGAGCAAGTACCTAAGAGCCCGTGGATAACCACGGATAGAAAGGGTGATAACACCTTCCCTTTCTATAATCTACCTCCCGAACCCGAGAAACATCTCGAAAAGGAATTTTTTTGTGCTTTTGTACTTTCCTTGTTGGATAAAATAAAAGACGGTGGCGACTCTTGCTTACCGCGACATTTTGTGAAAACAAACGCAAACACGAACCAGCATTCCAAAAACAGTCAGTTCTATTTCCACCGATCACAGAACTGGCGACTCTGCTGGGGACTCTTATAAGTGAGGTGTACCTTAGGATTAGATCACTTGTGTTTTCAATTGTATGCTTTGTATGCTTTAAATTTTGTGGGCTTGTATCGGAGTTTTATATATCCTAACCCGGATCTAGGGGTACCCTTTTTAGGTAAGTAGCGATAAACTGTGAGGGATCTGTCCGGCATAGACCGACACGGATGAAGCAGTAGCTACGTTGGTGTGGCACCTTAGTCTGTACAGTTATCCCTTGTGTTGAAACAACGAGAATATGGGTCTTCTGAGGAGTCATTAAGCACCAACTGACCTTAGAACCTTAAATTGACCAACTTGGCCATAGAACAGTAGCAGTATACTACACTCATTGAGACTAAACTCTCGCGATGATTCCGGCTGCAAGAAAAGGTTGCTAAACTGGAATTATGACCGATTGAGGGTACTCAGTGAGATTGAGATCCTCTAGAACCCGGTTACTATTTTTAGGACAGGTTTGAACCAACTGAATTGAAAGAGGGTAATACCTAAACTCCATGCCAGCCTAAACTTAAGGCTATATGTGTGACTTGTGTGCCTTCAAACTTGAACTACTTGCACATTCTTGTTATCTGACAACAGGAATTCCCTGCAGGTTTTGTTTACGGTCCTTATCCAATAAATTGGATTTATTGCAGGGCTTACTTACACCTCACACTTTTGCATACTTGTACATAACATCATAACATCATACCATAGTATTTTCCTTAACCATTTCAAGGATCTCAAGGGCTTGTGATGCAGTTTATGATAAATCAATTGTCCAGTAAAGGGCAAAGGGGATTTATTTTCCTCTAGCCAAAGTTGTCTAGAAATCCAAGCATGATAACTTGAGTCAGGGGTTATGACCCACTCGATATGGTGATCTTGACTCTTGAAGAAGGACTCTCAGCAACGTGAAGTTCCTTCGATCAAGCTACCAGATTCAAATTCTAACAATTTCTTGTTTACCCCGCGAGATCCTTGAAAACATTGCGTACATATATCATACATATCATTGCATTACAGGTACCATTACAGGTCTCTTATCTTCTTCGCTGTTTATTTCAGCAATTATCATCTCTACTGAACCTTCCACTGAGCAAGCTATCAAGGCCCTCCAGGCCCAGAATGCCCAATTTCAAGAGTTGGTCATGAGCCTAGCTAAGGGTCAGCAGAAGCTGAAGACTCTGATTCTGAAAGATAGGAAGAAGAAGAAAAAGAGGACCATCATGTTCAATACTGGACGCAGGTTTGGGAACGGGCTGCAGGAAGAAGTTGATCTGACCACCCCATTTAAAGGGAAAGACAGTCCACAAGAAAGGAGGGTTCCTAGCCCTATAGTCTCCGACAACGAGACAGACTATGATGAAGAACAGTATCCTCCTGCTGAGGATAAGTACAAACAGTTGGAAGACCGTTTGAGCGCTATGGAAATACAGAAGGTGCCCAGCCTGGACTTTGGAGATCTGGGTCTATCATCTGGGGTGGTGATTCCCCATAAGTTTAAGGCACCTGCCTTTGCCCAGTATGATGGAGCTTCCTGTCCAAAGTTGCACCTCCGGTCGTATGTAAGGAAGATCCAGCCTTACACCGCTGATAAGAATTTATGGATCCATTTCTTTCAAGACAGTCTTTCAAGGACTCAGCTTGAGTGGTTCTATCAGCTGGATGGAGCCAATATCCGTAACTGGGAAGATTTGGCTACTGCGTTCTATAAGCAGTATCAATATAATTCCGACCTTGCTCCTACGCGTACCTAACTCCAGGGTATGTCAATAGGGACGGGTGAAGGATTTAAAGAGTATGCTCAAAAATGGAGAGACCTTGCCAGAAGGGTGCAGCCACCTTTAACTGATCGTGAACTGGTTGATATGTTTTTGGGGACCCTGTCTGGTCCATTCTTTAACCATTTGATTGGAAACTCTTCATCCGGTTTTACAGACCTTATCTTGACTGGTGAGATAATTGAAGCTGGCATCAAAAGTGGGAAGATTCAAGAAGCTACACCTTCTGATGCTCAGAAAAAGCCTTACAGTGGGAAGAAAGAGTCCAATGTTGTGTACAGTCAAAAGAGTCGGCGTGACCAACACGTAGGGGCAGTCTTGATCTCTGGTTCTGCGTCACACCGACAACAGCAAAAGGGAAATCAACAAAGGCCGGACGAGCCTAAAAGACAGGTCACCAACATCAACATGCCATTGTCATAAGCATTGCAACACATGTTGAAGATGAATCTGATTACGGTGATAAACCCTCATCCGAACCCTAAGACTTCTTCTCCTAACTACAACCCAGATGCAAGGTGTGCTTATCATTCCGGTAGCCCGGGGCACGATACTAACGATTGTTGGACGCTGAAATACAAGATTCAGAATATGATTGACGCTAAGGAGATCGAATTCGAGCCTCCTGAGACTCCCAATGTGATCACTTCTCCCTTGCCAAAACATGGCTAGGATTGAAAGCACTTTTGTTCATTTGAATTCTGAAGTTGTATTTTTCTTTGCTTATTCAAACAATTATTATCATGCCGAACTCTTTTATTTCATTAATGCATTACACGTGTCTGTTTTGAATTAATTGTTTTCACTATGCTTAAATTACTTCATATTTCCTTTTTGTGATGTTCAAACTCTAGATTAAAAAATTCTAAGCCTTTCGAGGGAGGATGACGAAAATGATATCAAAATCTCTACAGTATGCTTTTGAACAGACCCCGCTGACGAGGTACAGGCATTGTTTCAAATCCTAAACAGTGGAGTTATAAGGAAGATAATCCCTAGTCAACCCCTTTGAGCCAAAGAAGTTGGAGTTTTTCTTTTCACAAATTAAAACCCTTAATTATAACCTGGGGCAGGGTAGTTTTCTCAGTTGATCCAGGTGCTCAGTGAATGGCATCAAAGATGTCCTTCCAAAACAAGAGACAGTGATAGTTCTAAATAATCGTAAGGACAGGCAGTCATTATCTCTCAGAAATAAAAGCCCATTAAGTCAAAACCTATGAAGGAGACTTACAAAACTGGGGCATCCCCCTGACTGTAAATATAAAAAGAAACAGTTTAGGCAAAAAGACAGGGATAACGCAATTAAAAAGAAAGAGGTCCTACAAAAAAAATGACTTCCTGTTCAAAATAAATTGTCAATATCCGAACCATCACTGGAATATCAGAGCAAAGACTCAAACAAGATCTAATGCATGATTAGCTGAGTTTAGGATCGAAGAACATCACGAAGAGCGGGTGGGTACAAATAAAACTTGAGCCTTTTATCCTTTGTTTCTTAAACCGTGAACCAGGCTACGTTATAACCCTTAAAAGCCCTAGCTGAAGCATGGGTTAGTCCGAAAGCATATTGTTACAAAAGGTATCCTGACTCCTGTAGGGCTTGCTGTAAATCCTGAGTTGACGTCACATTTTACAAAATTTGCCCGTTTTACTGAAAAATGCATTTTCAAAAACTTCAAGACAGACATAAGCTTTGCATTCTTAAAATAACATTGTTTGCATATGACTATTTGTTTAAACAACAGAGAAATTCGCACGACGAATATCTAGTGAACAAAAACCTTTTCAATAAAAAAGGATCACCTCAAGTGGAAAAACACTTCCAACCAAGGGGAAGACATGATCATTGTCCATCATCTAGGGCAGTCAAGTCAAGATTCAAGGAATCTCTCAAAATGCCAAATAGCCAGGGGCAGATCTCCATCTGAATCACTTGGGGCATTGGACATGAATTCCAGCAACGAATCTTGCACGATCAAACGAAGATCTTCTGGTAGTATGGCAACACAACACTACCGACAGTGACACCTCCCTACACTCTGAGAGCGTGGACATAGTCAAAAAGTACTACGCATAATCAAAGACCCGCTAGGTTGCCTGGCCTAGGCAAAAATAAGGGCTTCCCGGCGAACCAAAAGGGTTCGGGCAAAAATAAGGGATGAAAATGGAAAAATCCGTACACCCGGCAAGTCGAAAACCTGAAAAGGCGGCTTGGGCAAAAAAGGGTATCCCGGTGGACTGAAAACCCAAAAGGGTGGTCCAGGAAAAAATTAGGGATCAAAGCGTACGACTATGTCTCGTCATCTCGTCACTGGCCTACCAGAAGAAGACTTGTCATGTTGACCGAACGATACCTAGCACCTCATAGGTGGGGATAATACTCGATCCACAGGGCCTCTGCAGGCACCTTCTCCCACGAAAACAGGGGCAAATAAGAATTGTCTGAGCGGTCAAGTTGCTCTGTCCACCAGGTACCAAGGTATATATTCAGCTGAAGAATATGGCTAAGATACTTTCACTCCCCGCAAAGTAAAAAAGTAATGATAAGCTCTCTCAGCTGAGACTTGCAACTATGAACGAATCAGCAATACTCTCCCCAAGCAGAGTTAGTCTACTGTCAGCGCTAAAAAGGTTGGGTATCCCCAGAAGATCTTAATATTCCCCAGCGGAGTATAAAGATATTCCCCAGCAAGCATAAGAGTATCCCCGGCAGTGTTAATATTCCTCGACAGAATATAAGAATGTACCCCAGCAGAATGCAAGATACTCCCAGTGGAGCCATTTCCCCAGCGCAGTCTAAAAAAGGTTCCCCAATGGAGTTGAATCATATTCCCCAGTAGACTCTGGAAGCTTGTCCCCTGCAGAATACAAATGTATCTCCCCAGCCAAATTCAGAGGTTATCCTCACAAGGGTCTAACCGGGCTATCCTCAGCAAGTTGCAACTGAAAGATCATTCCCAGCGAAGTTCTTTCTATCCCCAGCGGAGTTCATCATCAAAATCCCCAACAGAGCTTATCAAAGGAATCCCCAGCGGAGTTATCGTTAAAATCTCAGCAAAGCATCTCTTCCCACAGAGTAATTCCCCACAGAGTAATCTCTTCACCAGGTTTATTCCCCAACGGAGTCATCTTCTCCTACAGGTTTATTCTTGCAACCATCTTCACGCATCATCCCCAGTGGAAATGAATAATTCAACCATACTCTTCAACATCAGCCCAGGATTTAACAAACTCCCGGGCATTTGTCAAGGATTTATTTTCCCAGACGAAAATACATTCATAAACATTTCACATTTCATACCTCCTATTTACATACATGATAAAGTGCATACGACACGATCTCATTTATTTTGAGAACATCATGCATTTCATACATCAGGACATTGCATACAACTAATGTTTTGCCTTTTCAAGAAAAGGTCAATCAAAAGATGATTACCATCAACCTTTGCAGTTCCAGATCAATACCTGTAACAAGCCAGGAAAATATCTTTGGACGACTGATTGTAGATCAATACCTGTAACAAGCCAGGAAAGTTATCTACATGAAGAGATGGAAGATCAATACCTGTAACAAGCCAGGAAGACCATCTTTCTTTCTCAGGTCAGAGATTAATACCTGAAACCAGCCAGGACAACTATCTCATCGGCCAACCTTTTCAAGTTCCAGATTAATACCTGTAGCAAGCCAGGAAAAACATCTGTGGACGACTGATTGTAGGTTAATACCTGAAACCAGCCAGGAAAACCACCTACACGAAGAGATTGAAAATTAAGACCTGTAACAAGCCAGGAAAACTATTTTACTTTCTCAGGTCAGAGATCAATACCTGTAACCAGCCAGGACAACTATCTCATCGGCCAACCTTTTCAAGTTCCAGATTAATACCTGTAACAAGCCAGGAAAATTCTATGGACGACTGATTGTAGGTTAATACCTGAAACCAGCCAGGACAGATACCTCCTTGACCAACCTTTTCAAGTCCCAGTTTAATACATGTAGCAAGCCAGGAAAAATATCTGTGGTCGATTGATTGTAGGATTAATACCTGAAACCAGACAGGACAATTATCTACTTGACCATCATAAGGCAACCCTACACCGGTTCCTTCTCTCTTTCAGATGAAGTTTCACACGGACTCATCATCAGGCAACCCTACACTGGTTCCTTCTCTTTCAGATGAAGTTTCACACAGACTCATCATCAGGCAACCCTACACCGGTTCCTTCTCCTCCAGAAGTTTTACACGAACTTATCACAAAGTAACCTTACTCAGGTTCCTCCATAAGTTTTACACGGACTTATCACAAAGTAACCTTACCCAGGTTCCCCCTTACAATTTCCCGACGTAGTTTTACCCAAACTCATTGCAAAGCAACCTTACCTAGGTTTCTTCCCGGTTCCATGATGCAGTTTCACCCGGACTCATCATCAGTCAACCCTACAAAGGTTCCTTCCTTCCAAGATGCAGTTTCACACGGACTCATCATCAGTCCACCCTACACAGGTTTCCTTCCTTCTAAAATGCAGTTTTATACGGACTCATCATCAGGAAACCCTACACAGGTTCCTTCTTTCAACTTACAAAATTACAATTCAACAAACAATCTCCAGATGGCATCTATAAGCCCATCCTCCTACCAACAATCTCCAAATGGAATCTGTAAGCCCATTCCCGACATCCCAATGTTGATATTACATCATGCGAGTGCAAATTTCTGGGCACTTTAGTGTTCAATCATCTTCCACCTTCGGATCACGAAAGGCATGCAAGCTAATCTACATCCTCATGTTTAAGAAGATTGAACAGGGGAAACTGTTGTACCCCAAAATTTTCCCTCCCATATTCCTAAAGATTTGTCAAGAATGATCTTCAAATGGTTCAAGATTGCTCAAGGGTTGTACAGTCAAATCACCTCCTAAGGCAGTCAATTCAAAATTAGGGTTTTGTGTTGCATCAAGGTCCTTACATCCAAATGGCCTCAAGTGCTTTCCAATTCCTTAATATTTTCTTAAGTCCATCCATGTCAAATTTCAAGCCTTGCAGAGGAAGTTTGGCCAGTCAATTGCTCAAGAGGCACAAATATCGACTGTGTTAAGGCAAAAGTAATTGTGTCCCAAATACAGTCAAACCTCAAGATTTTTTGTCAACATTCTCATTTTTAAGGATAATTAATCATTTGATCAAGGGTTGATCATGATTCATCAAGGATTGCTCAAATTCATCAAGATTCAAAAGTTGCTAAATTAGGGTTTTGTAGGAAAAGTCAACTCAACTTTGACCAAGCGTAACTTTCTCATACTTTGTGAGAAATGAACCATCCAAATCTCATTTTGAATAGGATGCAATTTCCTACAATCCATCTTCACACCCCTAGATCAAGAAATGCACTCACAAAAAGTTACAAATTTGGACATTATAGGTCATTTTAGAAAGTCAACAAAAACACCTTTTTTCCAAAGCGTATAACTTGAGAATGGAAGATCAAAATGAGATGATACCAAAAGGGATGATTAGAGGACATCTCAAGGTTTCTAAAACGTCTAAGAACACCTCCAAAAGTTCAAAATTGAGGAAGTTATGCATTGTTGAAGTTGGGCATTTTTCCAAAATTGCCAAAAAGTCAACTATCCTCAAAACTCCAATTTTTGACAAAAGGGCCCACTTTTTTCCACTTGATTTAGTCTTGTCATGCCACACACGTGTCCCATCCTTAATTTCATGAGCAAACATTTATTTTTCTATTTTATTTCATTTTTATTGATTTAATTCATTATTAATCAATATTAAATCAAATAAAATCCAAAAATTGATGTAAAGGGATCTTTGTGATTTGTACAGCTTGCAATTATCATTATTCACTCAATCAAATCGTGCCAAGGCTCATTCAAGCACAAAATCTCAGATTTGGCTTATTTTTGGAAAGGTTGACAATGGTGGTCAAACAAATATTCCATCTTCAATGCACAAAGATATTAGCCCAACTCTTGACCTAATTCACTTCCAATATACATACACAAGCCAAGCAAAACCTAATTCACGGAAAAAAAACTGCAAGAGACGGCCAAACCAGAATTGCAAAAAGTGTGAAAAAGTAGGAGATCAAACTCTTGGTTAAGGGACGATTCAATCAGAAATCTTCACGTAGCTCTCTAGCCTGATATCCTGTGAAGCAAAAGCAATCAAAACCAGACCTCAAGACCCCCTGTAACGCACTGTAAGTCGTCGCGAACTGGCCTCTGAACATGGAGTCCAAACCTCCAGTTCTTGCACTTTTTCTTCAAAATATTGGCATGTTCATGTTTGTTATTTGATTTAGAACATTTTTGCGTTATTCAATTTTATTATTGGACCCTGTATCATGATGCTCGAACTTAGGGTTCATGTTCTTGTGTTTTAGGCGTTTTTTCTATAGGCAAAATCAAGATGAGTGGTGGTTACAGGGATGATGAGGAGACAGAGACGAACATGTTTGCAATTTTGGATAGCGTTTTCATGGCCTGGAGACAATTTTTGAAACGGCCTACGAAACTTCCTGCGAATGAAATCTGCAGGTAAATAACCAGGCTTTTTCTTGAAGAAGATGATCACATGTCTCTTCCTTACTGGCTGTTTCAAATCTTGGCGCGTGTTTTTATAATTCCAGCATATTTATTTGTTTGCTAATATATTAATTACTATCTGATCCAATAACAAATAAGGCATGGTGGTGTAGTGGCAGGGGTGAACGTCCAAAACCAATGGGACCTGGGTTCGAATCCCAGGTCCTCCAAAACACCCTATTTGATTTTTTCCTACAGATATTCCTATGCAACTCTCAAATGATGGCTCACCATGTGATTCAAATCTCAATACGCCAAGTGGCTTCAGGCCAAGATCTAAAGGCCAGATTGGAGCATCCACCATACTCCCTGGTCAACGAGCATGCAGGGAATCACAAGGGTCAAACAGGCTGGGCGCTAATGGGCCTGGGAATTGTAGATTACACCATAAAGTTGGGCCCAGCACCCCCTTATGAGTTTATTTCTTTTCCCCTTTTCATTTTTCTTTCATTTAATTATTTTTATAATTATTATTTATATCACTAACAAATTAATATTTTTTCCATAATAAAATCAGAAAACCATAAAAATATTATTTTTCATTAAATTCATCACTTGTTATTTTTTGGAAATAAATATTAACCAACTAATTTAGTTTTTTATTAGGTACAATTTTAATATTTTTGCAATAAATTAAAAGTAAATTAGAATATTAGGTTTAACAATTTTAATCATTTTTATTTTTATTTCCTTAAATATAAAAAACCCAAAAAATATTTTTTTATTTAATTAATTAATTAACTTAGATCTAATTTCCGTTTAATTCAAAATAACCAAAAAATCTCCTTCTTTCTTAAAAAGGGTCAAAACCCTAAAAACTCTCTGATTTTAACTTTTCTCGCGCATATTATTTTCTATCCATACAATTGTAATTGCTCCGAGGATGTAATAGCTTTAAACTTAGGACCTTTTATCGCTTTTATTTACCTTTTCGCATTTACTTTTTCAAGGGTTTGTTTTTGGCAATGTAAATACCCGACGCCTTGTAATAGCTTAGTTTTATTTTCCACAACCATTAACTGCTAGATGTATGCTAATAGGCTATGCATGACAAGATCTATCTTAACTTAAAAACAACTGTAGCTCACCATAACATGTACAAAGATAACATAACTGAAAATTGACACATTTGCACATGCCACTCCTAGGGTACGCCTCACTTGGTTACCTCGAACGTGGTCATTGAGTAAAGGAAGTTTTAGAGGTTGTCCTCTTGTCCAAAGATCATAGTTGCCTCGAAACGGTTGCCTCGGAAAAATGATCTAATACATTAGAGTTACCGCTAAGACGTCCTAACATTGCTTTAGTGACCACATGTCCCTTAATCAAATTGACCTGAAACTCCAACGACGGTGCTACCTACTCCTCAATAGTGGGATAGCACTGTCTAAAGGACTTTAGCACAATTTAATTCCTTTTTGAGTAGGTAGAGGTTCTTAGATACTTGCTCTTTCAAAACAAAACAAACTTTTCACACTTACACTTTTCGAACAAAGTTTTCAAAAACACTTCATACACTCTTGAGGACCGAAACAAGAGTTAAATTGAAGTTTTCAAACAAAACTCTTTTCAAAACCCACGAACACAAGAAAAGTAAAACTTTTTGAAAACATAGTGAGCAAGTACCTAAGAGCCCGTGGATAACCATGGATAGAAAGGGTGCTAACACCTTCCCTTTCTATAATCTACCTCCCGAACCCGAGAAACATCTCGAAAAGGAATTTTTCTGTGCTTTTGTCCTTTCCTTGTTGGATAAAATAAATGACGGTGGCGACTCTTTCTTACCGCGACATTTTGCGAAAACAAACGCAAACGCGAACCAGCATTCTAAAAACAGTCAGTTCTATTTCCACCGATCACACCAGGTGTACGGATTTTTTTTCATTTTCATCCCTTATTTTTACCCGAACCCTTTTGGTTCGCCGGGAAGCCCTTATTTTTGCCTAGGCCAGTCAACCTAGCAGGTCTTTGGTTATGCGTAGTATCTTTTCACTATGTCTGCATTGACGGGGTGAGGAAGGTCGTCACCATCCATGGTGGTTAGAATCATAGCTCCGCCTGAGAAGATGTTCTTAACCACAAATGGCCCTTCATAAGTAGGGGTCCATTTGCCCCTAGGATCACCTTGAGGTAAGATAATGCGCTTGATTACCAGGTCCCTAACTTGATACTCTTGTCATCTAACTTTCTTGTTAAATGCCTTGATCATCCGTTTTTGATACGTTTGACTATGACAAATAGCAGTAAGTCTCTTTTCGTCGATTAAGTTCAGCTGATCAAGTCGGGTCTGAATCCAGTCATCTTCGCTCAAACCTGCATCCTTCATGATTCAGAGAGAGGGTATCGGAACTTCAATGGGCAAGACTGCCTCCATGCCATATACCAAGGAATAAGGTGTTTCCCCTGATGACGTCCGTGCTGAGGTATGGTACCGATGAAGAGCAACTGGTAACATCTCGTGGCTGTCTTTGTATATCATTGTCATCTTCTGCATGATCTTCTTAATGTTCTTATTAGCCGCTTCGACAGCCCCATTCATCTTCGGCCGATAGGGAGAAGAGTTATGATGTTGTATCTTGAATTGCTCACAGAGCTCGGTGATCATCTTGTTGTTGAGATTGGTACCCTTGTCCGTAATGATCCTCTCTGTTACACCATATTGACATATCAGATTGTGCCGAATGAACCATTCCACGATGTTCTTAGTTACAGTAGAAAAGGAAGCTTCTTCAACCCACTTTGTAAAGTAATCAATTGCTACCAATATGAAACGATACCCGTTGGACGTTGTAGGTCTGATCTCGCCGATCATATCAATGCCTCACATTGCAAAAGGCCAAGGAGTTGTCAGGACATCCACTTTTTTTTAGTATCAATAAGGGTAGTGTGAGCCAACATGTACTGTCTCAGCCGGCGAACAGTCCATACCAAAGCATAGCAAGTTCTCTCGAGCAGTGAGTATCGGGTCTCACAGTCGGTAAACTTTTTGCTAAGGTAATAAATAGCATGCTCTTTTCGGCCATACTTGTCATGCTGCCCCAGCACACCTCTTTGTATTATCTAGCACTTTAAAGTATAAGATCAACGGTCTTCCTGAAATTGGAGGCATCAGAATTGGTGGCTTGGAGGTAGTATGGCCCTCTCTTCTTGAAGTAATAGACTAGCAAGTTCCTCAGGCACTTCACAATCGTCCTCACCTTCGTCCTTGGCTTGGTTGATCGGACTTTCGAAGTCATAACTGGCAGTAGCAGAGTCGTTACCAATGGGACCCAGAGTGGATGTGGACATGATATGTGAGTGTGTGTAAAATAGCTGTTTTGCAATATATAATAAAAGAAAAACAAGGAGCGCAAGATTTGAAATGCAAGAAACGTCCAATGCTTTTATTAATGATATATGAAGATGACACACATAAAGCCCTCACAAATGAAGCCACAGTGCCCCGGGTAAGACACCGGGCCATAAAGTTTAAAACATTGTCTGTTACAAATTCAAAACAAAAAGTTCATTACTGGGTAACAAAAGAATTAGGGATGAAGTCCTTTGTTGTCCAGTTACTTGATCCACCGTCAGTAGTAGGATAGATCCAGCTGTCAAACTCAGATTCTTCAACAACGTCTTCAATGGCATTCACTCATGAATTGCTGATAAACAGGGGAACTCTTCCGATCCGTGCACTCCGTACGGCCTTTTGAGCCTCTGCAGTGAAACCCAAACCAAACTTGTTAGTCTTCTGTGTAAAATCAGGGAGTCAGCCCCAATTTCCACACCCACCTTTCTCAACAACATCCCGGGCATCCTTAAAGGAATCCATCTTCATAGGAGAATCTTCAACAACAGTCTCAGCGGACGCCAGCGTCTGGGGAACCTCTTCAAAATGCTGAAATGGGGTCTCAATGAACTCTCCATCCATTTATACGTATCGGAAAGAGTTGAGGTGGCTAACCATGTACTCCTCTTCCCCTTGTACTGTCACAATCTTCCCTTTGACCGGGTACTTCAGCTTCTGGTGGAGCATTGAGGTTACGGCCCCAGCTTTGTGGATCCATGGACGATCCAACAAACAAGAATAAGATGGCCGAATGTCCATCACGTAGAATGTAGAGTTGAAAACCTGAGAACCAACCTTAATCGGGATATCAACTTCTCCGTGCACCATCCTCTTAGACCCATCAAAGGCCCTGACGATGATGTTTCTTGGTTTCAGCTCCAACCCTTCACAATCCAACCGGTCTAGAGCTTTGATAGGTAAAACTTTCAATGAAGAACCAGTATCCACCAATACATGAGCAAGAGTAGTGCCCCTGCATTCAATGGAGACATGCAGGGCATCATTGTGATTCTTCCCTTTAGCAGTCAAGTCGGCGTCAGAGAAACCCAAACCATTATCAGTAGTCAGACTGGCCACGCAATCCTTAAATTGATCAGCTGATGTTTCTTGTGGTACGTGCGCAGTCTTCAGGAATGCAATCAGAGCCTTGGCATGGGCCTCTGAGCATAACAATAGTGACAACATAGAGATTTTGGACGGGGTTTTCCCCAGTTGTTCAACTACATTATAGTCACTCTTTTTGATAATCTTCAGAATCTCTTCCATCTCTTGCCTAGAGGCTTCAACAGTGATTTTCTTCGGTGCCTCCGTCTGGGCAGGCACATAAGTGGTGATCCCTTTGCCCCGAGTGTCAGACGACTCGGCGACAGGGGTAAGAATAGGAACTTGAATAGGAATAGTAGCAGGTAAACTAGAAGGTGTGATACCAACAGGTTTCCAGGCAGTTGGTGGAGAGATATCAGGTGAGAAAAGTCTTCCGCTGCGGGTGACTTTAGCAGGACCAACAATGTTGTTGACGTCAGTATCAGCAGCCAAATCTTGTTTAACTCCATGAAAGTAAACATCGGCCCCATAATGCCAAGGGACAGCTTTATCAGAGGTGTAAGGGATAGGCCCCGGAACAGTGATGATCAATGGTCTTGGAACAGATGTAACTCTAACAGGCTTCCTCGAGGGAGCTTTGGAAGAATTGTCGAAAATGGTGATAATGGCAACTTCTTCAGTATGAACTATAGGAGAAATATCCTTCTCAAACAAAATTTCTTTATTATCCATCAGGTGTTGGACACCTGACTTCAAAAGATGGCAGTAGGTATGTAGGACGGAACACATAGGGAAATCTTCGTCACAGCCCGGAATTAAACCGGCTAGCAAAAGGTTCTTCATCACAGTCTTCAAGGGAGTAATGATGTCTTCTACGGAGGTCACGAATGAATCATCTTCTTCATATTTACTAGATGAATGAGACAGTTCAGCTTCCTGTCGCAACCTATTCCTAAATCTATGACCCATATTCAGGAAGGCCATCCTCTTCTTCTTCTTCTTATCCTTCAAGATAAGAGTCCTCAGATCTTGCTGACCCTTAGCCAAACTCATGAACATTTCCTGGAATTGGGTGTTTTGATCTTGTAGAGCTTTGATTGCTTGCTCAGTTGACGGTTCAGCAGACATGATGAGTGCTGAAATAAACAGCGAAGAAGATAAGAGACCTGTAATGGGTACCTGTTATGAAGTGCATGGGATGAAATGCGTATGATATAATTTCAAAGACATCGAGAGATTCAAATTCGTAAACAAGAAATGAAACACACTTTTATTAGATAAACTTTGAAATTCAAATTGTTCAACAAGTTGCCATTAAGGCGTTACAAGGAAGGAAATACTGAAAAGTAAATAAAAACTGGAAATGATCAAAAGATATCAACACTCCCATGGTCGTTTCTTGTCGATGTGGACATAGTCATTGAGAACCTACTCGTTCTGCAGCTGTCTTGTCAACTTCTGAATCTTCTGCTCTTGCTCGTTAAAATTTTCTAGGTAAGCATCCCGTTCTTCTCTCAGCTGCATCCAAGACCTTTTCAGTGCCCCAATGTCAGTGGGCATATGAGGATGGAGGATGGTTTGAAGAACCCCTTCTTCATCAGCAACTTCAACAATGATAGGTCGGACGACTTCATACGGCATACCCAGCTTTTAGGCACGGATACGGACCCATCTGAGATATGGCTCCATCAGAAGAGAAGTCTTTGTACCCAGCTCGTGTGGATCAGATCTCTGAACTCTATCACAAACCCTTATGAATCTGCGGCATTGCTCGTTGCTATCCTTTTAAAAATCAAAGATGATACTAGGCATTAGCAGCTCATGAGGTCCTTCTCTTCTGGCTCGCCCAAACTGACGTAAGGCCAAGCACGGATTATAAGAAATTCCTCCATGGGTTCCTATCAATGGAACATTGGGGTACTCCCCACAATGATTAATAATAGCCACCTCGTCTATACCCTTGATAGTCCAGATAATGTCATTATGAGAGAGAGACATAACCCTATAGGCCCAGCCCATGCCTTTTTTGTTCTTCAGCACTGATTTGGGGAGGTGCGAAATAAACCACCTCGCCAATAACGGAGCACAGCACATCAAGATTCCCCGCTTTCGAGCAGTACGGGCATAAAGCAGATGAAGAATGTCACCCAAGAGAGTGGGTACAGGATTACGAGAGATGAAGATTTTCACCGCATTCACATCAACGAAAGCATCAGAGTTGGGAAACAATACCAAGCCATATATCAGAAGATCCAGAATATCTTTGAATGCCTTAAAGTCTAGACTATCCCAGAAATAATTAGCCTTACCAACCAAGAACTTAGTCAGAAAGCCTTTTCTCCACTTCTAGTCTCCCAATTATCCATTACCTCAGCCTTTGTCAGATGAAGGGCTGAAGCAATCTCTTCTGGCCTAAGGGTCTTTTCCCAACCTATAAACGGGGTCTTCTCCAGAATAGAGATATCAAGCAGATCATAGAACTCTTCTAAGGTGGGGACCAACTGGTAGTCCTGAAAAGTAAAGCAATGGTACAGTGGATCATAGAACTGAACCAAGACTCTCATCATCTGTTCATCCATCTGGGAGGTGACCAAACTAAGAAGATGCCCATGTCTTCTGATGAAGGAAGTAGTATCGACCATCTTTGTAACCAAATCTTTAAGCAGAGTGGGAACCTGGACAAAGTTGATCCAGATGGTGTTTCTACGCATGGGTGCCATGACCTACAAGACAGAACAAAAATGAATCCCTTCTGTCTTTGAAATAGGTTAGTCTTGATGAAAGATGCATGCAATGTTATAATGTCATGATGTCATGATAGAAAGCACACCACAAGTATCCACAAATAGAAAACATGGTAAAGGCACACAAGTCACACAGAGAGCCCTTAGATTTCAGGCTGGCAAGGAGTCTAGGTACTACCCTCTTTCAGTTCAGTTGGTTCAAACCTGTCCTAAAAATAGTAACCGGGTTCTAGAGGATCTCAATATCACTAACTACCCTCGATCTGTCATAATTCCAGTTTAGCAACCTTTTCTTGCGGCCGGAATCATCGCGAGAGTTTAGTCTCAATGAGTGTAGCATACTGCTACTGTTCTATGGCCAAGTTGGTCAATTTAAAGGTTCTAAGGTCAGTTGGTGCTTAATGACCCCTTAGCAGACCCATATTCTCCTCGTTGCGCCACAAGGGATATCAGTACATACTAAAGTGCCACACCAACATAGCTACTGCTTCAACCGTATCGGTCTACGCCGTACAGTTCCCTTACAGTTTATGTCTACTTACCTAAAGGGTATCCCCCAGATCCGAGTTAGGATCTATAAAACTCCGATACAAGCCCACAAATATAAAGCATACAAAGTAAACAAGTGAAAATACAATGATCTAGTCCTAAGGTACACCCCACTTATTAAGCGTCCCCAACAGAGTCGCCAGTTCTGTGATACGGTGGGAGAGAACTGACTGTTTTTGGAATGTTGGTTCGCGTTTTGCGTTTGTTTTTTGCAAAATGTCGCGGTAAGCAAGAGTCGCCACCGTCTTTTATTTTATCCAATAAGGAAAGGAAAAAAAAGCACAAAAAAATTCCTTTTTCGAGATGTTTCTCGGGTCCGGGGGGTAGATTATAGAAAGGGAAGGTGTTAGCACCCTTTCTATCCGTGGTTATCCACGGGCTCTTAGGTACTTGCTCAAAGTGTTTTCAAAATTTGCTTTTCTTTGTGTTTGTGGGTTTGAAAAGAGTTTTTTGTTTGAAAGGTGTAAGTGCGAAAAGTTGTTTTGTTTTGAAAGAGCAAGTACTTAAGAACCATCTACCTACTCGAAAAAGGAATCAATCTGTGCTAATGTCCTTTAGACAATGCTATCCCACTATTGATGAGTAGGTAGCATCGTTGTTGGATTTTAAGGGTCAATTCGATTTAAGGGACGTGTGGTCACTAACACAATGTTAGGAGGCCTTAGCAGTAACCCTAATGTCTTAGATCATTTTTCCGAGGCAACCGTTTCGAGGAAACTATGATCTTTGGACAAGAGGGCGACCTCTAAAACTTCCTATACTTAATGACCACGTTCGAAGGCAACCAAGTGAGGTGTACACTAAGAGTGCGCATGTGCGAGTGTGTCGTTTTCAGTTTATTTTATCTTTGTACATGCCAATGGTTATCTATGTTGATTTTAGGTTAAACATTCGATCTTATCATGCATTCCCTATTACCAACATCTAACTGTTTATAAGTTGCGAAAATTAAATTGTGGAAATTAAAACTAACTATTACAAGGCGTCGGATATTTACATCGCCAAAAGCAACCCTAGAAATTAAAATGCGGAAAATAAATAAAGCGATAAAATAATTAAAGTCCTATTAAACTATTACATTCCGGGAAATAGATACAATATTGAAATAAATGGATCGCGTGTGGAAAAATTAAATCGGGCGCATTCTAGGGTTTTGACCCTTTTGTTTATTAAAGGAAAAGATTTTTTGGTTTATTTTTGAATTAAAAGAAAATAGACTAAACTAATTATTGAATTAATAAATTAATTAATTAATAAAAATATTTTGGGGTTTTTTAAGTAATTAAAGAAATAAAAATAAATTAATCAAAGTTAATAAAACCTAATTGTCTAAATTGATTTTAATTATTACAAAAGATATCAAAGTTATTCCTAATTAAACTAAATTAATTAATTAATTTTATTAACAAAAATAAATTACTGAAATTTAATTTAAATAAGAAAATATTTTTTGGTTTTTGATTTTATTAAGAAAAAGTTTTAATTGGTTAGTTAAATAATAAAAATAATAATAATAAATAAGCAAAAGAAATAAGAAATAGAAATAGAAATACTCAGGGGGGTTTGGGCTTGAAAGGAGGTGAGAATTGCAATTTTATGGCCCAATTATGCAGGCCTGCGTTGACCTTTGGGACTTCCATGTGACACGCTGACTTGAGAGTTTGATGGACATCTCATCTGGACCACCAGATCTGGCCTGGGGCCATCTGGCAAGCATCTGAGTGAGGGAGTATGATGGATCCCACGCTGGATCACCTATTGAAAAATAACAAACAAATGCATGGGGGACCTGGGATTCGAACCCAGGTCCTGTGAGTCATTGAGCAACGCTTCTACCACTGCACCAACACGCTTCTATTGTTATCACAATGGATAATAATAATAATATAGAAAACAAATTAGTTATGCCAGAAAACAAATAAAACACGCGCCAAGTTTGAATCAGCGAATGGGAGGGGGATGCGTCATCATCTTCTTCGTTCACCCTGGTTATTTACCTACGGATTTGTATCCGCGGCTAAATTCGCATGTCATTCCAAAAATCCTTTCTAGGCCATGGAAATTTATACCAAGCACATGGTTGTGCTCGTCTAGGCCTCATGAGCACGAAATGCCCAAAAACACAAACCAAGAACCCTTGATTCGGCTATGGTGTTACAGGTCATATGAATGCAATCAAATAATGCAGAATGCTTCTAAATTGAACGATAAGCATGAATATACCAATAATTTGTCAAAAAAAATACAAGAACATGAGGATACGATTTCGAATACAGGGCGGTTTTTTGAGAGACTTACAGCGCGATTGAGAGGGTATGAGAGCGTGCTTTTGATTGCTTCTGACTCAGTGATTGCCCAGCAATAAAGTGGTGTTGAGATTTGTCCCTGAATTGGCCTATATGCACGATTTCAGTTTCAAGCTTTTTTGCCAATTTTTTTCAAGTTTTCTTTTGATGATTATGCAGCCTCCAACCTCCCTTCTCGCGTCCTTTGCCTTGTATATGTATAAAGCAATGTATTAGGTCAAGTTTTGTGGACTAAATCCTTGTACATTATGGCTATAGGATTTGATTTGATCCTCCAATGATAACTTTCCAAATTTGCCCAAAATCCATCTTTTTGTTCATGATATGGTGAGATACGAATTTGATTCAATTGATGATGATGATTAGGTCCTGAAATAGCCAAAAAGAGATCAAATAATCAATGTTTGGATTTTATTTGATTTAAATTGATTTAAAATGAAATAATTCATTAAAAAATCAAATTAAATAATAAAATTGACAAATGGTCACAAGGTTGAATCTAGGACACATGTGTAGTGTGACAAGATCAAATTAAGTGGAAAAGAATGGGCCCATTTGACAAAATTTGGAGTTTTGGGGATAGTTGACTTTTGGCAATTTTGCAAAAATGCCTAACTTCAACAATGCATAACTTCTTCAATTTTGAACTTTTGGAAGTGTTAATTGACTTTTTAGAATGCTTGAGATGTCCTATAACTAACACGTTTGGTCTCATATCATTTTGATATTCCATTATCAAGTTATAAGCTTTGGGAAAAAAAGGTGTTTTTGTTGACTTTCAAAAATGACCTATAATATCCAAATTTGTAACTTCTTGTGAGTGCATTTCTTGATCTTGGGGTATGAAGATGGATTGTAGGAGATTTCATCCCATTAAAAATGAGCTTTGGATGGGTCATTTCTAATAAAGTATGTGAAAGTTATGCTTGGTTAAAGTTGAGTTGACTTTTCCTGCAAAACCCTAATTTAGCAACTTTTGAGTCTTGATGAATTTTGAGCAATCCTTGATGAATCATGATAAAAACTTGATCAAATGATGTAATATCCTTCAAAATGAGAATGTTGACAAAAAATCTTGAAGTTTGACTGTTTATAGGTCACAGTTGACTTTTTCCCTAGCACAGTCGATTTTGGGACTCTTTGAGCAATTGGCTGACCAAACTTCCTCTGCAAGGCTAAAATTTGACATGGATAAACTTTAGAACATATTAGAAAATTGGGTATAACTTGAGGTAATTTGTATGCAAGGACCTTGATGCAACACAAAACCCTAATTTGGAATTGACTGCCTTAGGAGATGACTTGACTGTCCAACTCTTGACCAATCTTGAGCCATTTGGAGATTTTTCTTGAAATGTCTTGGGAAATATGAGAGGGAAAATTTTGGGGTACAACAGCAAGTGACTCACATCTTTCACCAGGTTTAAACCTTCATGTCTCTCAATGGAATTTGTGGCTGGATCGTGGTGAGCAGGCATGTGATTTTGTATTACATTTTGGTTGATCGTTTGGAGTAAACTCAGTGACATTTGAGTCAAGTAAATCTTGCACCTTATGTTTCAAGGATCTACAATTTTCATTATCATGACCAGGCGCTCCAGAATGAAAGTTACATCTTACATTAGCATCATAATTGGCATGTAATTTTTACGGAGGATTAAAAATGCGAAGTTCCACCAATTGTAATTTGAGTCAACGTAGTAGTAGTTGTGTGTTGGACATTGGTACTGCGTCAAAGTTTCTCTCAGGATACTTTGACTTTTATTTATACTTCCTGGGGGCATAATTTTGTAGTGGGTGTTGAGCAACACTTTGTTGAGAATTTGATGGAATTATTGCAGCAACTTGTTGACAGGATACTTGGTATGCCTTCCCTTTCCCTTTGGAGGAAAGCACAACATTGGCATCTCCTTCTCTCTTCTTAGCATATCCCTCAAAAGGCTTTTTTGTTCAATTTGAAAATCTTGCATTAGAAGCTTGAATTTTCCCCATCTTGATGCCAACTTAAACATGTTCACCAGCCATAACCAGCTCTGAAATAGAGTAGAGGTACTTCTATGTTCCAATCATCATTGAATAATAAGGACCTTACAACATCCCCATGAACATGTCCATTAATTCTCTTTCCATTGAAAGGGGTTGTACTCTGGCAGTGAGCTCCTTCCACCTTTGGGTGTATTCTTTAAAAGACTCACTTTCTCTTTCGGTAAGATTCTGGAGTTGAGTGCGGTTAGGACCCATATCTGTGTTGTGTTGGTAGTGTTCGATAAAGGCTTCAGTTAAATCTTTCCAGCTACGAATGTGAGTCTGTTCTAGCTGCATATACCATTCCAAGGATGCCTCAGATAGACTATCTTGGAAAAAGGGCACTAACATTCTATTATCCTCCGAGTAAGCCGACATCTTTCTGTAAAAATCTCGGATATAATTTATAGGACAGGTCGTCCCTTTGTACTTGTCAAAATCTGGCGCTTTGAATTTTGAAAGGATTCTGATACCAGGAACTAGACCCAAATCTATCATATCTAGTTCAGTAACATCATTGCCCTACATGGCCTTATACCTTTTTTCAAGTAGTTGAAACTTTCTCTCGGTTTTGGCGGGTAAAGCGGCATCTTGTAGAGAAAATATGTCTTCTTGATCATCCACCAGATTTGGAGCTGGGATACCGACAGTTCTCCTAGCATGTGACATCTGCATTCCCTTAGGAGTGGGTTGATGAGTATAACCATTTGATTGGAATCCACAAGGAGGAATAAAGGTGAAGTCTACGAGACGAACAAAACCAGTTATGGGTAGAGGTATAAAACCAGTGTCAGGAGATGGTGCAAGACCAACAGCAGGAGGTGGTGCAAAACCAGCAGGAGGAGGTGGAATTCCATTATTTGGGGGTGGAAATCCAGCTGAAGTTTGAGTAGGGACTTCTATAGTGGGAGGCCTATGAACAACTTCCATGAACTCTTATTGACCTTGAGCTATAGTTCCCATGACTTCCATGAATTGGTCTATCTGTTCTCTAACAGTGGTTCTCATTTAATTTAGATCTTTGTTGATTTCTTCCATTGCTAGTCTTGGTATGTTGCCTCGATTATTGTAGTTGTGGGACGTCAGCTTGCCAAAATAAAAAAAGAATTGAAATTAGGAAGAGGTTCGACCAGTTATGGATGCATGAATGCATGTATGTGATGAATAATTTTTCTTGATGTTTTTTTTATTTCCAGGGATCTTTATTTATTGCGTTAAGAGTGATCAAAACATAGATAGACAACAAAATAAGATACATTTCATTCATCATTCATCTTTTGAAAAACATACAACTAGAACATAATGGAAAGTACAAACTGGACGAAAAATAAACTAAAGATCCCTCCAACAGGCCTGAAGGTGATCACTACAGTTATAATAAGAAAACCCTGGGATATTTCTCCAAACTCTATATTGACAAGTCTTTCCCACCATAAATACTCCTCACTCCAATCTAGAGCTTCTTCAAAAAGTTTCTTAGTCCTTGCTTGCCCAAGATTCTTGAGTAATTCATAAATAAGTATCTCCCTCTGGTCGAGAGCGCCTTCCAAATGATTGATTTCCTCATGAAGTTGTATCTTGTCCAAGTCTTCCGATTGATCTTTGCATCCTTGAGCCTTAAGTTCTTCTATTGTTGCTAGAGCTTCCTTCAGTTGTTGTTAACATCTCGTAAGTTGGTGAATGGTCTTCATCCCTTTGGTATGTTCCCTTGTAAGTACTACTCCTCTTGACTTTGCGAGAGTATCCCATTATTTATTCAATCTAGAATTCTCCCTTAGTATGCTATCCACTTACTCCTTGTTATAGTTGATGGTGGGGTAAGATGATCTTAGATCCTTGTCAATCCTCAATATCTTGATCGTTTCTTTGTCAATCAACCTATTCTTTTCCGCAAACAACTTATCTTTTATCTTGACCTGATAAGCCAGCTCATTCTTTGTGATGCCTGCTTTGGTAGCTCGTGCCCTTAACTCTTCATTTTCCGCACTTAGCTCTTGGTTAAGGATTTGGACCTCCATGAAAGTGACGGTAGGTGGTGAAATAGGTGGTGGATACATAGGATCCTCAAAAGGAAATGGTAGTAAATAAGTTTCAACTCTTTTCTTCACCCATTCAGTGTAGGGTGTTTTTGTTGTCCAATCCTTCCTTTCCTTGTGATGAATCTTCTTCTATGATTCCCTTACCTTCGCTAATAGTTCGAAATCTTCTCCTTTGTTGTAGAACATAGTTTCCTTCACATCTTCCTCTTTTAGTGGACCTGGTAGAGAGTAACCTAAATGACGCTGAGACATCACGTGGTTGTAGTTGATCCCTCTTTTGGTACCCATGAGTGGAACATTTGGGAACTCGCCACAACTGAAAATGATTTCAATACTAATGTAATCATTTCTTGACCATTTGATATCATGATAAGTGAAAGCCGTGATACTTTTTTGCCACTTGAAGGTTTGTTCGTTGTCCATAAGAGGTCCTTTTACAGGAAAGTGAGCCATGTACAACTTGTACAAGAGTGGCATGCAACAAATCACAGTTCCTCCTTTCCTGAACCTTGAATGAAGGGCATGGTATGTGTCATCAAGAAGTGTAGGTATGGTATTTGCGATCACAAAAATGGTGACTATTTCTGCAGCAATGAAATCTTCTTGGCTGGAGAACAAAACAACCCCATAAATCATAAAAGTTAGAAAAGCAATGAAGGCATCCCAACTCTCACTTTTAGCAAACACTATGGATTTATCCATCAATAGTTGTAAATTGAAACCCAAGGTACCATCCTTAATAGGATCTCAATTATCTTTTACTTATTCTAAGGTCAAATGAAAAGCTTCAACAATCAAGTGTAGCTTCAGGGTACCTTGTGAAGTGACAAAACAGGTGTGATTCTTGATTTTGACTCCTAGAATGTTAGCATATTCTTCCAATGTGGGAGCCAGCTGATAGTCCTGAAATGTAAAACACCTTAGAGGAGGGTCATAAAACTGGATGAGAGTATGTACGGCCATGGTATCAACCTTGGTGTTCATAAGAGGAATAAGGTTACCATAAGTCTTCTTGAAGTCATCTTCATATGGAATAATCAGAGTTGCCACCTAACTTTATTTATCCCAAGAAAAATAGGGAAAGGAAAATATAGAGAAAACATTTGATATTGGGAAAAGAACATGGTCTCGCTACCAAATCTCGGGTAAGAGGGTCGATTACGCAAGGGGAAGGTATTAATACCCCTCACGTCAGTGGTATTCCACAGGATCCACTCTTGTTTATTTTATGCTATGAGTGTGTTTATCTAAAATTTACTTACTAAAAGGGAAACGTATGCATAAATTTATTGGAAAAAAGAAAGGGTTTTTATTAGTGCATTCACGTGAGAATTGAAACTCCATGTCGACGTATCCTCAAGGGAATCAAAACACCGTAGTTCTTCTTAAAAATATTTTATTTGTTGTGGGTTTTTGATGGATGATAATAAATTTGCATTCTAACAGTTAACGTTGCCACTCGACTGTTGGAGACTATACATTGTTGTTTTGTATAAAATGGAGTTAATATATCCTTTTTGAAAATGTTTTAAAGTGAAAAATCCCTAAGCACTACTACGGAAAACCAAATTAACAATGGTTAGAATATATATATATATATATATATATATATATATATATATATATATATATATATATATATATATATATATATATATATATATATATATATATAACAACGCGGGCACAAGCGTTGTTATGTAGAGTGTCGTTGAATATATGATACTTACAATCACGGCCCAGTAGTCATTGTAATAAACTGGAAAGCGCGCTCCTTATCACAATGTTTTTCAAAATGAATATTGTGATAAATTTAATGGTCCTATGTTCAATTCCCAGATGCGGCGTTTTGATATTTATTTTTTCTGAAAAGCGCGAGATATTATAATGGTTATGACTTTAACCGTTGTTAAATGTTCTACATAATTAACAGATATTATCCTACTTTTATAATTCATCACATTTTTTAAGCTGTATTATTATTCACCATATCACAACAGAAAATAAAATTCACATTTGTGATAAATTTATCTGAATAATATTAATTGTATCATATTCATGATATCACATAATTGTATCATATTTAATTATACAATAACAAACATCCTAAAATTTATCAGAATAAACAATCTACAGTTTACACATCACATAACATCACATAACTCTAAAGACCTATAATTTCAAATAATTATACTTAATAGTAAAAATACTTGGAAACTATAACATACATGAATATATTATGAATAAAGAATAAATTAAGTACCTCTTAATTTTCCCAAATGCCTTCTTCATGATCAATTCGGATAGCATGGACAATATCTCCATCAACTATATCATATGAGGTAGGAACTTGTGTTGTGTAAGAAGGTGTGGACGAAATATCATGACTTTTATCAATAAGAATATATGTTTTCCTTGGAGAATGATTAACGATTTCCCCGATATGTCTGATGGACCGGTAACATAGAAAACTTGTTTTCCTTGAGAAGGCATGATGAATGGTTCGGTCATAAAAGATGTTTTGCCAAGGTCGACCCGGGTGAATCCTAAGTTATCAATGTGTACACCATTACTATTATAGGGAACCCACTTGCATTTAAATAAATACACTTTAGAAATAACATAATCAATATCCCAAATCTCATCAATGACACCATGAAACACCGTAGTTGCCAATACAGGATTCTCATCTTTCAAACTAGAGAAATATATCGATTCGGCTTTAACCATAACCTCACTATTTTGTATTGTACTACGATCATCTTTTGATTTTGTATAAAAGGTATAATGACCAATGTTGTATACAGTCCAAGAAATAACATAAAATTTTGGCTCGTACGACAACCATTTAAGCATCTCGGATGCACTACGATCATTAGATACACTTTTATTAAACTAGTCTATGAATCTCTTGTTATACTCTATCAACAACAACTTGTCACTCATTCAGGGATATTTTTCCTTAAAATCCTTTTGTGAGTATCTATGAAAGGTTGAACTTCATTTATATTATTCAATATATAGAAATGTGCTTGAATAACTACACTCCGAGCTATTGACTTAACATTAAGACCTTGAAGACCTCTTTCGTCTATGTGATCAGTTTGACGAGACTTTGGAATACCTATAGAATCTGCTTCTGACAAATAGTTTGTAGAAAACTCAAGAGCTTCTTCAGTGATGTACCTTTCAACAATCGAAGATTCTGGTTGATGATGATTCTTTGTATACCCTTTAAATATCTTCATATATCGCTCTATTGGATACATCCACCTTAAATAAACTGGACCACAATATTTGATTTCTCTGACTAGATGAACAAGTAAGTGAACCATAATGTCAAAAAATGATAGATAAAAATACATCTCCAATTGACACAAGATTATGGCAGCCTCATCTTCTAATTCATCAAATTTTTTGAAATCAAGAACTTTATTACATATGGCATTAAAGAATAAGCACAATCTCTTTATAGTTACTCTCACATTCTTTGGTAAGATCCCACAGATAGCCACTGGTAGAAGTTGTTGCATCAATACATGACAATCATGAGATTTTAAAATAATTAACTTGAGATCTTTCATTGATACAAGTTTCTTTATGTTTGATGAGTAACCTTGCGGAACTTTAACACCATGCAAACACTCGCAAAAAAATTTCTCTCCCATTTTATATAGAGTGTGACATGTTGGAGAAGATCAGTTCTTTTTCCTTTCTCTATTAGAGCCAACTATTTTCGTATACCCATTGCCTCCATATAAATACGGGTAGCCTTACTATCTTTAGTCTTTCTTGGAATATTTAGAAGTGTGCCAATCAAACTATCACACATATTTTTCTCTATGTGCATCACATTAAGACAATGTCTAACATAAAGACTTGACCAATATGGAAGATCAAAGAAGATGGACCTCTTTTCCTTATATTTTTTGCAACTTCCCTTTTTTCTTTTTCTCTCTTCTTGAAGACAACATTAATGTGTTCTTGTCGTTAATAAATTTCATCCCCGGTTAAAGGTTCATGAGCCTCATCAAACTCTTGCTCTCCATTAAAAGCCTTCTGCAATCTATGATAAGGATGACCGGGTTTTCAAATTTTTTGATGCCCAAGGTAAACGGTATTTTTTCTAAACTCAAGTTGGTGATAACAAGTATTATCTTCACAAATAGGACATGATTTATGTCCTTTGACACTATATCCAGCCAAGTTACCGTAAGCAGGAAAGTCGTTGATTGTGCAAAATAACAATACACGTATCTTAAACTTTTCTCTAGAATATGCATCATCAACCTCAACGCCTTCATTCCACAAGAGTCGTAGATCATCAATTAATGAACTTAGATAAACATTTATGTCGTTACCAAGTTGTCGTGGTCTAGAAATCATCATATTTAACAGTATATACTTGGGATTCATGCACAACCAAGGAGATAGGTTATAAATAGTGAGAAGAATAGGCCACGAAAAATTATTAGTGCTCGGATTACCAAAGGGGTTCATTCCATCTGTGGCAATCCCAAGCCTAAGGTTTATTGGCTCAACTCCAAAATCCAGAAACAACGAATCAATTTTCTTATATTGCAATGAATCAACTACATGGCGAATATTTCCATCACGAGTTATTTCATTTGCATGCCATCTATGATTCATTGCATCATACAATATACTCCAGACCCATTGGACAAAATATCTTCTTGGCCTCATAGAAACGATCCGACAATTTGTTATCTTCGGGTAACATTTTCTTTAGTAATTCAAGTAATTCTGTGAAACTTTTATCTGACCATCCATTTTTTTCCTTCAGATAAACAACTTTAATACCACTGACAATCATGTAAAATTTGTGTACCCCTTATATAAAGGGGTGTCTTGATCAGTACATATAGTATCATAAATATGAGCATTCTTAAAAGAAGATTGTTCAATATCATAGAACATATCCTCTAGCTGATTTTCTATATATTCATCTTCATCCACTCTTTAACTTTGTGGCACCTGACTATGATCTTTATGCACCTCACCATGCCACGTCAAAGGTGCTGGAATATTTATTCCTTTGTACCCTTATCAATATTTACGCAAGTAACACAAGGACAATAAAAGATACCATCATTGTTGGGAAGATGTTTATCAATGTATTCAAGGAATTCAAGAACTCCTTTCTCATAAACCAGACTTAGTCTATTGACTTTCATCCAACTACAATCCATAACAACTTTTGAAATTTATACACATATGATAATGTGAAAATCTAATCCTAAAGCTTTTGAAAAATGTATTCGCATACTGACTTGAGCATATATATAACATAAACAAAGAAAAAAGGAATGAAGATGTTGAAGATTACCGTACTGCGAAGCTGAAGAATCAAATAAATAAACAGGGTGAAGATTTGAGCACATAAAACATAATCCAAGAAAAAATGAATGAAGATCTCGAAGAGTATCATACTGCGAAGCTGAAGAATCAAATGAACAAACAGGGTGAAGATTTGAGCACATACAACATAAACCAAGAAAAAATGAATGAAGATGGTTAAGAGTACCATACTGCAAAGCTGAAGAATCAAATGAACAAAAAGGGTGAAGATTTGAGCTCCAAATGAATGGATACGAAGATGAAGAATCTAATGAACAAATAGGGTGAAGATTTGAGTATATACAACATAAACCAAGAAAAAACGAATGAAGATGTTGAAGAGTACCATACTGCGAAGCTGAAGAATCAAATGAACAAAGAGGGTGAAGATTTGAGTTCCAAATGAATGGATATAAATATTTGAGCCATTGTTGTCGTCTTTGGCTCGCTTGTTCACCTGGGGCGTCTTATGAAAGAAATACGAAATAAATTTTATTTTAATTTATCTGTAAACACTTTAATCGCGGTGGATAAAGCAATCATAGTGGAAACTTAAGTCATATAACAACAGTTGAGTTATTCACCGTTGTTAAATCATTTACAATTTATTTTTTAAAATAATATAAATAGGTGACACACGCTTAATGTACTCTAAAAAATGGGAAAAAATGTGTTTGTTGGGAATCGAAGCGTGCTACACATCATATTTTACTATGGTGTTTAAAATAAATCGTCATTAATAAATCCAACAACTCACTAGGCGCGGAAATTTTAACCTATTACTACGGTGTATATGGATGAGTCGTAAACATGGCGTTGTTATTTGCGTGTTTTGTAGTAGTGAAGACAAAAATGATTTGGATTTGGTTTGTGTTTTTGTTAGGAAGAGAGTATTAAGTGGACCCTCATCCAAGGAGACACTCATCACCTTCATACCTTTAAGTTTGAAAGGGTTTTAATTATTGTTAAGTGTTTTTGGATTTTTGATTGAGAAAAGATTTTAGTCTTAATGATACAATGCAAAAAGAAAAGAAAAGTCTAATGGGGGAGACTTATTGATCCTAAAGTTGTCATACAATGATGGACTTAGGGTTTTGGACTGAGGGGAAATTATATCCTAAAGTTGACATGCTTGGATTGAAATCCTAACGTCTACCTTGGTTCAAATTTCATTAAGGATTTAAGTTGAACCAAGTGATCTTATGGGTACATCTCATTCAGAAATCAATGATCACACAAGTGGATGAGAATCCATGGGTTTATTTGGTAGAAGTTGTGACAAAAGAGTGAAAGTTGAAAACATGTTTTTAATGTTTTATAGTTTATGCTTTAAAAGAGTTTACGAAGGAAATATGCTTAAAAATAAGACTAACTTGTGAAAGCATGGATGAATTGGATGTTTGAAACATGTGTATGCATTATAATCAAAATTGAAAGTCATGGAGCATAGCTTTTTATTTTGAACATGTTTCATGATTTTATATGAATTTGGATGAGAAAAAGTCCTAAAAAGGCTCAAGCTATCATGAAAAGCTTACTCAAGTGTCATGATATCTTATGAGAATCAAGATCTATCATGGTAAAATCAAGCTTTGTGAGCTAGGTTGAGAAATTGATCAAAGGGTTATCAAAAGCCCCTTTAAATCCCTAAAAAGTGATGACTTTGATTTAATTGAAAAATAATAAAATTAAAAATATTTTTGTGATATTTTTTAATATTCATAAAGTATAGGTGAAAAATTAGTAGTGTGCAAAAAATCAGCTGAAAAATGTTAAATTTGAGTGTAAAAAGAAATGAATGAAAATGAATAAAAATTAAGTGAAAAAATAAAGTTAAAAATGAAGAAAATAGGCAAAAGGGTACTATTGGGGCTCAAACCCATGTCCCTATAGTAACAAGTGCACATTCTTTACCACTGGGGTGGCTGTTTCATATGGTTAAATTTCCCCTGTTGCTGCTGTAGAGCGGCAAGCAAAAAGAAAGTTATTAGTTTACCGAGTGATATTTAGGTTATATCATATCGTGTCCACAAAGATTGGTTATTGAATTATCGTTCGACAAATTTCTCGCTAATGAGTTTGGGATTGAATGGGTTGTAAAGAAAATGTTATCAATATAAAGTGAATGTATAAAAAGGAAAAAGGAATAACTTATCAAGCATGCATATATACCACTTCTCAAATACTTAAACCTATTGACTTGTTATACTCAACCTACAATATTCATCAATGTCACTACGTATCACTCACAACCTAAGTCATTTCTAACACAAATTGATAGGCCGACTGCATCACCTCAGTAGTGATCTCTTAACTACCTCAATAACACAGAAGTCAATTGTGCCCGCTTGCATCGATGATCTCTTAGAGCGACACAAACAACACATTGGCATTAAGCTCTGATACCCAAGTAGATGTTAGCTCTAAATCTATCTCTAGAGTTCAGAAACTAAAAGATAATCATCCTAGATAAGAATCTAAGCAGTATATGTCTATAACAACTCAAATCCCCAACACATAGCAAAAATCTAGGACAACAGTCCACAAAGATTCGTAAAGTAAGTTTTATATAACTCCAAGGGCGAAAAATATACATCAGTTCAAAGAAAATATGCATAAAAACCCAACCAATAGAGAATACATAAAAAGGAAGAGAAATGAACCACAGATCTACCGGTTTATCAGCGTCGATCAAATAAAAATCCACCCCGGATCATCCGTATGCAAGCTCCATAGCTGTTATCTAAGCTAATCCTAATAAACTTTACAGGTTGATGGAGTTGGGAGCAAAATCTTCCCCAAAACCATCCCTAAAGAAATGAATGAAATGAAGTTATAAAACAAATCTCAGCAGAACGCGCTAAGCGTGTCTGGCGCGCTAAGCGCGACTTGCTTATTTTACACAGCAAACTGACCTAAACCGCGAGAAGCGTGCTATCCGCACTAAGCGGGCTTTAAAATGTTAGTTTTGAAAAATTGTAAAATACAAATAGTGCGCTACAAAATACGCTAAGCGATACTCGTGCTTAGCGGCCTCTGCGTACTAATCAGGATCTCCTGGACAGAATGTCCCAAAACTAGTCTTTTATTCCAAAAACGCGTATCTGGAGCCGTGCCTTCGATACCTTATTCCTCAATGCTCCAAAAGGCAACAAATACCTACAAAATGAATGGAAAAACATCAAATAATACACTATGTACACAAAAACACAAATAAACACAAACTAAATGTATTTACACAAAAATTGGGTTTATCCAATGATATTAACAACAAAAAGTCGATAAGTGCAACAAAAACTATATGCAAAAATAACTACAATTTTCACTTATCAAATTGTCCCCAACTTGAACTTGTTTGTCCTCAAACAAGGCCAAACAACTCAAAGAACCAAAAGTAATAAACCAAAGAATCATGAATCAACAAGTTTTGAAAACGGAAAACAAATGCAATGGGTCAACTGAAAAACGATACACACAAAGAAATATACTTACCACTAAACTCTGACAATAACATAAATATGAAACAAATGCTAAATACAAAAATTATGCCAAACATTCTAAAACAATACTAGTTCACAAATGAATCACAAGTAGCAACCACAATCATCGGTAGATGAAAAGCACACAAAAATGGGGTATTTTCACTCATCCAACAATCTTGCAAACAATAGACTAAATTATGCATTCATCCAAAAATTTACATTGAAAATATAAAAGCAAGAATCCCAAGGGCTTTTCAAGGTTGTGCCATGGTCGGGTGAACAAGCAAGGGATAAGTCCTAAAGCTAATCGAAACAAAAACTTTCCTAAACCTGAGGGAGTGATCAATTCACCAAAGTTTCAAACAATAGAATTGCAATCAAACTTCTTCTTCATCCCAAGTGTTACACCAAACACACATCACTTATTAACACAACATTATTCCAAACTCTTTTTGTTTTTCTTTTTCAAAGCTTTTTTCAATTTTTTCTTTCTTTTTATTTTCTCTCTTTTTCACACTTTTTTTCCTTCTTTTTATTTCTTTCTCGGCCTCATATAAATCAACCAATAAATACACAATCATTTTTCTCCCCAACATGAATTCAACCATACATTAAAGTGAATACTCCCTATTTTCTAAAATAAGGTAAAAATTCAAACCAAAACAATGGTTGAGGGTTCAAGAAAACGACGAATCAACATCCATGCAAAAAGGGAAACTAAGCACTCATAGACAAGAATTTAGAAAATACAACATGGATATCGACAAAAAGCTCAAAGGGGTTACTAAGATCACACACTCACAAGGTGAAATGACTATTTGGCCAAGGTAGTTGTGCTCAAAATGAAACAAGAAATGCCTTGATCATGTTCAAGATTTCATACAATCAACACAAACAAAAGATTAATCATAATAAAATTCAGTTAAAACAAGAGTTGTGGTCTCCAGCATATGTGAACAATGGAAAGCTACCTCACAAAAAGGGTAGGAACTAAAGTAATTCACAAATGAACAAGTATACAAAAGAATGGATGGAATAAAAATTGTAAAAAGTCTAAGTATCATGAATATACTAAAGTATAGAAACCAATAAACACATACCTCGAACGTGTAAAAAACTTTAACAAAATCATTACCACGCATTCGCAAGGTGGAACACTCAAACTTGGAAAATCACCAAAAGCAACCTCAAGTTATCGAGCCAAAATTGAGTCCAAAAAACAAAAGAAAGAATTAAAAATATTAATATTATTTGCTATTTAAAGCCTAAATGGAAGTGGGAAAAGGGAAAATCAAGAAAAAAAATTATAAAGAGTTCACTGGTTCTTAACAGTAGAACGAGCTAAGCGGCATAGAGCGCGCTTGGTGCGCTACACCAGTTGCAGAAAAATAGGACAACAACTGGTACAGCTGCTATGCAAGCTCCACAATCACCTACACAACCTCAATGCACATAATATTCACAACATACAAACTTCCTCAAGCTAAACACGACAAGCTTGTGGAAAAACACAAATTTACATAACGAATCAAACGATTCAAAGTGAATTAACAAGTTGAAAAGTGAAATTTTGAAAATTTAAAATAAGTCCAATTTCAACTTGTTAAAACACAAGTCACATATAAAAAATGAATATAAACAAAACATGCTTGTTTTACGTTGTAAGCTTGACGCCTTTATTGTGCGAGCTAGTAACCTCCTCTCATCATGCCATGGTATTGTCACACCGTGCAAACCTAAAGAAAGTGTCCTAACATCCATACAACAAACGTTATGAAAACGAGACAATTTACAGTAATACGTGAAAACAAAGAAAAAACACATATATGCACAAGTATCATATACAAGTTAATTTACAATTTCTATACATCATATACATTAATTACAAAACTCAAAAACCAAATAATTATCGCAATGCAAAAACAATAGAACCAATCCCCGGCAACGGCGCCATTTTGTTGCTGCTGTAGAGCAGAAAGCAAAAAGTAAGTTATTAATTTACCAGGTGATATTTAGGTTATATCATATCATGTCCACAGAGATTGGTTATTGAATTATCGTTCGAAAAATTTCTCTTTAATAACTTTGGGTTTGAATGGATTGTAAAGAAAAAGTTATCAACAGAAAACAAATGTATAAAAAGGAAAAAGCAATAACTTATCAAGCATGCATATATACCACTTCTCACAGACTTAAACCTATTGACCTGTTATACTCAACCTACAATATTCATCAATGTCACTACGCATCACTCACAACCTAAGTCATTTCTAACACAAATTGAGAGGCCGACTGCATCATCTCGGTAGAGATCTCTCAACTACCTCAGCAACACAAAAGTCAAATGTACTCGCCTACATCGACGATCTCTCAGAGTGACACAAACAACACATAGGCATTAATCTATGATACCAAAGTAGATGTCAGCTCTAAATCTATCTCTAGAGTTCAGAAACTAACAAATAATCATCCAAGATAAGAATATAAGGAATATATGTCTATAGAAACTCAAACCCTTAACACAGCAAAAATCTAAGACAACAATCCATAAAGATTCGTAAAGAAAGTTTTATATAACGCCAAGGGCGACAAATATACATCAGTTCAAATAAAATATACATACAAACCCAACCAATATAGAATACACAAAGAGGAAGATAAATGAACCGTAGATCTACCGGCTTGTCAGCACCGATCGAAGAGAAATCCACCCCGGATCATCTTTATACAAGCTCCATAGTTGTTATCCAAGCTAATCCTAACAAAATTTACAAGTTGATTGAGTTGCGAGCAAAAACTTCCCTAAAACCATCCCTAAAAAAATGAATGAAATGAAGTTATAAAACAAATCTCAATAGACCACGCTAAGCGCGGCTTGCTTATTTTACACATCAAACTGACCTAAATCGCGCTAAGCACGCTATTCGCACTAAGCGGGCTTCAAAACATTGGTTCTGACAAATTGTCAAATGCAAACAGCACACTACAAAATGCAGTGAGCGGTACTTGCGCTTAACGGCCTCTGCACGCTAAGCGGGCTCTCCTAGACAAAATATCCCAAAACTAGTCTTTTATTCCGAAAACGCGCATCCGGAGCCGTGCCTTCGATACCTTATTCCTCAATGCTCCAAAATTAAACAAATACCTATAAAATGAATAGAAAAACATCAAATGATATAATATGTACACAAAAACACAAATAAATACAAACTAAACCTATTTACACAAAAGTCGGGTTTATTCAACGATATTAACAACAAAAAGTCGATAAGTGCAACAAAAAGTATATACAAAAATAACTATAATTTTCACTTATCACCCCCCATTCAATATAATATGAACCCTTTTTCAGATAAACTTTTAAAATGCCATCTTCATGTTCCTCTCGTGAACATACTAACACACCACCATGGATGATTTTCGAAAACTCTCATTTCTCATCCATTTTGAAAACTTCAAAAACCAAACTTACTTGATTTTTAACAAGTAACCCAACCATCTAATTTTTGAAAGCTATAAATCAAAGATTAAAGCTAATTTTCTATGTGCCAAATAAACCCTAGAAAATTTCAAAACCAAAATTCTCATCACACAATCAATTAAAATGTGATTTAAGGACATGGTTAGCTTCATAAATATGATATCTACAGTTTTCCTTCAGGATGTATATGCAATGATGCTAAAATAATGAATTCAAAGTTTGAAAATTATACCAAGTTGGAGAAAGTCCAACGCTTGTTCAAGCACTTCCAGAAGCAAAGTGATGATCGTTTTAGCTTGTTGGGCCCTTCTGTAGTGTATTGCAATCCTTACTTTGATTTGAGAGTGGCTGGAACAATCTGCTCAAGTCAAGTTTCAAGGATGAAGATTGAAAATAATGGATGATAATAATGGAGTTACAGTGATGAAATAGGTGCTTGGATCACTTATACATGTTGTATTAATGATGATTTGGTGGTTAGTTTGCAAAGAGATTGCAAGAACTATGAGATTTGAAGTTTTAAACTTTGAAGCGCAAGAATGGAGGTTTTGTGGCCAATTCTGATTTTTGAGAGTATGAGAGTTTTGAGGGCTTATAAATTGGTGTTTTGGATTGCAAATGGTCTCTCTATTTATAAGCAAGAGGTTTAGAATATTGAAGGAACCAAATTTGCAAGATAGCAAGTTATGGTTTGGTTGGAATTAAAAAATCAAGTTGGATGAGTTTCTGTGGTTTCAATGCTCAACTACAAGCATGTTATGAAGTTGTTGGTTGTAGAGGGTTTGTTAAATGCTTTTGAGATTGCTTTTGATCAGAGAGAAACATTACAAATCTTAATTCATTGACATTGTGCAAAAAGCATGCTTTATCAAAATGGAAGTTTTGCCTTTCTTCTGAAAATAACAAAATGTCTTGGGTAAAGCTTGAACCAATGGGATAATGGCTACAAAGAGTGTGTAATCTTCAGATTATGGAGAGATTTTCAAGATAATAGACCTGAAAAGTAAGATTGTGTAGCAAGGTTATAAGATTTGGTTATATGTCAATCAGAGAAGTGACCTCTAATCCAAGCAAAAATGGCCAACTTTGTCTCTTCCAAACTCTTAGCTCAAGAATGATCTTTTTATGTTGTTGGACATTTTGGAAAGCTTAAAACATGATCTTCAACTTTCATGTTGACCACTTTGGCTAAATTAAAATTGAACTTGGTGAAAATTGGCCAAGAAGTTGAGATAAAAAACTAATTAAAAAAATTCTAAGTGTTGGATAAAAAGTAACAAAACTTCATGGGCTCATATCTCCTAATCCAAAAGTTTTTTGAGGATAATCCCACAATGACAAAATTCTATAATTCCTCATGCCCTACAACTTTCATGTTGAAGGTTTTCCTTGAATCAGCTTGCATATTGAGAAAACTTACTTGTGAAGTTGGGCTTTTTTAGGCACAAAACACTTGAATTTCTGTAAGTACTTAAAAATCTTTCAACTTTGACTTTTGTTGACTTTCGTGATCTTCTTGATTCTTGATGATCAAGCATGATGATTTTGAATGAAAAATGTTATTTTTACACCAAATTCTTACACCTACACCATATTTCACTGTTCAGCAATACGGTGAACAGTGAAATATTATAATAATAATATTTTTTAATTCAAAAAAATTCAAAAAAAAATTTTATTATTATTTTTAGATTGAGGGAGTACGGAAAAAAATCATGTGATTAACCAACTTCATAATTTCATTAACCAATATTTTACATATCATTAACCAACTTCATACTTACTAAAAATCTGGACAGACTATTAACCAACTTCATAATTTCATTAACAAACTTTTTACATTTCATTAACCAACTTTGTTTTACTATTAAAAATTATTTATAATATTTGGGTGTGTATTAACCAACTTTATAACTTCATTAACCAACTTTTTATATTTTATTAACCAACATTGTTTTACTATTAAATATTTTTAATATCTGAACATTTATTACCTAACTTTATCATTTCATTGACCAACTTTTTCAATTTCATTAACCGACTTTATTTTATCATTAAAAATCACTGTTCACACATTGTTCATGCATTATTCATGTTACTATTCATAGTACTCTTCATAAATATATATTTTTTATTTAACAAAGAGAAATTGAATAGGACTCACATATTATTTTATTATTTATTTGAGTATAATTGGGGATAGGGATATGGTTTAGTGTATGGGAAAGTTGTAGAAATAGAAATTTTGTTTTGAATATGTTGATGATACTTGACTTTAAACTTCAATGTTTACCAAAAAGATTAAAGTTTGACTTTTTGTGACAGTTGACTTTCTTCAGATGAAATTAACTCCTCTATAACCAATGAGATCTTGTGAGCATGATATAAATTAAGATGATGTAATGATCATGAAATGATATTGTTGATGAAACTTTCAAGTGAACAACATTGACCTTCAAGCCACAACAACCCTAATTCTTGACTTTTCACTGATGAGGATCAAAACCCTAATTTCCCTTGAAGAAACTGATGGACCAATGATGAAACCCTGAGATTGAGGATGCCTTGAGAATCATGATCATGATGGTACAATCTCTTGGAGATGAGCCTCTCTTCTTCAAAACCCTAATCTTGAGAAAAAAATGTGATCCCATGCTTTGAGAACACATGCTATGAATGATTGTGATGTAGATAAAGATGTATGTGGAGATGAATGAATGTTCGATTTGGGTTAACTGTGATTGATAGTCAAGGGAAAATTTTGGAGTGCAACAACACCCATTGATTAAGATAAAAATAGTGGATCCTGTGTGTGATACGGTGGGAGAACTGACTTGGGATTTGCGTTTGTTTTCGCACTTGTTCGGTTTAGCAAGAGTCGCCACCGACTTTTTATTTTATCCCAAGGAAAGGTCAAAAAGCACAGGAAAGACCTTTGAGATGTTTTCGTGGGTTCGGGGGGTAGATTATGAAAAGGGAAGGTGCTAGAACCCTTTTCATCCTTGATTATCCATGGGCTCTTAGTTACTTGTTTTAGATCACTTGCCTTTGCTTTTCAATTGCTTGAAATGGTGCTTTGTGTGTGTGGTTTTGAAAATGTTTTGAAAAAGATGCCTTGTCTAGGAAACCTTTGTAATGATTCTTGTTTGAATATATACAAAGGTGTGTGTCTTTTTGAAAAGATAATTCAATGTAAGTTGTTTTGGAAATTGTTTTTGAAGTTGTGTTGTGGAGTGTGTTTGAAAAATGGCAAGGATGTTTTGCAAGATTTTTGATCAAGTAACTAAGAGTTGTCTACCCTATTTTACTTAAAGATTTTTCTTATGTTTTTTACCCTTTTAACATTGTTGTTTCACCATTGTGTTTGATGAACAACCTTGCGTTAGGATGTTAAACGGGACGGGCGTGGGTTATCGTATACAATCATTGAAGGCAACTTGTGAGACGCTCTAGCAATTTTGTAAGGGACGAGATCGTTTTATCGAAGGAAACATCGAGGGTCATCGAGGGACTACGATCTTTGTTTATCGAAGGGACATTACTAGAGTGTCTCATACTCGAGGGACATGATTGCATTTTCCTAGGCAACAAGCGAGGTTACCCTAGAGGTGCAAGTGTGAATAATGTGTTTGATTTGCATGCATTTAGTCTTTGATTAGGGGTTGTCTACTTGTTGGTTTTATTTTTCCATACACACCTAATTACTATACAGTATATGGAAAGCGATAAATTGCGGGAATTTAAAGTCTAAGTTATTACAAATAAGTATCCGGGGATGGGGGTACAAATGTTTACAAATGGGGATGAGTCTTATCAGCATAGTAATGTCCAAATATTATTTACAACCAAATCGAATCGTCGCATTCTCAATGTAAAAATATAACAAGGTATAAGAATCAAAGAAAATCAAAAGTATTGTGAAATGCATGTGGTTATTTACAAATGATTAAAATATTAACCTAATGCAAATTAAGTGTTTATTATTATTTTTTTGTGTTTTTGTTAGTTTTATATAAACAAAGGGTTTTAAAAAAAAAAAGAATTACTTGACTTAATAAAATCTATTATTTATGTATTTTGGTTAATGTTATTTAGGAATTTATATAAAAAGATTTATTAAACAAAAAGTTTTAAGACAAATTATCAAAAATCTATTATTTACATACTTTTAAATGTAATAAATAAAAAAGCTATTAAGAATATTTTGTACAAAAATTTGATATATTATTTTTATTTAACAAAAGAGAATTAGGAATTAGGTTATAGAAAAAAAATGAAAATAAGGTGATAATAATAATAAAAAGGTATTGGTTTGTAAAACATAAAAAAAAAGGGTTAAGTGGGCCTTGAGGAAAGTACTTGGCCCAAAATGAATATTGAAAGAGAACAAGAGGGGGGTGTAAGCGCTGAAAGCGTTGGGCTTAAGGGTTTAGTGGGGCAGAAGCCCAAATGCAACGTTCAAGCTTTTGTTAGGGTTTGCATTGTTTTGCTCAGAATTAGGTTTTTGGGTTTGTGAACGGCGCCGCTCCTCTCATCTTCTTCGCCTCTCACCTTCTTCATCGTTCTCAGCCATGAATTTCTGACTAACCCTTCACCCTTCCTGTTGCCAGAGCGCTACCACCCATCTTCTCTTCCACGACGGCACGGGATGAAGGTTCGAAAGGTACCCTTTTTTATCTTATTCTGGATGCGTTCTTATGGTTAATCTTGTATGTTCTATTGTTTGCAAAGCTTTGATCTTTGGTATTTTGGTGTTTATGATATGAGATGCAGAAAAAAGAAAGAGGGAAAATTATACCTTGGTGACTTCGTTCTGTAAGACGATGGAGGGAGAGAAATATGGGATTGGCGGCGCTCTCAGGTGGTCGGAGGAGGGAGAGTGTGGTGAAGCTGCTTGCTTTCTGGTATTTTGTATCTTTCTCTTTGAATTGTTTTGTGATGACTTTGTTCTGAAAACCCTAAAATATTCGTTTCACTTCTGGACCTCTTCTTATCTGAATGCTTACTTTGTTCTTGTTAGCTTGAGTTAATGATGATGGGTACTTCTGAAATGTTGCTATTGACTTGATGTTGAATATACGTATTATGAAACTTGTTTTGTTGTTTTCATCACTTCTGACTTCTCTCTTCTTTATGGACTTTGTTGATTTTCAATGATGATGAGCAAGTGCTCTGAAAAGAATGTTTGTTGTTAGCTTCTGACTCTCTTCCTCTCTTGGGCTTTGTTGGCTTTTTATGATTTAAGCTGATGGTTTTGCCTATGATGAACCCTGTTCTGAGGAGCTTGCTATTGTTGTTGTAGACTTGGTGTTTGGATTTGTTTGAGTTTTGGTTTTGATAGATTCTTTTGTTTTGGATTTGTTTGTGGAGTTTTTGGGAAGGCGGGCTTATTGGTGTAGGTCTGCTATTTGTGAGATCTGCTTCAATGGTTTGTGAAGCAGTTCTGGCTTCTGGTTTGCTTTTAGTTTTAGGCAGGCTTTTTTCAAGTTTATATGGTACAGGCAGGCTTCTGTAGGTTTGGTGTTTGAACAAGTTTTTAAGGCTTGTTGTGCAGGCAGACTTACCCTTCTGTAGGTTTTGAAACAGGTTTGAATGGGCTTGGATCTATTTTTTATGTTTTGAGTGGAATGGTTTGTTGGTATTTTTGACAGCAGGTCTGGATTTGTTGTTTTGGACAGGTTTTAGGCAGGCTTGTTGTGCTTGCTTGTTTGTTTTGAGTTTGTTAGTTTGAACTTTCTTGTAGGTTTTGAAACAGGTTTCGACCTATTGTTTGTTTGATGTTCTAACAGGTTACAAGTTTGAGTTTGCTTTAGGCACATGCCGGCTTGCTGTTATGCAGTTTGTAAAGGCTTTGGTGCAGGCTTGAAGGAAGCAGGCTTCAAGGCTTGTGTAGATTTTTTGGGTTCTCTCTGTGTTCTCTCCTCTGAACTGTTAGCTTGTTATATTTATCTATTCTTTTAGCCTGCCAAAACTGCAAACCTTTTTACTTTACTCTCTTTCTCTCTCTCCATAAAAAAAAAAGCATATCTAATTGCTTAATATCTCTTTTCTGAAAAGGTTGTTGGCCAGGGAAAATGATGAAATGTTTTGACAAACTGCTTGCTTGCATCTTGGTTTTCCTCTGCATTCTGTACTTTCTTATTTTCTGCATTGACAGTTTGATAGCTTGTATGCAGATTTTCTGTTTTGATAGCTTGGTTGACAGCTTCTTGACAGCTTGGTTGACAGTTTGTTGACAGCTTGTGCAACTTGGTTTGCTTTGTTTGACATTGTAATTGGATTTGCTCAGTTTTGACATTGCAATTTGGTTTGCTCAGTTTGTGCAACTTGGGCCTTGTATTATATGCAGCCTTGTGCCTTGTATTATATGCTTGCAAAAAATAATTTTACTTTCCTCTTTGTGAACCAAGAAGAGAAATCTTCTTGTGATTTGCAAAGAGGACGAGTAAAACATGATGAAAACAAAAACAATCTGATTCCGGCCAACAATCTTTAATGATGAGCTTTTATTTATCTGTCTGAAAATGCTTTTCAGTTTAACTGTATTGACTTCTTTTTTTGTCTTTGCAGGTAAATACCAGTTAGATAAGGGAAGCAGCAGTAGAAGATAGAAGACTTCAAGAGACTTTAGATTTTAGATTTATTTTATTTTCAATTATTGTAATAAACATTATTATAAACATTGTAAATAAATTTACAGTATTCAAATAACATTTGTAACAACAATAAAAATAAATAAAAAGCCTTTGTCAGATAATGCCTCATCTCTTCTGCATTGTCTATTTAATTATTTAAATTTCTTGAACTAAAATAATTGGAAATGCATCCCAATAATTGTAACTCGGATAAAATAAATAATCAACAAACGTTGCAGTCTCGCAACCTTGCATTAACCACCATACGCCCGGCATTCCAGTTAACCATATGCATTGCACAGTTAAACAAACAAACGTCCATACGCCTTTCACTTCACTGATCAAACCAACGCTCCAACCTTTCAAATCAAAAGCCTCAGCTCTTAGCCCAGATGTTTAGGTTTTGAGAAACAAACAACAATCTTGAACAAACGTAAAACAATGTAACAGTCAATTGAAAAAAACTGTGGATTCAATTCCTTCTGAGAATGCGCGTGCAAATCCTAATTTTGGATTTACTGTCAAAGAAACGTCTGCTTGATCAAACCCTGAGCCAAACTCAACCAAATCAATAGAAACCCTAATAATCTGTTTGACTGATTCAAAATCAATGGAAACCCTAATTTTGGACAGACTGATAAGAAAAGTCTGTTTGACCGATTCTTGAGCCAATCTGAAAAATCAGGGAAAACCCGAAGCTGTGATTTCTTGTGAAAAAGGGAGGGAAAATTTTGGGGTACAACAGTTGCCCCTGTTCAATCTTCTTGAACCTGAAGATTTAGATTGGCAATTTTGCCGTTCGCGACTCGAAAGTAAAAGAATGATTGGACACTAGAGTGCCCAAAAAATTTGCACTCGTCAAAGCGTAGTTGAGGAAATGGGCTTAAAGATGCCATTTGGAGATGTGACAGAATCTTGTCGGAGATGGGCTTAAAGATGCCATCTGGAGAATGTTTGTTGAACTGTATGTTGTTGGTGAGTGGTGAGTATCAGAAAGGTATCCATGTTTGGAACATCTCTGAACTGGGGGTCTGAATAAGCAATAGATTGACATCCATGTTTGGAGTGTATCTGTAAACTGTTTTCAGAAGTTGAAGTTGAATAAGCGATAGATTAGCATCCGTGTTTGGAGAATCCGTAAACTGTTTTCAGAAGTTGAGTCTGAACAAGTGATAGATTAACATCTGTGTTTGGAGAATCCGTAAACTGTTTTCAGAAGTTGAGGTCTGTATGAGTAGCAGAATGACTTCTGTGGCGATTGCACTGGGGAGAATCAAACTGCTGGTGTGAAGGACAGAATGGAATCCGTGTCTGGCGCGTATCTGAACTTTGAGGTTGATAGTTGAATCTAAATGAGAGATAGAACGGCCTCCGTGTCTGGGGCGTATCTAGTCTGTATCGGATTTCTGAAGTCTGAATGATTAGCAGAATGACCGTCGTGTCTGGGGTGTATTTGTACTATATCTGAGCAATTGTTAACAAAAGCCTTTTAATCTTATCCTGAAAAGGGTAAAATGTTAGCTAAAACACAAAGTTATGTTGCATGATATGTATGATGCAATGAGTTGTTTTTCATCAATGTTTAATATATATGAATGTAATGGTTATGCATGCAAGCTGAGTAGTCGTCTTGTTGAGGAAGATAAAATCCAGATAGCTGGAGATAATGGATTCTTTGACTACTGCCGGGGAAAGTGAATCATTGACTGCTGCAGGGGATTGTAAGTCCTTTGATCATTAAAATGAGAAGTCCTGGGACCACTGTTGGGGAAATCAGGAGTTTGGGTTGTATGCCAATCTACTGGGGATTCTTGTTTTGAGGAGATCTTCACTGGGGAATATCTGAATACTCTATGAGGAACTGAGAATGAGAGTCTTCATTCTACTTGGGGAATAAGAATTTTGTGGGGAATAGCCGTACTGTGGCGGAGTGGCTATCCTGTTGGAGAGTAAAACCTCAGGACTCTGGGAAAAGCTTATTCCTGTCTGGAAGAAGTTCAGGTTTAGGTTGTATGCCGCTTTAAGAATGAGAAACTTCATTCTGTCAGGAATAGCAAGAAGTTAAATTGTATGTTGAGAAGCAGGAAGGTATCTGCATTTGGAGCATCTCTGGGCTGAGGATAAATTTTGAATGAGTGACAGAATGGAAACCATGTCTGGAGCGTATTTGGGTTGTATCTGAGATCTGAATAAGTGACAGAATGACAATCGTGTCTGGAGCATATCTGGACTATATCTGAAGTTGAGATCTGTATGAGTAGCAGAATAACTTTCGTGTCTGGAGTGTATCTGAAACTGTAACTGGGATCTGAATAAGTGACAAAATGGCAACCGTGTCTAGAGCGTATCTGGACTGTATCCGAAGTTGAGATCTGTATGAGTAGAAGAATGACTTCTGTGTCTGGAGTGTATCTGAAACTGTAATTGGGATCTGAATAAGTGACAGAATGGCAACCGTGTCTGGATCATATCTGACTGTATCTGTTGTTGAGATCTGTATGAGTAGCAGAATGACTTCCGTGTCTGGAGTGTATCTGAAACTGTAACTGGGATCTGAATAAGTGACAGAATGGAAACCGTGTCAGAAGCGTATCTGGATTGTATCTGAAGTTTGAGATCTATATGAGTAGCAGAATGACTTCCGTGTATGGAGTGTATCTGAAACTGTAACTGGGATCTGAATAAGTGACAGAATGGCAACCGTGTCTAGAGCGTATCTGGACTGTATCTGAAGTTTGAGATCTGTATGAGTAGCAGAATGACTTCCGTGTCTGGAGTGTATCTGAAATTGAGATCTGTATGAGTAGCAGAATGACTCCCGTGTCTGGAGTGTATCTGAAACTGTAACTGGGATCTGAATAAGTGACAGAATGTCAACCGTGTCTGGAGCGTATTTGGACTGTATCTGAAGTTTGAGATCTGTATGAGTAGCAGAATGACTTCCGTGTCTGGAGTGTATCTGAAACTGTAACTGGGATCTGAATAAGTGACAGAATGGCAACCGTGTCTGGAGCGTATCTGGACTGTATCTGAAGTTTGAGATCTGTATGAGTAGCAGAATTACTTCCGTGTCTAGAGTGTTTCTAAAACTGTATCTGAGATCTGAATAGGTGACAGAATGGCAACCGTGTCTGGAGCGTATCTGGACTGTATCTGAATTTTGAGATCTGTATGAGTAGCAGAATGACTTTCGTGTCTGGAGTGTATCTGAAACTGTAACTGGGATCTGGATAAGTGAAAGAATGGCAACCGTGTCTAGAGCGTATCTGGACTGTATCTGAAGTTTGAGATCTGTATGAGTAGCAGAATGACTTCCGTGTCTGGAGTGTATCTGAAACTGTAACTGGGATCTGAATAAGTGACAGAATGGCAACCGTGTCTGGAGCGTATTTGGACTGTACCTAAAGTTTGAGGTCTGTATGAGTAGCAGAATGACTTCTGTGTCTGGAGTGTATCTGAAACTGTAACTGGGATCTGAATAAGTGACAGAATGGCAACCGTGTCTTGAGCGTATCTGGACTATATCTGAAGTTTGAGATTTGTATAAGTAGCAGAATGACTTCTGTGTCTGGAGTGTATCTGAAACTGTAACTGGGATCTGAATAAGTGACAGAATGGCAACCGTGTCTGGAGCATATCTGGACTGTATCTGAAGTTTGAGATCTGTATGAGTAGAAGAATGACTTTCGTGTCTGGAGTGTATTTGAAACTGTAACTGGGATCTGAAAAAGTGACAGAATGGCAACCGTGTCTGGAGCGTATCTGGACTGTATCTGAAGTTTGAGATCTGTATGAGTAGCAGAATGACTTCCGTGTCTGGAGTGTATCTGAAACTGTATCTGAGATCTGAGTAAGTGACAGAATGGCAACCGTGTCTGGAGCGTATCTGGATTGTATCTAAAGTTTGAGATCTGTATGAGTAGCAGAATGACTTTCGTGTCTGGAGTGTATCTGAAACTGTAAATGGGATCTGAATAAGTGACAGAATGGCAACCGTGTCTTGAGCGTATCTGGACTGTATCTGAAGTTTGAGATTTGTATGAGTAGCAGAATGACTTCTGTGTCTGGAGTGTATCTGAAACTGTAACTGGGATCTGAATAAGTGACAGAATGGCAACCGTGTCTGGAGCGTATCTGGACTGTATCTGATGTTTGAGATCTGTATGAGTAGAAGAATGACTTCCGTGTCTGGAGTGTATCTGAATATGTAACTGGGATCTGAATAAGTGACAGAATGGCAACCGTGTCTGAAGCGTATTTGGACTGTATTTGAGGTTTGAGATCTGTATGAGTAGCAGAAGGACTTCCGTGTCTGGAGTGTATCTGAAACTGTAACTGGGATCTGAATAAGTGACAAAATGGCAACCGTGTCTGGAGCGTATCTGGATTGTATCTGAAGTTTGAGATCTGTATGAGTAGAAAAATGACTTACGTGTCTAGAGTGTATCTGAAACTGTATCTGAGATCTTAATAAGTGATAGAATGGCAACCGTGTCTGGAAGTTATCTGGATTGTATCTGAAGTTTGAGATCTGTATGAGTAGCAGAATGACTTCCGTGTCTAGAGTGTATCTAAAACTGTAACTGGGATCTGAATAAGTGACAGAATGGTAACCGTGTCTGGAGCAAATCTGGACTGTATCTGAAGTTTGAGATCTGTATGAGTAGCATAATGACTTCTGTGTCTGGAGTGTATCTGAAACTGTAACTGGGATCTGAATAAGTGACAGAATGGCAACCGTGTCTAGAGCGTATCTGGACTGTATCTGATGTTTGAGATCTGTATGAGTAGCAGAATGACTTCCGTGTCTGGAGTGTATCTGAAACTGTAACTGGGATCTGAATAAGTGACAGAATGGCAACAGTGTTTGGAGCGTATCTGGACTGTATCTGAAGTTTGAGATCTGTATGAGTAGCAGAATGACTTCCGTGTCTGGAGTGTATCTGAAACTGTAACTGGGATCTGAATAAGTGACAGAATGGCAACCGTGTCTGGAGCGTATCTGGACTGTATCTGAAGTTTGAGATCTGTATGAGTAGCAGAATGACTTCCGTGTCTGGAGTGTATCTGAAGCTGTATCTGAGATCTGAATAAGTGACAGAATGGCAACCGTGTCTGGAGCGTATCTGGATTGTATCTGAAGTTTGAGATCTGTATGAGTAGCAGAATGACTTCTGTGTCTGGAGTGTATCTGAAACTGTAACTGGGATCTGAATAAGTGACAGAATGGCAACCGTGTCTGGAGCGTATCTGGACTGTATCTGAAGTTTGAGATCTGTATGAGTAGCAGAATGACTTCTGTGTCTGGAGTGTATCTGAAACTATAACTGGGATCTGAATAAGTGACAGAATGGCAACCGTGTCTGGAGCGTATCTGGACTGTATCTGAAGTTTGAGATCTGTATGAGTAGCAGAATGACTTCCGTGTCTGGAGTGTATCTGAAACTGTAACTGGGATCTGAATAAGTGACAGAATGGCAACCGTGTTTGGAGCGTATCTGGACTGTATGTGAAGTTGAGATCTGTATGAGTAGAAGAATGACTTCCATGTCTGGAGTGTATCTGAAACTGTAACTGGGATCTGAATAAGTGACAGAATGGCAACCGTGTCTGAAGCGTATCTGGACTGTATCTGAAGTTTGAGATTTGTATGAGTAGCAGAATGACTTCTGTGTCTGGAGTGTATTTGAAACTGTAACTGGGATCTGAATAAGTGACAGAATGGCAACCGTGTCTGGAGCGTATCTGGACTGTATCTGAAGTTGATATATGTATGAGTAGCATAATGACTTCCGTGTCTGAAGTGTATCTGAAACTGTAACTTGGATCTGAATAAGTGACATAATGGCAACCGTGTCTGGAGCGTATCTGGACTGTATCTGAAGTTGAGATCTGTATGAGTAGCAGAATGACTTCCGTGTCTGGAGTGTATCTGAAACTGTAACTGGGATCTAAATAAGTGATAGAATGGCAACCGTGTCTGGAGCATATCTGGACTGTATCTGGTGTTGAGAGATTTCTTAAAATCTTGACTGGACTGCCCCAGGTTTAATGAGCTTTGAAAGATTTGTTGAAATCTTGAGTGGACTGCCCCAGATTTGTTGGACAATACCAAGTCTCTTTTTGTTGACGGGAGATTTTTGCAACGGGAGTATCATCCCACTTGAAGTGATTTTCCTCACTGAGAGAGCTTTCGTTCCTCCGAACATTTTTTGTATGAATTTCTTCGCTGTTAAACAAGTAAACGATAAGCAAACAACGATATTCAAATAATGCAAAGTTTATGCTTGTCTCGAAGTTTTGAAAAATGCATTTTTTAGCAGAAAACTTTTTATAATACAAATTCAACACAAGATTTTAGGGCGAAGCCTTACAGGAGTCAGGATACCTTTTGTAACAGTATGCTTTCGAACTAACTCATGCTTCAATTAGGACTTTTGAAGGGTTGTAACGTGGCTTGGTTCACGGTTTAAGAAACAAAGGATAAAGGCTCAAAGTATATTTGTTCCCACCCACTCTTCGTGATGTCCTTCAGTCCTAAACTCAGTTAATTGTGCATCGAACTCTATTTGAGTTTGGAATGACATTTTGGTGATGGTTCACACCAGTTGAATTTTATGGAAGGCAGTCATCATTTTTGCAACATTTTTCATGTTTATTGAGGATTTATAATGACCTCTTTCTTTTGATTCGTTATCCCTAACTTTTGCCTGACTGTTCCTGTTTTCGAGATTACCATCAGCGGGATGCCACAGCTTTCTTAAGCCTCCTTTATAGGTTTTGGCTCAGTGGATTTTTCTCTTTTGAGAGATAATGACTGCCTATGAAATAAGGAACCACCACTGTCTTTTGATTCCAGAGGAATGCTTTTGATGTCGTCCGTTATATTATGAACTGAGAGTTTGCGACTTCAATGCGCATCTCTTTTTTTTTGAATTAACTGAGAGACTACCCTGCCCTAGGTTTAAATCAAAGGTTTCAATTTGTTTAAAAACAGAAAACTCCTACTTCTTTGGCTCGAAGGGGTTGACTAGGGATTATCTTCCTTATAACTCTGGTGTTTAGGATTTGAAAGAAATGCCTGTACATCGTTAACAATGTCTGTTCAAAAGCATATTGTATGAGATTATGGTATTATTTCGTCATCCTCCCTCTAAAGGCTTGTAGCTTTTTATCAAGAGTTAAATATCATAAAGAAAGTAGAAAGCATAGTTTAAAAATAGTGAAAACGAATGGATGAATTCAAGACAAACATATGCAATGCATTAATGAAACAGAGTTTGACATCAACAGATAATTGTTTGAATAACAAAAGAAATTACAACTTGAAAATTCAAATGGAACAAAAGTCTCTCAGTTCTAGCTTTGTCATTTCAGGTGGAGAACCCTTAGCGGAAGATTTTCATCTCACCATCCGGCATGAATTCCAACACTCCTTCGTCGATCAAGTCTTGGATCTTGTTGTTCAAAGCCCAACAGTCATCGGTGTCATGTCCAGGACTATGGGAGTGGTATACACAAAACGCGTCGGGGTGATAGCTAGGAGTAGAGGTATTGGGCTTCCGAATAGGATCCCTTAAAGAAAGTAGATTGACCTCCAACAGGCGTTTCAATATTAGGGATGATGGTATGTCAGTCTCAGAGAAATGTCTTCCATACGTATTTTTCTTACGCCGATTACCCTGTTGACGCTGACGAGGTTGTTGTTGGGCTTGTGACCCTGAAGCAAGTTGAGGATCTTTTCCCTTATCTTCTTGTCTCAAAGGGGGTTGAATGATGACTCGATCTTCAACCTTAGGTGTTTCCCCCACTTGGTTGTCCCGAAGCAGTATGTTGACGAGAACCCTAAGCTCTTCTTGTCTTTGAGCTAGGTTTTGAATGAGAGCCATCTGGCCCACCAGTTGTCCCATCATCTGGATCTTCATTGTTTCCAGCTCAATCTAAAGTTCTTCCAACTGATAATTCCTGACACTGCTTGAATTCCCTAGGACCATGCCCTTTGTGAGGAGAGCTTTCACTTCTTCTTGCCCCTGGGACAGGTTCAAGAACATTTCTTCAAGTTGAGCATTTTGATCTTGGATATCTTTGACAGTCCTCTCTAGAGCCATCTCTAATGAAATAAACAGTAGGAGAATAAGGAAACATGGAAAGGAAAACCTGTTATGATACAATGCATGATATGTGGATGCATGTTTTCAAGAATCTCGCGGGGTAAACACAAGAGAATGTTAGAGATTGAACTTTGATCAACACCTTTGATTGGAGAACTTTGTATCGGTGGATGTCTTTCCACGAGAATCAAGCTCACCATGTCGAGTGGGGTCATAGCCCCCGATTCAAGTTGTTGCACTTGATCTTTGACGGTGTTTGTTTAGAGGAGAACCCTCTTGCCCTTTGGTAGACGTCTGGTTCAACGTGACCCTGCATCAAAAGACCCTCGAGATCCTTGAAACGGTTATTGAAAATGCTATGATATGATGTTATGATGTTATGTACATGTATGCAAAAGTAAGAAAGTGTATATACAGACAGTTATATTCACACAAAGCAAACAAGTCCTTAGGTTTAGGCTTGCATGGGGTTTGTAGGTAAGTACCCTCTTGAAGTTAGTTGCCTCAACCTGTCCTAAAACAGAAACTGGGTTCTAAGGAGCTCAATATCACTGGATTATTTTCTATGTTCATTGTTTTGGTTTAGCCACTTAACTGGCGACCGAAATATTCCAAGAAAACAATCCTCAATGAGTGTAGTATGGAGTATCTACCAACTTCGGACTGCACCAAAGCCGGTCATCTCACTACCCCTAAAAAGGCCAAGATGGTCAAGTAAGGTTCTAAGAGTTCGTTAGTGCTTCATGACATCACTCAGCGGCCCCGTATTCTCTTTGATTAACTCAAAGGCTACCGGTACCCACAAATATGCCACACTAACGTAGCTACTACTTCAACCATGTCGGTATACCCCGCACAGTTCCCTCACAGTTTATTGCTACTTACCTAAAAGGTGCCCCCAAATCCGGGTGTAGGATTTAAAACAAACCCAAACAAGGAACCCAAAAAGTAAAGCAATCAAAGCAATCAAGGTAAGCATGTAAAGGTGATCTAAAACCCTAAGGTAACCCCACTTTTAGAAATATCCCCAGCAGAGTCGCCAGTTCTGTGATACGGTGGGAGAACTGACTTGGGATTTGCGTTTGTTTTCGCACTTGTTCAGTTTAGCAAGAGTCACCACCGACTTTTTATTTTATCCTAAGGAAAGGTCAAAAATCACAGGAAATACCTTTGATATGTTTTTGTGGGTTCGGGGGGTAGATTATGAAAAGGGAAGGTGCTAGCACCCTTTTCATCCATGGTTATCCATGGGCTCTTAGTTACTTGTTTTAGATCACTTGCCTTTGCTTTTCAATTGCTTGAAATGGTGCTTTGTGTGTGTGGTTTTGAAAATGTTTTGAAAAAGATGCCTTGTCTAGGCAACCTTTGTAATGATTCTTGTTTGAATATATACAAAGGTGTGTGTCTTTTTGAAAAGATAATTCAATGTAAGTTGTTTTGGAAATTGTTTTTGAGGTTGTGTTGTGGAGTGTGTTTGAAAAATGGCAAGGATGTTTTGCAAGATTTTTGATCAAGTAACTAAGAGTTGTCTACCCTATTTTACTCAAAGATTTTTCTTATGTTTTAGACCCTTTTAACAGTGTTGTTTCACCATTGTGTTTGATGAACAACCTTGCGTTAGGATGTTAAACGGGACGGGCGCGGGTCATCGTATACAATCATTGAAGGCAACTTGTGAGACGCTCTAGAAATTTTGTTAGGGACGAGATCGTTTTATCGAAGGCAACATTGAGGGTCATCGAGGGAATACGATCTTTGTTTATTGAAGGGACATTTGCTAGAGTGTCTCATACTCGAGGGACATGATTGCATTTTCCGAGGCAACAAGCGAGGTTACCCTAGAGGTGCAAGTGTGAATAATGTGTTTGATTTGCATGCATTTAGTCTTTGATTAGGGGTTGTCTACTTGTTTGTTTTATCTTTCCATACACACCTAATTACTATACAGTATATGGAAAGCGATAAATTGCGGGAATTTAAAGTCTAAGTTATTACAAATAAGTATCCGGGGATGGGGGTACAAATGTTTACAAATGGGGATGAGTCTTATCAGCATAGTAATGTCCAAATATTATTTACATCCAAATCGAATCGTCGCATTCTCAATGTAAAAATATAACAAGGTATAAGAATCAAAGAAAATCAAAAGTATTGTGAAATGCATGTTGTTATTTACAAATGATTAAAATATTAACCTAATGCAAATTAAGTGTTTATTATTATTTTTTGTGTTTTTGTTAGTTTTATATAAACAAAGGGTTTAAAAAAAAGAATTACTTGACTTAATAAAATCTATTATTTATGTATTTTGGTTAATGTTATTTAGGAATTTATATAAAAAGATTTATTAAACAAAAAGTTTTAAGACAAATTATCAAAAATCTATTATTTACATACTTTTAAATGTAATAAATAAAAAAGTTATTAAGAATATTTTGTACAAAAATTTGATATATTATTTTTATTTAACAAAAGAGAATTAGGAATTAGGTTATAGAAAAAAAATGAAAATAAGGTGATAATAATAATAAAAAGGTATTGGTTTGTAAAACATTAAAAAAAGGGTTAAGTGGGCCTTGAGGAAAGTACTTGGCCCAAAATGAATATTGAAAGAGAACAAGAGGGGGGTGTAAGCGCTGAAAGCGTTGGGCTTAAGGGTTTAGTGGGGCAGAAGCCCAAATGCAATGTTCAAGCTTTTGTTAGGGTTTGCATTGTTTTGCTCAGAATTAGGTTTTTGGGTTTGTGAACGGCGCCGCTCCTCTCATCTTCTTCGCCTCTCACCTTCTTCATCGTTCTCAGCCATGAATTTCTGACTAACCCTTCACCCTTCCTGTTTCCAGAACGCTACCACCCATCTTCTCTTCCACGATGGCACGGGATGACGGTTCGAAAGGTACCCTTTTTTATCTTATTCTGGATGCGTTCTTATGGTTAATCTTGTATGTTCTATTGTTTGACAGCTTCTTGACAGCTTGGTTGACAGTTTGTTGACAGCTTGTGCAACTTGGTTTGCTTTGTTTGACATTGTAATTGGATTTGCTCAGTTTTGACATTGCAATTTGGTTTGCTCAGTTTGTGCAACTTGGGCCTTGTATTATATGCAGCCTTGTGCCTTGTATTATATGCTTGCAAAAAATAATTTTACTTTCCTCTTTGTGAACCAAGAAGAGAAATCTTCTTGTGATTTGCAAAGAGGACGAGTAAAACATGATGAAAACCAAAACAATCTGATTCCGGCCAACAATCTTTAATGATGAGCTTTTATTTATCTGTCTGAAAATGCTTTTCAATTTAACTGTATTGACTTCTTTTTCTGTCTTTGCAGGTAAATACCAGTTAGATAAGGGAAGCAGCAATAGAAGATAGAAGACTTCAAGAGACTTTAGATTTTAGATTTATTTTATTTTCAATTATTGTAATAAACATTATTATAAACATTTTAAATAAATTTACAGTATTCAAATAACATTTGTAACAACAATAAAAATAAATAAAAAGCCTTTGTCAGATAATTCCTCATCTCTTCTGCATTGTCTATTTAATCATTTAAATTTCTTGAACTAAAATAATTGGAAATGCATCCCAATAATTGTAACTCAGATAAAATAAATAATCAACAAACGTTGCAGTCTCGCAACCTTGCATTAACCACCATACGCTCGGCATTCCAGTTAACCATATGCATTGCACAGTTAAACAAACAAACGTCCATACGCCTTTCACTTCACTGATCAAACTAACGCTCCAACCTTTCAAATCAAAAGCCTCAGCTCTTAGCCCAGATGTTTAGGTTTTGAGAAACAAACAACAATCTTGAACAAATGTAAAACAATGCAACAGTCAATTAAAAAAAACTGTGGATTCAATTCCTTCTGAGAATGCGCGTGCAAACCCTAATTTTGGATTTACTGTCAAAGAAATGTTTGCTTGATCAAACCCTGAGCCAAACTCAACCAAATCAATAGAAGCCCTAATAATCTGTTTGACTAATTCAAAATCAATGGAAACCCTAATTTTGGACAGACTGATAAGAAAAGTCTGTTTGACTGATTCTTGAGCCAATCTGAAAAATCAGGGAAAACCCGAAGCTGTGATTTCTTGTGAAAAAGGGAGGGCAAATTTTTGGGTACAACACTGTGGAGTACCACAAACGTGAGGGGTGTTAATACCTTCGTCTTTCGTAATCGACTCCCTTACCCGAGATTTGGTTGCGAGACCATATTATTTCCCCAATATCAAAGGTTTTCTCTATATTTTCTTTTTTCTATTCTTTTGGGATAAATAAAGTTAGGTGGTGACTTTGTTTGTTTCATCCAAAGATATATATTTTATTTCAAGTAGCTTCAAGTACCCTGCCCGTAATGCTTTTCTGGCTAAGGATCTTTTGCCTAGGTATTAGTCGTTGATTCCTTCATGGATTTTGCATAGGATATGGGCTACTTTGTTTTCTTCGACACATTTGAGGAGGGGATGGAGAATCCTCTTCTATATAGTTTGCTTTCGATCAGGATGTAGAGCAGGGTCTTCGTCTGACCATGCTGGCCTTCTTTTGGTTGGATTGTAGTTCTTCCTTTGTGAGGTAGTTATATACCGGGGTCATCCAACAACTACCGTCATTGATGGAATATACTTCTAGAGCCGAGGAGAGTTTTTTTATGCTTGGTTGACGGAGTATTTCCTGTATTATGGATTTGTTCCCTCCTTTCTTCTTCGTGCTGCCCAATTTTGACAAGATATCTGCTCAAGAGTTATGCTCGCGGAGAACATGATACACGTCCGCACAGTTGAATTTCTTCATTCTTTCTTGGACCAGAGTCCAGTATTCTGAGAGTTGATCATTTTTGACCTGGTATTACCCACGTACCTGTAAGGCGACGAGTTGGGAGTCTGTGAAGATCTTTACTTCCTCGGCGCCCAAGTCCTCGGCCAGGCATCGTCCGGCAAGGAGGGCCTCGTATTTTGCTTGGTTATTCGAGGTTAGGAAGAAAATATGAGGGAGACTTAAATTAGTATTCCTTACTCGTTTTCTAGCAGGATGCCAACCCCGCTTCCCGTCGAGCTGGAAGCCTTGTCCACGAAGATGGTCCACTTGTGTGCCTCATTTGTGGTGCTCAGAAAGGCACTTGTTACTGGATTTTCTGCCATCTCTAACGACCATTTGAGCATTTTTCCCACCATATCAGTTTGACCGAGCAACTGTTTTATTGGTTGCTTGTTCGAACAATAATTTTGTGGGCTAGAAAATAGTGACTCGGCCTCCTTTTTATGTTGATGAGTGCTAAGACTACTTTCTCGATTTGTTGGTTTCTTAATTCAGGGCATTATAAGGTTTTTCTCGTGAAGTAGATGAGTCTTTTCCCTTCAAGGATCTCTCAAATGAGGGCAGCGTTGACCGCCTCGGAAGGTACGACCAGATAGAGGTAGAGAGTTTCTCCCTTGTCTGGTCTTGAAAGGATCGATGGTTGAGATAACGCCCATTTGAGGTAGAGGAGGGAGTTGCACTCTTTGGTCCATTCGAACGCATATTCCTTGCGGAGAAGATTGAAAAAGGGGAGCGTGTGTTGGGCAGATTTTGACACGAACCTGGACAATGATGTGAGCATTCTATTTAGAGTTTGGATTGAATTTTTTTGAGCTCGGAGTTGGAATCTCAGAGAATGCTCGACATTTGTTGGGGTTGGCTTCAATTTCTCATTTTGTTAAGTAGAAATTGGGGAACTTACCTACTTGCATGCCGAAGGCACCTTTTTTCGGGTCAAACTGCATTTTGACTCGTCTTGCTTGTTTGAACACCTTTCTGAGGTGGAGCGCATGATCGTTTTCCTCTTGGGATTTCACAGTCATGTCTTCCATGTAAACTTCGAGCATGCCTCCAATTTCTCCTTGGAGACCTTGTTCATCATGCACTGATAGGTAGCGCTCGCGTTCTTTAGACTGAAGGGCATTACGTTGTAGTAATAGTTTCCCAATTCGGTCATGAAGGTCGTGTATTTTTGTCTATTTTCGCCATGGGGATCAGTTGTGCCAATAGTATGCATCCATGAATGATAGTAGTTTGAAACCTGCAGAATTGTCGACTAATTTATCTATTATGGGGAAGGGGTACGTGTTTTTAGGGCAAGCCCTATTGAGATTGGTATAGTCAATGCCCATGCGCCATTTTCTATGACTTTTTTTACAAGAACTACATAAGAAGTCAGGTTGTGTACTGGGCTTCAGAAATAAATTTTTCCTCTATGAGGTCTTTGACAGCCTGCTCGGCAACCTCTATTTTTTCTGGGGACTGCCAGCACCTATGTTGGGAAACTTCCTTCGGGGCAGGATCTATTGTTAAATGGTAATAACCTATATTCGGATCTAAGTTGGGTATTGTTGTACCCCAAAATTTGCCCTCCCACATTCTTCAAGATGTGCCAAGTCAAAGCTTCAAAATCTCCCCAAGGGTTGCACAGTTCAAGGGCCTCCTAACAGTCAAAAACTAGGGTTTTGGTCCTGACAAATAAAATGAAGTTTCCAAGGGCCCAATCAAGTCCCACTTGCCTACAAATATTGTCAATTATCCTCATGTCAAGTTTCAAGACTTACAGCACAAAATTGCACAGTCAAAAACCCTAATTGCACTACAGTCAACTATAGGGGCAAAATGGTCATTTGACAGTCAAAAGTTCAGATTTTTGGTCAACATCTCATTTTGAAGCCACAAACATAATTTGATCAATGCTTGATCATGATTCTCAAAGTATGGCTCAAAAAGTCTAAAGAGGCAAAAGTTTCCATATTTGGACAGTTGAAAAAGTCAACTGTAACTTGTCCAAGGCATAACTTCCACATGGATTATCAGAAAAATTCCATCCAAAGCTCATTTTGAAGAGAAAGACATTTCCTACAACTCCTCTTCACACTTCAAGTCCAAGAAATGCTCTCACAAAAAGTTATCAATTTCAACATTATAGGTCATTTTCAAAAGTCAACAAAAAGGGACTTTAAGTCAAAGGCCATAACTTGAGATTGGTAAATCAAAATGACATGGGACCAAAGGAATTGGTTAAAGGACTTCAAGACCTTTCCAAAATGTCCAAGAACATGATCAAAGCTTAAAAATTGAGCAAGATATGCCTTGTGGAAGTTGGGGAATTTTTGGATATTTTGAAAAGTCAACTTTGCTTCAAATGCCTTAAAATTGCTAATGGGCCTCTTTTTCTTCCAAGATTCATCATCCAAAACATGTGCACGACCATTGGGCCCAAAGGGAATTTATTCATCATTTTTATTTATTTATTTGAATTTTTAATTGCTAATAATTCATTTAATTAATTAAAATATGGAAAAAATACCAAAGCAAGCTTTTCAAATCTTTTTATGCATGAAATATCTTCAAGATTTCGTGCATGATCTGATAGGGAAAGAATCAATGTGATTTGCCATGATTGGAATCAAATATGCATGGAAAAGATTTGAAAATATATACATAAAAATCAAATATCTTGTACATAAATCAAAGGGTTTTGGATCCAATTTTCAACCCTAATCAGTTCCCATACTTATACTAATGCAAACCCTAGTGCTAAAGACCTCCAGGCTGCGCCAGAAAACAAGAACAAAGTTTGTGTTTTTTGTCAAAAATTCCAAAACTGAAAACGTGGTTCCAAAGCATTTCAAGGCAAGAAAATTATTCCATTGCATTCCTGAGGCTTCAGGGAACGTGCCTGAATCAAAACCATCATCCCTAACATCAAGAACTGGTAACTAGAAGTCAGACTGTGTCACTTTTTTTGCATAATCGTATTTCATCACTCATGCCATGATTTTGAATTCTAATGCTTGTTTTGTGTTAATCTTATCATTCTGAAGCTAACTATATTGTTCAATTGAGTTTTGCTTGCCCATACGCGATTTCACCATGGAAGATTGTTAGGGTTACGAAACTGAAAAATTGGGGGTTTCCTTGTCCAGAAAAATTAGACTCTAAGACCAGGACGGTTGAATTCAGAAGCTTCATGTGAATCGTTTCCATACCTCGCGCCTAATTTATGATGCAGGGATTTCTATTCGCTATTTTTTGACACAGTATATAGTGGGGGTTTAAAACCCCCGCAATCTTGTTTGTTTTTGTTTCAGGAAAAATGCACCATTGGAGAAGATGGTGATGTGTAGGCCAATGATTGGAGCATCTGAAATTCGCGCGAAAATGTCCCACTTGCGTTTGTCTTTTCTTATAATAATTATTTGTCATATAATAAACAAAGCGCGCGTTTGGTACAGATGGTGAAGGCATTGTCTCATAAGGCATTGGGACCTGGGTTCGATTCCCAGGTCCCCCATATTATTTCCATATTTTTCTTGCCAATTTAATCCTATGCAGTTCAAGCCTCAGCGTCCACCATAAGCTCACAATCCAGGCACGCCACATGGCCACTGAGGGCAATCCAAAGGTGGAGATCTGATGAACACCATGGACATTGGTCAACGCACATGCACGCTTCCAGAAAAGTCAAACAAGGCCATAAACCTTGGGCCTAAATTGCTGGAACAAAACCTCCACTTGGGGTCAACACCCCCTAGGGTTTGTGATTATTTTCTTTTTCTATCTTTTTTTTATTATTTGTTTAATTTAATTATTTCCTCTTAAAACTTTAAATTAATATTTTCATAAAACATAAAAAATAATAAAAATCAGAAAGTCATAAAAATTAAAATATTTTTTATTTAAGTGTTATTTTTGTAAATAAATTGTATCATTTAATTTAATTTTAAGTTCTAGGCTTAATTTTAAACATTTTTCACAATAAACTTAAAAAGTTGTAGAATTAGGGTTTTGATTATTTTTACCTTTTCTTTTTCTCATTATTAATAGTTAATTATATGTTCTTGTAAATAAAATTGCATTAATTAATTAGGTTTAATTTTAGGTTAAATTTTAATATCTTTTCTTAATAAATTAAAAATAACTAGAATTAGGGTTAATTAATATTTTAATTTCATTTAATTCTCATAAAAAATCCATAAATACAAAAAACCTAAAAAATAATTTCTTTTCATTTTAATTTAATTAGTTTCATAATTAAAATTTAATTTCCTTAAAAGGGTCCAACGCCCTCGCATCCCCGATTTTTTATTCTCTTTGCGCATTTTATTCTTATTCCTTCTTTTAAATATTTATGTAATTCTCCCAAGGCCATGTAAATTCGATATTTATATCTCTCGCACTTTACTTTATTTTATGTCAAATTGGGTCCTGGATTTAATTTGGCGATGTGGACCCGCGCCTTTGTAATAGTTTAGGAACTTTATATTTCTCGCAACTTTTTTAACTGCTAATAAATTGCATGCAAGAATGAATGTTAAAATAAAAACAAAAGCGTAGATCACCCATGACATGAACAAGACAAAATATCTGAAAACGACACACAAATCACACAGCACCCCTAGGGTACGCCTCACTGTTGCCTTGCCCCCTCGAAAGGTGATCGTCGAGTAGAGGATGTCTTAGTAAGTCCTCATGATCCGGGAACCTGGCATGAGGGTAGCTTCTAAGGTATCTTCCTATTGCTCTGGTGATCACCATGTCCCGAACCTCGAATTGACCCTAACACCTCCAACGGTGGTGCTACCTACCTCTCAATGGTGGGATGGTACTGCTTTAAAGGACATCTACACAAACGAATTCCTTAGGGTAGGTAGACGACTCTAGATACTTGCTCTAATTTCAAAACAAATTCAAAAAAATACTTTTCACACCGACACCTTTTCAAAAAGCTTTCGATAGCAACTTTTCAAACACTCTTGAGGACTGATACAAGGGTCGAACTGAAATTTTCAAAGAAACTTTTTTAAAACCCATAGTTGAAAAGCAAACAAACCATTTTTGAAAACACAAATGAGCAAGTATCTAAGAGCCCATGGATAACCATGGATAGAAAGGGTGCTAACACCTTCCCTTTCTATAAATCTACCTCCCGAACCGAGAGCAATCTCTATAAGGAATTTTTATGTGCTTTTGTCCTTTCCATTTGGAGAAAATAAAAGACGGTGGCGACTCTTGCTTCCGCGACATTTCGCGAACCAGCATTAAACAGTCAGTTCCAGATCCACCGATCACAGGTATCTTTTTTGCGCTCTAGGAGAATAAGTCTGCATTCTCCATTAAGCACCCCTTTAATTGTCTCTTCGCTAGGCCAGGGAGGTCAGTGCTGATCTTGACTCTTTTTGAGGGGTTCCTGCCCAAGGGAGTGATCTCAAATTCTTCGTCCAGAATTGGCCGCATGGGATCTGCGGGTTCGGTGACGTTTGTTGTAATACAGTGGAAGAAGTGACTTTCTGGTTTTGTGTTTTATTGCAAATGTTGCGGTTAGTAAGAGTCCTCACCGACTTTTCTTTTATCCAATAAAGGAAAGGGTGAAAAGAACAGAAAAGACCTTTCGAGAATATTTTTGAGTAAGGGGGGTAGGTTATGGAAAGGGAAGGTGTTAGCACCCTTTTCCATCTATAGTTATCTACGGGCTCTTAGTTGCTAGCTCACTTTGAAAATGCTTTTTTTTGTGCAAGTGTATTTTAAAATATTTTTGAAAAGACCCTTAGTGCGGAGAACTTTGTAATCATTCTCGTATCTTTGAGAATGAATACAAAGTGTTTCGTCTTTGAAAATATTTAGAAAGGAGTGTATATGTGAGAAATTTGTTTTTTTGTGAGAAAACAACTACAATCTATCTACCTACTCAAAAGATCTTTTTTGTTTTCCTCTTTTCCTTTAGATAGTGCTATCCTACTATTAGTTAGTAGGTAGCCTTATCATCGGATGTTTTGAGGGACAGGCGAGGGTCATCGTTCAGTCACGAAGGTAACTTCTAAGATGCTTTAGCAATTACCCTAAGGTACTAAGATCATTTACCGAGGCAGCATCGAAGAGTCATCGAGGGACTATGATCTTTTAACCAAAGGGTATTTGCTAAGACTTCTCATGTTCGAGAGACGTGACTGTTTATTTTATGAAGGCAACAAGTGGAGGTACCTTAGAGGTGTGCGTGTGTGAAGTGTGTTGTTTTTTCAGTTATTTGTTTTGGATGTTAGGTTTTCTACCATTTGCTTTTAAGGTTTATCATGCACGCGTAATTAATCTAGCAATTAGATATATACATAAGGGAAGGAAATAAAAGTGCGGGAAGTAAACTACGCTATTACATCGCTTCGGGGATGGGGGAATACAAACCAAAAATTTAGGGATAAAATGTAAAGGTCCTAATTTAACTATTACAAACTATAGACAGTTACATAATTACGGAAAATAATAATACGAAAGAAAAAAAAGTGCGGAGATGGAAGAGAGTAAAGATATCTAAAAAGCCCTAAAAAACTTCTAAGTATTAAAATGTTTTTGGTATTTTTGCTTAGGAAAATAAAAATCAAGTGATTAAATTAATTAACTTATTTGTGAAAATTAAATTAGTTAAATCCTAAACCTAATTTTTTTAATGATTTTATTGAAAACAAATGATTAGAAAGAAAAAGAAACAAATTAAAACAAAAAAATAGAAAAGAACATGGGTTGATGTTGTAATAGTAAATAGGGGGTGTGGTTCCAGAATGGTTAAGCCCAACATGAATGAGCCCATGAGCTACACGTGATTCAGTGCGTCTAAATCCATACGTCCCATGGTGTGCCTGATGATCCAGGGCGTTAGATTTGAAGCCTTGATATCTAATGGCTCAACCGTGAGTTGCATGATGCTCATACTAGCTATTGTTTGTACTGAATCTGTAATGAGAATATAAGAAAAATAAAAACTTCCTCGCGCCTAGATCAAACCCAGGACCTGGAGGGGATATGCCTTTAGAACGCGCATGCTGCCACTAGATTTTATTATTCATTCATTAATTCAAATACAAATAAATAAATATATCACAAAACTTAATCATTTTTATTTCAAACATGTGTGAGCCTAGGTGGATTTGAACAAGCCAACCAGGTGATGAAACTCAAGCCTCCGGATTCAGCACGCCGGAGTCAACCTTCTAGTTGTATTCTTTGGCAATTCAAGACACCGAACTTGCAAAAACGTCCATTTTAAAGATCCAGAAGTACCCTATGTTACTAAACCAAGCCCTACGAGTCTAATGGTGTGGTCCTTTTGATCTGAAAATGTATCTACATAGAGATTCAAATATCTCAGTTCGTATTTCCCTAAAAATGGAAAAACCCTTGTTCATACACTACAATTCACATGTTATACGTTAGATCAATTATGAAGATGCATACAAACACATGTGAATACATGGAATTAGCTAACAAGGTGTAAATTAAGAGATTCAATTTTGAACATTTTTACCAAACCGGTGAGATCTGGGTAGCTTGTTTTGGCTGCATTTTGACTTAGCGAAGGGTCTAAATAGGCTCTTGGGAACTCCTGGAACGTGTTTAAATGCTTGAACCTGATTGATCGTGGCTGCAACTTGGGTTTTCCAATTTCCCTAGCTTTGAGAAATTTTGAGAATTTTATAGAGCTTTGTTATGCAATGCTTTTCGTCTCCCTTTGCTTCTGACTTGTTTGCTTTATATAGAGGAGGGAACGAGCCAGCAAACATGGCATGAAATCAAGGCCATGAAGCCACAATAAAACAAGGATAAAAATTTTGAAAACTTGTCAGACTTATAATGTTCTTGACATTATGAGCTTGCAACGAACCTGGACAGTTTGTGGCTGTCTTGTATGCATTATTGGGCTTGTTATAGACTGTAAACAAAAGTCCCAAGTCTTTACACATTCATCTCATATTTTATTTTGATTTTGTTTGCTTTTAAATGAATAAAATTCAAATAAAAGAAATAAAAAATCAAAAAAATATGTGAATGAATGTAGATTCTGTATAACATCTTGTAATCATGTTTGAACATAAAAAATTAGGCCCACTAGTTCAAAATTGCAAGTTTGCAAAATGTGCATTTCATGAATTTCCTCAAAATTTTCCAACTTGTGAAACATATAACTTGCTCAATTTTCATCTTTTTAACATGATCTTGGACTTTTTAGAAATCTCAAGATGTCCTCTACAATATCTATGTTGATCATTTTTTCATTTGAAGATTTTATCTTGATGTAAGTTGCCTTGACAAAAAGTGTCTTTTGTTGACTTTTGAAAATGACCTATAATGTATTGGCTCATATCTTTCAAATGAAGCATTTTTTGGACTTGAGCATAACAACAAAGTTGTAGAGATATGAATTTTCTTCAAAATTAGATTTGGTTGAAGAAAAGTTGATGAAGCATGTGAAAGTTATGTCTCGTCAAAGTTTAGTTGACTTCTCCTAAGGAAACCCTAATTTGACAATTCTTGACTTTTGATGATTTGAGGGCTTTCCTTGAGGAATCATGATCAACCCTTGAGATTCTTTGAGAATTTTAGGAGCCTTGAAATAATCCCTTGAAGAAATTTGGGAGGGCAAAGTTTGGGGTACAACAGCTGCCCCTGTTCAATATTCTTAAACCTGAAGAGTTAGATTGGCATGTCCGTCATTCGTGACTTGAAGGTAGAAGATGATTGAACACTTAAAAGCCCAGAAATTTTCACTCGCATGTGCAAGAAGTAATGACATTGGTTGATTTTACCGGGAATGGGCTTATATATTCCATTTGGAGAGGTGACAGAGAGTCGTCAGAGATGGGCTTATATATGCCATCCAAAGTAACTATTAACTTCAACTAATAAAAGTATCGGAATAAATGTATGCTTGATTTAAACTGAGCCAACTAAGGTATATGCATGTCTTCAACTGGAAGAAGTATCAGAATAAATCTATGCTTGATTTAAATTGAGCCAAAAGATAACCATGTTATTCTTTATCTAGAAGAAGTATTAGAATAAACCTATGATTGATTTACACTGAGCCAGAAAATGTTTCCTTGATTTTTTCTGGGAGAAGTATCAGAATAAATATATGCTTGATTTAATCTGAGCCATAAAAAGGATCCGCTGGAAGATGTATCAGAATAAATCTTTGGTCTATTTAATCTGAGCTAGAGGATGTTTGTGCTTGTTTTATATAGAAGAAGTATCAGAATAAATCTTCGGTCGATTTAATATGAGCCAGGAAAGGTCTATATTTGTCTTTAACTGGAAGAAGTATCAGAATAAATATTTGGTCGATTTAATCTGAGCCAAAGGAATGTCTACTGGAAGAAGTATCAGAATAAATCTTATGGTTGATTTAAACTGAGCCAACAGATATTTATGTTTGACTAAATATGGAAGAAGTATCAGAATAAATCCATGCTTGATTTAATCTGAGCCAAAAAATGTATTCAACTGGAAGAAGTTTCAGGATAGATCTACGCTCGATCTAAGCTGAGCCAGAAGAATGTGCAACCATCTTCAACTGGAATAAGTTTCAAAATAAATCTTTGGTCCATTTAATCTGAGCCAAGAAAGGTTGTCTTTGAGAAGACTGTCTGGTCATACCAGTAATTGATGATGTTTGTCTATTGATTAATCTTTCCTGAAAAGGTAAAGAGTTAATTGTTTGTAATGTCATGATGTATGAAATGCATTGTGTAATGATGTTCTCAAAATGAATGAGATTTTTTTATATGTGTTTTGTTTGTATATGCTATGCTGGTTGTAAATGATGTATGAATGTGAAATGTTGTCGAAGTGTTTTTGTAAACTCAAACTGCATTTTTGTCTAAGGAAAATAAATCCCTGACTTTTGTTGGAGATGAAGAGTATGTATATATTCAATCTTCTGGGGATTATCTCCGTTGGGGATTCATGCTCTCTGTTTGAGGGAATCCTGCTGGGGAATGTTGATTTCTGCTTGGGAAGAAGAGTTTAAAACTTTAGTTGTTCCTTGCTCTAATGGGGATTATAATTCTTGTATAGCCTGACTGGGGATAAAAGAGACAGATAACCTTTTGACTCATTTGGGGAGGATAAAGTTGACTAATATCTGGTCTGGTTTCAGATTTACAGGAACTCCCTAGGGATAGCAATCCAGGTTGTCCTTTGCTAGAGACAAGAATCTTGTCGGTAATCTGCGGTAGAAGCAGACTTAAGCTGGGGAAATTAAACTTTGTTGGGGAAATAAACCCTTTTGACAGGAATTTGAACTCTACTAGGGATAGTAATCTAGGTTGTCCTTTGCTGGAGACAAGAATCATGCCGGTAGAAGTAGACTTAAGCAAGGGAAATTGAACTTCGCTGGGGAAATAAACCCTGTTGACGGAGATTTGAACTCCGCTGGAGAAGTAAACCCTGTTGACGGAGGGACACTCTGCTGAGGGAAACTCCTTGCTGAGGGGAATGAGCTATGCTGGAGAGAAGTAGTCTGCAGGGGATTTTACAGTTTTGAAAACACATATGGGGAGGAAGAATTTCCATAAACTGTAATGATTAGATTTTCGTAGATGGGCAATATTACTGGGAAGAAGACTATACTCCTTTGTCTTCCAGAGCAACCTGTCGGGGAAATTATGGGGAATGTATGGACTTGCGAAGATTACTTTGTAGGGATAGTCTCATGGAAGTGGCTCTGTTGGGATTTGTGGATGGCTTGGACATTATCCCAACTCCTAGAGACTCGAGTAAATTCTTATACCTGTCTTTATGCATATATTTGTCAACAGTCGATTGTATTCATATGCACATGCTCATTCCATTTTAGTCATTGGACATTTTTCAAACAAAATAGAAAAAGTAAAAAAAATTGGCTTTGAAAATGTATTTGTATTAATAATTTTCCTATGAACAGACGAGTTTTGTACAGAGAGACAAAAATCCTAGTAAGAGGAAGTCGTCGAAGAAAAGATTACAAAGTGAAAACAAAACATATAGTTATGTGTAAATAATCTCGTCGAGTTCCAACTCTGTTATTTCCCCTATGTCTTCAAGCGTCTCATCCCTCATTGTCGGAAGAAAGTGAGTGAATTGATATGTATTGTTTGAACTTCGATTTTAATAATAAACCTTGTTGTAGGTGATCCTATGGAGACATAGTTGTACGCTTTAATCCCTAGTTTTTGCCTGGACTGCACTTTCGGCTTTTCAGTCCACCGGGATACCCTTTTTTTTGCCCAAGCCGCCTTTTTAGGTTTTCGAATTGCCGGGTGTACAATCTTTTATATATATATCCCTGATTTTTTCCCAAACCCTTTTGGTTCGTCGGGATGTCCTTATATTTGCCTAGGCCAGTCAACCTAGCGGGTCATTTTTATGCATAGTATTTTTTGACTATGTCTGCATTCACAGGGTGCGAGAAATCTTCACCGTCCATGGTGGTCAGTATCTTAGCTTCGCCAGAAAAGATTTTCTTGATTACAAATGGCCCTTCATAAGTGGGAGTCCTTTTTCCCCTGGGATCACTTTGTGGTAGGATGATGTGCTTTATTACCAAGTCACTAGCCTGATATACTCGATGCTTGATCTTCTTGTTGAATGCTTTGATCATGCGCTTCTGATACATGTGACTGTGATAGATGGCCGCAATTCTTTTCTCATCAATCAAATTTAACTTATCCAACCTGTTCTGAATCCACTCCTCTTCGTCCAAGTCTGCATCTTTCATGATCCTTAGAGAGGGAATCTGAACCTCGACAGGTAGGAAGACTTTCATACCATAGACCAGAAAAAATGGGGTTGCCCTAGTTGATGTTCTATCCAAATTGTGGTAGCCGTGAAGAGAAAACAGTAACATCTCGTGCCAATCTTTGTATGTCACAACCATCTTCCGTATGATCTTTTTTATATTCTTATTGGAGGGTTCCACTGCGCCATTCATCTTAGGTCGATACGAAGAAGAGTTATGATGCTTGATCTTGAACTGCATGTAGAGCTCAGTGATCATTGTGTTGTTGAGATTGGTACCGTTGTCTAAGATAATCCTCTCGGGGATACCATACCGACAGATAAGGTTGTGCTTTATGAATCGGGTGACCACATTCTTAGTAACAGAGGTGAACGAAGCTACTTCCACCCATTTTGTAAAGTAATCAATGGCGACGAGGATGAAGTGATGTCCATTTGAGGCAGTAGGCTTGATTTCTTCGATCATATCAATGCCCCACATTCTGAATGTCCAAGGAGCAGGCATGACATTCAAATGTACTGGAGGAACATGAACTTTATCAGCATAGATCTGGCACCTATAACGAGTTCTCGAGTGGTGGTGACAGTTAGTTTCCATAGTCTACCAGTAGTAACCAGCTTTTAAGATCTTTTTAGCCATAATATTCCCACTAGAGTGAGTACTAAAGACACCTTCGTGCATATCTTGCATAATTTCTTCTGCTTCCTTCTTTTCCATGAACTGAAGCAGGGTTGAATTATGATTACGCTTGTATAGAATTCCATTTCTCAGGAGGAACTTAGGCAAGAACCTCCATAGGAAATTCTTATCATTGATGGATGCCCCTTCAGGGTATTCTTGAGCCTCAAGGTACCTTTTTACCTCATGAAACCAAGATTTTTCCTCTACTCCATCAGTGTTAATTTCACAGTAGTATGTCGGTTCGTTGAATCTTTCGATGGTAATCCTGGGAGGCTCATTGTCCCATCTAACCTTGAACATGGATGACATGGTACCCAATGCGTCTGCCAACTGATTCTCTACTCTTGGCATGTGCTCAAAAGTAATCTCTTTGAAATATGGGATCAAGGTTAACACGTGCTCTTTATAAGGAATGAGATTCGTGTGTTTCGTATCATTATATCCCTTAACCTGACTGATCACCAAGGTTGAGTCTCCATACACACTTAAGAACTTAATTCTCAGGTCAATAGCAGCCCTAAGACCCATGATGCATGCTTCATATTCGGCCATATTATTGGTGCATTCAAAGCAAAGTCTAGCAGTGAATGGCGTATGGAAACCTGAGGGGGAGATGATCACAGCACCAATTCCATTTCCAAGTGCATTGGAAGCTCCATCGAAAACCATAGTCCATCGAGATCCTGACTAAGGTCCTTCATACGGTCTTGGTTCTTCATAATTTGTTATTTGCATAATATTCTCGTCTGAGAATTCGAAGTTCATAGACTGATAGTAGTCTACAACCAGATACACCAAATGGTCAATTGGTACACTTCCTTTGATTTCCTTTTGAGTGGTGTACTGGATGTCATATTCTGTTAAGACCATCTGCCATCGGGCTATCCTTCCGGAGAGAACTGGCTTCTCGAATATGTACTTGATGGGATCCAATTTAGAGATCAACAAAGTAGTATGGGTCAACATATACTGTCTTAGTCGGCGAGCAGCCCATGCCAAAGCGCAGCAAGTTTTCTCGAGTAGTGAATATCTTGTTTCACAGTCGGTAAATTTTTTGCTAAGGTAGTATATTGCATGCTCTTTTCGACCAGACTCATCATACTGCCCCAGTACACACCCTATTGAGTTCTCTAGCATTATTAAGTACATGATTAGAGGTCGTCCTTCAATTGGTGGCATCAAAATAGGAGGTTCTTGTAGGTACTCTTTAATTTTATCAAAGGCTATTTGACAGTCGTCGTTCCATTTTACTACTTGATATTTCTTCAGCAGTTTGAAGATTGGCTCACAAGTAGCAGTCAAATGTGAAATGAAACGGGCAATGTAATTAAAATGTCCTAAGAATCCTCTTACTTCCTTCTCAGTACGAGGAGTCGGCATATCTTGAATGGCTTTAACTTTTGCTGTATCAACCTCAATACCCGTACCAATGGCGACGAAACCCAAGAGTTTACTGGATCTCACCCCAAAGGTGCACTTGTTCGGGTTTAACCTCAGCTTATACTTCCTCATTCTTTTAAACAGTTTATGCATATGATCAAGGTTCTCTTCTTCAGTCCGTGACCTTGCTATCATGTCGTCAACGTATACCTATATCTCGTGGTGAATCATGTCATAAAATAAGGCTACCATGGCACGCTGATAAGCTGCCCCGATGTTCTTCAACCCAAAAGGCATAACCTTGTAAAAGAAGGTGCCCCATTGTGTGACGAGGATAGTTTTCTCCATGTCTTTGATGCCATCTTAATCTGATTAAAACCTGAGAAGCCATCCATGAAAGAGAGTATATTATACTGAGCGGTGTTATCAACCAGAACATCGATATGTGGAAGTGGGAAGTCATATTTAGGGCTTGCCCTATTCAGATCCATGTAATCTACGCACATATGCACCTTTCCATCCTTCTTTGGCACTGGAACAACATTGGCAACCCATTGAGGATATGACGTCACTGCTAAGAAACCCGTGTTGAATTGGTTCATAACCTTGGCCTTGATATTTTCTGACATTTCAGAATGCATGCGACAGACATTCTATTTTATCAGAGCACAACCATCTTTCATTGGCAGACGGTGAACCACAATATCGGTATCGAGCCCTGGAATGTCTTTGTATGACCAGGAAAAGATTTCAACATATTCATGCAGCATCTGGATTAACCTGCTCTTGACACTACTTTCTAAGTTAGCGCCTATCTTGACCTCTTTCTTGTCTGTCTCAGTACCCAAGTTTACAACTTCGATCAGCTCTTCATGCGGTTGGATAGCCTTTTCTTCTTGTATCAAGAGTCTGGCAAGTTCTTCATGTATTTCATAATCTTCCTCGCCTTCGTCCTTGGCTTGGTAGATCATATTCTCGAAGTCATATGCAACAATAGCAGAATCGTTATCGACGAGATCCAGAGTGGATGATGATCTGCAATGTAGTGTGCGGGTGTGTGTAAGAACACATAGCTATTTTGAAAATGCAAAAAGATAAAAGAAAGAAAAAGATCACAAAATTTGCATGCAAGATGTCCAATGTTTTTATTAAATGAACAAATGTTTATGAATTATCAACCCTTTAACAAATGAACCATCATGCCCCGGGTAAGACACAAGGTTTTAAAGTCATTGTTTTATTACATAGCCAAAAACTTTGAAAATAATAAGACATGAGTGTAGCTATTACTCCTGACTAAAGGAGATTGGAAAGATGTTTTATGCCTTCTAGTTATCCAGTCAATCACCAATGGTAGGGAATATCCAACTGTTGAAGTCACAATCATTGTCTGCATCATCTATAGCATTGACCATGTTTTTGCTGATGCGGAACTGGGGTCTCCTAACATGAGCGCGACGAACAGTCCTTTGACCTTCTACAGTAAAGCCTGGGCCAAACTTGTTATATTTATAAGGGATATCAGGGAGCTATCCCCAAATAGTATCACCACCTTCTTCCATAGCAGCCTTAACATCTTTCAAGGAGGCCATCTTGTGCAAAGTTTTGGTGATATTCGGAATGGTTGAAACATCTTTAACAGCGGCAGGGGAGATCACCTTAAAGGTTTGACAGGGTGTTTCAATGAGTTCTCCATCCACCCCTACGTATCAGAATGAATTGAGGTGGTTGACCATATATTCTTCTTCCCAACAAACAATAATAACTTTCCCTTTTACAGGATGCTTTAGCTTCTGGTGCAAGGTGGAAGTGACAACACATGCCCCATGGATCCAAGGGCATCCCAATAAGCAAGACTAAGCTGGCCGGATGTCCATGACATAGAAAGTGGATTCGAATATCTGTGAACCCACCTCGATCAGAAGGTCTACCTCTCCATGCACCATTCTTTTTGATCCGTCGAAGGCTCGAACTATGATATTGCTGGGCTTCAGCATAACCCTTTCATAGTCTAGTCGGTCGAGAGCGTCTTTGGGCAGAACATTTAGAGAAGATCTTGTGTCAATCAGTACATGGGCCAATGTAGTTCCCCTGAATTCAATGGAGACATACAGGGCCCTATTGTGATTTCTCCCTTAAGGAGTCAAGTCAGCATCGGAGAAACCCAAACCATTGTCAGTTGTCATACTATCCACATAGATCCCAAATTGATCAATCGAAATTTCTTACGGCACATGGGAAGTCTTAAAGAACATTACCAAAGCCTTCGCATGGGCCTCAGAACACAGCAGTAATGATAGCATAGAGATTTTAGATGGGGTTTTCCCCAGCTGTTCCACAATTTTGTAATCACTTCGATGAATGATCTTCAAAACCTCTTCCAATTCTATCCAGAGGTATCTTTGACCGAAGCTTCCTTTGGCGCCTCCATTCGAGTAGGCTCTATCACTGGCTCCTTACCTCGAGCCTCAGTAGTTCTCTTGGTAATCGTAACCTGAGCAGGTGGAGAGATATCCGGAGAGAAAATCCTTCTGCTTCTTGTAATTTCTCTAGTCCCTGCAATATTGACATTGTTGGGATCAACTTGTTCATTATCTTCATCGGACAACTCTTGCTTGACACCATGGTAATAGCCGTCAGACCCATAATGCCACGGAATAGCCTTCTCCGAGGAATATGGGATAGGCCCGGGTGTTGGAATAACCAAAAGAACAGCTTTCGGGTTGGCGGTAATCCTTATATGAACTTTGGAAGGGATCCTGAAAGGAGTATCGGAGATAACAAACAAGTCCTGGCACATATTCGGAATCTTCTCAATCAGAACAACGTGTTCGTCCATCAAGAACTGAACGTCTTCCTTCAGTAACCCACATCCATTGGGTTGCACTGCACAACAATAACATTCTTCAGCACAACCTAGAAATAAACCAGCTTGTAACAAATTTTCCTTAATTGTAGATAGAGAAGTCACCACATCATCTACATAGGTAATATACAGCACATCTTCAACAAGAGTTATGCCCTTTTCATGCTCTGGCATAGGTGCGGTGATCACATTTGGAGTCTCTGGAGGATCAAACTCTATTTATTTATTATCGATCATGTCTTGAATCTTTCTCTTCAGAGCCCAGCAATTGTTGGTGTCATGACCAGGATTATTTGAATGATAAGCACACCTGGCGTTTGGATTATACTTTGGAGAGGAGGTGTTGGGACTCTGAGGAGGATCCCGCAGCGAAATGAGTTCAGCCTTCAGCAAATGTTGTAGTGCCTGAGATAAAGGCATTCCAATTGTAGTAAACTGCCTCGGTGGAGCATCTTGTCATTAACCTGTTGTTATTGTTGAGCAGGCGCCAGATTGGAAATCAACACCGCTCCCACAGTCTGATGGCGGCTACATTTACTACGACTTTTATGGCCATAGACAGAATTGACTTCCTTTTTACCTCCAAATTCCTTCTTCACAGCACTAGAAGATGCAGCCATCGGGATCTTCCCGCTCTTGATACCACTCTCTATTCTTTCCCCTGTCAAAATCATTTCTATAAAACCCAACGAAGAGCTTTCGATCAACATATAAAATAACGGGCCTACCAGAGTGCCCATAAACATGTCCACCATTTCCCGACCAGTCAAGGGAGGATGCACCCTTCCAGCCAAGTCTCCCCATTTATGTGCATATTCCGAACCCTTCATTAGAACCCATGGATATATTCTGCAATTGCACCCGGGTTGGTGCCAAGTCAATGTTGTATTGATATTGCTTATAGAAAGCAGCAACCAAGTCCTCCCATGTATGAATATTGATTCCCTCCAGCTGATAGAACCATTCCAATTGAGTTCTAACTAAACTATCTTGGAAAAAATGAACCCATAACTTCCGGTAAGTAGTGTGAAGTTGTATCTTCCGAACATACGACCTCAAATGGAGTTTTGGATAGGAGACCCCATCGTATTTGGCAAAGACATGGACCTTGAACTTAGGTGGGATGACCACCCCCGGAACCAGACCTAATTCACCAAAATCCAACCCATGTACCTTTTAGATTTCCATTTCCTTGAGTTTGTCCTCCAGTTTCCTATATATGTCATTCGCAGGAGGATATTGTTTGTCAGAAAGTTCTTCATCTTCAGGAGTATCCTCATAACCCTAATTGTTCCGGCCTTCTTCATTATGGTTGTCATCCTCTTCAGAGGAGTCATCTTCCACTTAGATTGGTTGGGCATGACCCTTGAACCTTCTTCCCATATTAAGGATAGCAGTTGGTTTCTTGGTCTTCTTTTTCTTGGCGACAAGTGCCAACAACTCCTTCTGCCCTTGTACCAGGTTCATGAGAGTCTCTTGGAATTGGGCATGTTGAGCCTGGAGATCTTTAGCAGTTTGTTCGAGGGCCATTTTTCTGCTGAAATAAACAGCTAGAAAATGATAATCATATATGAAAAACCTGTTATAAAATGATGCATGATATGTAGAGGCAATGATTTCAAGGACCTTAGGAAATTTAAATTTGCTAACCAGGAAGAAACAGAAACAAAGTTTTTATTAGTGAATTTAAATTACATATGGCCTTTTAGGTTTACAATGACAACAAAAGCTCTTAAAGATGAAATTAACTCCTAAAATCAAATCTCCCATGTGTTATACCCCAAAGTTTCCCTACCCTTGCATTAGGTTTAGGTTTCTTTTTTTAAAAAAATGGGTCACATTATGTGGTTTTATTCATGTGTGCTATTTAAAATCAAGAAGAGGTTTAGTTTGTAAAAAGGATCATAGGCCTTTCTTAATCAGAAAAGGCCTATGTAATTTTCTAAGGAGCATTTCAAAAAATGAAAAAAAGGAGGGTGTATTGCAAATTCATAAAGCCCATGTGGTACATGTTTTGTGATCTAATATTTGAAGATAATTGAGCCCAATTTATTTAAGAAAAGGGATTTTATATAACATTATTATCATTTTGTTATAATTATTTATTTTACTGATTAAATTATTTAAACCTTTATTAATTTTTTTAATTTTATTATTTGTTTTGTATCATGAGCTAAAAGAAAGAAATAAGTGTATATCAAAAACTAAAAATATGCCTAAGAAATCTTGGGGTCGAAAATGGCTTCGACGGCAGTAGGATGCCCAACAAAGCGTTCAAGATCGAAGGATGAATGGCACGAAAGAAAAGTGAAAAGGCTTTTTGAAGTCTTCGATTGGAGGAGTCAGTAAAAAGCTTCGAATGGTTCATTTTTGAACCATTAAAATTAAGGCTATTCGAAGAATTAGGATCAAAGGGAGGGTGGTTCAAAGGGAAGTATGAGGAGACTGTTGAAGTCTACGATTGATGTGATTTGAATGTATGAGGAGGCTTCTATGAAGTCTTCGATTGATGAAGAATTGTGATGCTTTGACTGGCCAAATGAAGAGGTGTTCGAATTGAGGGGAGGTCGAAGGGAGAAAAGCGAAGCTTCGACGGGCTAGGATAAAAATGATGCTTTGATTGGTCTGATTGAAAGAAAAGAGAATTGAAAGGAATGAGAGTTGTTCGATTGGGCTGACTGAATAGCTTTTCGAATCAAGCGACTAAGGAAAATGGTAGCTCAATAAAAGAAGCCACAGTAGAGGCCTTGAACCATTCGAAGGTAGCCACTCAGATCCATCGAAGAACAAGGCTGGAGGGTGCTTAATATAGGAAAAATGAGAAACCTGTCCAGGTTAACTCAAAGTTCAAAATAGCACACAATATCTCAAAGATGGCAAGTTTTTAATGTGTTAGGATTTTGTTTCATGAGCCATAAATACATTGTCTTCTTCCATATTGGTCCACACTCACTCCTCTATAAATACAGAGCCAAAAGTGCAAGCAAGGGGGGAAGGGGGAAATAATTGCCTACACACATATTGTAGACACACACATATTGCCCATACACAGGATATTGGCTACCAAAGTTCCACGCATAAGAAGCTGCCTCAGAAAGCAGATCGAATCCTCAAGATCTCACGAAGGGATTAACATTTGAAATCCACTTCGCAAGCTCCTCCAGTCCAAATGAACACCAGCCCTCCTCGACGTTTAAAACATCCCAAAGATGCAGATCGAAGCATACCAACCATAACTCAGAAGGTAAAAAGGAAATGTGCAAACGGGGAAGCACCTGGGTTCGATACCCAGGTCTGAAACCTTATTTTTCTAACGTATGTATTACATATTTAATGCTTGTAGGTTCCACACGTTCGCCATAGACCATAGTATCATGACCAAGGGATCCCCGTCTGATCTAGACCTGAAGGCTTCGACCATATGCCTTACCCTTAGCCTTCGAAGGTTCCCTTCGATGGATCGAAAGGCAACGTAGGCCCTTTTCGATCCAGGCCTGCCTTCCCATTGACACTCCTCAATTTCACTTCTATAATATAATTTGCACCCTCCTTGCTAACTTATTTCAATTTGTTATTTTCTCTTATAAATTCATTTATGTATTTATTTATTTATTCATTTTACTGCATTTATATATATTTACATTTATAGTCATATTTACACTTTAATTATAATATTATGTATTATTTATTGTTATAAATGATTTAGTATTTTAAAACTCTTTTAAAATATATTATTTATTTGCATTAAATCATATCTATTAATCTTGTACTTAAAAACAATCATTACCATACAATTTAATTTTATATTTTATATCAAAATATTAAAACCGAAACAATCCATAAAATCATATCCGCAAGTGACTCATGGCCAATATCTGGCTACGTGATAAGAGGGCTATATCAGACTCTTCAGCTATATACGTCTAAAAATACGCAAACAAACATCAAACTATTTTTATAATAAATTAAATTAAACAATCAATTTTAAAAAAGGAATACCAAAGAGTTTTTAATTAACTTCGCACTTAGTTCAAAATCTCCGATATCTACACATTCAAACTAAGTACATGGAAAATTAAATATTTATGTAATCCATAAAAAATACAAACAATCCCGCGAACTACGAAAATGGGACTATGATTCCTCCTAAGGAGGATACGTAGGCATACGATCGAAAATCACTGCGAGTCCCACTATTTAAAATCCAACCCCTTTTACCAAATAAACAATTAAAAACCCTATTTTCTAAAATCATGCTGCCAAACCTAGTATCCTTGTGAACAAGGTAGAGGAGGGGTGCCTAACAACTTCCCCTTGTCTAGAACCGAGTCCAAACCTAGAATCACTGAACTTCTTTTAGGGTTATTCCTTTATATTCCCTTCCTTTAGGATAAAAATTAAGGGTAGCGACTCTTAAAAAAACCCAATTGCAACAGCTGGCGACTCTGCTGGAGACTCAACCCTAGATTTAGAAGCCTTATCTTTCAATTTTATGGTTTTTTGGGTTTTTCTTATTTATTTTGAGTTTTATTTTTTTCTTATTTAATTATTTACTTATTTTCTTGCCTTTTCTTTATTATCCATATTATTTATATATATGTGGTGGGATTTAAAAATTCTGCAATATTATTCTCAAAACCCTTAGAAAGAAGGTTCGTCTATTAGCCAAGGGGTTCCATCAACCCTATGAGTTTATGTGACGACTTCGCCTAGAGTTAGTGGAATTTCGCAAAATGAATACCTCTTGAGAGACATCCTCTTGGGAAGTAGGACTTTGGAATGATACTTATGACTCTTTGTACGGCCTTGAAACCAAAATCTCATGATGACACCTTTCATGACCTAGAGACGAAAGTTTCGGAATGTAAAGAGACTTCGATTAAGGGAGGCCCTTGTGCCTTTCCCTCTAGTGTCATTCATGATACCCTTAAGGAAGCCACCTTATGGGGAGGGTAGAATATCTGTAGGCCAATACTAAGAACTTTCCATCTAAGGATACCTTTCACAAATCCCACTACAATCTGCAAACTCGCAAGGGTTATCCCTTCATCCACCATTATCTTTAGCCCATGGGGCTTTCGTCTATATCATCATCCCTCTCCTATAATGACTCATTATCGTCTTCCATTTGTAATAATCCTTAAAGAATTTTTGTCTCCATTTCTAAGACAATGTAGGATATCATTAATCATCATCTTCGTCTATAAGGATTCCCTGCCTGTCTCAATTATTGAGTCAAAGTAGGATATCATCAAACTTGTATAGGGTATCCTATATCTACGTTGCATTGCATATCCACAAAACACTTTTGCATACCCAAGCATCTTCATACATTTCCATTTTTCATCGATCAGCATAAAGTTCATATCATTTACACTCCCACCCTTATCCAACTGTGACAACTAACAAGATTCCTGATACCTGCAAGCGAACTCAAAGCATGTCTCAAGAAGCCACGGAGGAACTCAAAATAGACCATGAATTATTAAAGGAGGAGGTCCACCAATTGAAGAATCAAATGAACTTGATCATGAAATTACTACTAAGGAGCGAAGGCAACCCTTCATCATCCCAACCACAGGCCTATCCAGCATTACAGATACCACCACCGTGGGAAGGAACTCCACCTCAACAGCAACTACAATGACCATTAATAATTTTGTGGGGACAACAACCAGATAAAAGGCCAAAAAGAAAGCTTGACCCTCTCCTTATGCCTCACAGTCAATTGCTGCAACATCTACTAGAAGCATCTTTAGTAGAGCTAAACCCTCTAGCTCCTCCAGTCGGGCCACCCACATGAAAATATGATGCTAATTCCAGATGCGAGTATCATGCCAACTCCCCAGGACATACCCTGGAGAAATGTCGGGCCTTCAGATACTAGGTCCAAGATTTAATCGACACTAAGTAGTTGACTTTTGAAGAAGGGATCTCATTAGCCAATGGTCATCCCTGCTTTGACAAATCCGAATACTAAAGAAGAATTCCCTAAAATCAGTGGGTCAACAAGAAGGCTTATCTCTAAATCATTAAGCTTTAATCATTTCAAATTGTAATTTCTTTCGTGCTAAGTGTTATTTGTCATAAACTTTGTACTCTTTGGTCAAGTAATTCTAATAAAATAAGCATGCATGTTTTTGAAATCGATTCCTTCCACAGATCAACGACTTTCCATTTTCACTCTTCTTTTCCATTTTCAAATTAACAAACTTCGATGGAGAATGATGAAAATACAAAATAATCGAATTTGCTGACGTATTATTTTTAATAGTAAGGCTTAGCTGACGATGTAAGGCGTTGTTTCACTTCCTAAACAATGGAGATATAAGGAGTTAATCTGTAGTTAACCCCCTCGATCCAGAAGTTGGAGTTCTTTCTATTCTCTAAAAAACTCTTAATCTTAACCAGGGGCAGGGTAGATTTCAATTAATTTGACGATGCATTCAAATCCCAGGAGAATCGAAACAATCTAAGCAAAGGTTCAATCATATCTCTTTCCTCGATAGATCATCGAGAGAACGATCTAAGGAAAAACTCGAGCGCATCATCTTCCTCACATTCATCATCCAGGATTGAGGAATCAACTAAGACAAAGTTCACAACATATTTCTCCTCAGTGCATCAATCAAGATCGAGGAAGCGATGAAGACGAAGTTTACAATAATTAGCATGGCAGTCATAAATTGTCAAAATCAAAAGAAAAAAAAAGACATTAAAAAAAAAGCAAAAGCCCGCTAAGTTAACATAAATAAAAAATTGAATGAGGAAGAAGTTAGGGCATCCCGATGGATCAAAAAAAAATTAATATAAAATTCAAAAAAATTCAAAAAAAAATCGGTCCATGCAAAAATAAGGGATTGAAATTAATAAATTGGAAAAAAATCTTGTGACTTCCACCTCAAGAATCATCAAGGCTTCTCGTCAATGCATGGATCTTATCAATGCTTGGATCATATTAATGCTTGGATCTTATCAATGCTTTTTCATCGGTGTTTGAATCTTATCAGCGCTTGGATCTTGTCAATGCTTTTCATCGGCGCTTAGATCTTTATATATACTTCTCATCATCTTTGCAACTGCGAAGTTTCTCTTGGGGATTAAACGCATCAATTGGATTAATTAAACTTAGGAATGAAGAACATCAAGGAGAATGGGGTAGGATAAATAATTTTGAGCTTTATATCCTTTTTTTCTTAAACCATGAACCATGGCCACATTACAACCTTTAAAAGTCCTAATTGAAGCTAGGTTCACTATGAAAGCATACTCAGTAAGGTTTGTGTTAAACTGACTCCTATGTTTGTTAAAACTATTTCTAACTACTTCGCTTCTTTGAATACTCATCATTATCTTCCATTTCTTTTCAAACAAATCAATTTCGATTTCAAGAACTTGCATGTGCATCAAACGGAATTGCTTTTTTCAGAATGTACAATTTTATCTACGAATCAATACTTAGCATCAAATAGATTTCAAAAAGGTCTGATCAAAGGCCATCCTTTCCAAGAAGCTCCTAAATGGGGAAAAAACATCTAAGGGGATCCCTATAAACAAAGGCATAGACTAATGATCATAGGGGTATATCACATGAAGATATTGTTGACAAGAGGTGAGCATTATGAGGTTCAATCAATTTGGAACAAATTTCAAAGCATTGTTAAATTAGGGGCATACCCTTCGAAGAAGCATTCCTTAGTCAAGTCATATCACAATATGGTATGACTCGGTTTCCTCATGTTAACAAGCTTCTCAAGGCATTGATGATCAGGGGCAGCCTTCCGAGATTCAAATGTTGGGGCAATATGTACCAAGTTCATCCTACTGTACGTAGGGTCCAAATTCCCCTTCAAACAACTTCAAGTACAAACTTTTCAAGTTCTGAATATTTGGGGAGACCTATGACAAGTTCATGGAAAGGTCTAAGTTCCTTCTAAAGATACCTCCTTTAGATCCTGGATATTGAGGGCCTGTCTTTCAAAATTCGAATGTTGAGGAAAACTATTGTGAGGCTCGATCAAAAAAGAAGTTGATACAAAAGGGTCCATCAAAGCCAAGCATTTTCAAGAATCTGTTAATTAGGGGCATAATACAAAATAGTGGGGTCATCCACATTATGATCAAATTATTTCTAAGCTCATATCAAAGAGACTCTCCTCCAAGTCCCTACCAACAAGTTTAGAAAAAAAAGTCCACACAGGGGCAAGCTCCCCGCGTAATTTCACAACCTCCAGGGGACCTCTCTTCTACGTCAGCAATCTTCCAGTTCGAAATAAGTATCAGGGAATCATGCAAGCACAACACTCAACCATCATGTGACAAGCAACCTTGTTTCATAACCAAACCTCTACGCCTTAATCATCCACGACCCATCACAAAGACATCATTCAAAAAAGGCATTCAAGTCATAATCATAAAGTATAAGGCTACATGAATCATGAATCAGGGCTCCTAGATCCAAAACCAAGATATAATATCATCTCATCCATCTACGCATTCTAACAGCATGGGTCGAGCATACCTTAGAAAGCCCAACTACACATTCAAAATCCAACATCCATTCACATATATCCAAGTCATTTATCACATACATAAATCATTATGTTCCATGCATCAATCAATCATCTCATTTCATGCATCAATCATATTTGCACGCATAGCATAAAACCTTCTTTTATGTGAAGACAATCATCATTATCAATCAAGCTACAAATTACAAATTTAATCTCGGGAGTAGATTCTCTTGGTTGATCATGACAGTTGATTATTCAGAAGACCTCGGCAGCAGGTAACTCAAAATGAATCTCGACAGTAGATTCTCCTGGTTGATCACGGCAGTTGATTATCCGGAAGACCTCGGCATAAGGTAATTCAAATTGAATCTTGGCAGTAGATTCTCCTGGTTGATCACGGCAATTAATTATCCGGAAGACCTCGGAAGAAGGTAATTTAAATTGAATCTCGGCAGTAGATTCTTCTGGTTGATCACAGCAGTTGATTATCTGGAAGAACTCGGCAGAAGGTAATTCAAATTGAATCTCGGCGGTAGATTCTCCTGGTTAATCACGGAAGTTAATTATTCGGAAGACCACGGAAGAAGGTAGTTCTCAACAGAATCTCGGCAGTAGATTCCTTGGCAGTCTCGGCAGTAGATTACCCGTTAAGAGCCTCACGTTATGCATATACATCATGCATGACATCTCTCGAAACCCACTACGAACAGAGCTGATATCTTAGGGATCTCCATCAGTTCTTACCTCGGCTAGAAACAAATAACTAGGGAAATCTGTTCTCATCTCTGATTTAGTTATCTAAGATGTAGATCACTCAAAACAACTTCCTCTATATTTAACTTATTGTGTCAGTCTCTACCCAGCAATATGTTTCTTTCTTAGCTCATTGTGTCAGACCCCATGCAGCAATGTTGCGAAGTTAACAATTCCATCCATTGTGTCAATCTCTACGCGACAATGTGTGAAATTTTCTATAGTTAACTTATTGTGTCAGTCTCTACGTAGAAATATGTTTCTTTCTTAGCTCATTGTGTCAGACCCCAGGAAGCAATGTTGTGAAGTCAACAATTCCACCCATTGTGTCAGTCTCTACGCGACAATGTATGAAATTTTCTATATTTAACTTATTGCGTCAGTCTCTACGCAGCAATATGTTTCTTTCTTAGCTCATTGTGTCAGACCCCAGGCAGCAATGTTGCAAAGTCGACAATTCCACCCGTTGTGTTAGTCTATATGCAACAATGTGTGAATTTTCTACATATAACTTATTGTGTCAGTTTCCATGCAACAATATGTTCTTTCTTCGCAATCTAGCCCATTGTGTCAGATCCTAAGCAGCAATGTTGCAAAGTCGATAATTCCACCCGTTATGTCAGTCTTTATGCGACAATGTGTGAAATTTTCTATATTTAACATATTGTGTCAGTCTCCACGCAGCAATATGTTTATTTCTTAGCTCATTGTGTCAGTCCCCAGACAACAATGTTGTGAAGTCAATAATTCCATCCATTGCGTCAGTCTCTACGCGACAATGTGTGAAATTTTCCATATTTAACTTATTGTGTCAGTCTTTACGCAGCAATGTGTTTCCTAGCCCATTGTGTCAAACTCCAAGCAACAATGCTGCGAAATCAGCAATTCAACTCATTGCATCAGTCTCCATGCAGCAACATCTTTATCAAAACTTATCCCATTTCACCGATCTCCATGCAGCAATTTTGTTACCAAAACTTATTATATTAGTCACCAAGCATTAGTAAGTTAAAATTTTCAAAACCTGTATCGTTTACCTCCTAGGTTATGATAAATTCTATGACGACCTCTTTTCTAGGTACTGACGAGTTATCTACGTCGTCATATCTAGATTAATCTTACTTTTCAAACACGCCTCTCTATTCAAAATGTCGGTAGGGTGATACATCATCATTTATGCTTATCCTTCACATTCATGGGAATGTTGTACCATGTGTCCTTATAGCCTTTAAGGCAAATTTTGGGGTCTTCCAATATTTAATAAACTTCTGATTTGAACATGTGAGACATGCGTATTCTCGCACTATTCAATCGAAAGATAATTAAATAAGGGCAGTTGTCATACCCTAAATTTTCCCTACCCTTGCATTAGGTTTACGTTTCTTTTTTATAAAAAAATGGGTCACATTTTGTGGTTTTATTCCTGTGTGCTATTTAAAATCAAGAAGAGGTTTAGTTTTTAAAAAGGATCACAGGCTTTTCTTAATCAGAAAAGGCCTATGTAATATTCTAAGGAGAATTTCAAAAATTGAAAAAAGGGGGGTGTATTGCGAATTCATAAAGCCCATGTGGGACATGTTTTGTGATCTAATATTTGAAGATAACTGAGCCCATTTGATTTTTAAAAAAAATGGCTTTTCTATAACATTATTATCATTTTGTTATAATTATTTATTTTACTTATTAAATTATTTAAACCTTTATTAATTTTTTAATTTTTTAATTTGTTTTTGTATTATGAGCTAAAAGAAAGAAATAAGTGTATATCGAAAACTAAAAATATGCCTAAGAACTCTTGGGGTCGAAAACGGCTTCGACGGCAGTAGAATGTCCAACTAAGTGTTTAAGATCGAAGGATGAATGCGCGAAAGAAAAGTGAAAAGGCTTTTTGAAGTCTTCGATTGGAGGAGTCAGTAAAAAGCTTTGAATTGTTCATTTTCGAACCATTGAAATTAAGGCTATTCGAAGCATTAGGATCAAAGGGAGGGCAATTCGAAGGAAAGTATGAGGAGACTGTTGAAGTCTTTGATTGATGAGCTTCGAATGTATGAGGAGGCTTCTATGAAGTCTTCGATTGATGAAGAACTGCGAGGCTTCGACAGGCCAAAATAAAGATTTGTTCGAATTGAGGGGAGGTCGAAGGGAGCAAAGCGAAGTTTGATAGGCTAGGATAAAAATGATGCTTCGATTGGTCTGATTGAAAGAAAAGAGAATCGAAAGAAATGAGAGTTGTTAGATTGGGTTGATTGAATAGCTTTTCGAATCAAGCGACTAAGTAAAATGGTGGCTCAATCGAAGAAGCCACGATAGAGGTCTTGAACCATTCGAATGGAGCCACTCAGATCCATTGAAGAACAAGGCTGGAGGGCGCTTAAAAGAGGAAAAATGAGAAACCTGTCCAAGTTCACTCAAAGTTCAAAATGGCACACAATATCTCAAAGATGGCAAGTTTTTTGAATGTGTTGGGATTTTGTTTCATGAGCCATAAATACATTGTCTTCTTCCATATCGGTCCACCCTCAGTCCTCTATAAATACAGAGCCAAAAGTACAAGCAAGGGGGGATGAGGGAAAACATTTCCTACACACATATTGCAGACACACACATTAGGAACATACACACATTGCCCATACACAAGATATTGGCTACCAAAGTTCCACGCACAAGAAGCTTCCTCCGAAAGCAGATCGAATCCTCTAGATCTCACTAACAGATCAGCATTCAAAACACACTTAACAAGCTCCTCCAGTCCAAACGAACACCAGCCCTCCTCGACGCTTAAAACATCCCAAAGTTGCAGATCTAAGCATACCAACCATAGTTCAGAAGGTAAAAAGGAAATGTGCAAACGGGGAAGGACCTGGGTTAGATACCCAGGTCTGAAACCTTATTTTTCTAACGTTTGTATTGCAGATTTAATGCTTGCAGGTTCCACATGTGCGCCATACACCACAGGATCATGACCAAGGGATCCCCATCTGATTCATACCTAAAGGCTTCGACCGTATGCCTCACCCTTAGCCTTCGAAGGTTCCCTTCGATGGATCGAAAGGCAACGCAGGCCCTTTCAATCCAGGTCTGCCTTCCCATTGACACTCCTCAATTTCACTTATATAATATAATTTGCACCCTCCTTGCTAACTTATTTCAATTTATTATTTTCTCTTATAAATTCATTTATGTATTTATTTACTTATTCATTTTTCTGCATTTATATATATATATATATATATATATATATATATATATATATATATATATATATATATATATATATATATATATATATATATATATATATATATATATATATATATATATATATATATATATATATATATATATATATATATATATATATATATATATATACATTTATAGTCATATTTACACTTTAATTATAATATTATGTATTATTTATTGTTATAAATGATTTAGTATTTTAAAACTCATTTAAAATATATTATTTATTTGTATTAAATCATATCTATTAATCTTGTACTTAAAAACATTCATTATCATACAATTTAATTTAATATTTTATATCAAAGTATTAAAATGGGCGCAATCCATCAAACCATATCCGCAAGCGACACATGGCCAATATCTGACCACGTGATAAGAGGGTTATATCAGACTCTTCAGCTATATACATCTAAAAATACGCAAACAAACATCAAACTATTTTTATAATTAATTAAATTAAACAATCAATTTTCAAAAAGGAATACCAAAGAGTTTTTAATTAACTTCGTGCTTAGTTCAAAATCTCCGCTATCTACACATTCAAACTAAGTATTGGGAAAATTAAATATCTGTGTAATCCATAAAAAATACAAACAACCCCGCGAAATACGAAAATGGGACTCTGATTCCTCCTAAGGAGGATACATAGGCATACGATCGAAAATCGTTGTGAGTCCCACTATTTAAAATGCAAACCCTTTTCCTAAATAAACAATTAAAAACCCTATTTTCTAAAATCATGTTGCTAAACCTAGTATCCTTGTGAACAAGGTAGAGGAGGGGTGCCTAACACCTTCCCCTCGTCTAGAACCGAGTCCAAACCAAGAATCTTTGAACTTCTTTTAATGTTATTCCTTTAGATTATCTTCCTTTAGGATAAAAATTAAGGGTGGCGACTCTTAAAAAAAACCAGTTGCAACACCATGGACGCTTTCTCTTTGTACTGATGTATGCATTAAGATTTTGTTCCTCGTGAAGTTGATTTGTGAGCTCCAACACTTTCTTCTCACTTGCATAGAATTGAGTCTCAAATGTGTCTCGTTCTTCCTTCAGTTGAATCTAAGACTTCTGCAATTCCTCAAGGTCAGTAGGCATGTCTGGATGGATGATGGTGCGAGAAACGTCTCCTTTGATAATAGGCTCCATAATCACTGGTAAGATGACGGGATATGGCATCATAGAGAGATGGAATTTTTCTACCCTAAAGCCTTACTTTCAATCCTGCTCACCATGCCACAGGAACGTATAAACCTCTGACGATAACTTTGAAGATCACTTTCATAATCGAACATAATACCCTGGATAAGTGCGTTATGAAGACCATCTCTTCGGGCATAACCAAACTGACATAGAGCCAAGGAAGAGTTGTAAGTAATGCCTCCACTAATGCCAAGGAGTGGAACATTAGGGAATTCCCCACGGCGATCAATGATAGTGATATCCTTATAAGATCGGGAACACCAGTAAATATATGTATGAGAAAGTGACATTATTCTTTGCGACGACCTCAAACCTTGTTCATTCTTCATTACCAAGCGGGGAAGGTGTGAAATAAACCACCTGGATAGCAGAGGTGTACAACACATGAGAGTTCCTCGCCTCTTCATAGTACGAGTGTGATGAGAATGCAGAATAACTCCGAGCAAGGTAGGCACATGATTACGAGCGAGAAAAATCTTGACGTCGTTCACATCAATGAGCTGGTCTGGATTAGGGAATAGTACTAGCCCATAGACTAGAAGAGCCAAGATATCCTCAAAGGCCTAGAAAATCATAGCATTTAGAAATAGTTGAGCTTTCTCAACTAGAAATTTAGCCACAAAACCTTTGACTCGGCTCCTTGTTTCCCAGTTGGATATAATGTCGGACCGCTTCAGATGTAAGGTTGCTGCAATAACTTATGTCTTCGGAGATTCCTCTAAACCAGTGAAGGGCATTTGATCAATAACATGCCCTCCCAGTAGTTAAGAGAACTCTTTTATAGTGGGTACCAACTGATAATCAAGAAAGTTGATGCAGTGATATGCAGGGTCAAAGAACTGGAAGAGAACCCTCATTATATCTTCATCAAAACCTGGAGCAACCAAACTGAGTAGTCGACCATGCTTTCTAATAAATGAATAACTTTCAGTAACCCTTGATACTAACTCTTTAATTTGAGGGGGTACCCTTACAAAGCTGTCTCGGATAGTGTTTCTGCGAGCAGAGGCCATAGTCTGCAAAACATAACAAAGATAAATTCCCTGGTCCTTAAAATGGTTAGTAGAAATGAAATGCTATGAATGTTATGATGCATGATGTTATGTTTGAACAATTTAATCACACATAAGCAAAACACACAAGGCCTTATGTTAAAACTTACATGGAGTTATAGGTAAATACCCCCTTGAAGTTTTAGTTGGCTCAACCTGTCCTAAAAGAAAGTAACCAGATTCTAGGATTCTCAATATCAATGATCTTTCTCTCGGGCATTTTTTCAGCTCAAGCATCTGTTTTTGCGACCGAAATATCTCAAGAGTCCAACCTCAATGATTGTAGCATCGAGTATCAACCAACTTCAGTCTGCACCAAAGCCGACTATCTCGCTACTTTCTAATGGCTAAGTTATGTCAACTAAGGTTCTACGGTCATTTAGTGCTTTATGACACCACGCGGCAGCCCAACATTCTCATTGACTTAACTCAAAGGATACCAGTACTAACTAATGTGTCACACTAACGTAGCCATCTCTTCAACCATATTGGTGTACACCGTACAGTTTCCATGATCTATTACTACTTACTTAAATGCCCCAGATCCGGGTTTAGGATCTATACAAGAATAACCCAAACACCCTTAAACATAAATCAAGCAAGTCAAACAATGAAAGAATTTAAATATGAACTATCCCTAAGGTAACCCCACTTTAAGTGTTATCCTCCCCAGCAGAGTCACCCGTTCTGTAATACGGTGGAAGAATTGACTTTTCTGGTTTTGCGTTTTATCGCAAATATTGCGGTTAGCAAGAGTCGGCATCAGTTTTTCTTTTATCCAATAAAGTAAAGGGTGAAAAGAACAGGAAATAACTTTCGAGAATATTTCAGAGTAAGGGGGTAGGTTAAGGAAAGGGAAGGTGTTAGCACCCTTTTCCATCTGTAGTTATCTACGGGCTCTTAGTTGCTAGCTCACTTTTAAAATGCTTTTTTTTGTGTAAGTGTATTTGAAAATATTTTTGAAAATATTTTTGAAAAGACCCCTTAGTGCGGCAAACTTTGTAATGATTCTTGTATCATTGAGAATGCATATAAAGTGTTTTCATCTTTGAAAATATTTAGAAAGGAGTGTATATGTGAGAAATTTGTTTTGTTTTATGAGCAAACAACTACAAGCTATCTACCTACTCAAAAGATCTTTCTTATTTTCCTCTTTTCCTTTAGATAGTGCTATCCTACTATTAGTTAGTAGGTAGCCCTATCATCGAATGTTTTGAGGGATGGGCGAGGGTCATCGTACAGTCACGAAGGCAACTCGTAAGACGCTTTAGCAATTACTCTAAGGTACTAAGATCATTTACCGAGGCAGCATTGAAGGGTCATCGAGGGACAATGATCTTTTAACTAAAGGGCCTTTACTACGACTTCTCACATTCGAGAGATGTGACTGTTTATTTTCCAAAGGGAACAAGTGGAGGTACCTTAGAGGTGCGTGTGTGCGAAGTGTGTTGTTTTTCAGTTATTTGTTTTGGATGTTAGGTTTTCTATCATTTGCTTTTAAGGCTTATCATACACGCGTAATTAATCTAGCAATTAGATATATACATAAGGGCAGGAAATAAAAGTGCGGGAAGTAAACTACGCTATTACATCGCTTCGGGGATGGGGGAATACAAATGAATTTAGGGATAAAATGTAAAGGTCCTAATTTAACTATTACAAACTATGGACAGTTACAGAATTATGAAAAATAATAATGCGAAAATAAATAAATCCGCGGAGATGGAAGAGAGTAAAGATATCTAAAAAGCCCTACAAAACTTCTAAGTATAAAAATGTTTTTGGTATTTTTGTTTAGAAAAATAATTAAATTTTTTTGTGATAATTAAAACCTAGTTCTAAAAATAAAAATCAAGTGATTAAATTAATTAACTTATTTGTGAAAATTAAATTAATTAATTAAATCCTAAACCTAATTTTTTTAAATTGTTTATGATTTTACTGGAAAAAAAGTGATTAGAAAGAAAAAGAAACAAATCAAAACAAAAAAATAGAAAAGAACATGGGTCGGTGCTGTAATAGTAAATAGGGGGTGTGGATTCCAGAATGGTTAAGCCCAACATGAATGAGCCCAGGAGCTACACATAATTCAGTGCGTCTAGATCTATGCATCCCATGGTGTGCCTGCTGATCCAAGGGCGTTAGATTTGAAGCCATGATATCTAATGGCTCAACTGTGAGTTACATGATGCTCATACTGGCCTTCGTTTGTACCTAACCTGTAATGAGAATATACGAAAAATAAAAACTTCCTCATGCTTGGATTGAACCCAGGACCCGGAAGGGATATGCCTTTAGAACGTGCATGCTACCGCTAGACTGTATTCCTCATTCGTTAATTCAAATACAAATAAATAAATATATTACAAAACTCAATCATTTTTATTTCAGACATGCGCGCTCCTAGGTGGATTTGAACAAGCCAACCAGGTGATGACACTTAACCCGCTGGAGTCAGCACGCAGGAGACAACCTTCTGGTTGTCTTCTCTGGCCATTCAAGACAACGAACCTGCAAAAACATCCATTTGAAAGATCCAAAAGTACCTTATCCTACTAAACCAAGCCCTAAGGGTCTAATGGTGTGTTCCTTTTGATCTGAAAATGTATCTACATAAAGATTCAAAGATCTCAGTTCGTATTGCCCTAAAAATGGCAAAACCCTGTTCATGCACTATAATTCACATGTTATATGTTAGATCAATTCTGAAGATGCATACAAACACATGTGGATACATGGAATTATCTAATAAGGTGTAAATTAAGAGATTCAGTTTTGAACATTTTTACCAAACTGGTGAGATCTGGGTAGGTTGTTTTGGCTGCATTTTGACTTAGCAAAGGGTCTGAATAGGCTCCTGGGAACTCCAGGAACATATTTGAATGCTTGAAACTGATTGGTCATGGAAGCAAGTTGGGTTTTCCAATTTCCCTAGCTTTGAGAAATTTTGAGAATTTTGTAGAGCTTTGTTATGCAATGCTTTTCGTGTCCCTTGGCTTCTGACTTGTTTGCTTTATATAGAGGAGGGAACGAGCCAACAAACATGGCATGAAATCAAGGCCATAAAGCCACAATAAAATAAGGATCAACAATTTTAAAACTTGCCATACTTATGATGTTCTTTCCATTTTGAACTTGCAATGAACCTGGACAGTTTGTGGTTGTCTTATATGCATTATTGGGTTTGTTATGGACTGAAAACAAAAGGCCCAAATCTTTACACATTCATCTCATATTTTACTTTGATTTTGTTTGCTTTTAAATGAATAAAATTCAAATAAAAGAAATAAGAAATCACAAGAGTATGTGAATGAATGTAGAGGCCTTCTAACATCTTTTAATCATGTTTGAACATCAAAAATTAGGCCCACTAGTTCAAAATTGCAAGTTTTCTCAATGTGCATTTCATGAATTTCCTCAAAATTTCCCAAATTATGCAACCCATAACTTGCTCAATTTTCATACTTTTAAAATGATCTTGGACTATTTGGAAAGCTCAAGATGTCCCATACAATCTATATGTTGATCATTTTTGCTTTTGAAGACTTTATCTTGATGTAAGTTGCCTTGACAAAAAGTGTCATTTGTTGACTTTTAAAAATGACCTATAATGTATCAGCTCATATCTTTCAAATGAAGCATTTTTTGGACTTGAGCATAAAAACAAAGATGTAGAGAATTGTATTTTTTTCAAAATTAGCTTTGGTTGGGGAAAAGTTGATGAAGTATGTGAAAGTTATGCCTGGTCAAATTTCAGTTGACTTCTTCTAAGGAAACCCTAATTTGACAATTCTTGACTTTTGATGATTTGAGGGCTTTCCTTGAGGAATCATGATCAACCCTTGAGATTCTTTGAGTATTTGAGGAGCCTTGAAAGAATGCCTTTAAGAAAATAGGGAGGGAAAATTTTGGGGTACAACACTTGTTGACGAGCCTTCTGCGTCGAGCATGGGCTCTTTCCCCTTCTTCTTCTACTCTTTGAGGTCTTCCTTTGTAAATCTGATGTCTAAGTCGATCGTGTTGATATGGGGCAGAGGTTTTGGCTCTTCAGAACTGTCCGGGAGAGCGGATCTGTTAGCCGACCTGGGTTGAGTATTGATGGAGCTCAACCCTTTAGCAGTTGCTTCAAAACATCTCACGACTGCTTGAATGTCCCCGTGCAGGGTGGCAGAAATGTCGTTGGCGGTGTAGTACTTCATTTTGAGGTGCACTGTGGAGGGTAATGCTATTAGTTCGGCCAAGGTTGGCCTCCTAAAGATGCACTGATATAACGACGGGCAGTCTATTACGAATAACTGGGTCTTGATGGACCTGGCCGTCTCTCATGTCCCAAAAGTAACGACCAGTTCAACATATCCCCAAGGTTTTGTGACAGAACCATTGAACCCCTGGAGATCATATCCCACGTACGGGGTCAAATGTGTCTCATTCAAATATAAGATGATGAAAAGTTGTGAATACAATATATCGACCGAGCTACCTTAGTCGACATGGATGCGCCTGACAACGAAGTTGGCCATGTAAGCTCGTACGAGCAACGAGAAGTTAGAATTAGGGGATCCTCCGGGCAACTCTTCCTGATAGAACGCAAGGGAGTGATACCCTCCTCTGAACTTGTCGAGGGTAGAACTCATGTCAGAGTTAATCTCCATTAATTGCTCAAATCTTTTCTTCATTGAGCCTACAATGCATTTGTTAAAGTCATCGCCCGAAATGACCATTGCTGCTGGGAATGACTCCCATGGGTTATACATTGAGAAGTACAAGGGAACTTCCTCAATGTCGGGGAAATAAAAATCTTTTGGCCTCGTGATGCTTATGGTAGCGGGCATGAGAGCTTTATCTGGGAAGGCCCATGTTTCTCCGACCTGTTTGTATTCGGAAATGTCTTCCCGAGGATATTCCTTCTTTCTGTATTGTTTAAGATATTCATCCCGGATGAGGATCTCAATGGTATACTTGAGGTGGATGCATTCTTCGGTTGTATGCCCGTGACTTTTGTGAAACCGCCAATACTTTCTTTTGTCAGTCCCTAGCTTGGATGACGTATGTCGGGGGAAGTGAACCTTAGCTTGCTTGAACTCCACGTTCGTGCAGTCGGCCAAGATCATCTCGTGCGAGACATTGAGAGTAGTATAGTTATGGAAATGACAAGGCAGACCCTTGTAGTCTCGGGATTCACGGGACTTGTCCTCCCTTTTCTTTTCTCCTCCTCGAAGGGATATTGAGGGTTTTTCATTCTTTGAGGCCTTCACATTATCTTTATGTCGCGAGTCTCGGTCGCTGTTGTTGGCCTCTTTCTCCTCGTACTAGATGTACGCATGTACTTTGAGTAGGAGAACATCCAGAGTGGCTGGTGATTCGATGCCAACTGCCTTGGCAAAATCACCACAGGGACGGAGCCCGTATTCGAGGATATACTTTTTCATATCATCAATCGTGGAGACTTGTACAACCTCCTGGTTGAAACATTCAATATATACCGGGAGGGGCTCGTCTCTTCCTTGTTTGATCGCCTCCAGAGATGCTTCTGACTTTGGATGTCGGCGGAACCGTAAAGTTCCTGGAAACTTGTCTTCCCAGGTTCTTCCATGATGTGATGGATTTGTCCGGAAATCTCTTATACCATACCATAGCCCATTTCCTGAGAGTTGTATGAAAGAGTCGGCATTTCATGGCTCTGCGGACTCCTCTAAAGTCGAGCAGTATGTTGATTTTTTTCAATGTTCTCGTCAGGGTCAGTCGTTCCATCATGGGTCCCCAAGTGGGGAGGTTTCTCTAGACCGACGGGGAGTGTGGTCTCCATGATTTTTATTGATAACGAGTCGTGGGTCTCATTGTCGTCGCTTCTATTAGGAGATGGTGATGGAGAATGGTGATCCCTTCCTTGTCGGAGGTTGTTGTCCTGCCGAGGAGAGGTGCTCCTTCTTAGCTTGGGTGACGACGAGTGGTCGTGGTCAAACCGGTTGTTCTTTGTCTTCTTGGAGATAGGGGAGCGTCGATCTTTATAGGGAGGCGTGCGACCTCGTTTCTTGAATAAAGAAACCTCTTGTATATCCCGCACGGGGGGACGGCCACGCCTTGGTGGGGATGGACTGTGTGAGTCATAACGCCGATGTGTGCGAGAAAAAGACTTTGACTGCTTCTTCTCCCAGGCCCTAATCCTCTTGCTCTGATGTAGGATTAGGGTGTTGATTTGATTGAGGGCAACGAGTAATGCTACCATGGACGGGTCAGCATTTAGTGGAATAGGAACTGTCTGGAGGACTTCTGGCAGCTCCTCATTGGGATTCTTGGACCTCTGATCATCCAAAAGTTGGAGGTAATCGTGTTCAGCATCGATCGAGTTTGGGAATGTTGTCTGACCATCTCTAATATCGGGGATATCCTCTAGATGTGGAAGTTCTTGGCTCCCGACTGTCTTATGGAAAGGAGAACATACAATTTTTCTAGACAGATGGGGGTCATTATTATCGCCCATGATTTGAAGGTATGAAGGTACCTTTTATCTTCGGTTTCAATGAATAAGGAAGACGGAGAAGATAGTTTCCCACTGATGGTGTCACTGATCTTACTGGTTGATTAGAATTTGAAAATGGGCCTTAATGATGACATCTGTTTAGTTGCAAATACAAGGACATGAGGGGGTGTACCTGTAAGGCACCCCGACGATCAAGTAAGAATGGGTGCAAAAAGATACAAGAAAAATATTAGGGTTTTTAGTATGAATGTTAGATACCTGGCCCTCACAAGTATGGGAGTTTATATAATGCCTCCAGCGCGTAGCCATTGGTTCCTATTTTTGAACCTAGATATTAGGTTCCTCGAAAATAGGTAACTGTCAGGACTTATTCAAAACGAGCAGTTGTGTCCGTAACTAGCCGTTGCTTCGAGCAAGAGTGAGATGACGGGAAGACACGTTGTGGGCGCCTTCCTAGTTGTCCGCTCGACAAGTAGCGAGCAGACATGGATTGGATGTTCATGCAGGAAGGCGCATGGTCAGGACATCGTTATCTTCGGCATTCCTATAGTTTGGTCGACCAAACGTGATCGACCGGGGATCAGAGTTAGTGGGCCAAAGTTGTTTGGGCCATGCTGAGGTAGAAGCGGATTGGGCCAATTTTGGTTATTGGGCCAGTCCAGAACAGTTAGATAAGTGTAAATTGTATTTATTTTTTTATATAATTTTTGTTGCACTTATCGACGCTTTGTTGTTAATATTTGTTGAATAAACCCGACTTTTATATAAATATGTTTAGTTTGTGTATATTTGTGATTCTGATTCATTTGTGTAACGTTTGATAGATTTTACTTTTTTTTGTAGGTATTTGTCGCATTTTTGGAGCATTGAGCAATAAAGTGACGAAGCCACGGCTCCGGATGCGCGTTTTCGAAATAAAAATCCATTTTTGAGAAGTTTTGCCTAGGAGAGCACGCTTAGTGCGGTCTGCCTGCTAAGCACGAGTTTGCTCAGCGAAATTTATAATGTGTTGTGCGGATTTTGAAGTATTGGCAGAATCATAGTTTTAGAGCCCGCTAAGCGTGGATAGCCCTCTTAGCGCAGCTTAAGGTGGTTTAGTGTGTAAATATCGCGCAGCCCGCTTAACACGGTGAGCCCACTAAGCACGGTGTGCTGATATTTGTTTTATAACTTAATTTTCATTTCATTTTAGGTTATGGTTTTTTAGGTGTTTTTGTTTCCAAATTCCATCAACCTTATTTTTGGTAGATTAGCTTAGAAAATAACATTAGGGCTTTGCTTATGAATGATTGGAAGTGGATTTCTCATCGACCGACACTGACAAACCGGAAGATTTATGGTTTATCTCTTCTCCTCTCTATGTATTTCTCTTTTGTTAAGTTTTGTTTGTATTTTTTACTTTGAACTCATGTATATTTGTTGTCCATGGCGTTATAGACAATTTTCTTTACAAATCTTTATCGATTATTGACCTGGATTTTTACTATGTGTTAGGGATTTGAGTTGCTATAGACATATACTGATTGGATTCTTATCTAAGATGATTATCTGTTAGTTTCTGGATTCTAGAGATAGATTTAGAACTACCATTCACTTGTGGTATCAGAGCTTAATGTCTCTTTGTTGTTTGTGTTGTTTTGAGAGATCATCAACGTGAGTGATACAGTTGTCTTCTGTGTTGTTACGGTGTTTGAGAGATCGCTACCGAGATGATACAATGATTCTCTCAATTTGGGTTAGACATAATCTAGGTTGTGAGTGATACATGTTGACATTGATGAATATTGTATGTTGAGTATAATTGATCGATAGGTTTAAGTTCGTGACGGATAGAATACATTCGAGCTGGATAAGTTTGTCTTTCCTTTTTATACATTTATTTTCTGTTGATACCTTTCTATACAAACCAACTCATTTTAACTCAAATTCATTAACGAGAAATTTATCGAACTATAATTCAGTAGCACTAATTCTTGTGGAGACGATATGATATAACTTAAATATCCCCTAATAATTAATATTTACTTTTTATTTGTCGATTTACCACTTCAGCAATAAGAGCCCAACATTCTTCAATTGGTCAGAGATCATCTTGAGTCATAGATAGTAGGCAGAAATAGTGGAAAAATCATCCATGTGAGTGGAGGAAAACTCTTGCTTGAGAGTGACCGTATGAATGTTTTAATTGTCCCAAGTGTTGGTCAATTGATTTCAAGTCTCTATAGCAGTGGAGTCTTGTTCAATAATAATAGTCAGAAAATTACTGGAGATAGTGGAATAAATCCAATGTAAAACTACTGCATCAAGGTTTGCCCACAGTTGTTTTTCATCACTGGTTTCAGATGTCTTCTTCTCCTTTCTAGGTGTTGGAGGAATGATATTACGAATGAACTTAGGAGAGAAGACATAGCTTCTGAAAAAGTTCAACCTACATATTAAATTGAATTTTTTCCATATCAAGAACAATGGAGATGTGGTTCTTGATGTTGGATGAAAAGGGTTCTTTGGTGAAGTAGAATGAGGTGGTGTAGGAGAAGCCTCCTGGTTGAAAGGGGTCAAGGTTTACAAGGTCGTGGAAAGTGAAAAGAGAAAAAAATCGAAGAAGAAGTTTGAAAGAAACACATGTGTTTTTGATACCATGTGAGAATATAATCCCCTACCTTCATTGATATGATTTGTAAATTATATACAACTTTTATCATAATAACTAACAAGTAATATTTATGAGTAATCAATATCGTTAAAACCTAATAAATATAATACATACAATAAATAGAGACATATTATAATGATTCAGAACATAATTACTGGAATATTTTAGCAAATATTCTATAATAGCTGTCTTATAGTATTTAGTAAATTAGTGGCTCACCTTTGCTATACTATTTAAACATAACACACAATATTATTGATTCACACACATCTCTAATATTGCCTTTTTTCGTAATTTTATACGATTTGATAATCTATCTTATTGTAAACTCCATCTTAATACATTAGTCTTCGACGAAAATAAAATGCTACAAAGACGTGAAGCACTAGTTAAAACAAGAGCCAAGTGTTTTTTCGGTAAATATCTCGTTCTTATTTGCATCCATTTGAAAAACAAAGGGAAATGTATGTAATGGATTGTTCACCAATCCAAAACTCCTTTCAAAACAATATCTTGTCATTTTTTTACAAAGCAATTTGCATCATTAACGCCTTCATAACCAATAGAGATTAAAACACGCCATAATAACGAATTCATCCTTCCACAAATGGTATATTTTAAATAAAATAATTTTTCATATTGAACAATATCGAGAGTTAATTAAATAATGTTAAAGTGCACTTTTCTTGGATAGACATCTCTATAACCATTTACTCAACAAAAGGGAACACAATCCAACCAAAAAAAAAAACTAAAGATCTAATCTTAGGCCAAATTTGTGGCAAATGTGGAAGTGCTCAGGCAAAACAGAGGATCGGAGGTTAGGAACGACATCGGCGGATGTTCAACGAGACTGAGGTTGTCAGTGGTGGTTAATGGTCAATCGGTTTGTGGATATCATACTAATCGGTTTGCTTCTCGAGTTTGTTTAGTGATGAGTCGTGTTTTGGATCTAATTTGAATATTTAGGGTTTCGAAAATTATAAATATGATTTTCTCTCACTTATTATTAATATGAATTACATAAGGTGTAGAAATCCTAGTGAGAAGTAAGGGTAGAAATTCTTAAGATTTTATTCTTAGATTTTGGAAGCCTTCTGAATTATGAAAGAGTTTTAAGAGACGCTTTAAACACCTTGGGTTTGTGTGATTTAGATATTGAGATTTGTGAACATTAAGAAACACTTGGATAAAAAATAGGGTTTATTTTTAGGAACTTTGAATGTTATTTTCTTGTAACTTATATTATAATCTCTTTTAACAATTTTAAAGTATAGTGAATTGGACAACTGCTATCTCTCCAAGAGTAAGTCAATTTTATTGAAATAGCTAAATTTATGTGATTGAACCTTTCATTTTACAACAAGTGACCCTCACCATGGGACAAAGTGTAACGCCCCAGACTGCTTTCAGGATTACTGACTGACCCCACAAACTAACACGGGTCTTTTCAGCATGCCTTGTCCAAAGTGTAATGCCTCAGACTGCTTTAAGGATTACTAACTAGCCCCACAAACTAATATGGGTCTTTTAGCATGCCTTTACCTCAGTCACATGTTTTTCAGAAAACTTTCAAGAAGTTCACCCATCAAAATACTACTTCAAGTCAAGCACACTTAACTATGGAGTTCTTAGTTGTTATGCTACCAAAAATATTTATCTTGTTGGTATAAGTAGTATCAATCAATCCTTATAAGTCTTCCTTCAACCATGCAGTCACATACCTACGCAACCTCAAGATCTCTCTCATTTTGATGTGAATTTGGTTTTTTCCTAGAAGTCGTCAGAAGTCGCTCATTGTCACACCTTGTGCTTCGATAACCACTCTTCGCCCTTGTCTATCTCGGGTGTTACATGTCCACCAGCTTGCACTTGGTTTGTCCTAGAACCTCATCGCACTTAGAAAGATCTGCTTTGAAACCATTTGTAATGCCCCAGACTTCTTTCAGGATTAATAACGGACCCTACAAACCAACACGGGTCTTTTTAGCATGATTTGTTCTCACTCGCATGCTTTCTAGAAACTTCCCAAAAGGTCACCCATCCAAATACTACTTCAAGTCAAGCACACTTAACTATGGAGTTCTTATTTGTTAGATTACCGAAAATAAGATACATCTTATTGGTATAGGTAGTACCAATCAATCCTTATAAGTCTTCCTTCAATCATGCAGTCACAAACCTGCACAATCTCAGGATCCCTCTCATTCCTATGCAAATTCGATTTTTGCCTAGAAGCTGCCAAAATTTGCTCATTATCATACCTTGTGCACCAGTGACCACTCTCTGCCCTCGTCGGCCTCAGGTGTTTTAAAAAGGGGTTAAATTTACAACTGAGCACCATGGATTCCAAATGGGACATCAAATATTTTTCTAGAGACAACGACTTTGGGTTGTATAAGGTAAGTATGTGAGCAATCTTAATTAAATAAAGACGTGTTGAAGCATTCAAGAGAGAGACATTGATGGTGTAAGCCTAACATAAGAAAAGAAAATCAAGATATTTTATAAGGCTTAAAGTGTCATTGTCTTATGCCTCAAAGGAAACTTTATAATGGAAATCAAGAGGGAGAATATTGTTGCTAAGATGTGGTTCAAACTTGAATAATTGTATATGACCAAATCATTGGCTCACATATTTTATTTGAAGCAAAAAATTATTATTTTTGTATGGTGAAGAGTAAATCCATTGTGGAGCATTTGACATAATTTCACAACATCATTAATGAATTGAAAAATATTAAGGTGAAAATTAGTGATAAGAACAAGGTTCTACTCTTGTTAAGTTCAATACTCTAATACTTTGAGCACTTCAAGGATGTCCTTTTTATGGTAAGAATTTTCCTATCAATTTGTATAAAGTTCATTTAATTGTAAGACTAAAGGAGTTATTAAAGATGAAAGATTTTAAGATTGGTGATAGGAGTAAAGGCTTAAATGTCTCAAGGGAAAGGAGTGAGAGTAGAGGAAACCATAAAGGAAGGAGATCTGATTTAAATTTTAAATCCAAGTGCAGGGTTTTTGATATGTCAAAGTTTGAATTTTTCACTTGTCACAAAATCGATCACTTCAACAATGATTATCCTGAAATATAGGGGAAAAGAGATTCTTTTCATATTGTAGTTTCCTCAAAAGATAGTTATGAAAGTGTTGGCGCACAAGTCGTAACAAGTTTGGAGAAAAATAAGAGTTTGGTTATGGACTAAGATGCTCTTATCACTTAAGTCTTGTTGTACCCCAAAATTTTCCCTCCGATTTTTACTCAAAACATGCTCCTAGAAATCCTCAAGGATGACCAAGAATTGACCAGACAAATTCTCCTCCTAAGCTATGAACCTCTAACTAGGGTTTCACTTTTCATCAAGATGTGTGAGCTCCAAGTGTTTGAAATGTTTTCCATGGTCCTATTTTACCTGCAAGATTGTCCATGACAAATTCCATGCCCTTCACTACAAGTTTGCTCATTCAATTGTCCAAATACTTGAAAATCAATTGTACTAGGTCAAAAGTCAATTGTGGCCCATGTACAGTCAAACTTCAAGATTTTTGGTCGACATCAATATTTTTAAGTGATGTCCATCATTCGATCAAGGGTTGATCATGATTCCTCAAGAAATGCTCCTAATCTATCAAAAGTCAAGAATTACTAAATTAGGGTTTCTATAGGAAAAGTCAACCAAACTTTGACCAGGCATAACTTTCACATACTTCATCCATTTTTCGCCAACCAAAGCTAATATTGAAGAGAATCTCATTCGCTACAACTTCTCTTCATCCCTCAAGTCCAATAAATGCACCATTTGAAAGATACGGGCTCATACATTACAGGTCATTTTCAGAAAGTCAACAAAGATCACTTTTTTCAATACCTTTTACATCCAAATAAAATCTTCAAATGTAAAATTGATCAACATAGGGATTGAAGTAGACATCTTAGGCTTTCCAAAAAGTCCAAGATCATCATTATGAGATCAAAATTGAGCAAGTTATGGCTTGCCCAAGTTGGGGAAATTTGGGAAATTTCAAGAATTAGGTATTGAGCAAACTTGAAGTTTTAGGTCAATGGCTTAATTTCTTGGACCTCAAGCATCTTCCTAAGCTTATAGAGGACCTCTAGAATCATTCTTACCATGCCCTGCATTTTCTAGCTATTTTATTCATATTTATTTTAATTTATTTCAAATAAATATAAAATAAAATGTATAAAATAATTAGAAGTAGGCTTTGGCATGTGGGTTGATGCTTTGGACAGCCATAAGGCCCGTGAATTCGTGCATTAGTGACTAGATACATCCAAGTTTGAAAAAAGACAAGATTCCACATCTTTGGCCAAAAATTCAAATTCTTATTCATGGTTTTAAAACACATGATTAAGATTGTTTAAACCATTGCTCTCTTGTCCCCTCCTTCTACTCTATATATACATCACATTAGCAAGTATAAGGGACGAAAAAACAACCTGAAAGAAACTATACAAAATTCACAAAAATCTTCCAAAGATGTGAAATCCAAAAGCGCACTTCCAGCCTTCCTCGTGCGAAATAAACCTCACCATTCAATCCCTGAGACCCTCAGGTGATCATCCTGACCATTTGAAAGGCGTGCAACACCCTAGAACCAGAAATCCACGCGTCATCGGACTTGGTAAGGTTTTAATTCGAAACATTTCAAATATGTAATATAAATTAATTCTATTTACATATTCATGTTAATATTGTTGCTTGCGAATGTTCTAACATATTTCATGTGAGTCACAGTGCCAGAATCATAGATCACCATTGTTAGGATTTCAAAACATGGAAGTTTCAGTTTCAGGGATATAGGTGGTTTTAGCCCAAACCAATACCAGGGTTGAATTCGCAGCCTAGGTATTAGGAGGGGTAGCCAAAATTTCAGATCTCAAAGCTTCTTATTTTACAGGTTATGAATATCTCCATATCGGGGAAGATGGTGGTCAACCACGGTGGAGGGTGGTTTGACCACCCCAGAGCTGGCGTGGCAAGCACGCGTTTTTATTGGTTGATTCAAATATAAGTAGGGCCTAATGGGCGTGCGTTTTTTTATTTGAATAATTTCTGATTTATTTTTATAATATTATATTATTATGTTATATGAATTAACGAATGAACAAGTAGCTCAGATGGAAAGGCAGCACGTGTGTGAAGGGAGAGGACCTGGGTTCGAGTCCCAAGTCCAGCATTTTTTTCATTTTCCTAACAATTTCATGCAGATTCTATACTTCAATGGCCAAGAGCATACTATACGCCTTCAAATTGCAACCACTAGATCATGATTGATCTAGATCCAAGGGTTTGAGCGTGCAGATCCAGCATATGCCATCAAAGTCAATCCTCACAAAATCCAAAAGCAAATCTGGGCTTCAACATTTGGGCCCAGCGAAATTTTCAAACAATACCCTATTTTTGCTTCATAACACCCTGGCCCATTTGAATTTTGTTTTATTTTTATTTTTTTAATTTGTTTGTTTTATTTAATCCCAAGTTTTTTTTAATCAAATAAAAAATCAACAAAACTTAGGATTAATTTTTTAATTAAACAATTAATTTCTTAAATTAAAATAAGTTAGAACTTATGGTTTAATTTATGTTTAAATTATTTTCTCAAATAAAAATACAAAAATATTGGAATTAGGCTTTAAATTCATTTAGCAATTATATTTTAAATTAAAATTAGATTTAAGGTAGTTTAATTATTTTCTTAAAATAAATAAACAAAAGGGACTTTCTTATTTTATTTAGAATTTTCTTAGGTTTTAGACGTCTTTTTACCTTTCGCACGTTATTTATTTTTTCGCATTTTTACATTATTGTACATGTATACTGGATGTAATAGTTAATAGGACTTTTTACGGCTTTCTTTATTTTTCTTCCCCCAAGATTTTGTACATTGTAAATATCCCCTCCCCAAAGCCATGTGTGATCGGTGGGAATGAGAACTGACTGTTTTGGAATGTTGGTTCGCGTTTTGGGTTTGTTTTCGCAAAATGTCACGGTAAGCAAGAGTCGCCACCGTCTTTTATTTTATCCAACAAGGAAAGGACAAAAGCACAGAAAAATTCCTTTTTAAGATGTTTCTCGGGTTCGGGAGGTAGATTATAGAAAGGGAAGGTATTAGCACCCTTTCTATCTGTGGTTATCCACGGGCTCTTAGGTACTTGCTCATTATGTTTTCAAAAGTTTGCTTTTCTTTGTGTTTGTGGGTTTGAAGAAGTTTTTTTGTTTGGAAGTTGTGTAAGTGCGAAAATTTTGGTTTTGTTTTAAAAGGAGCAAGTACTTAAGAACCATCTACCTACTAGAAAAAGGAATTAAACTGTACTGGTGTCCTTTAAGACAATGTTATCCCACTATTGATGAGTAGGTAGCACCGTCGTTGGAGTTTTCGGGTCAATTCGATTAAGGGACGTGTGGTCACTAAAGCAATGTTAGGACGCCTTAGCGGTAACCCTAATGTCTTAGATCATTTTTTCTGAGGCAACCGTTTCGAGGAAACTTATGATCTTTGGACAAGAGGACGACCTCTAAAACTTCCTATACTCAATGACCATGTTCGAGGCAACCAAGTGAGGTGTACCCTAAGAGTGGCATGTGCAAGTGTGTTATTTCGGTTAATTTTATCTGTACATGTCAATGGTTATCTATGTTTATTTTAAGTTCATACATTTGATCTTGTCATGCATTGCCTATTTATCAAACATCTAACAGTTAATATTGTGCGGAAATTAAATTGCGGGAAATTAAATCTAAACTATTACAAGGCGTCGGGTATTTACATCGCCAAAAACAAACCCTTGGAAATTAAATTGCGAGAAGTAAATAAAAATGATAAATAAAATCCTAAGTTAAAACTATTACATCCTCGGAGCAATTACAATATATGGATCAAAGATAATTCGCGCGAGAAAAATTGAATCGGAGCGTCCTAGGGTTTTTACCCTTTTTTCATTAAATAAAGCAATTTTTTTTGTTATTTTTGATTTAAGAATTAAGTCTAAACTAATGATTAATTAATTAATTAAAAGAGAAAATTTTTGAGTTTTTTATTTTATTTAAGGAAATAAAAATGGTTAAGAAATATTAAAAACCCTAATTCTATATTGATTTTAATTTGTTGCAAAATATATTATCATTAAACCTAATTAAACTAAATTAATTAATCAATGATTTATTTACAAAAATAAATAATAAAATTAATAATGAAAATAATATTTTTATTGGTTTCTGATTTTATGAATAAAAAAAGTTAGTTTGTTAATTAATTGATTAAGATAATAATAATAATAAACTAAAAAATAGGAAAATAATGAAAAGAAATTAAAAAAGAACAAACTCAAAAAGGGGGTGTGGGCCTGAAGAAGCTGTATGATCAGCAATTTTGGCCCAATTTTATCCCATCCTGTTGGACTTTTTGGATCCATTGCGTGCTTGTTGACCAAGGAGTATGGTGGTCCTTCATTCATGACCACTGGATCTAGGTTTGGAACCATCTGGCGAATTGAGGTTTGAGGTGTATGGTGGACCTCCCTTTGAAAACTGCACGTGAATACCTAAAGACAAAAATACAACAAGGTTTTGGGGGACCTGGGATTCGAACCCAGGTCCCATTTGACAATTCAACCAGTGCGCTACCAACTGAGCCATGATGTTAACTTGTTAGTGGAATAAGACACAACTAATATAAAACAAAACAACAATTATGCCTGCCAAAAAAATAAAAATGCGCTAATATTTCAAATGGCCCAATCATGTTGAGACACATCTTCATCTTCTTCACAAAGACCTGGTTCGATTACCTGCGGATTTTTATCCGCAGGAAGTTTCGTAGGACGTTTCAAAAATTGTCTCCAGGCCATGAAAATGCTATCCAAGATCATAGACATGTTCGTCTCTGCCTCCTCATCATTCCTATACCAATCATTAGCCTTAATTTTACCTGTACAAAAAACGCCTAAAAACTAGAACAAGAATCCTAGGTTCTGGATACGGGGTTAGAGGCCACAAAAATCAAATCAAATAATGCAGAATCAATGTAAATTGGATGGTGAGTATGAATGTGCAAACCAATTGGCAAAAGAATGCAAGAAAAGGATTTCACGATACCATGTCCAATGTTAAGTTCGTGGTGACTTACAAGGCGTTTCAGGCGATGAAAAGGTTTCCTTTTGATTGGTATAGCTCCACTGGATGCCAAGGAAGAGAGCTACGTTTTTCTTTTGGTCTGAATTCGCCTCCAAGGTTGTTTTCAATCTCACACTTTTCAAGCTTTTCTCTCAAAGTTGTATGGCCGTTTCTGCAGTCCTCGATGCGTGCCTTAGGTTTGCCTCACTTGTATGCATATAATGGAATGATTCTAGGTCAGAATATGGGCCAATATCCATGTGCATTGAAGACTTAGGATTTGATTTTGATCACCATAACCATATTTCCAAATATAGGCAAGATCTGATTTTTTATGCTTGAATGAGCCATGATGTGATTTGATTGAGTGAATAATGATAATTGCAAGTTGTACAAATCACAAAGATCCCTTTACATCAATTTTTAGATTTTATTTGATTTAATATTGATTTAAAATGAATTAAATAAATAAAAATAAAATAAAATAGAAAAATAAATGAATGGTCATGAAATTAAGTATGGGACACTTGTGTGGCATGACAAGACCAAATCAAGTTGAAAAAAGTGGGCCCTTTTGTCAAAAATTGGAGTTTTGAGGATAGTTGACTTTTGGCAATTTTGGAAAAATACCCAACTTCAACAATGCATATCTTCTTCAATTTTTAACTTTTGGAGGTGTTCTTTTACTTTTTAGAAACCTTGAGATGTCCTCTAATCAACCCTTTTGGTCTCACTTCATTTTGATGTTCCATTCTCAAGTTATAAGCTTTGGCAAAAAAGGAGTTTTTGTTGACTTTCAAAAATGACCTATAATGTCCAAATTTTTAACTTTTTGTGAGAGAATTTCTTGATCTTGGGGTGTGAAGATGAATTGTAGTAAATTGAATCCTATTCAAAATGAGCTTTGTATGGGTCATTTCTCATATAGTATGAGAAAGTTATGCTTGGTCAAAGTTAAGTTGACTTTTCCTACAAAACCCTAATTTAGCAACTTTTGAATCTTGATGAATCTTGGGAAATCCTTGATGAATCATGATAAGCCCTTGATCAAATGATGAACTATCCTTCAAAATGAGAATGTTGGCAAAAAATCTTGAGGTTTAACTGTTTATAGGTCACAGTTGACTTTTGCCATAGCACAGTCGATTTTTGGACCTCTTGAGCAATTGACTGACCAAACTTTCTCTGCAAGGCTTGAAATTTGACATGGATGAACTTGAGAACATATTAGGACATTGGGGAGCATTTGAGGCCATTTGGATGTAAGGACCTTGATGCAACACAAAACCCTAATTTTGAATTGACTGCCTTAGGAGGTGATTTGACTGTCCAACTCTTGAGCTATCTTGAGCAACTTGGGAGTTATTCTTGAAATGTCTTGAGAAATATGGGAGGGAAAATTTTTGGGTACAACAGTTGCCCCTGTTAAATTTTCTTAAACCTGAGGATATAGATAGGCTTTCAAGCCTTTCGTGATCCGAAGGTGGAAGATAATTGAACACTAGAGTGCCCAGAAATTTGCACTCGCATGGTGTAGTATCAGCATTGTGATGTCGGGAATGGGCTTACAGATGCCATTTTGAGATTGTTGGTAGGAGGATGGGCTTACAGATGCCATCTGCAGGAGTGTCGATCGCATAAGAGATTCCTTAGCGAGAACTTGCATACCTGTTGTTGTAGAAGATTCCGTTGGGGAAGCCTAACTTTTGTGGAGATTTAGGAACTTGATTGTACTTCAACTGAGAGAATGCCTCAGTTGAGTCTTAAGAACCTGTCCATAATTCAACTGGGGGGAAATATCTTCATCAAGATCAAGGAACTGTCTCGTGCTCACCGGGAGTATACCGTTGAGGTTATAGAACTTGTCCACACTATGACGGAGGAAAACATCAAGATCTAGGAATTGACTCGTGCTCACCGGGAGTATACCGTTGAGGTTATAGTACTCTTCCACACTATGACATAGGGAAGCATCTTCATCAAGATCTAGGAACTGTCTCGTGCTCACCGGGAGTATACCGTTGAGGTTATGGAACTTGTCCACACTATGACGGAGGAAAACATCAAGATCTAGGAACTGACTCGTGCTCACCGGGAGTATACCGTTGAGGTTATAGTACTCGTCCACACTATGACATAGGGAAGAATCTTCATCAAGATCTAGGAATTGTCTCGTGCTCACCGGGAGTATACCGTTGAGGTTATAAAACTTGTCCACACTATGACGGAGGAAAACATCAAGATCTAGGAACTGACTCATGCTCACCGGGAGTATACCGTTGAGGTTATAGTACTCGTCCACACTATGACGTAGGGAAGAATCTTCATCAAGATCTAGGAATTGTCTCGTGCTCACCGGGAGTATACCGTTGAGGTTATAGAACTTGTCCACACTATGACGGAGGAAAACATCAAGATCTAGGAACTGACTCGTGCTCACCGGGAGTATACCGTTGAGGTTATAGTACCCGTCCACACTATGACGTAGGGAAGCATCTTCATCAAGATCTAGGAACTGTCTCGTGCTCACCGAGAGTATACTGTTGAGGTTATAGAACTTGTCCACACTATGACGGAGGAAAACATCAAGATCTAGGAACTGACTCGTGCTCACCGGGAGTATACCGTTGAGGTTATAGTACTCGTCCACACTATGACGTAGGGAAGCATCTTCATCAAGATCTAGGAAATGTCTCGTGCTCACCGGGAGTATACCGTTGAGGTTATAGAACTTGTCCACACTATGACGGAGGAAAACATCAAGATCTAGGAACTGACTCGTGCTCACTGGGAGTATATCGTTGCGGTTATAGTACTCGTCCACACTATGACGTAGGGAAGCATCTTCATCAAGATCCAGGAACTGTCTCATGCTCACCGGGAGTATACCATTGAGGTTATAGAACTTGTCCATACTATGACGGAGGAAAACATCAAGATCTAGGAACTGAATTGTGCTCACCGGGAGTATACCGTTGAGGTTATAGTACTCGTCCACACTATGACGTAGAGAATCTGTCCAGATTGAGAACCTTATCTGAAATTCAACCGAGGATAATTCAATTGAGATTTAAGAACTGGTCAGATCTTCGACTAAGCTGATGTATGGTATGATGCGTACATGCATGTATTATGATGTATGGAAATGTGATGTTTTAGCTGGGGAAAATAAATCTCGGAGCCACCGGAGAATAGAGTTGAGTTCTTCGTTTCCGCTGGGGATGATGAGCGAAGATGGTAAACCTGTAGGAGAAAAAGAACTCCGTTGGGGAATAAACTGATGAAGAGGTTACTCCGAGGGGGATTACTCTGTGGGGAAGAGACATTCTGCTGAAGATTTTAGCGATAACTCCGCTGGGGGTTCCGTTGATAAGCTCTGTTGGGGATTTTAATGATGAACTCCACTGGGGATAGAAAGAATTTCGCTGGGGATAATCCTTCAGTTGCAACTTGCCGAGGATAACCCAGTTAGACTCTTGTGAGGATAACCTTCTGAATTTGGCTGGGGAGATTTACTTGTGCTCTGCAGGGGATAAGCTTCCAGAATCTATTGGGTAAGATGATTCAACTCTAGAGGGGAAGCCTTTTTTAGACTGCGCTGGGGCAACGGCTCCACTAGGGGTATCTTGTATTCTGCCGGGGAACATTCTTATATTCTGTTGAGGAATATTAAGACAGTTGGGGATACTCTTATGCTTGCTGGGGAATATCTTTATACTCCGCTGGGGAATATTAAGATCTTCTGGGGATACCCAAACTATTTAGGGTTGATGGTAGATTAACTCTTCTTGGGGAGAGTGTTGTTTATTCGTTCATAGCTGCAAGTCTAAGTGGGGAGATCTACCAGTACTGTTTTGCTCTGCGGGGAGTGACGGTATCTTAGTCACATTCTTCAGCTGAACCTACCTTGGTACCTTGGTGGACAGAGCAACTAGACAGCTCGGACAATTCGTATTGCCCATGTTCCTGATATTACCAGTAATTCATCTTTTGTTTCGCATGTAAGTTTTTATGAGCAGCAATTAATGTCAAATGCATATATCAAAAATAAACATTGGACATTCTTTGCAAAACAACACGGATAAAGGAAAAACAATTTGAAATTTTTCTGAAAATGAATTTGTATTGATTTTGAAGTTTGGCCTGTAAATAGGCATTTTTGTACAAGAGGCTGGCGTCAAAGTAAGAGAATGCCGCCGAACAAATAGAATTTATACAACTTGTGAAAAGAAAACAAAACAGCTATGTGAATAATCTCACTAGGTTCCAACTCTGCTATTGCCTTTATATCTTCAAGCGTCTCATCACTTTGTTGTTTTAGTTGAAGATGAATCTAATTGATTGGTGTCGTCCGAGCCTGATAGTTGATACTGAAGTCTGGATGTGAGGTGATCCAATGAGACATAGAGTTATGCTTTAATCCCTAGCTTTTGCCTGGACCGCCCTTTCGGGTTTTCAGTCCACCGGGATACCCATTTTTGCCCAAGCCGCCTTTTCAGGTTTTCGACTTGCCGGGTTTACAGATTTTTTTATTTTCATCCCTTATTTTTTCCTGAACCCTTTTGGTTCGCCGGGAAGCCCTTATTTTTGCCTAGGCCAGTCAACCTAGCGGGTCTTTGATTATGCGTAGTATCTTTTTACTATGTCTGCATTGACGGGGTGAGGAAGGTCATCACCATCCATGGTGGTTAGAATCATTGCTCCTCTTGAGAAAATGTTCTTAACCATAAATGGTCCTTCGTAAGTAGGGGTCCATTTTCCCCTGGGATCACCTTGAGGTAATATAATGCGCTTGATTACCAAGTCTCCAACTTGATACTCTTGTCGTCTGACTTTCTTGTTAAATGCCTTGATCATTCGTTTTTGGTACGTCTGACCATGACAAATAGCAGTAAGTCTTTTCTCGTCGATTAGATTAAGTTGATCAAGTCGAGTCTGAATCCAGTCATCTTCGCTCAAACCTGCATCCTTCATGATCCTAATAGAGGGTATCTAAACTTCAATAGGCAAGACTGCCTCCATACCATATACCAAGGAGTAAGGTGTTGCCCATGTTGACGTCCGTGTTGAGGTACGGTACCCATGAAGAGCAAATGGTAACATCTCGTGCCAGTCTTTATATGTCATTGTCATCTTCTGCACAATCTTCTTAATGTTCTTATTTTCCGCTTCGACAACCCCATTCATCTTCAGCCGGTAGGGAGAAGAGTTGTGATGTTGTATCTTGAATTGCTCGCAGTGCTCAGTGATCATCTTGTTGTTGAGATTGGTGCCATTGTCCGTAATGATCCTCTCTGGCATACCGTATCGACAGATCAGATTATGCCGAATGAACCGTGCCACAATGTTCTTGGTTACCGTAGAAAAGGAAGCTGCTTCAACCCACTTCGTAAAGTAGTCAATTGCTACCAGAATGAAACGATGCCCGTTGGATGTCGTAGGTCTGATCTCGCTGATCATATCAATGGCCCACATTGCAAAAGGCCAAGGTGCTGTCAAAACATTTAGAGGAACTGGAGGTATGTGCACCTTATCAGCATAGACCTGGCACTTGTGACATGTCCGAGAATGCTGATAACAGTCAGCTTCCATTGTGGACCAGTAATATCCTGCCCGAAGGATTTTCTTTGCCATGGTATTTCCACTGGAATGAGTTCCGAAAGTACCTTCATGTAGCTCTGCCATGATCCTTTCTGCTTCAATCTTATCCACACAACACAGTAAGGTTGAATCATGGTTACGTTTGTAAAGAATGCCATTGCTGACGAAGAACTTTGCCGCGAACCTTCTCAGAAACTTCTTGTCATTAACAGATGCACCCTCGGGGTACTCCCGAGCTTCAAGGTATATCTTCACCTCATGATACCAGGGATTTTCTGTTACCTCTTCAGTCTCAAGATCACAGCAATGTGAAGGTTCATCCAATTTCCAAATAATGATCCGGGGGGCCTCGTTGTCCCATTTGACTTTGAACATAGAAGACATCGTAGCTAACGCGTCTGCCAACTGATTCTCTTCTCTAGGGAAATGTTCAAAGGTTATCTCCTCAAAGTGGGGAAGCAACGTCAATACATACTCCTTGTAAGGAATAAGATTTGGGTGTTTCGTATCCCACTCGCCTTTGATCTGACTGATCACTAGAGAGGAATCTCCGAAGACACTTAGAAACTTAATCCTTAGGTCAATTGCAGCTCGAAGACCCATGATGCATGCTTCATACTCCGCCATATTGTTGGTGCAGTTGAAGCATAATCGGGCGGTGAACAGAATATGAGAGCCTTTAGGAGATATGATCACGGCGCCAATGCCATTACCCAAAGCGTTCGAAGCTCCATCAAAGTGCATAGACCATCGGGATCCCTCCTCAGGTCCTTCATCCGGTCCAGGTGTCTCACAATCAATCACTACCATGATATTCTCGTCTGGGAATTCAAAGTTCATAGACTGGTAATCATCCACTGCCTGATGTGCCAAATGGTCTGCCAATACACTTTCCTTAATTGCTTTTTGAGTCGTGTACTGGATGTCATACTCGGTCAAGATCATCTGCCATCTTGCTATTCTTCCACACAAAGCGGGCTTTTCGAAGATATACTTGATTGGATCCATCTTTGAAATCAACAGAGTAGTGTGAGTCAGCATATACTGTCTCAGCCGGCGAGCAGCCCATGCCAAAGCGCAGCAAGTTTTCTCAAGCAGTGAGTATCGGGTCTTACAGTCAGTAAACTTTTTGCTAAGGTAATAAATAGCATGCTCTTTTCGGCCAGACTCGTCATGCTGCCCCAGCACACACCCCATTGAATTGTCAAGTACTGTCAAGTATAAAATTAAAGGTCTCCCTTCAAATGGTGGCATAAGAATGGGTGGCTCCTGGAGATACTCTTTGATTCTTTCGAAAGAGGAATGGCGTTCATCGTTCTAACGTACCACTTGATCTTTCTTCAATAACTTGAAGATTGGCTCACAAGTAGCAGTTAGGTGTGAGATGAATCAGGCAATGTAGTTCAGTCGTCCTAGAAAGCCTCTGACCTCCTTCTCTGTCTTGGGAGCTGGCATCTCTTGTATAGATTTCACTTTGGCAGGGTCCACTTGAATACCTTTGTCGCTCACGACGAAACCTAGTAGTTTTCCAGACCTCACCCCGAAGGTGCACTTGTTCGGGTTCAACCTCAGTTTGTACAATTTCAACCTGTCAAACAGCTTCTGGAGATGGTCAAGGTGTTCTTCCTCGGTTTGGGACCTTGCAATCATATCGTCGACGTATACTTAAATCTCATGATGGATCATGTCATGAAACAAAGCAACCATGGCACGCTGATATGTTGCTCCAGCATTTTTCAGTCCAAAAGGCATGACCTTGTAACAAAAGGTGCCCCACTGAGTAACAAAGGTGGTCTTCTCCATGTCTTTGGGAGCCATTTTAATTTGATTATAACCGGAGAAACCATCCATAAAGGAGAACACCTTGTGCTGAGCCGTGTTGTCAACCAGAACGTCGATATGTGGTAGAGGGAAGTCATCCTTAGGGCTTGCACTGTTCAAATCCCTGTAGTCCACACACATTCGAACCTTCCCATCCTTCTTCGGCACAGGAACCACGTTGGCAGCCCACTGAGGGTAATAAGTCACTGCTAGGAAACCGGCGTCAAATTGTTTCATAACCTCATCCTTGATTTTCTCGAACATCTCTAGGCGCATACGGCGAACCTTCTGTTTTACCGGAGGGCAGTCTTCCTTGGTGGGCAGGCGATGAACCACAATGTCAGTATCCAACCCAGGCATATCTTCATAAGACCAGGCAAATATCTCAACATAGTCATGCAGCATCTGAATCAACCGTTGTTTCACACTAAGCTCCAGATTTGCACCGATCTTGACTTCCTTCTTGTCTGTCTCAGTACCCAGATTCACTGTTTCCACTGGCTCTTCATGTGGTTGAATGGCCCTCTCTTCCTGGAGTAGCAGTCTTGCAAGTTCACCAGGCACTTCGCAATCATCTTCACCTTCGTCTTCGGCTAAGTTGATCGGATTTTCGAAGTCATAACCGGCAGTAGCAGAGCCGTTACCAGTGAGATCCAGAGTGGATGGAGACCTGTATATGTGAGTGTGTGTAAAATAGTTGTTTTGCAATATATAATAAAGAAAAACAAGGAGCACAAAATTTGAAATGCAAAAGACGTACAATGCTTTTATTAATGATATATGAAAATGGCACACAAACGCCCTCACAAATGAAACCACGGTGCCACGGGTAAGACACTGAACCATAAATTTTTCAAAACATTGTCTGTTACAAATTCGAAACAAAGAGTTCATTACTGGGTAACAAAAGTAATAGGGATGAAGTCCTTTGCTATCCAGTTTCTTGGTCCACCGTTGATCGTAGGATAGATCCAGTTGTCGAATTCGGACTCCTCCACATCATCTTCAATGGCATTTACTCCCGAGTTACTGATGAACACAGGAGGTCTTCCAATCCTTGCACTACGAACAGCCCTTTGAGCTTCTGTAGTGAAACCCAAACCAAACTTGTTAGTCTTTTGAGTGAAATTAGGAAGTCGGCCCCAGTTTGCATACTCACCCTTCTCAATGACAGCCCGAGCATCCTTTAAGGAAGCCATCTTCATAGGAGAATCTTCAACCACAGTCTCAGCTTATGCCAGTGTCTGAGGAACCTCTTCAAAGTTCTGAAATGGGGTCTCAATGAACTCCTCATCCATCTCTACGTATCTGAACGAGTTGAGGTGGCTGACCATGTACTCTTCCTCTCCCTGTACTGTCACAATCTTCCCTCTGACCGGGTACTTCAGCTTCTGGTGAAGCATTGAGGTTACAGCTTCAGCTTTGTGGATCCATGGACGACCCAGCAAACAGGAATAGGACGGCCGAATGTCCATCACGTAGAATGTAGAATTGAAGACCTGAGAACCAACTTTAATTGGAATATCAACCTCACCATGCACCATCCTTTTAGACCCATCAAAGGCTCGGACAACAATGTTACTTAGCTTTAGCTCCAAACCTTCGCAATCCAACTTGTCTAGAGCTTTCTTGGGCAAGACGTTCAATGAGGAACCAATGTCAACCAACACATGTGTAAGAGTAGTGCCCCTGCATTCAATAGAGACATGCAGGGCGTCGTTGTGGTTCTTCCCTTTAGCAGTCAGATCAGTGTCGGAGAAACCCAAACCATTATTAGCAGTTAAATTGGCCACACAATCGGTAAACTGATCAACTGATGTCTATTGTGGAACGTGGGCAGTTTTCAGGAAGGTAATCAGGGCCTTGGCATGGGCTTCTGAACACAACAGCAATGACAACATAGAAATCTTGGATGGGGTTTTCCCCAGCTGCTCAACTACGTTATAATCACTCTTCTTAATAATCTTCATAATCTCTTCCATCTCTTGTTTGGAAGCTTCAACAGTAATAGTCTTCGGTGCCTCCGTCTGGGCAGGCACATCAGTGGCGATCCCTTTGCCCCGAGCGTTAGATGACCCAGCAATAGGGGTAAGGATAGGGACTTGATCAGGAATAGGTACACTTGCAGGTGTAATGACAATAGGTCTTCGGAGAGTTGGTGGAGCAATATAAGGTGAGAAAAGTCAGCCGCTGCGGGTGACTTTAGCAGGCCCAGTAATGTTGCTGACGCCGGTATCAACATCCAACTCTTGCTTAACTCCAAGAACATAAACATCAGCCCCATAGTGCCAAGGGACAGCTTTTTCAGAGGTGTAGGGAATGGGCCCCGGAACAGTGATAATTACAGGTGCAATCTTTAGAGTAGATGTAATTCTAACAGGCTTCCTCGAGGGAGCCTTGGAAGAATTGTCAAAAATGGTAATAATGGCAACTTCTTTAGTAGGAGTGGAAGGAACAGCAGTCTTCTCAAACAGGATCTCCTTGCTATCCATCAGGTTTTGGATACCTAACTTCAGCAATGGGTAACCAGTAGGTAAAACAGAACACATATGGCAACCTTCACCATAGCCCGGAAATAAATCGGCTAGCAACAGGTTCTTCTTGACAGTCATTAGAGGGGTAACAATATCATCCACGGAAACTACAAACAAGTCTTCCTCTACAACATTCACTCGATGCTTGGGCATGGGAGCAGTCACAATATTAGGCCTCCCGGGCGCCTCAAACTTAATCTCCTTTGAATCAATCAAGTCTTGGACCTTGTTCTTCAAAGCCCAACAATCATCCGTATTATGCCCCGGGCTCTCATAGTGGTAAGCGCAGTGGGCGTTAGGGTTAACCTTGGTGACGTTGTATTTGAATTCTTTGGAGCTTCTTTTATAGTCACCAGATTGGTCTTCAGCAACTGTGGCAGAATCTGAGACAAAGTCATGCTGAAACGGGTGAATTGCCTTCGAGGTCTCTCGTCCCTTTGTTGGTTGTGAGGCTGAGGAGCACCAGCAGGTTTTGAAATAACAACCGCATTGACAGCTTGGCGGTGTTCAGATTTATTCTGTCTTCTTGAACTGTAGACAACACTGGACTCTTTCTTAAACGGTTTCTTCTCGGTGCTCGATGAGGCACCCTTTTGTATCTTCCCAGCTTCAATCCTCTCACCAATCAAGATAAGATCCGTAAACCCGGCTAAAGAGCTTCCAATCAGATGATTAAAGAATGGACCAGACAGGGTCCCCAGAAACATATCAACAAGTTCACGATCAGCCAAAGATGGTTGCACCCTTCCGGCAAGGTCTCTCCATTTTTGAGCATACTCTTTAAATCCTTCACCTGTGCCTATTAACATACCCTGGAGTTGGGTATGCATAGGAGCAAGGTCGGAGTTGTACTGATATTGTCTATAGAATGCAGTAGCCAAATCCTCCCAGCTGCGGATACTGGCTCCGTCCAACTGATAGAACCACTCAAGCTGAGTCCCTGAAAGACTGTCTTGAAAGAAATGGATCCACAAGTTCTTATCAGTAGTGTAAGGTTGGATCTTCCTCACATATGACCGGAGGTGCAGTTTTGGACAGGAAGCTCTGTCATACTTGGCAAAGGCAGGTGCCTTGAATTTATGGGGAATCACCACCCCAGATGATAGACCCAGATCTCCGAAGTCCAGACTGGGTACCTTCTGTATTTCCATAGCGCTTAAGCGGTCTTCCAACTGTTTGTACTTATCCTCAGTAGGAGGATACTGTTCTTCATCATAGTCCGTCTCGTTGTCAGAGACCATAGGGCTAGGAGCCCTTCTTTCTTGTGGACTATCTTTCCCTCCAGATGAGATGGTCAGATCAACTTCATTCTGCAGCCCGTTTCCAAAACTGCGTCCAGTATTGAATGGGATGGTCCTTTTCTTCTTCTTCTTTTTCTCCTTCAGAATCAAAGTCTTCAGGTCCTGCTGACCCTTAGCTAGATTCATAAACAGCTCTTGAAATTGGGCATTCTGGGCCTGGAGGGCCTTGATAGCTTGCTCAGTTGAAGTTTCAGCAAACATGGTGATCGCTGAAATAAACAGCGAAGAAGATAAGAGACCTGTAATGGGGTACCTGTTTATGAAGTGCATGGGATGAAATGCATATGATTTTTGATTTCAAAGACAATCGGGATTCAAATTTGTAAACAAGAAAGGAAACCCACTTTATTATATTTAAACTTCAAAATTTAAATTGTTCAACAAATTACCCTTAGGCGTTACAGGAATGGAAATTATAAAAAGTAAAAATTGTAAAAGAAATCATAAAAGGCCCCTCAATGCTCCCATGGTCTCTTCTTCTCAGTGCGGACATAATCATTCAGGATCCGCTCGTTCTCCAGTTGCCTAGTCAGCTTCTGGATCTTCTGCTCCTGCTCATTGAACCTCTCCCGATAAGAATCCCGTTCTTCCCGCAGTTGCATCCAAGACCTCTTCAGTGTCCCAATATCAGTGGGCATATAAGGTTGGAGGATAGTTGGAGGAACCCCCTCCTCATTAGCAACTTCAAGAGTAACAGGACTGACAGCTTCGTATGGCATACCTAACTTATGGGCACGAATGCGGACCCAGCTGAGATATGTCTCCATTGGCAGAGAAGTCTTTGGTCCCAACTCATGTGGGTCAGATCGGTGAACTCTGTCCCAAGCCCTTATGAATTTACGATGCAGCTCGTTGCTATCTCCCTGAAAATCAAAGATGATATGAGGCATCAACATCTCATGAGGCCCTTCTCTTCTGGCTCTTCCAAACTGACGGAGAGCTAAGCATGGGTTGTAAGAAATCCCTCCATGGAGTCCGATCAATGGAATATTAGGATACTCTCCACAGCAATCAATGACAGTCACCTCATCCATACCTTTGAGAGTCCAGATAATGTCATCACTAGAAAGAGACATCATCCTATAAGCCCAACCCATTCCTTCTTTGTTTTTTAGCACGGACTTAGGGAGGTGTGAAATAAACCACCTCGACAATAAAGGAACACAGCACATCAAAGTTCGCCGCTTTCGGGCAGTACGAGCATAGAGCTGATGAAGCATATCACCCAAGAGAGTGGGTACCGGATTCTGAGAGATGAAGATCTTTATGCCATTAATGTTAACAAAAGTGTCAGGATTCGGAAACAATACCAAACCATAAATCAAGAGAGCTAGAATGTCCTCGTACGCCTTGAAGTCTAAGCTGTCCCAGAAGTAATTAGCTTTGTCAACCAAAAACTTAGCCAGAAAACCCTTAGCTCCACTTCTAGTCTCCCAGTTAGCCATTACCTCCTCCTTGGTCAAGTGAAGGGCTGCAGCAATTTCTTCGGGTTTAGGAATATTTTCCCAACCAGTAAATGGAGTCTGCTCCAAGACAGAGGTACCAAGAACTCAGAGAATTCTTCCAGGGTAGGGACCAGCTGGAAGTCTTGAAAGGTGAAGCAATGGTATAGTGGATCATAAAACTGGACCAGAACACTCATCATTTGTTCGTCCAATTTTGAGGTGACTAAACTGAGAAGAGAACCATGCCTTCTGATGAAGGAAGTAGTGTCTGGAATCCTGATAACCAAATCTTTAAACAGGGTAGGTACTTGGACAAAGTTAATCCGGATAGTATTCCTACACATGGGCATCATGATGACCTACAAAACAGAGCAAAGATGAAACCCTCTTGTCTTTGAAATAGGTTAGTCCTTATGCAAGATGTATGCAATGTTATGATGTCATGATTCCAGTTTAGCAACCTTTTCTTGCAGCCGAAATCATCGCGAGAGTTTAGTCTCAATGACTGTAGCATACTGCTACTGTTCTATGGCCAAGTTGGTCAATTTAAGGTTCTAAGGTCAGTTGGTGCTTAATGACTCCTTAGAAGACCCATATACTCCTCGTTCCAACACAAGGGATATCGGTACAGACTAAGGTGCCACACCAACGTAGCTACTGCTTCATCTGTGTCGGTCTATGCCAGACAGATCCCTCGCAGTTTATTGCTACTTACCTAAAGGGTATCCCCAGATCCGGGTTAGGATCTATAGAACTCTGATACAAGCCCACAAAATTAAAGCATACAAAGCATACAATTGAAAACATAGTGATCTAATCCTAAGGTACACCTCACTTATAAGTAAATCTCCCCAGCAGAGTCACCAGTTCTGTGATCAGTGGGAATGAGAACAAACTGTTTTGGAATGCTGGTTCGCGTTTTGCGTTTGTTTTCGCAAAATGTCACGGTAAGCAAGAGTCACCACCGTCTTTTATTTTATCCAACAAGGAAAGGACAAAAGCACAGAAAAATTCCTTTTTGAGATGTTTCTCGGGTTCGGGAGGTAAATTATAGAAAGGGAAGGTATTAGCACCCTTTCTATCCGTGGTTATCCACGGGCTCTTAGTTACTTGCTCGTTGTGTTTTCAAAAGTTTGCTTTTCTTTGTGTTTGTGGGTTTGAAGAAGTTTTTTTGTTTGGAAGTTGTGTAAGTGCGAAAAGTTTTTGTTTTGTTTTAAAAGGAGCAAGTACTTAAGAACCATCTACCTACTCTAAAAAGGAATTATACTGTACTAGTGTCCTTTAAGACAATGTTATCCCAATATTGATGAGTAGGTAGCACCATCGTTGGAGTTTTTGGGTCAATTCGATTAAGGGACGTGTGGTCACTAAAGCAATGTTAGGACGCCTTAGCGGTAACCCTAATGCCTTAGATCATTTTTTCCGAGGCAACCGTTTCGAGGCAACTTATGATCTTTGGACAAGAGGACGGCCTCTAAAACTTCCTATACTCAATGACCACGTTCGAGGCAACCAAGTGAGGTGTACCCTAAGAGTGGCATGTGCAAGTGTGTTATTTCGGTTAATTTTATCTGTACATGTCAATGGTTATCTATGTCGATTTTAAGTTCATACATTTGATCTTGTCATGCATTGCCTATTTATCAAACATCTAACAGTTAATATTGTGCCGAAATTAAATTGCGGGAAATTAAATCTAAACTATTACAAGTCGTCGGGTATTTACATCGCCAAAAACAAACCCTTGGAAATTAAATTGCGAGAAGTAAATAAAAATGATAAATAAAATCCTAAGTTAAAACTATTACATCCTCGGAGCAATTACAATATATGGATCAAAGATAATTCGCGCAAGAAAAATTGAATCGGAGCGTCCTAGGGTTTTTACCCTTTTTTCATTAAATAAAGAAATTTTTTTTGTTATTTTTTATTTAAGAATTAAGTCTAAACTAATGATTAATTAATTAATTAAAAGAGAAAATTTTTGAGTTTTTTATTTTAATTAAGGAAATAAAAATGGTTAAGAAATATTAAAAACCCTAATTCTATATTGATTTTAATTTGTTGCAAAATATATTATCATTAAACCTAATTAAACTAAATAAATTAATTAATGATTTATTTACAAAAATAAATAATAAAATTAATAATGAAAATAATATTTTTATTGGTTTCTGATTTTATGAAGAAAAAAAGTTAGTTTGTTAATTAATTGATTAAGATAATAATAATAATAAACTAAAAAATAGGAAAATAATGAAAAGAAATTAAAAAAGAACAAACTCAAAAAGGGGGTATGGGCCTGAAGAAGCTGTATGATCATCAATTTTGGCCCAATTTCATCCCATCATGTTGGACTTTTTGGATCCATTGCATGCTTGTTGACCAAGGAGTATGGTGGTCCTTCATTCATGACCATTGGATCTAGGTTTGAAACCATCTGGTGCATTGAGGTTTGAGGTGTATGGTGGACCTCCCTTTGAAAACTGCACGTGAATACCTAAAGACAAAAATACAACAAGGTTTTGGGGGACCTGGGATTCGAACCCAGGTTCCATTAGACAATTCAACCAGCGCGCTACAAACTGAGCCATGATGTTAACTTGTTAGTGGAATAAGACACAACTAATATAAAACAAAACAACAATTATGCCTGCCAAAAAAATAAAAACGCGCTAATATTTCAAATGGCCCAATCACGTTGAGACACATCTTCATCTTCTTCACAAAGACCTGGTTCGATTACCTGCAGATTTTTATCCGCGGGAAGTTTCGTAGGACGTTTCAAAAATTGTCTCCAGGCCATGAAAATGCTATCCAAGATCATAGACATGTTCGTCTCTGCCTCCTCATCATTCCTATACCAATCATTAGCCTTAATTTTACCGGTATAAAAAACGCCTAAAAACTAGAACAAGAACCCTAGGTTCTGGATACGGGGTTAGTGGCCACAAAAATCAAATCAAATAATGCAGAATCAATGTAAATTGGATGGTGAGTATGAATGTGCAAACCAATTGGCAAAAGAATGCAAGAAAGGGATTTCACGATACCATGTCCAGAGTCAAGTTCGTGGTGACTTACAAGGCGTTTCAGGCGATGAAAAGGTTTCCTTTTGATTGGTATAGCTCCACTGGATGCCAAGGAAGAGAGCTACATTTTTCTTTTGGTCTGAATTCGCCTCCAAGGATGTTTTCAATCTCACACTTTTCAAGCTTTTTTCTCAAAGTTGTATGGCCGTTTCTGCAGTCCTCTATGCGTGCCTTAGGTTTGCCTCACTTGTATGCATATAATGGAATGATTCTAGGTCAGAATATGGGCCAATATCCATGTGCATTGAAGACTTAGGATTTGATTTTGATCACCATAACCAGATTTCCAAATATAGGCAAGATCTGATTTTTTTTTATGAGTGAATAATGATAATTGCAAGTTGTACAAATCACAAAGATCCCTTTACATCAATTTTTAGATTTTATTTGATTTAATATTGATTTAAAATGAATTAAATCAATAAAAATAAAATAAAATAGAAAAATAAATGAATGGTTGTGAAATTAAGTATGGGACACGTGTGTGGCATGACAAGTCCAAATCAAGTGGAAACAAGTGGGCCCTTTTGTCAAAAATTGGAGTTTTGAGGATAGTTGACTTTTAGCAATTTTGGAAAAATGCCCAACTTCAACAATGCATATCTTCTTCAATTTTGAACTTTTGGAGGTGTTCTTGGACTTTTTAGAAACCATGAGATATCCTCTAATCAACCCTTTTGGTATCACTTCATTTTTATTTTCCATTATCAAGTTATAATCTTTGGAAAAAAATGTGTTTTTGTTGACTTTCAAAAATGACCTATAATGTCCAAATTTTTAACTTTTTGTGAGAGCATTTATTGATCTTGGGGTGTGAATATGGATTGTAGGAAATTTAATCCTCTTAAAAATGAGATTTGGATGGGTCATTTCTCATAAATTATGAGAAAGTTATGCTTGGTCAAAGTTGAGTTGATGTTTCCTACAAAACCCTAATTTAGCAACTTTTGAATCTTGATGAATCTTGGGCAATCCTTGATGAATCATGATCAACCCTTGATAAAATTATGAAATATCCTTCAAAATGTGAATGTTGGCAAAAAATCTTGAGGTTTGACTGTTTGTAGGTCACAATTGACTTTTGCCCTAGCACAGTCGTTTTTGGACCTCTTGAGCAATTGACTGACCAAACTTTCTCTGCAAGGCTTGAAATTTGACATGGATGAACTTGAGAACATATTAGGACATTTGGGAGCGTTTTAGGCCATTTGTATGTAAGGACCTTGATGCAACACAAAACCCTAATTTTGAATTGACTGCCTTAGGAGGTGATTTGACTGTCCAACTCTTGAGCCATCTTGAACAACTTGGGAGTTATTCTTGAAATGTCTTGAGAAATATGGGAGGGAAAATTTTGGGGTACAACACCATGTAATAGCATAGGGTTTATTTTCACACTTCACGTTCTTCTGTACGTATTAACTGCTAGTAACTAGGATTGCATGGCAAGATTGAAAACAAAAATGTTAACAAACCTAAATACGCAAGATAAATAATTGAATTGAACACAATTGCACATGCACACCTCTAGGGTACCCCGCTTCGGTTGCCTTCGGAAAACGGTCACAATTCTCGAAACGTAAGAAGTTTTAGTGGTTGTCCCCTAGTTTGAAAGATCACAAGTCCCTCGATGACCCTCTCGATGTTGCCTGGGTTAAAAGTAATCTTAGAACTTTAGGACAGTTACTAAAATTCCTTGCCAAGTTGCCTTCGTGACTGTAATGTCCCTTCGAATGTCTCTCATACATCCAACGATAGGGCTACCTACTCACTAATAGGAGGATAGCACTGTCTAAAAGATAGGAGGAAAAGAACTACTTTTTCGAGTACAAGTAGATAACTATTAGATGCTTGCTCAAAATAAAACAAACTTTTTAGAGTTACACATTTCAAAAACAACCTTCAAAAACATTTGCTTTGTCAACACTCTTGAGGACTGATACCAGAGTTAACGCAAAGCGAATCGCCGCACTAAAGCATTTCAAAACATTTTTTCAAAACACACAAAGCACAAGCAATTTTCAAAACATGAGCTAGCATCTAAGAGCCCATAGAAAAATACGGATGGAAAGGGTGCTAACACCTTCCCTTTCCATTATCTACCCCCTTACTCAGAAAAATCTCGAAAAGGTCTTTTTCTGTTCTTTTCACCCTTTCCTTAATTTGGATAAAAGAAAAGTCAGTGGCGACTCTTTCTTACCGCAATATTTGCGAACACAAACGCAAAACCAGTATTAACAGTCGGTTCTGCCACCGTATCATAAGTCCCAGGAAAGAATATTACTAGGAAAACATCACATAGTGATGTTTTGGAGTGGTGTGCATAACTTTAATAGATATCTTGAGTATGTTCACTCATATCTATGGGGTCTTAAAATGGTGACAATTCATGGAGTGGATAGTAGTTCCTCCCTATTATTGATGATTTCTCTAGAAGAGTATGGATATTGTGGTACGGTGGGAGAACTGACTTGGGTGTTTTGTGTTTTATCGCAAATTTTGCGGATAGCAAGAGTCACCACCGACTTTTCTTTTATCCAATAAAAGGAAAGGGTGAAAAGAACAGGAAAGACCTTTTGAGAATTTTCTTGAGTTCGGGGGGTAGGTTATGAAAAGGGAAGGTGTTAGCACCCTTTTCATCTGTAGCTATCTATGGTCTCTTAATTTCTTGATCACATTGAAATGCTTTGTGTTTGTGTAAGTTTGAAAATATTTTGAAAATGCCTAAGTTTGGAAAAAATTTGCAATGATTCTCGTATCGTTGAGAATGTATACAAAGTGTTGGTTAAAATATTTGTTGAAGGGAAATGTTTTTGGAAAGATGTTTGAAAATGCCAATGTAAGGCTATTTTTAATGATTCTCGTATCGTTGAGAATGTATACAAAATGTTTGTTTAAAAAGTGTTTTTTAAAGTGTGAGGTGTAAATTGTTTTGTTTGTGAGCAAGCAATTACGAGCAATCTACCTACTCAAAAGTATTTGTTCTTTTTCTCCTCCTTTAGATAATACTTATCTACCATTGATTGATAGAGAGCTCTATCATTTGATGTGAAGGGACAGGCTTGTGTCATCGTATAGTCATAAAAGGAAACTTTTGAGATGTTTTAGCAATTAACGTAAGGGACTAAGATCATTTACCGAAGGAAATATTGAAGGATCATCGAGGGACTATGATCTTTTAATCGAGGGTCTTTGCTAAAATCATCTCACGTTTGAGGGACATGACTTTTTTCATCTGAGGCAACAAGTATGGGTTACCATAGATGTGCAAGTGTGTAAGGTGTGTTTATTTCAAGTATATTATTTTGAATTAGGGTTTTCTAATATTTGATTTTAGTCTTTCCATAAAAATCCTAATTACTAGCAATAATAAGGAAAACGATAAATTATGGAATTTAATTGTCCTACGCTATTACAACATTTTGGGAATGAGGGGTACAATTTTGTGAATAGGAGAAGAAAACAATAAAGCCCTAATTACTATTACAAACCATTGAATGTGAATTACAACAATAATTATGCACAAAATGTAGAGATGAAGGAGAAATTTCTTTTCAGGTTTTTGATGAAAAGGTTTAGAGATTTTAGTAATTGTCATAATTAGACTAATTAATTTTATTTACAAAGAAAAGGGTTAATTAATTATTTAACAAAAGCCTAAAATCTAAGTTAGTTTGAAATGAAGAGGAAAAAATCAACCTAAGTCTAATAGTTTATTTATTAAAATAGTTTGAATATTAGTATTAATTTAGAAAATGATTTTACAATGTAAAAGAAAATAATTTCATTTAATTTAATCAAAAATAGAATGAAATACTTAAATTTATATATTTTTAATTTAATGAAGAAAAATATATTTTTTGTGGTTTTTGGTTTCGGTAAAATAAATGTATAAATGAAAATAAATAAAATATAAAAGAAATGAAAATAGTTGGGTTGGGGGTTGAAAAATAAAAATGGATGTGAAAAGTAGTAAAAGGGTCCAGACCCAAAATATTTTTGTTTGTAATCAGAAAAATAATAAAATAAAAAATGTATATGGGTCTGCGTGGTTTTTAGTAAAAGAGAGGGTATGAGAAAGCAAAAACAAAAAATAATGAGGCCCAAATCAAACAGGTTCAACGCCTGTTTTATGATCCAGTGAGCATGGTTTCCTTGGGTGTACCATGGGCTTGTCTTGTGGTGTGTTGGATGAAATGCTTGATTGATCTGATGGTTAAGAAATGAGGGTGTATTGAATCTGCAAGGAGAAAATAAGAAAAAACCAAAAGGGTACCACTGGGGCTCGAACCCATGTCCCTATACACTAATGCCTTACGCGCGCTTCTCCTGCCACAGAGGTGGATGTTTCATCCGTTTACAAAACAATTTTGCAATAAATATAACATAAACGCATTTCTGAATTTTGAAAATGACTTCATCTTCAACCTTGCACGCGCAGTGAAGAACACCACCATGGCCAAAACTATAACTTCTTCATTTCTCAACCAAATTCGAAAATGTAAACATGAAAGTTGCTTTAAATTTAACCACGATTTAAAATATGTAAATAAATTAAGCTAACACTCAAAGATGAATACGAATTTTATATGGTACCAAATTAAACCTAATTTTTTTAGAAAGTTCAAACTCAAAATTTGCATTACTCAGGAAATATAAATGAAATCTAAGCACATGGTTAACTTCAGGTCTATGATGTCTGCATTTTTTATTCACAAATCAACCATTAATGATGCTTGTAGAGAGAGTTCAAAGTTAAGAAAACTTACCTCAAAACTGGAAATCGTGTATGGAGTTTGAGCACTTTTGGAGGTGTGGTGATGATCTGAATAGCTTCACTGGACTCCAAGGAAGCTAATGTAACTCTTACTTTGCGCTGAAAGTGGTTGAATCGTGCTAGAGAAGTCAATGTGTAGAGCTCTATTTTTTAGTTTAGAAAATGATGAAGATGGAGTTACAGTTGTGAAACAGGGATGAGGATGAGTTATATTTAATGTATAGATGCTTTGTGATTGATTTGGAGAGGAAACACACGAGTGAATTGTGAGATAGAGGTTCAAGGTCAGAAATGCCACAAAAATGGAGTTTTTGTGCAAGTTCTGATTTGAGGGAGTTTGGGAGAGTTTCAGGGCTTGTCCATTCGTGTCCTAGGTTGAAAATACATGTCTCTGTTTATAGGGAAAGGTTTGAGGACTTTAAGTGATCAGAAAACAAAGTTTACATGTTATGGTTTTTTGACTTATTTTTGAAGCAATCTTGACAAATATTATCCCAGTGTGAAGTACAAGGCTTGTAGAGTGGTTGAACACTTTAAACATGCTTCTTCTGATCTTGTAAGTTTAGTGTGTGTAGAAGAAACAAGTTAGAGGCTCAAGACAAGTTGACTTTGTGATTAAAGCAACTTTTTAAGAATGGCAATAGTGCCTTTCTTCCAAAAATGGAAAATTGCTTTGGATAATGGCTTAATCCCTTGGATAATACCTCAATCAATTGTGTAAACAATTAATTATGGAGTGATTTACAAGTTAGAAGCCTGAAAAGCAAGATTGTGCAGCATGGCTTGAGATTTGGTTAAGTGTTCTTCATGAAAATGGCTTGAAATGCAAGAATCAATGTTCATCTTCTTCTCTTCGATTCTCCTAGCTCAAAAATGATCTCTTCAAGTTCTTGGACATTTTGGAAAGCTTGAAACATTATATACAACCTTCATGTTTACCATTTTGAAAAATAAAATTGGAAATAGGTGAAAATTTGTCAAGAAGTTAGGTCAAAAATCTACATAAACTTGTTGAAAATTTCACTAAGTGCTTTATGAAAAGTGTCATGACTTCATGAGCCTATATCTTCAAATCTAAGAATTTTTTGGACATCAACTCTCTAATACAAAGTTTTATAATTCATAAATATCTACAACTTTAATGTTTAAAGTTTTCCTTGAATCATCTTGCATCTTGGTGAAAAATTGTCATGAAGTAATGAATTTATCAAGTATAAAAACACTTAGAAATTTTCCAAGTCTTGGAATTCTTGATTTTTTTATTAACTTTTTGAATTTATTGATTCTTGATATTCAAGTTTGATATTTATTAATGTATTAATGAATCTTGATCTTTGAAATTCAATGTTGATCAAAAAAGGGTAAAGTTTGACTTTTTGTGTATCAGTTGACTTTTCATCAATTGATCAAATTTCAACAATCAATCCAATGATCTTGAGAAATGATTTGAACCATTAAATTAGGTCAATATGTTATGTTTAAGTCCTTGAGATTATGCCTCAAGCCATTAGGTCATGTATTAGGTCAAAAGTCAATGATCAGTCATTCTCAATCAAAACCCTAATTTTGATAATTTTCCCCTTTGATGATTTGAGTGCTTTTCTTGAGGCATTGTGATCAACCCTTGGTCAATTGGTAAATATAACTTCAAAATATTAATTTTGGCCAAAAATCATGAAGTTTGACTGTATTTGACCCACAATTAACTTTTTATCCAATATAGCCTATTTTCAATCATCTCATCAATTGACTGGGCAAATTTGTAGTGCAAGACTTGAAACTTGGTGTTGCACCCCAAAATTTTCCCTCTCATGTTTTCCAAGGTTTTCTCTTATATAGGTGATTACAAAGACTTTCTTACAGAAAATAAGAATTTTGAAGATAAATAAGGTGTCTTCGATTGGCATTGAAATAAGGTGTCTTCAATTGACATTGAAGTAAGGTGTCTTCGATGGGAATCGAAACAAGGTGTCTTCAATTGGCATTGGGACAAGGTGTCTTCAATTGGCATTGGGACAAGGTGTCTTCAATTGGTCTTAGGGCAAGGTGTCTTAGATTGACATCTGAGCAGGTTGTCTTTTGATTGGTATCTGGACAAGGAGCTTCGATCGGATGTCCAAAATCCATCGACACAAGCTTGGTTCACAAAACTTCGACTGAGCATGGGTTGTTTCATGCCTAATTTGATTGACAAGGAAATGACTTTCCCTGTGTGTTCCTTCAGCATACAAGACCAGGACTTCGTCAGATTTTCCTTCAATCCACTAGGCAAAAAGCTTCCTTCAACCCACAAGGCAAAGACCCATCATCATGCCTTCGATTCACAAGACAAGGGCCTCTTCAACTTGACTTCAAGCGCACAAGTCAAAGGCCCCCTCTTCAGCTTACCTTCAGAACACTAGGCAAAGGCCACTTCTTCAGCTTACCTTCAGCGCACTAGGAAAATCCTCCCTCAATGCTTGACTTTGGCACGCAAGGCATAAGGCATACATGTGAGTTATTCGAAAGACACACAAAAGGGCCATTCGAAGGATATACATGTGGTTCATTCGAAGGAGGAAACTCTGGGCCAATCGAAGAGCACGGATAAGGTGTATTTTAAAGGCATGTCAACAAAGTGTCCTTCGATTTGCATATCATAACGAGATGTCTTTTGATAAGCATATCAACAAGTTGACGTTTTGATTAGCCCAAATTGAGGGAAATCGAAGAAAGAAGAATGAAGCTTCGACCAGCCCCAAAGTCACTTTGAATGGCCACCTAAAAGAGAAAATATTGGGGGTCTGTCGAAAGAATCAAGCAAATCAAAGAGGCCTATTGGGATGAAGTTTGTTAGGTTTGTACTGGTTAGCTTGAGGCCTAAATTCGAGCAAGACACCAAAATCGTAACATGTATAGGTGCAGTGTGCTTCGAAGATGGAAAGAAAATGATCAAAATGGAAACTTTTGATATAAATTCAAAGTCCCATATTGTTTCACCATTATTGAAAAACAATTCTCTTTTTTAACTTTTACATAATAAGGCATCTGCTTTGTTACATTTAAAAACCTTTCGCTGCCTTATTTTTATTCCAATCTTATTGCACATAGGATAAAATTTGATACTCATGCTAAGAAAACTATTTTTCTAGGTTTTAAAAATGGAACTAAAGGGAACCTTTTATATGATTTGTATTCACATAATTTTTTTAGTTTTCAGGAATTCTGTTTTTATGAAACTGTCTTCCCATTTATTCCAACCTAATCATAATCCCACAAACACCTCTCTTTAATATAATCTTCACCCATCGAAACCTAAACTTGAACCTCTCACCCCTAATCAACCTCCTTCACCTAATGCTTTACCTCCTCCCATCCCCCAAACCATAATTCCTCAACCTCATCATGATATTACCTCCTCCAACATAATTATTCCCAATACACACTCGTATTTAGATTGTTGATTTTCTAACCAAACCACTCTACAAATTAGCCTTTGAAACATATATGTTCAAATTTAGTCTACTCATCCTCCATAGTCCAACTTGTGAGGTGTCTTACAAATGATTAAATTATAATGTCTTCTATTTTTTGAATTTTTTTTAGAAATAACCAAGTATTGAAAAAAAATACACAAATAACCATGTTTCGGAGAAAATGATGCAAATAACCATGTTTCAGAAAACTCCACAATGGAGGGGCCAAGTGAGATGGCGCATGCAGTCAACTTTTTTCCCTAGGCGCCATCTCACTTAGCACATGCACTTTGTTTTAGCCAAGTGAGATGGCGCATGCACTATAAAAAGGAGAGGAGGCGTCATCTCACTTGGCTACTACATGCAATTGTGATTTCTATAAATAAATCACCCATTTCTCCATCATTCTTCACACTTTCTCGCACTGTCTTCTTATTTTTTCTCTATTATTGGAGTCATGACATCTCCCATGATTTTCACCAAAGATGGATACGTAATTTTCTCGGCCACCAAACCTCCGATGAAAATGAAATTTTGGCACATTCACTCCATGGAGCGTCTAAAGAGAGAGTCGATGCGGTGGCTAGAGGGAGACATCGAGGCTGGGGAATAAATTAGAAGGATCCAAAGACGAAGAACAACCAACTCACTTGCAACTAGAAGACCTAATTTCTGGTTGGAGAAAGTCATAACAAACGGAGACGTAATGGTGATGATGCATGGCTCAGATGAAATTATTTTGACGGTTGTAATTTCTTAAACGTTTTATCATGTTTTTATTTTTTATTTGCATATGGTTTATTATAACAAATTCTCTTAATGAAAAACAGTAATGTTTAGAACTTAAAAAAGTGTATATGGTTTACATTCAATTTTTATGTTGTCGAGCTTATAGCTCGAGTGGGATAATTTTTTCGATTATGTCCTACCTGACGACATAAACCACACTTTCTTTCTAGCTTGTCAAGGGAGTCCATTTTAGTTGTGATACGCTTGCTTTTGGGACGATCCTTTTTATTCCTTCACATTTGATCATTGTGCCATACTATTTCCCCGTCGTATGCAGGCCAATAATCAGGCTTAGCTACCAATGGGAAGCCATTATTGTATACGTCGAGCAAGGTTTCAGACTTGTAAATGGGATATAGAAGTTGTAAAGTGTCTTGATAAGTATAGGCACATGCCGAAACGACATGAGAGCAAGGCATATGAAAGGATTGAAACTTGCCACAATCGCACCAACGAGATGGTAGTCTAACCCTATACTCTTGTCTTTCCATCCCCTCGTTGTGGTCGATTGTCTCTTTGACAATGAAGTTGTGGTTGTGTCGGTCAAACCTTATAACCAGATGGGGTTGGCTTTGGCACTTTCTGCCTTAATATACTTCATGCAGCTTTCACTCCATAGTTCTCCCGATTGTAAGACCGTATTCAAAATTTTACCTCTTTTGGAAAACAACGAAGCCATCCTAAAATATGTTGATTTGACCAAAGCAGTTACTGGGAGTTTCATATGCCTTTGAATACACCGTTCATGGATTCGATAAGATTTAATGTCATGTGACCCCATCATTGTCCATTTTCTTATGAACTTGTCCATTTCTCCACTGGAATATTATCGATCCACCTATCTACGTCAGGATTTGACAATATGATCTTGTTGCGATAATGTTTGAACGTAGGTTGTATTAATACACACCGCGCGTTCATAACTGTTTTCCTAATAGCCTTGTCTTTTATCTTCCTCGTGAAATTTTTTGTACGATATGTGTAATTCTGTAGACATGTATAGAAGAAGGGTCATGCCAACTGTTTACATGATTATTGTATGCACTCTCAATAGATGCATGTATGTCACAGATCAAAGAGAGATCAGGTTGAGGAGCCACGTGTGTTCGGAGATTCCTGAGAAATAAACTCCAAGCACCACCAGTCTCTCCCTTGACTAGAGCAAAGGCAATTGGGAAAATGTTATTGTTGCCATCTTGTGCAACTACCATCAGTAGCGTGCCTTTGTATTTCCCGTACAACCAAGTTCCATCAATTTGATTAATAGGTTTGCATGACGCAAACCCTGTGAGGCAAGGTTAAAAATCCCAGAACATTCGACTGAATATTCCATTTCCGGTGACATGAGAACCATCTGGGGCGTACGCCGACGATGTTTCCATAATATAAACAGTTCCCGGAGAATATGTTTGAAGTGCATGCAGGTAGCGCGTAACTTCTTTGTATGTCTCCTCCCAGTTTCCATATACCTTTTCAATCTCCTTTTTCTTTGCTAACCATGCTATTTTACCCCAAAATTTTCCCTCCCATATTTCCCAATACACTTCAAGTGAGGTCCTCAAATTGCTCTAGGAAGTCCAAGGGTTGACCAGACAAACTCTCTCCTAAGGCAGTTTACCTCAAATTAGGGTTTCAGTTTGCATCGAGGTACTTGAGTCCAAAGGATCCCAAATGCTCACCATTTTCCTAATATGTTCTCAAGATCATCCATGTCAAGTTTCAAGCCTTGCAGAGGAAATTTGCTCAGTCAATTGCTCAAAGGCCTGAAAATTGATTGTGCTAGGGCCAAAGTCAAATGTGTCCTACATACAGTCAAACTTCAAGATTTTTGGTCAACATTCTCATTTTGAAGTATTATTCATCATTTGATCAAGTTTTGATCATAATTCCTCAAGGATTGCTCACAATTCATCAAAACCAAAAAGTTGCTAAATTAGGGTTTTGTAGGAAAAGTTAACTCAAATTTGACCAAGCATAACTTTCTCATACTTTATCAAAAATGGCCCATCCAAAGCTCATTTTGAATAGTATGCAATTCCCTACAATTCATATTCATCTCCCAAGTTCAAAATATGCACTCACAAGAAGATATAAATTTGGACATTATAGGTCATTTTGGAAAGTCAACAAAAATACCTTTTTTGTCAAAGCTTCATACATGAACATGGAAGAATAAATTGATATGAGACAAAATGTTTTGCGTAGAGGACATATTAAGCTTTCTAAAAAGTCCAAGAACACATCTCTAGAGTCAAAATTGTAGGAGTTATGCATTGGTGAAGTTGACCCTTTTTGTAAAATTGTCAAAAGTCAAATGTGCTCAAAATTGCAATTTTTGTCAAATGGGCCCAACCTTTTATGCTTGCATTGAGTTTGTAACATGATCCAAGACCCATGATCCTTCCCACTTGTCATTATTTTATTTTTATCATTTATTTTGATTTTTATTTCAATTAAATCAAATAAAATCAAAATAAAATCATGAAAATATCAAAACTAATCAAAGCTTGAGATTTTGTGCATGTTTAGGCCTCTTATAGAGCTGGAAAGGAAATCAAATCGTTCAAGCTTCATTTGGACACAAAAAGATGGGATTTTCTCAAATTGGAAATATTTACACAAAGGATCAAATCTTGAATCAATGATCATTATTGGAGAAGATTTGAAACCAAATTGCAACCCTAATTAATTCTAGGGTACATATAGAATAAGTGCAGACCAAAAGCAAGGGGATTAGAGGCGTGAAAAGAAGAGAACAAATCTCAAAATTTCAAAAAAAAGTTGCAATCTCATTTCCTAGTTCCAGGTTTCCTCAAGCCATCCCAAGCATCCCAAACGTTTGTTGGACATCCCAGGAACGTGTTGCAATCATTAACAAGCCTCCTAACGTCCAGAATTGCACTGTAAGCATCTCACGATATCCATACTTTCTTGAAATCGAATATCACAATTTTGTCACTTCTAGCATGATTTGTTTGCATATTCTGAATCCTTGAATCATCTACAAGCTAATGGTAATATCCAATTGCATTTTTATTGGCTATACAGCAAGTTGTCATGTTTAGGGTTTTAGTTTCTTTTTTAGGGATTTTGCACACAGGAACGATTGGCCATGGAGAGTGGTACCATGATGCTCGTGAGGTTGCAACAAGTTGGTTGGTACCACTGGTATTGATTTATCATGCAGGGATAAGGTTTTGGAATGGACAAGGGTTATACCTACACCCTTTTGTCCATAGGTAAAAGTTCTGGATCTAAAGCGACGGAGGTGATGAGGAAGATGATAACGTGGCCTTCCCTGACTGGCCAGTTCAAAATTCGCGTGTTTTATAATATATTATTTTGTTTTTCCAATATAATGATTGTTTGTTGTTCCATATACAAGAAAACAAGCCAACTCAGATGGTCGGCGTGTGTTGTGAAAGTGCCAAAGGGCCTGGGATCGATCCCCAGGTCCCCATATTTGTTCAATATTATTTTCTTTTACATGATCAGGTATACGTGCGTCCAACAAGTCCACCATACGTCATCAGCCTGCAGCCACCAGATTATCAAAGTGCCAGATCTAAGGCTTCTCACATGAGGGTCTATCATGGGCACAAGTCAAGCAAACGTATGGGATCTGGAAATTCTAAAGGGCCAAGTAGTTTTTAGGCCCATAATTACATTTGACACCCCCTTTTTTTGCTCAAGCACCAGGCCCATTTCTAATTTCCTTTCTTTTTTTTTCTTTTATTTAATTTATTTTGTTTAATTTAGTTTCTAACAAAATTAATTCTTTTTTACAAAAATCATAAAATCAATTTCACAAATTTAGATTTACGTTTTATTTTTATTTTTATAAATTTAATTTAATATTAGTTAAATTTAATTTTAGGGTAATTCTAACTTTTTGTAAATAATTTAAAATCAATTAGAAAATTAGGTTTGTTCTTGGTTTAAATTTTTATTTCTTTTCACAAATTAACCAAAATACAAAAAATAGTTAATTTAATTATTTTTCTTAAATAAAATTAATTAGTCGTTAGGTTTTCTTTATTTATTCAATTAAACTCTATTTTTCTCAAAATAACACAAAAACCACAAAAAATATAATTTTTCTTTCAATTAGGTTTAGACGGGGTCAAAACCCTAATTTCTCTCGTTCCTAATTCATCGCGTGCTTATTTATTTTTACCATATTTATGTAACTGCTTACGGTTTGTAATAGTTTTAATTAGGATTTCCTTTTTCTTTATCGTTTTACGGGTTTTTGGCCATGTAATTAATCCCCTACCCGAAGTCTTGTAATAGCGTAGTTTTATTTCTTGCATTTTAATTATCGTAAATATTAACTGTTAGATGTATGATAATAGGATTGTATGACAATTTAAAATGGCTAGCAAACCCTAAATGTGCAAAGATAATAACTTGAAATCAAATCACTCGCACATGCTCACTCTTAGGGTATACTCTCACTTCGGTTGCTTTCGGTAAACGATCATTAAGTATAGGGTGTCTTAGTATTTGCCCTCTTGCCTAAACAAATATCAAATGTCCCGCTCGGAAATGTTGCCTCGAAAATATTGCCTCAGAAAGGTTGCCTCAGAAATATTGTCTCGAATATGATCTCAAGACACTAGGGTTATTACTAAGACGTCCTAACTTTGCTTTAGTGATCGTACATCCCTTTAGAATTGACCCTTACGACTCCAACGACGGTGTTACCTACTTCTCAATAGTAGGATAGTGTGATATGGTGGGAGAACTGACTTGAGGTTTTGCGTTTGTGTTTGCAAATGTTTCGGTTTAGCAAGAGTTGCCACCGACTTTTTATTTTATCCAAAGGAAAGGTCAAAAAGCACAGGAAAGACCTTTGAGATGTTTTCTTGGATTCGGGGGGTAGATTATGAAAAGGTAAGGTGCAAGAACCCTTTTCATCCATGGTTATCCATGGGCTCTTAGTTACTTGTTTAGATCACTTGCTTTTGCTTTTCAATTGTTTGAAATGGTGCTTTGTGTATGGTTTTGAAAGTATTTTAAAAAGAGGCTTTTGTCTAGGCAACCTTTGTAATGATTCTTGTTTGAATGTATACAAAGGTGTTTGTATTTTGAAAAATGTTTCAATTGTTTGAAATTTTGTTTTAGGAAATGTTTTTTTGAAATTGTGTTGTAATGTGTTTTTTTTTAAAATAGCAAGGATGTTTTGCAAGTCTTGTTCAAGTAACTAAGAGTTGTCTACCATATCTACTCAAAGATCTTTCCTACACATTTTTAACCCTTTTACATTGTTGTTTTACCATTGCATTTGATAAACAACCTTGTATTTGGATGTTAAACGGGACAGGTGCGGGTCATCGTATTGACCATGATAGCAATTGTGCCAAGTATCTTTAGCAAATTTTTGAGGGACTAGATCATTTTGTTTAGGCAACCAAGATAGCATCATCGAGGGACTATGATCTTTTGTTTTGTTTTTGTTTTGCCAAGATACTCAACATGCATACCATGACCATTTTTAAGGCAACAAGTGGGTGAAACCCTAGGGGTGCATGTGTGCATTGTGTTGTCATTTTCATGCATTTTATGTCTTGTATTAGGTCTAACTATTTGTTTTGATTTTGGATATTGCATACAAACCCTAATCTCTATCATGGCATATTTTAAAGCTATAAATGCGTAAAGGTAAATCTACAACTATTACAACATTGATATGGGGAGGGGGATACAATTTTGAATGGGGAGTATTTGCAAGAAAATAAAACCCTAAGATTAACTATTACGTCCAAATTGAATTCTTTGTATCAAACAATAAATAAGCAAATATTTAAACAGACAATTAAATAAGTATGCAATATATTATAAATATGTAAAAAATGTCTTTGTTTATTTTTATGTATGTAAAAATAAAATATTTAATGTATTAAAAAATAAGAAAATAAAAGGTTATTTTTGTTAAGGGTAAAAACCCTAATTTTTTGGTTTAAGAATATGTATATATTATAATATTTGTTTATGTATAATAAAATAAAATATATACAAACGTCAAAAAATAAAAATATGTTAGAAAAATATTATTTAAGTATGTAAATAATAAAAATAAAAGTATAATATTTTTTGTGGTATTTACAAGTTTATTTAGAAAAAATAAAAGTATATTATTTAAGAAAACTATTTTTTATGTTAGAAAAAATAATAAAAAATACAAAATAAAATATGAAAATTTATGAAAATGTTTTTGGTAATTTTTTATGTTTAGAAAAAATAAAATAAAATCAGAAATGTAAATGAAATAGAAAAAATATTTTTAAAAAAAATAATGAAATGGGCCAGGGGGTGCAATCAGCAAGCTGGGGGGCGCCAAAAGTGAGAAATAGCCAGGCCTAGCCCAACTACTTCGTCTTCAACCTCTGATTCAAACAAAAACGTGCGTTCTTTATACAAATGGCTAACTCCTGCATACGTGCTCTAAACCAAAAACTCACAACACGAAAGTTATAGCATTTTTCAACATGATTCCAACCATATAAAGAACTTAATCTAACTCTCAAAGACCATAGTGAATTTCTCTGGCCCTAATTTCTAACCTAACTTTTTCAGAATGTTCATCAATCAAATTCTCTCAACATAGTTAACTTAAATGAAATATATACAGATGTACAGCTTAAGGGCAATGAGTACTACATTTTTTATTCATAAACTTAAGCCTAATGATTCCTAAATAGAGAGATAGAAAGTTGGAAAATACCTGTTTCAGTTGAACTCGAGTATGGCAATGTAGGGGTTTTTAGTGAGGCCTGAGATGTTTGTGAGCTTGCCTGAACTTCCTCTGACCTTCCCCAATGCTTTGTTTGCTTTGAGCTTGCTTGAATAAGCCTATAGAAGTCAACCTACACAAGCTGAAATCAGAAATGGTGAAGCTTATAAATGGAGTTACAGTCAATGGCCAATGGTTGGGGTAGCTTAGGTGGGTTGTATAGAGTGTATTGGAAGAGGTTTGGGACAAAACGCATGAGTGGTTTGTGAGATGGAGGTGCAACTACAGAAGTTGCCCTGTTTTGCAAGAAGATGGTGTTTTTGTGTTTTGGAAGGCTTGAGAAGTGGATAGCTCATGTTTCTGGCTCAAGGCAATGTTCAAAACTTGTTTGGAAAAGTTACAAAACTTGGTTTTAACAGAAACAAGAGTTGTGTGATTTTGGCAAGTTGACTTGTTTTTTAAGAAAAGTGTGAAGTGACCAAGGGCATGCCTGTACAGGCTAGCTTCAAGCATGCACAAGATTTTTGTACTTTTCTATGAGTTTGTGGAGTTGGTATGCTACAAAAGGCTTGGTTCAAGGCTCAAGGGAAACAAGTTGACATAAAGCCACCTTAACAAAATGGCATAGTTAGCTTTTTGCCAAAAATAGATTAAACCCTTGTGTAAACTTCCATTGATCAGAATAATGCCTTAAACCAATGAGTTTGCATTTAATTTTTGAGTGTGGAAGGGTTTAGATACCTGTAAACAAGTACAAATGAAGCTGGACATAAATTGCAATTTATAGCAACATGAAACATGCCATGGATCAAAGTGACTCTTTGCCAAATTCAAACCTTCGATTCTCCCTAACCACAAATGATTTTGGAGAGTTCTGGGACATTTTGGAAAGATTGTAACATGCTCTACAATCCATCTTGAAATGCATTTTGATATTACAAGTGGAACTAGGTGAAACATTTCCATTAAGATAGGTCAAAATCCTGCCTAAACTAGGGCAAAATTTTACTAAGTTAAAAGTTTCATGGACCCTTATTCCAAAAATCATAACTTGAGATCCAAGCATCCTTTGGGATAACTTTGTGAATCAAATTGTATATTTTGTGGAGGAATACAACTTTCATGTTGTAAGTTTTGTTTGAATCCAATTTCATCATGGTGAAAATGTTGGGCAAAGTTGAGAAAAAATAAGAAAATTTCATAACTTAGAAAAATTCTAAGTTATGAATTTTTTCAATCTTAAACCCTAATTTGCAAAATTAGGTTTCTTGATGAACAAGTTTCATGTTTTAAATCATCTTGATGAAAAATGACCCTTGGCACTTGATTTTGACCAAAGAGTCAAAGTTTGACTTTTCAGTGTACAATTGATTTTTGATTAGTTGACTGGAAAATTCATCTGTCAATCTAATGCTTTTGAGATCTTTTGAACCTTGTGATTAGGTAAAGATGATGCCATTGAGTCCTTGAATCCATTCTTGAACCAAATTTGCCATTGGCTAGGTAAAAAAATCATAAATTTCCTTTATACAGTCAAAACCCTAAAAATGACCATTTTACCCTTTTGATGATCTGATCAAATTTCTTGAGGAGTTGTGGTCCAAACTTGATCAAATGGTTCATATGAGCCTATAATGTTGATGTGGATCAAAAATAATGAGGCTTGACTGTAAATTGGCCACTGTTGACTTTTTCCCCAATATAGCTGATTTCTAGGTCAACTGTCCAATTGACTGGGCAAAAATTTGATTCAAAGCTTGAAACTTGGTATGGGAAATCTTATAAGTCCAATATGAAGTATGAAAGTCACTTGGGGCATTGGAAGTCCAAAATTCCTTGTGCAAACTCAAACCCTAATTTAGGTCATCAGTGCAAGGAGATGTCTTGAGCAGAGCAAACCCTAATTCTGTCTGGAATCTAAAGTGTCTTGTGAGGGGAAATCTTGGCAAAATGAGAGGGAAAATTTTGGGGTACAACAGATAGCATTGTCTAAAGGAAACAAGAACAAAAACATTCTTTTTTTGAGTAGGTAGATGCTAGTAGGTACTTGCTCAAAAATCAAACTTTTTCACACCAAACACTTTTTAAACAAAGTTTTCAAAAACACTTCGTAACCCTCTTGAGGACTGATACAAGGGTTAAAACGAAGTAAAACAAAAACTTTTCAAAACACACAAACACGGAAGCAATTTTTAAAATGGCGAGCAAGTACCTAAGAGCCCGTAGAAAACTACAAATTGAAAGGGTGTTAATACCTTCCCTTTCTATAATCTACCCCCCGTACTCAAAATCTCGAAAAAGGAATTTTTATTTGATTTTTTCCTTTCCAGTTGGATAAAATAAAAGTCGATGGCGACTCTTGCTTACCGCGACATTTTGCGAACACAAACGCAAAACGCAAACCAGTATTTTTCCAAAAAACAATCTGGTTCTACCACCGTATCATAGAACTAGTGACTCTGCTGGGGAGTTAATAAGTGGGGTATACCTTAGGATTAGTTCATCATATTTGTTTCTCTTGTTTGTTTTGGTTGCTTTACTTTTAAGGGTTTTTGTATTGGGAGTTACTATAAATCCTAACCTGGATCTGGGGGACACCTTTTAGGTAAGTAGCAATAAACTGTGAGGGAACTGTACGGCGTAGACCGATACGGTTGAAGCAGTAGCTACGTTGATGTGGCACATTGGTTGGTACTGGTATCCCTTGTGGAGAAACGAGGAGAATATGGGGCTGCTATGTGTTTCGTTAAACATCAGTTGACCTTAGAACCCTTAATATATCAACTTGGCCATTAGAAAGTAGTGAGATAGCCGGCCTCGGTGTAAAGCTGAGAACTGGTTGATACTAGATGCTACACTCATTGAGACCATACTATCGAGATAGTTCCGGCCGCAAGAAAAGATTGTGTGAGCTGAAACCATGACTGATGGAGGATAGTCAATGATATTGAGAACCTCTAGAACCCGGTTACTATTGCTAGGACAGGTTGAAACCAACTGAACTTCAAGAGGGTAATACCTTTGACCTCATGCCAGCCTTAAACTTAAGGGCTATTGTGTGACTTGTTTGCCTTTTCCATGTCTGTTATCTGTTATACCTATTGTTTGTTTTACCATGACATCATGCATCATAACATAGCATGCATACTTCATTATACTAACCATTTCAAAGACCGAGGGGGTTTATCTTTGTTTTGTTTTGCAGATTATGGCTTCCATGCGTAGAAACACCATTTGAGTTAACTCTGTGCAAATACCTACTCAACTCAAAGAGTTAGCCTCAATAGTTTCCGAGACTTCTTCGTTCATTAAAAGACATGGTCAGATTCTTAGCTTGGTTACCTCAAAGTTTAATGAGCAGATGATGAGTGTGCTTTTCCAGTTCTTCGATCCTGTGCATCATTGCTTCACTTTCCCAGATTATCAGTTGGTTCCCACTTTGGAGGAGTTTTCTCACTTATTAGGCATATCCATCCTTGAGCAGATGCCCTTCAAAGGTTTGGAAGAGACTCCTAGACCAGAAGACATTGCTTCAGCTCTACATCTGAAACGAGCTGATATAGTATCTAATTGGGAGACACGAAGCGGGGCTGAAGGTTTCTTAGCCAAGTTTCTGATGGATCAAGCTCAGTTATTCTGGGATAACTTGGATTTCCAGGCTTTCGAAGACATCTTGGCTCTCCTTATCTACGATTTGGTTCTCTTCCCGGATCCAGATTCCTTCATAGATGTGAATGCGGTTAAGATCTCCCTGTCTCGCAATCCAGTGCCTACTCTATTGGGTGATATTTTGCATGCCCTCTACACTCGTACCGTGCGGAGAAGGGGGACTCTCATGTGTTGTATGTCATTGTTGGCGAGGTTGTTTATTTTGCACCTCCCCAAGTTTGTGTTGAAGAATGAAGAGGGTTTGGGATGGTCTTACAGGTTGATGTCACTTGCCCATACAGACATCCTTTGGAGTTCCAAGGCTATGGAAAGCACTTCTGTCATTGATCGTTGTGGGGGATACCCTAATGTCCCGTTTCTTGGAATCGGAGGGGGTATAACCTACAATCCCTGCCTAGCTTTATGATAATTCGGTTGTGCTCGGAGAGACGGTCCTCATGAGATGCTTCTTACAGATATTGCATCTGACTACAGGGAGGACGTTCACGAGCAACGCCAAAGGTTTATACGAGCTTGGGACATGGTGAACAGGTCTGACCCCCAAGAGTTAGGACCAAAGACTTCTCTCCCTATGCAGCCTTATCTCCAGTGGATCCGAGCTCGAGCCCAGAAGCTTGGGATACCCTATGAAGCTGTGTTTCCAGTGATTGTGGATCCTACCAATGAAGAGGGCATTCCTTATACAGTCCTTTATCCCTACATGCCCACTGATCTTGGGGCATTGAAGAGATCTTAGATTCAGCTGAAAGAGGAGAGGGATACCTACCGGGAAAAGTACCATGAGCAAGAAAGGAAGATCTTGAAGCTCTCAAGGCAACTTGAGAATGAAAGAACAATAAATGACTATGTCAGCACGAAGGGGAAGCGTCCATGGGATTTCTGATTTTGCTTTTTCTAGTTTAGATTTGTTTTTCCGTTTATTTCTTTGTAAAGCCTCAAAGGCATTGTAGAACATTTTTACAAGTTAATCTAATAAAGTTTGTTTTATTTTTGCAAATTTAAGTCTCCCAAAGTCTTTGAAATCATTACATACGCATCCCACTATCATGCACGCCATTACAGGTACCATCATAGGTTTCTCACCTTCTTTGCTGTTCAATTCAGAAGTTATGTCTTCTGATCAAGCTATCAAAGATCTTCAGGCACAAAATGCCCAATTCCAAGAGATGTTCTTAAGCTTGGCTAAAGGGCAGGCGGATTTGAAAGCTCTCATTCTGAAAGAGAAAGAGAAGAAGAAGAAGGAAGTTCTTCTGATTATGGGTAAAAGGTTTGGGGATAGGCTGAAACAGCAAGTTGATCTATCCCTTTCATCCAAGGAAGGGGAAAACCAAGAATAAGAAAAGGGCCTCAGTCCTGCAGTCTCTGATAATGATACAGATTATGATGAGGAACAATATCCCCCTGTTGAGGATAGGTACAAACAACTAGAAGACCGTCTGAGTGCATGGAGATTCAGAGGATCCCTAGTCTGGATTTCGGAGAGCTGGGATTGGTATCGGGAGTGGTGATTCCTCATAAGTTCAAAGCTCCGGTTTTTGCTAAGTACGATGGAGTATCCTGTCCTAAACTCCATCTCCGCTCGTATGTCCGGAAAATTCAACCCCACACTACTGATAGAAATTTGTGGGTACATTTCTTTCAAGATAGTCTGTCAGGGACTCAGCTTGAATGGTTTTATCAGTTGGAAGGAGCCAATGTCTGGAATTGGGAGGACCTTGCTGATGCTTTTTACAAGCAGTATCAGTATAACGCCGACCTTGCTCTCACTCGTACTCAGCTTCAGGGTATGTCCATGGGTGCAAGTGAAGGTTTTAAGGACTATGCTCAAAAGTGGAGAGATTTGGCTGGAAGAGTCCAACCCCCTTTGTCTGATAGGGAGTTGGTTGACATGTTTCTGGGGACTTTATCTGGTCCATTCTTCAATCATCTGATCGCAGTTCGTCATCTGGGTTTACTGAGTTAATTTTGACTGGGGAGAGAGTATAAGCTAGTATCCGAAGTGGTAAGATACAGAAGGATACTTTATCAAGTGCAGTAAAGAAACCTTTCACCGGTAAGAAAGAAGCTAGTGCAGTATATGGATCAAGGAGCCAGAGAAAACCTGAACACCGTCAAGCGGTAAATGCGGTGGTGATATCAAGACCCACAGTTGCTCCATAATGCAACAATCAACAGAGGATGGAGAGACCACAAAGGCAGTACACTCGGCTCAATATGACCTTGTCTCAAATTCTACCACAATTATTGAAGACTAACCATGTAGCTCTGAGGGAATCCCCAAAGAATCCCAACACCACATCTCCGCTATATAAACCGAATGCTCATTGCGCCTATCACTCTGATGGCCCGGGTCATGATACAAACAACTGTTGGGCTTTGAAGAACAAGGTGCATGACTTGATCTAAGCCAAAGAGATTGAGTTTGACGCTCCGGAGAAGCCTAACGTCATAACTGCTCCCATGCCCAAACACGGTCATGGAGTAAATGCTATAGAAGATGATTTATTTGTGACCTTCATGGAAGAAGTTTCTACTCCTTTGATGACAATTAAGAAGAATCTATTGTTGGCCGGTTTATTTCTGGGTTGTGGTGAAGGTTGCCACATGTGTTCCATTCTACCTACTGGTTGCCACTTCTTGAAATCAGGTGTTCAACGCCTGATGGATAACAAAGAGATCCTGTTTGAAAAGACTATGATTTTGTTGGTTCCAATTGAAGAAGTTGTCATCATAACCATTTCCGTCAATCCTTCCAAGGCTTCCTCGAGAAATCCTGGTAGGATTACATCCGTCCCAAGAGTTGCGATGTTAATAATTACTGTCCCTGGTCCTATCCCATACACTTTGGATAAGGTTGTCCCCTGGCACTACGGTGCTGATGTGTATTACCATGGATTTAAGCAAGACTTAAAAAGTGAGGAAGCTGATATCAGCAATATTGTCGGAGCTAGCAAGGTCACCAAAAGTGGAAGACTCTTTTCTCCCGAGATTTCCCCTCCGATTGTTCATAAACCTGTTGTCATTCCATTTGCTAGTACATCAGCTACTATCCGAGTTCCTATTCCAGTTGTCACCCTTGTCGCTGAGCCATCTGAGACTCGGGGCAAAGAAATCACAGGTGAGCCTGCCCGGACGGAGGCACCTAAGAAGATCATTGTGGAAACCTCTAAGAAGGAGATAGAGGAAATTCTGAAGATTATCAAGAAGAGTGACTACAATGTAGTCGAGCAGTTGGGGAAGACCCCATCGAAAATATCCATGTTGTCCTTGTTATTATATTCTGAAGCCCATGCAAAGGCTTTAATTTCTTTCCTCAAAACTGCGCATGTGCCGCAGGAAACTTCTGGCGATCAATTTAAAGACTGTGTAGCTAGTTTGACTACCGACAATGGGTTAGGTTTCTCAGACACATATCTGACTGCTAAAGGAAGAGATCACAATGATTCTCTGCATGTCTCAATCGAGTGCAGGGGCACTAGTATGGCCCGTGTACTAGTGGATATCGGTTCCTCTTTGAATGTTTTTCCAAAGAAAGCGTTAGACCGTCTGGATTGTGAAGGTTTGATTCTAAAGCCGAGCAATATTGTGGTCAGGGCTTTTGACAGGTCAAAAAGGATGGTGCACGGGGAGGTTGACGTCCCGGTTAAAGTTGGCTCTCATACTTCTGCATCTACTTTCTATGTGATGGATATTCTGCCATCATATTCTTGCTTGCTTGGTCGCCCTTGGATTCATAAGGCTGGGGCAGTGACTTCTACGCTCCATCAGATGTTGAAATATCCGGTAAAAGGGAAGATTGTCACGATACAAGGAGAAGAGGAGTACATGGTGAGTCATCTCAACTCTTTCCATTACATGGAGATGGATGGGGAGTTCATCGAAACCCCGTGTCAGAACTTTAAAGAGGTCCCCCAGACTTTTGCGTTAACTGAAGTTGCTACTGACAAACCTCTGATGAAGATGGCTTCCCTCAAGGATGCCAGGGTTGTAACTGAAAAAGGTGGGTGTACAAATTGGGGCCAGCTCCCTTATTTCACACATAAAACTGACAAGTTTAGTTTGGGCTTTACTACAGGGGCTCAAAGGGCTATTAGGCACGTGCAGATTGGAAGACCTCCTCTGCATATCATTAATCCGGGAGTTAATGCGATTGAAGATGGTGAAGAAGATTCAGACATTGACAGTTGGATCTACCCTACAACCAATGGTGGCTTGAACAATTGGGCGGCGAAAGACTTCGTACCTATTTCCTTTATTTCACAGTAATTGAATTTTGTTTTGATGTTTGTAATAAACAGTTTGAAACTTTATGGCCCGGTGCCTTGCCCGGGGCACCTTGGCTTTGTTTGTGAGGGCTTATTATTTGACATTTTCATATATCATCAATAAAACATTGGACGTTTCTTGCATTACAAATTTTGCGCTCCTTGTTTCTCTTTTATGTCTCTCACTTTATCAAAACCATTATGCTCTTACACACACTCACGTATCATAATGCAGATCCATATCCACTTTGGATCCCATTGATAACAACACTGCTACTGCCAGTTATGACTTCGAAAATCCGATCAACCAAGCCGAGGACGAAGGTGAGGTGCCTGGAGAACTTGCTAGACTATTACTACAGGAAGAAAGGGCCATATAGCCTCACGAAGAGCCAGTCGAATCAGTAAATTTGGGTACAGAGGAAGACAGGAAAGAGGTCAAGATAGGTGAGAATCTGGAGCCTAGTGTCAAACAACGGTTGATACAGATGCTACGTGGCTATGTTGAGATCTTCGCCTAGTCCTACAAAGACATGCCTGGGTTGGACACCGACATTGTGGTACATCGCTTTCCAACCAAAGAAGACTGTCCTCCGGTAAAACAGAAGGTTCTCTGTATGCGCCCTGAGATGTCCGAGAAAATCAAAGTTGAGGTCATGAAACAGTTTGACATCGGATTTCTAGTTGTTAGTTCTTATCCGCAATGGGTTGCCAACGTTGTTCCAGTACCTAAAAAGGATGGAAAAGTACAGATGTGTGTAGACTATAGAGATCTGAATAGGGCGAGCCCCAAGGATGATTTCCCACTTCCTCACATTGATGTTCTGGTCGACAACACCGCGCAGCATAAGATCTTCTCCTTCATGGATGGTTTTTCTGGTTACAAACAAATTAAGATGGCTCCCGAAGACATGGAGAAGACAACCTTCATTACGCAGTGGGGCACCTTTTGCTACAACGTCATGCCGTTTGGATTGAAGAATGTTGGGGAAACTTATCAGCGCGCCATGGTCGCTTTATTCCACGACATGATTCACCATGAGATTGAGGTTTATGTTGATGACATGATTGCAAGGTCCCAAACTGAGGAAGAACACCTTGACCATCTCCAGAAACTGTTTGACATGTTGAAGATGTACAAGCTAAGGTTGAACCCGAACAAGTGCACCTTCGGGGTAAGGTCTGGTAAGCTGCTGGGTTTCGTCGTCTACGATAAGGGTATTCAAGTGGACCGTGCAAAGGTGAAAGCTATACAAGAGATGTCGGCCCCCCACACAGAAAAGGAAGTTAGAGGTTTTTTGGGACGTCTGAATTACATTGCCTGATTCATTTCACATATGACCGCTACTTGTGAGCCAATATTCAAGCTGCTGAAGAAAGATCAAGTGGTAAAATGGAATGATGAATGTCAGACCGCTTTCGAAAGAATCAAGGAATACCTACAAGAGCCACCTATTCTGATGCCTCCAGTTGAAGGAAGATCTCTGATCTTATACTTGACAGTACTGGATAATTCGATGGGGTGCGTGTTGGGGCAACATGACGAGTCTGGCTTAAAAGAGCATGCTATTTACTACCTTAGAAAAAGGTTTACCGACTGTGACACCCGATACTACTTGCTCGAGAAAACTTGTTGCGCTTTGGCATGGGCTGCTCGCCGGCTGAGACAGTATATGCTGACTCACACCACCTTATTGATATCAAAGATGGATCCAATCAAGTATTTCTTTGAAAAGCCTGCCTTGTCCGAAAGAATAGTAAGATGGCAGATGATCTTAACTGAGTACGACATCCAATATACAACCCAAAAAGCAATCAATGGGAGTGTATTGGCGGATCATTTTGTGCATCAGGCCATGGATGACTACCAATCCATGAATTTCGAGTTCCCGGATGAGAACATCATGTTGGTGACCGACTGTGAAGAACCTGGACCGGATGAAGGACCTGAGGAAGGATCCCGATGGTCTATGTATTTCGATGGAGCATCAAACGCATTGGGTAATGGCATTGGCGTTGTAATTATATCTCCTGAGGGATGTCATACTCCGTTCACCGCCCGATTATATTTTAACTGCACCAACAATATGGCGGAGTATAAAGCATGTATCATGGGTCTTCGAGCTGCTATTGACCTGAGGATTAAGTTCTTGAGTGTATTCGGAGATTCTTCTCTAGTGATCAGTCAGATCAAAGGCGATTGGGATACGAAGCACTCAAATCTTATTCCTTACAAAGAGTATGTACTGACGTTGCTCCCACACTTCGAGGAAATAACCTTTGAACACTTCCCAAGAGAGGAGAATCAGTTAGCGGACGCGCTAGCTACTATGTCTTCTATGTTCAAAGTCAGGTGGGACAATGAAGCTCCCCAGATTACCATCGAGAGGTTGGACGAACCCGCACATTGTTGTGACATTGAGACTGAAGAGGTAACAGATAAACCCTGGTTTCACGAGGTAAAGAGGTATCTTGAGGCTCAAGAGTACCCCGAGGGTGCATCTGTTAATGATAAGAAGTTCTTGAGAAGGTTCACTACGAAGTTCTTCGTCAGCAATGGTATCCTTTACAAGTGTAACCATGATTCAACCTTACTGTGATGTGTAGACAAAATGAGGCAGAAAGGATCATGGCAGAGTTACATGAAGGTACCTTCGGAACTCATTCCAGTGGACATACCATGGCGAAGAAAATCCTACGGGCAGGATATTATTGGTCCACTATGGAAGCCGATTGTTATCAGCATTCTCTGACCTGTCATAAGTGCCAAGTCTATACTGATAAGGTGCATGTACCTCCAGTTCCTCTAAATGTCTTGACAGTTCCTTGGCCTTTTGTAATATGGGGCATCGACATGATAGGTGAGATTGTACCTACTTCGTCTAACGGGCATCGTTTCATTTTGGTAGCTATTTATTACTTTACAAAGTGGGTTGAGGCAGCTTCCTTTGCTACAGTAACCAAGAACGTTGTGGCACGGTTTATCCGACACAATTTGATCTTTCGATATGGTGTACCGGAGAGGATCATTACCGACAATGGTACAAATCTCAACAATACGATGATTAATGAGCTCTGCAAACAGTTCAAGATACAGCATCATAACTCTTCTCCCTATCGGCCGAAGATGAATGGGGTTGTTGAAGCGGCTAATAAGAACATCAAGAAGATTGTGCAGAAGATGACGATGACGTACAAAGACTGGCATGAGATGTTACCATTCTCTCTTCATGGGTACCGCACCTCAGCGTGGACGTCAACAGGGGCAACACCCTATTCTCTGGTATATGGCATGGAGGTAGTCCTACCAATTGAGGTCCAGATACCCTCTCTCTGGATTATGAAGGATGCAGGTTTGAGTGAAGACGATTGGATCCAGACCCGACTTGACCAACTGAATTTAATTGATGAGAAGAGGCTTACTACTATCTGTCATGGTCAGACGTATCAAAAGCGAATGATCAAGGCTTTTAACAAGAAAGTCAGACGTCAAGAATATCAAGTTGGGGATCTGGTGATCAAACGCATCATACTGCCGCAAGGTGATCCCAGGGGCAAATGGACCCCCACATACGAAGGGCCATTTGTGGTTAAGAACATTTTTTCGGGAGGAGCTATGATTCTAACCACCATGGATGGTGACGACCTTCCTCACCCCGTCAATGCAGACATAGTGAAAAGATACTGCACATAATCAAAGACCCGCTAGGTCGACTGGCCTAGGCAAAAATAAGGGCTTCCCGGCGAACCAAAATGGTTCGGGCAAAAATAAGGGATGAAATAAAAAAAACTGTACACCCGGCAAGTCAAAAACTTGAAAAGGTAGCTTGGGCAAAAAAGGGTATCCCGGTGGACCGAAAACCCGAAAGGGCGGTTCAGTAAAAAATTAGGGATTGAAGCGTAACACTATTTCTCATTGGATCATCTTGCAACCAGACTTCGGTATTGATTATCAAGCTCGGAAGACACCAATCAATCTGATCTACCTTCGACCAAGTAGCAAAGTGATGAGACGCTCGAAGATATAAGGGCAATAGTAGAGTTGGAACCCAATGGGATTGTTTCACATAGCTGTTTTTATTTCTTTTTCACAAAATGTATAATTCCCTCGGTGGCGTTCTCTTACTAGGACGTCGGCCTCTTGTACAAAACGCCTATTACAGGCTAACTTCAAAAATTAATACAATTCATTTTCACGAGAAATTCCAAATTGTTTTTCTTTTTCTGTTTTGTTTTGCAAGAACGTCCAATGATTCATTTTTGATATATGCATTTGAAAATAATTGTTGCTCATAAATATTTACATGTGAAACAAAAGACAATTACTCGAAATTCCAAGAACAGGGGAAAACAAGATGTGTTTGAACCTTACAGTTGCTCTATCCACCAGGTACAGGGATGGAGCCAGCTTAAAAATATAACTGAAGGTACATTTCCCCCAGAGTAGGAAGTATCCGAAGATAGTGGTGTTAATCCTCCCCAAGCAGAGTTCATCTATCACCAACAATAGAAGTTCACCATCAGTGGAGTTTATTTCTTCCATGGGCAGAAATTCAATCCCCGACAAGGTTCATTATCACCAGCAATGGTAATTCATCGCCAGCTGAGGTTATTTCTCCAAATCAGTAGATCTTCTAGCAGAGTATTTCTTCCCCACAGAGTCATTCTCTCGCCAAATTATTCTCCAGCAAGTCTCTCCAGGAGGTTTGTTCTCGAGAAAAACAGATGCAAGTCTCCGACTAATCATCTTCAGTCGTTATCCCCAGCGAGAACGAAGAATTCAATTCCTTGTACTCTCTAACAGCAGTCCATGGTTTACTTTCCCCAGCTAGAGAATAATACAAAAAAACATGGCATATCCATACATCGTAGCATGCGCATATGCATCATACATCACAATCTCATTTATTTTGAGAACATCATTACTCAATACATTTCATACATCATGACATTGCATACGACTAACTCCTTACCTTTCAGGGAAAGATACAATCCAATCCTCACAAGTTTTCTCTGGTTCAGTCAAATCGATGCTAAGATTTCTGTTCCAGTTCAAGTTATGAAGCCCGGATTCGACCGGATAATATCTTGATATCCCCAGAACACCATGAAGCCTGGAATCGACCAGATAGTGGTATATCTTTAATTCAAGCTATGAAGCCCGAACTCGACCAGATAATATCTTGATTTCTCCAAAAACACCCTGAAGCCTGGAATCGACCAGATAGTGGTATATCCCGAATTCAAAGTTATGAAGCCCAGAAATCGATCGGAAAATAGTTGAATCCCCAGCAAGTTACTGTGAAGCCTGGAAATCGACCAGATAGCAGTACAAGACACCATGAAGCCTGGAAACGACCAGATAGTGGTGTATCATAAACACAAGTTGTGAAGCCCGGAAATCGACCAGAAAACAGCTTAACAAGGTATTGTGAAGCCTGGAAATCAACCAGATAGCAATACAAAATACCATGAAGCCTGGACTCGACCAGATAATGGAATAAGACATCGTGAAGCCTAGATCACGACCAGATAATGGCAAAGGATATTGAAGCCTGGGACACAACCAGATACCAGTATGAGGTACTGCGAAGCTTGGAGTTCGACCAAATTGCAGTTTACCTAGAAAATTACTAAGAAGCACGGAATTGACCGGATATTAGTATTGCCTTAAATTCAAGTTGAAGCCCGGATGCGACCGGATAACAACTTAATTCATTATGAAGCCTGGAGCACGACCAGATAAGAAGTGAGAAATTGTGAAGCCTGGATTACGACCAAATAGCAAGTTTAATCCCCCCAGTAAGTCGCTGTGAAGCCTGGAGCATGACCAAATAGCAGTCGATCTTATTTTCCTCAACAAATCACTGTGAAGCCTGGAGCACGACTAGATAGAAGTTCTTTTTCACCTCCTCGACTAAGAGATGATTCCCCAGTAGAGTAACGGACAACTGAAGTTCCTAAAGCTCTATTTCTCTCAAGACAGAGACCAGCATTCCCCAGTGTAGTCCTCCTCAACAACAGGTATACAGGCTCTCGCAAAGGAATCTCTTATGCGATCGACACTTCTTCTGATGGCATCTTTAAGCCCATCTTCCAACATTAACCTCCAAATGGCATCTATAAGCCCATTCCCGACATCACAAGACAAATACCACTTCATGCGAGTGCAAATTTCTGAGCACTCTAGTGTTCAATCATCTTCCACCTTCGGATCACGGAAGGCAGACAAGTTAATCTACATCCTAAGGTTTAAGAAGATTGAACAGGGGAAGCTGTTGCACCCCAAAATTTTCCCTCCCATATTTCTTAATACACTTCAAGTGAGGTACTCAAATTGCTCTAGGAAGTCCAAGGGTTGACCAGACAAACTCTCTCCTAAGGCAGTTTACCTCAAATTAGGGTTTCAATTTGCATCAAGGTACTTGAGTCCAAAGGATCCCAAATTCTCACCATTTTCCTAATATGTTCTCAAGATCATCCATGTCAAGTTTCAAGCCTTGCAGAGGAAATTTGCTCAGTCAATTGCTCAAAGGCCTGAAAATCGACTATGTTAAGGCAAAAGTCAATTGTGTCCTACATACAGTCAAACTTCAAGATTTTTGGTCAACATTCTCATTTTGAAGTATTATTCATCATTTGATCAAGGGTTGATCATAATTCCCCAAGGATTGCTCACAATTCATCAAAACCTAAAAGTTGCTAAATTAGGGTTTTGTAGGAAAAGTCAACTCAACTTTGACCAAGCATAACTTTCTCATACTTTATCAAAAATGACCCATACAAAGCTCATTTTGAAGAGGATGCAATTCCCTACAATTAATATTCAGCTCCAAAGTTCAAAATATGCACTCACAAGAAGATATAAATTTGGACATTATAGGTCATTTTGGAAAGTCAACAAAAACACATTTTTTGTCAAAGCTTCATACATGAACATGGAAGACTCAATTGAGATGAGACTAAAAGTTTTGCTTATAGGACATCTTAAGCTTTCTAAAAAGTCCAAGAACACATCTCTAGGGTCAAAATTGAAGGAGTCGTGCATTGGTGAAGTTGACCATTTTTGCAATATTGCCAAAAGTCAAGTGTGCCCAAAATTGCAATTTTTGTCACATGGGCCCAACTTTTTATGCTTGCATTGAGTTTGTAACATGATCCACGACCCATGATCCTTCCCACTTGTCATTATTTTATTTTTATCATTTATTTTGATTTTTATTTCAATTAAATCAAATAAAAAAAATCATGAAAATATCAAAACTAATCAAAGCTTGAGATTTTGTGCATGTTTAGGCCTCTTATACAGCTGGAAAGGAAATCAAATCGTGCAAGCTTCATTTGGACACAAAAAGATGGGATTTTCTCAAATTGGAAAGATTTGCACAAAGGATCAAATCTTGAATCAATGATCATTATTGGAGAAGATTTGAAACCAATTTGCAACCCTAATTCATTCTAGGGTACATATAGAACAAGTGCATACCAAAATCAAGGGGATTAGAGGCGTGAAAAGAAGAGAACAAATCTCAAAATTTCAAAAAAAAAGTTGCAATCTGATTTCCTAATTCCTGGATTCCTCAAGCCATCCCAAGCATCCCAAACGTTTGCTGGACATCCCAGGAACATGTTGCAATCTTTAACAAGCCTCATAACGTCCAGAATTGCACTATAAGCATCTCACGATATCCATACTTTCTTGAAATCGAATATCACAATTCTGCCACTTTTAGCATGATTTGTTTGCATATTCTAAATCCTTGAATCATTTACAAGCTAATGGTAATATCCAATTGCATTTTTATTGGCTATGCAGTAAGTTGCCATGTTTAGGGTTTTAGTTTCGTTTTTAGGGATTTTGCACACATGAACAATTGGCCATGGAGAGTGGTACCATGATGCTCGTGAGGTTGCAACGAGTTGATTGGTACCACTGGTATTGATTTATCATGCAGGGATAAGGTTTTGGAATGGACAAGGATTATACCTACACCCTTTTGTCCGTAGGTAAAAGTTCTGGATCTAAAGCGACGGAGGTGATGAGGAAGATGATAAAGTGGCCTTCCCTAACTGGCCAGTTCAAAATTTGCGCGTTTTATAATATATTATTTTGTTTTTCCAATATAATGATTGTTTGTTGTTCCATATACAAGAAAACAAGCCAGCTCAGATGGTCGGCGTGTGTTGTGAAAGTGCCAAAGGGCCTAGGTTCGATCCCCAGGTCCCCATATTTGTTCAATATTATTTTCTTTTAAATGATCAGGTATACGTGCGTCCAACAAGTCCATCATACGTCATCAGCCTGCAGCCACCAGATTATCAAAGTGACAGATCTAAGGCTTCTCACATGAGGGTCTATCATGGGCACAAGTCAAGCAAACGTATGGGATCTGGAAAGTCAAAAGGGCCAAGGAGTTTTTGGGCCCATAATTACATTTGACACCCCCATTTTTTGCTCAAGCACCAGGCCCATTTCTATTTTCCTTTCTTTTTTTTTCTTTTATTTAATTTATTTTGTTTAATTTAGTTTCTAACAAAATTAATTCTTTTTTACAAAAATCATAAACTCAATTTCACAAATTTAGATTTAGGTTTTATTTTTATTTTTAAAAATTTAATTTAATATTAGTTAAATTTAATTTTAGGGTAATTCTAACTTTTTGTAAATAATTTAAAATCAATTAGAAAATTAGGTTTGTTCTTGATTTAAATTTTTATTTCTTTTCACAAAATAACCAAAATACAAAAAATAGTTAATTTAATTATTTTTCTTAAATAAAATTAATTAGTCATTAGTTTTTCTTTATTTATTCAATTAAACTCTATTTTTCTCAAAATAACACAAAAACCACAAAAAATATAATTTTTCTTTCAATTAGATTTAGACGGGGTCAAAACCCTAATTTCTCTCGTTCTTAATTCATCGCGCACTTATTTATTTTTACCATATTTATGTAACTTCTTAAGGTTTGTAATAGTTTTAATTAGGATTTCCTTTTTCTTTATCTTTTTACGGGTTTTTGGCTATGTAATTAATCCCCTACCCCAAAGCCTTGTAATAGCGTAGTTTTATTTCTCGCATTTTAATTATCGCAAATATTAACTGTTATATGTATGATAATAGGATTGTATGACAAGATTGTATGACAATTTAAAATGGCTAGCAAACCCTAATTGTGCAAAGATAATAACTTGAAATCAAATCACTCGCACATGCGCACTCTTAGGGTATACTCTCACTTCGGTTGCCTTCGGTAAATGATCATTAAGTATAGGGTGTCTTAGTGATTGCCCTCTTGTCTAAACAAAGATCAAATGTCTCGTTCGGAAATGTTGCCTCGGAAAGGTTGCCTCGGAAATGTTTCTTCGGATATGATCTCAAGACACTAGGGTTATTACTAAGACGTCCTAACATTGCTTTAGTGATCGTACGTCCCTTTCGAATTGACTCTTACGACTCCAACAACGGTGTTACCTACTTCTAAATAGTAGGATAGCATTGTCTAAAGGAAACAAGAACAGAAACATTCTTTTTTTGAGTAGGTAGATGCTAGTAGGTACTTGCTCAAAAATCAAACTTTTTCACACCAAACACTTTTCAAACAAAATTTTCAAAAACACTTCGTAACACTCTTGAGGACTGATACAAGGGTTAAAACGAAGTAAAACAAAAACTTTTCAAAACAAACAAACACAAAATCAATTTTTAAAATGATGAGCAAGTACCTAAGAGCCCGTAGAAAACTACGGATAGAAAGGGTGCTAATACCTTCCCTTTCTATAATCTACCCCTGTACTCAAAATCTCGAAAAATGAATTTTTATGTGCTTTTTTCCTTTCCAGTTGGATAAAATAAAAGTCGGTGGCGACTCTTGCTTACCACGACATTTTGCAAACACAAACGCAAAATGCAAACCAGCATTTTTCCAAAAAACAGTCTGGTTCTGCCACCGTATCACACACGCCTTTCGGTATGACGGAGTATAGTTGTATACTGTAGTGATGTGAGAGATTATGGTTTTCACCTTCAATGACGGATCATTGCTGACGAGAGGCGGGATTTCTTGACATATGAGATCAAATTTTAGTTTCCAATGATCCCGTGATTGAGTAGAAATGATGCACGTGTAGGTGGACATAAAACCTATCACCAAACAATCATCGATTAACCTGTATGATGCAGTGAGCCTGAACATACAATCTGGATGAACACGTCTGAGCTTGTACCTTTCTGGATTTATCTGATCTACCTTAAAATTGACTGAGTTTAGCATGTGAAACTTTTTTATGGCTCGGATACAATCTTCTCTATTACGAAATTTGTCTTTCTCTTTTAAATTTTCATCTGACTGCATATACGGATTGGAAAAAATATCAGATGACGGTTCATCTCCTCCGATGTTGAAGTTTGTCATGTGTGGAGGTGGTTTGTAGATCTCATTCGGAGGTATTCCGGGTATCCCATAATCTTCAAAATCATCGTTGACCATGTCGTCAAACTCTAACTCGTTATCTTCCTCTTCTTCGTCAACGACATCTATATCTGCTTGTTCGTCTTCGAGAGGATCAACCACTTATGACTGAGTTTGTTGTGACAGTTGAGGCTCCCGCAACACAATGTACAACTCAATTGAGTCGTACCCAGAATACTCATGACTGGAAAATATATTATGAAGGTCCTCATCATCTTGAAACTCTACCTTATAATATATTATTTGGTTCTCACCAAAAAAAACCAAATTTTGATAGAAGATTTGTGTCACGGAACCTCGTCTAAGTTTAACCCCCAATCATTTTTTGAAATACAAGAAATTGGCTTTCTTATTTAAACAAAATTGGATGTTCTCAATGTCTCTAAACAAAAACCCAGAGGTGGGACAAATGTACGTCTCACCGTTGAAATGTGCACTGATAACGTATTATGGTGTAGAGGCCATTGTGTTTGAATGTTTGAAGGTTTAAGTGTTTGATTGTTTGAGTGTTTGAGTGTCTTATTTTTTGAATGTTTGAGTGTTTGAGTGATTGAGTGTAGAGACCTTTAGATACATGTAGGATTAAATAGGTTGCATTGAATTTGAACAATACAACAATAAGCAACTACTAATTCGCCAATTGAGTTTGTGACACCTTTCAATTTTATACTCATTCTCCAAGTCAAATGGAGCCTCCCTACATGTTCAATCATCTTATATATGCCACCACTAATTCACTAGTTGAGATGGAGACACCTTTAAATTTTGTACTCATTCTCCAAGTCAAATGGCGCCTCCCTACATGTCCAATCATCTTACATGCATGTAGAAAAGCCTTTCCCTAGCCTACCACCTACATTGCCACCTATGCCACCACTAATTCTCTAGTTGATTTTGCGACACCTTTCAATTTTGTACTCATTCTCCAATTCAAATGACGCCTCCCTACATGTCTAATCATCTGACATGCATGTTAAAAGCCTTCCCCTAGCCTGCCACCAACACTACCACCTATGCTATAACTAGGCCCGTCTCACGCCAAGTTGAATAGTGCATGCTCTCTAAATTGCATGTAGACGTCATTTGACTTGCCGCATGAGTGACATGTATCATGCTGTTTCCAGTGATTTCTGGTAAACAACCGCTAGTCTTCCAAACTATCGAATAAACTTACTGACTGTTATTCAATTTCTCTGGTAACTCACAGGATCGACTAGATTGATCCTAGGATTCCTTGGTCATTAGGGTAACTCTCATGATCGAACAGATATTCATGGTTGGTATTTGAGTGTTGTATAGGTGTTTGGCTTATTTCGATTTCTCTCTTAAAGGTCTAAAGGTATAATCAAAATGTATGTGCGCGAAACTAACTTGCATGAATAAATGTTAATTGTAAAGACATGTAAAATTGCATAAAAGGTAAGTAAATGGCTTCGAATTATAAAAACAGTTAATGTAAAAGATACTCTGGAACGTAAAAGATTCGAAATATGAAGAAAGCGTTTAATGCAAGAAATATGTAAATGACTTTAAGTAAAAATAGACTTTCGAAAGACAAAACTTGAAGATAAAGGCATGAAAAGTATGACAGTTTTCTTAAATGTAAAGTGCTTGAAATGTAAAGAAAGCATTGAAATGTAAAGCTTTAATGAAGAGATTTCGAGATAAAAAGACTTTGAATGAGAAAACTTGTGAATGGTATTTGGCAGAAAGATAAAGGAAAGTGCTGGAAATGATAAAAGGTTTTCATTAAATCATAAACATGTGGTGCTATCAGATGTACATTGCTCTTGCATTCGTTTCCCTTGCCATGTGGTAATTTGAATGTTACTGAGTATTTAGTACAATAGATATGACACCCGAAATCCTAATACTAAGACTTCTATTTATACTAATTCGACCATAACGGTCTTACTATAGGATTATGCCACGTTCAGAACATGCAGAACAATGCCTTTTTCTTCTTTCCACGTGTCTCCAAATGCTCCAGCACATAAATTTCAAACTTCGAATGTCCCGCTTCCATTTGAATTTCAAATGCTTTGGTATTTCTCCGCTTCGAACACACTTCTCAGACATAACCTTGTTGTTATTTCGAGACTTCTTTAGATATGTTCCCATAATTGCCACTCGAAGCTTCAAGCTTTGATATGCTTATTCGAAACACTGCTTCTGCTACTTCGAAACATGACGCTTTGTTTCATTTCGATCGAAACGTTCAATTCGCTTGGCTTCTAATAATATTATCAAAATCTTCAGCCAACAAATTTCCCCTTTAAAATATGTATTTCGATCTCTCTGAGAAATACCTATTTTAAACATCTACACAAGATTTTGATGCGACCTTCGAATCATCGTAACATTTAATGCATTTGACTCCAGTCACGTCAACCATAGCACTTTTTGGATTCCTTAACCGCCTGGAGTCACTTCAAAGTATGGTGCAGTTACAAATAATGATTATCTTTAAATCACGCCTATTACCCATGTTAACTTTACGCCACCTCTTCATCACACCAACCCATGATTTCCACGTATCACACCCTTATTCAGTGGATGCTTAAACTTCCACATTATAAAACATCATCAACTTAGTCTTTTTCTTTTCTTTTCATATTCTGAATCTTTTACCCTCTCTCTCTCGCAAAAAAAAAACCCTAAGCTTTCAACATCCTTCAAAAATGTCTTCTTCTACCTCATCCCAACTCAAAAAGGTTTCCAAGAAGAAAGGAAAAACTGCAGGAACTACAATGGAAAGTAAGATTATCACTCACCAAGGTCAATCCGTTCTTGCTCCTCAGATGATCTCAAAGGAAAAAAGAAATGTTGTATGCGTCACAGGTACTCATTCCTACCACCGTTGCTGGTAAGAGGTTAGCTTTAAATGGCCCTCTTACGGTTTTTGAAATTTTAAAAGATACCAGGACAATTTTCCCAGTTTGCTATAGTTTCAAACCCTTGTTTAACAAAATGGACGCCCCTAAGGCAATAGAATCTTCTGGCTCAAACACCATAGAAAATCCAACTGTTCCTCCTAAGGACCCCTTTGTATTGGACTATGTAAAAAGTAATTTTAAACCGTTTCGATCTTGCCCCACCTCCGATACTGCTTATCAAAACTGGTTCAAGAAAGTAGAAGCTAAGAAATCCCAGCAATAGGAAGAATTAGGTATCTACAATTTGATTAAGCTATCGAAGCCTGGTTTCACTTACAGCCACCCTCTGCTATTCGCGTCCCTCTATTTCTGGGACAGTACCTATAATACTTTCCATCTCCCAGGTGGAATGATCACCCCTACCTTCTTCGACATAGCGGCCATCACTGGGCTATCGCCAGTAGGAGAAACATATATCCCCGACATCGAAGAACATTCCAGCATAATTGACTTCAAAGTCAAGCTAGCAAGTTTTTCCAAGTTTATCAGTCACTACCATGCTGAGGGAGACAATGTGTCTGACGTAGAACATATTGCTTTCTTAACCCTATGGCTGTCAAGATACGTTTTCTGCAGTAGATCCCTACAGGTAGCCAGTAGGTTTATTCCTCTAGCTAGGGATTTGTATGAAAATCGAAGAGTGTGCTTAAGTGAACTGCTCTTAGTTGACCTTTATGAAAGCCTGAGGTCAGCTGTTTCGAGCCTTAAATCCCATACCTCCAAGAATATCCTGTTGGCTGGCCCTTTTTGGTTACTTCAACTATGGTTAAATGCCATGTTCGAACCCTCCTTGTCAACTGCCAACACCATTGACGAACAAGACCCTGAGATAATTGATAGGATAGTCGAAGGCACTAGGCTTCGAAGATTAACTCCAAATGACGACAAAGATGACTTCAAAGTCCTATTCTCGAAGTACATCATGATATTCTCCAAAAGGCACAAGTTCGAAGAGAGCATGGCGCCTTTTGCTTCGAGGGCTCATGGACCTTCCTGGTTCACCATGGCTCTCTCAGAAGCTATCAAGAGCAAGGAGATTCAGGATGTATGGAGAGCTTTTTTGCTACCTAGACTCATTTCTTCAAGAATAACTCCAGCCAAGAATCAGATTTTTCTTTTCGCTTACCAGCCAAATTTTGTCTCGAGACAGTTTGGCTTATGCCAACTAATTCCTGAACCTTTATTTCAAACTGAGAGTGCCATTACCTCTGGGAGAACTTTTAAGGCACGGGAAGCCAAAATACAGCAAGAACAATATCAAGGCTTTGCCCAGTTTGAGCTGATAACCTTCGAACCTACCCATCTCACAGCTAAAGGGTTTCTGGAATGGTGGACCAAGTTTTATCAAACTTATATGTTCGATACACTTACAATTCAACAGAAACTAATTGATGCCTTCGATGTGCAGGTACCAGCAAAGAAAGGTATGTTTACTCATGCCAAAGAGATTAAAGCTTTCCAAAATTATTTTGAAACTACTTATGACCCCACGCGCTTGGAATCCACTGTGCATCAAGCGGCTGAGACCTTAAAGGAAAAATTCAAACAAAAAGTTTCTAAGTTAAAACTTCCTTCAGGGTTGTCACCTGAGGATAGGTATAGGTTGGCATTCGAAATGCATCCACCTAAATTTCCTAGATTACCTACCTCAGAACTGGCTCTGGCTTGGTTTCCCCCATATCCTTGGTGGTTCACTTGCAAAGAGATGTTCAAACATCTTCAAAGGAAACCAAAGCCATCTGAGACTGTGACATGGGCTCGACACTGGCTTCACGATTTCCCAGGACACCTTCGATACGACCTTTCTTCCATGTAAATTAAATCTGATCAAGGCACAGGTGCGAATGCTTGGGAAAATCCCAAACGTCTTTCATTTTCCATATCTTTAACCTTTGCTTTAATTGTTTCGATTTTCAGCCATCAGGATAAAGACAGCCGCCTCGAAGTCGAAAGAAGGGAGTGCCTCTCAAGCCTCTATCGAAACTACTGACAAAGTGACTCCACCTGAAACAACAACCATTGCTGCAACCACAACAACAACAATACCAACAACAACCAGTTTTCCAACTCCAACGGTAATCACTTAGCCTTGATGCTTCGAATTCACTCATGTTTTATGGTTTGCATCTAACTCTTTGTTTGAATCTTTTCAGACCAACAAACTTCCTCCTACCACTCCCAAGAAGCGGAAATCAAGCACCACTGGGGAAGACCCCAAGGCTGGAGGAAACTTACCAACTGCTTCGAAGAAGAAGCAAAAGAAAGATATTTCGAAAAGTACCGTTCCAACTAGTGTCTCTGGACTAGATTCCAGGGATGCTGCTCCCTCACCCAAATCCAAAATTCCACCTTCGACCTCCAACACAATGTTGGAACGCATAGCTAGTAACCTCTCCTCCGAGAGTCCACAGGTAAATTGAACTTTAAATCTCTTTGAAAATAATAATTTATTATTACTTTGGTGCATGTTTTTAACATTCTGTTGCTCTTTGCAGAACATCTTGAATCCAGCTTCCACTACTTCGAACTCACCATCCAAAGCTGTTGCTCCACTCAATTCCTCCCCTCAAGGAGATTCCAGCAACCTTGTACAGAATAAAGGTTCGTCTAATATGGCGGTTCTGGCTGGAACTTCTGAGCAGCAGGATGATCAAGGAACCTCTATTCCTCTGAAAGAGACAAACGAAGCACCACTTCAAACATCTGCAGAGGATTTGAAAAGAGCTTCTCTTCAAAAGTCCCCTCTTGAAACTCTTCAAGAGGACCCAAAGGACACTCAAACTGAAGGAGAGAAAGCTGATTCTGGCCAAAGAGACGAAGAATCTGCAGACGAAGAGTCTGAGGAGGAGGATGCTAATGATGGTTCGACTGCTGGGACGGAGTCCAACGCAAATAGCAGTGAAAGGGAAGGCATCGAAGTGGTAGACTTGGATGATGATGAAGAAGATCATGAGCACGAAACGAATGAAGGGGATGGTGATGCAACCAACGAACCCATGGAGGTTGAAATGGACGTGACTCCTCTACGTGTGAAACTCCCTCAATCCTCTTTGTCTCGAATGACTGGCGAGGAGCTTGCACTTCTGAGATGAAATGACCCCATTGGGTACATGAAGGCAAAGCTGGCTCAAAGGGACGTCCCACTTGCTAGGGCTGGCACAAGTTCGACCAGCTATCCTCTTCCCACAGATGAAAGGATTGTACTTCTTAATAAGATTAGGAAAACAATTCTCAATGTGGATATATTCGAAGTGCTCAAACAAGATAGCACTGCTTGCTATACTATGAAGGAGTTGCTTACAAAGGTCAATCTTTCTACCTGCTCCTTTCCAGTTAGTACTCTCTTGTTCGATCTTCAGGCTTTGCTGGACAACGTAACTGGTTACCTTCTCCAAGACGAATCTGCTGCCAAGAAGGTTCAAGAGAAACGCATTGCCATCGATGCTGCTTATGAACAAGCTTCTAAACTCTCTCAAGAAGCTGAGGATCAAGCTATGCATCTAAAGCAGGCGAAAACTGATTATGAGGCTCGAGGTGAGTCCATACTTCTTTGGGAAAGGCAGATTCTGGAACTTCAACAGAAGGTTAAGGAGGCTAAAGAACAACAAATAGCCTTCAAAACCAATACTGCTGGTAACCAATTCGAAGAGCTTCTCAACCAGGGGCTTGCAGAAATGGAAACTGCAGAACAACTTAAAGGAGAAGTGGCAACCTTGGAAGGAGCCAGGCGTTTCGCTCAGCAGATGCTTGAATCATTTCGAAGCACTTTCAACCGATTGAAAAATAACTCTTATTTCTAAATTTCAGTGTTTATTTGACTACAATTTTGGTTTCTTATATGTAATATTCGAACAACGCCATTTTGGCATCTTATCTTGCCATTTTGGCCTTTTTATAATATCTTTGGTTACGTTGTTACTATTCGAATCTCCTGCAGGCGTGGCTTATATTTCTTTAAATATTTCCCATTAACCTTTAGGATACATTTATCATCCACCAGTTCTTCGATTTCGTATGCATTGTTTGAGAATACTTTTAATATTCGAAAAGGTCCTTCCCAATGAGGTGACCATTTACCTAATGCTTTATTTTTCTTGTCCATGGGCAATATGACTTTCCAAACTAAGTCATTAATAATGAATACTTTTTTCTTCACCCTCTTGTTGTATGTTCTGGCCACTCTTTCTTTTTGTCTCATCAAAATTTCCAATGCATGTAATCTAATTTCGTCCAACTCAACTAATTCATTCATCATCATTTCCCAATATAATGCAGCTGGGATTTCGTTTTGTCTCTGAATTCGAACTGATTGTAGATGAATTTCTACTGGCAACACTGCATCATGACCAAATGTGAGTTGGAAAGGCGTAGTGTTAGTAGCTTCCTTAGGAGATGTTCTACAAGCCCATAATATTTGGTCCAAAGTTTTGTGCCAGTTTCTTGGCTTTTTGCCAATATGCTTCTTGATTAATCCTATTATCACTTTATTGGTTGCTTCGACCTGACCGTTTGCTTGAGCATAATATGGTGTTGATGTTAGCAATCTAAACCCCATTTCTTGGGCAAATTCTTGCATCTTTCTACCAGTAAACACAGAGCCTTGGTCTGTGGTTATGCTCTCTGGCAATCTGAACCTATAGATAATGTGCTTCTGTATAAACTCAATAATAGCCTCTTGATCAGCAACTATTAATGGTATAGCTTTGATCCATTTGGTAAAATAATCTATTCCTACCAAGATATATTTCTGTCCCTTGGACGAAGCATGATTTATTTCTCCTATCAAATCCAATGCCCATCCTCTAAATGGCCATGATTTGATGATCGAATGCAACTCACTTGCAGGGGCATGTTGAATCCCTGCATGTTTCTGACATTCCTCACATCCTTTAGCAAAGTCTATGCGATCTTTGAGCATGCTAGGCCAATACAAGCCGTATCGAAATAACAGCCATTTCATTTTATGGCCTGCTTGATGTGCCTCACATGCCCCATTGTGGACTTCTGACAATGCTAAATACGCCTCACTTTCTCCTAGGCATTTCAATAATACGCCCTCTTGGGTCTTTTTAAACAATTCGTTCCCCATGAGGAGATATGACAATGCTCTGTATTTTGTCTTTCTATCCACGTTCAGAGTTGGGTCTGCTAAATAACTCTTCAGTGGACTTCGCCAATCTGCATCTGACAAAGTATTTATGGCTAATATTTTGAATCCCTGTTTCTCAGCATATCCCAATTTCATACTTTCCAGATCTGATGGTGTGAATCTAGTAGCCATAACTCTACCCCTTAATTCAACTAAATCCTTAAAGTTCCTGGTAGAAACTTTATAACCCGAAGCCAACTGTGCTAAGTCATTTGCTTCTTGGTTCTCTATTCTTGGTATGTGTTGAATATCCATGTATTCAAATTTCCTTAATAGCCTATTGACTATGACGAAGTATACCATTAAGTTTTCCTTTATGCACTTATATTCCTTTGTGATTTGTTTGACCACTAATTCAGAGTCTCCTTTAATTTCGACTCTGGTTGCCCCCAATTCCAATAAAGCTTCAAGTCCAACAATGAGCGCTTCATACTCAGCTTCGTTGTTCGAGCAACGAGGACCATCTAATTTATACTTGAATTTTGTTGGAATTCCTTCAGGAGAAATTAGAAGGACTCCAACGCCACTTCCATTCCTGTGGGTTGAACCATCAAAGTACAATTTCCATGGTTGCATTTCGACGTAACTCGTGACAGTCCGCTCAACCAAAGAATGGTCCACAATGAAGTCAGAAACCACTTGACCTTTCATAGCTTTTAAAGGCATGAAAGTCAAAGAATATTATGTTAAGGCTAAAGCCCATTTACCAACTCTGCTATGCATTATTGGTTTTGAAAGCATATGTTTAATGACATCGAAATGAGATGAAACATAAACATCAACAGGCTTTATATAATACTTGAGTTTCATACAAGAGAAATACAAACAGAGACATAGCTTTTCTAGATTGCTATATCTGGTCTCTGCATCATTTAGTACTCTACTTAAATAGTATATGGCTCTTTCGATACCATTGCTATCTTCTTGTGCTAACATACTACCTATACTAACTTCAGAGGCAGATATGTACAATCTCATGGGCTTCCCCCATGAAGGTGGAGACAAAATAGGAGGCTGAGAGAGGTATCTTTTTATCCTGTCAAATGCCTCCTGGTGGGCTTCGTTCCATTCGAAGGCTTGGCCTTGCTTTAGACGAAGTAACGGAGAGAAAGCTTGGGTTCTTCCACTCAGGTTCGAAATGAATCTTCTGAGGAAGTTAATTTTCCCTAGCAGAGATTGCAAATCCCTTTTTGACGTAGGTGCTTTCGTCTCCATTATGGCTTTAGTTTTGTTCTGGTTGATTTCAATCCCTTTCTTGTGAACCACAAAACCAAGAAAATCTCCAGCCTGCACAAAAAATGCACATTTAAGGGTATTCATCTTTAAGCCATGCTTTCTCATTCGCTCGAATGATTGGCTCAAATGATGCAAATGTGTTTCTGCAGATATAGATTTGATGACTATATCATCAATATACACATGCATGAAGGTTTCAATGAAATCATGAAAAATTGAATTCATTGCCCTTTGATAAGTTTCCCCAGCGTTCTTTAAACCAAAAGGCATCACCACCCATTCGTAGGTGCCTAAGGCTCCTGGGCAACGAAATGCTGTCTTTGCAACATCTTCTTCAGCAATGAAAATATGATTATACCCAGAGTATCCATCTAACATACTCAAGTATTCGAACCCTGCAGCAGAATCTACTAGCATTTCTGCCACAGGCATGGAATATTCATGTTTAGGGGTTGCAGTGTTTAAATCCCTAAAATCTATGCAAATTCTTAAAGAACCATTTTTCTTAATAACCGGTACTATATTTGCTAACCATTCGACGTACCTTGTTGTTCTGATGAATTTGCAACGCAGCAACCTTTCGATCTCAGTTTTAATTTTTGTGAGAACCGCTGGTGCGAATCTTCTGGGAGTTTGTTTGATGGGCTTCTTGCCATCTTTGATTGGCAGTCTGTGTTCGACCAACTCCCTCTTTAAACCAGGCATTTCGTCATAATCCCATGCGAAGCAATCTTTGTTTTTCTTGAGGACTTCGATTACTTCCTTCTTGAGGCCTGGGCTAAGTTTTGCACTTATGTAGGTTATTCTTTTCATTTTTTCATCCCCTAAGTTGACTTCTTCGAGTGGATCTTGTGCCAACATTTTGGCACCTGAGTTTATGGGGTCCCTTTCGAAGCCTAAGGGTTCTTTATCGTAGATGGCATCCAACCTTTGATCCATCTCAAATTCTCTGAAGGGTGATCATTTTGAGCCATCCCCACTTACTTCGTTCATCTTTATAGTTGATTTATTTATTTCAACCTCTAAGGCCGCTTTTGATTCGTTCTCAGCCATATAGGCCGAAATCCTTTCGAAAAAGGTGGACTCAGTCATGGATAAGGTTGTCGAAGTCCCAGCCTGCTGGCCGTTTTTGTATAGTGCTTTCGACTCCCTCTTCTTCACTGATTATTGTTCTATCCCAGTAAAGGCCATCATGGCGAAGGGTCATGTAGTAGTGGGCGTTTCTGGTTTCGTTAATCTCATCATTTGGAACACACAGAGCAATCTTTGCCAGATTTTTATCATAATCCCTCTTGTCAACTAAATTGACTGTTGACATGAAGTAACTCTGGTTTGCTTCGATGTTTTCCACGATTCCATCATCTCTCCACAGAACTAGTCGCTGATGCATTGACGAAGGAACTGCCCCCACGCCATGGATCCACTCCCTTCCCAGCAATAAGTTATAGTTGGCCTTGGCTTCGATCACCATAAACATGGTGGGCCTACAGCTTGAGCCTATTGTCAATTCCAATTGGACCACTCCCAGTGTTTTGCCCACTTTTCCCTCATAATTGGACAGAACCATATTATGGGGCTTGATGTCTCCTTCGCGGATCTCTAATCTTTTCAGCATGAAATGGGGTATCAAATTGACTGCAGCACCCTCATCTATTAGAACCTTGTTCACACCATGGACACCAACTTTTTCCCGAATAAAAAGTGGCTTAAGGTGGTTCTTCATAGCAGGTTCTGGATGTTCGAAGAACGCATTTTGTTCCTCAACAGCCCCATTGTCCATCACATAGTAGCACACAGGCCTATGTTTCATCAAATTTGTGGTATCTTCTTCCTCATCTTCATCAATTTCGGTTTCCTGCCCAAATTCGCAGGGAAGCACAGATACCACGTTACAGTTTAGGTTGAATGAAGACTCCCCCTCCGATTCGAAGTTATCTGTTATCATATCTTCGTTCTCTTCTGGGCCTGGAGTGTATTCCTTTGGTTCATCCCGTTGTACTTCAGAGAAAAGCCTCCTATTAACTGGAGGTTTGTCTTCAGTTTGATTTTTTGGTTTGTTGGTGCTAGGTTCACCTTGGTTCTTTGTTGAAGTGACCCCTTTGTTTGCCACAGCTTCCCTCTCAGCCTTTCGAATCCTTTGTTGCTTGCGCCACTGGGATCTTGACATGGGGTTGCTTCCTTTGTAATTTTCTAATCTTACCTCCTCCCTTTTTGCTGTGTTGAATTGCCTTCTGTATGTCACAGCATGGCGTGCATTTCATTCGGTGTTTCTCCATCTATCTTTGCCTTTGTCATTTCTGACTTGTAACCATCTGTCGGTTGGCACTTCAGCAGGGAGTTTGAAAGTCACTCTTCGAGCAGCCTTGGGGTGAGGGCTATCAGGCCTTCGTTGTTTGTGCCTGCTGTCGAAACATGGGCCCATCTGGACAGTTTCTTGATGGTTCCAGCAAGGGGCGAAGGGAATCGTTTCGAAGGCTCTGGCCATGCTTTGGTCATACACAGCAGAACACCTTGGGCAAATCAAGCACTTGGTTGCCCCTTTGTAGCAACGAAACACAAATTCCAGCAAAATTTCTCTAGCCTTGGGATAACACCTAAAAAGCTGGTTATCCTGGCGCCAATTGTTGCCAGTTCGAGTCCTCTGTACCCTCTCGAAATTTGCAGCGATTCTCTGATTGCAGAGGATGCTGCACCTAGGGCACAATATCATGCCTGAATCTCCTTTGTGGCATGTCATGAGGTAATCCTTGAGACTAGCATCTCCAGTGTGATTATCCTCCATTCTATACTTCTCTTTTTCTAAGTATTTTTCTACCTCCTCCATCTCAGAGCGAGGCCTCTCCATATCCACCATATTTATCTCAACATCTTCCCCCTTAGCTTCATCATCGCCCCATCCTGTGGGCTTTATATCCTCAATCTGAACCTTCGAACTCTCTGGGGCAGAATATTTGACCAAATAGTCAAATTTTCCACTGGGTTCCCCTAGAGTGTCCCATATTTCCTTCTGAGGGGAAGCTGGCTTCGTGATTTGGACTTTCTCCAATTCCAGCCTCAAGCTTTCAGTGACCTGTGTTAGTTCTTGGTTTTGATTTCCCTGGCCTTCAGTAGCCTGGGTTTATTTTGCAACAGATACAGGTGCTGCTTCAATCGAAGTCTCTGGTATCTTCTGGATGTCTTCAGTGACCTCCTTATCGACTTCGACCATCACCCAGTTTTCAGTTTCAGTACCTTCCTCTCCTGTTAGAGCGTCGCTTTGGTCAGTTTCCACCATGTTAATCTCTCCAATGCATGCAGGCTCGGAGTAGTTGGTGTCTGCGACGTCCAAGGGATCTTCGTCCACTTTCATCTTCGCCTTATCAGCAAACTTTAGTCTGCCATCTTTGATTGCATTTTGAATTAGGTCCCTGAAAAGAAAACATTGTGAGGTTTTGTGGCCTAGGAAACTATGATATTTGAAAAACCCTCTCTTCTTTCTCTGATCTAAAGGAGGTATTTTGACATTTGATGGCACAATGAGTTGGCCATCTTTGACAAGTAAGTCAAATATCTCGTCACATTTAGTGACATCGAAGGTATAAACCTTCTTTGGGAATTTGTCACTTTTCTCATTTTCAACAATCTCTTTCCCTTTTGTGGGAACCAATAATTTGCAGGAGTAAGGTGGAGCCTGTTTTAATTCAGCGAGGTCGATTTCGACCTCTTCGAATTCGAATTCAGGATATTCTTCTGCTTCCTCAGTTCCAACATAGGAAATCCTTTCTTTCTTTCTATTCTTAAAGACTCTGGCCTTTTCGGCCTTTAGCCTTTCGACCTGTCGAACCCTATCGGCTAACTGAGCCATGTCTCTCAAATATTGAGTGTCTAGTTTCTTTCGAATAGAGTAATCCAAACCACCAGCGGCCATTTCGACTAACTCATGTTCAGGCACTACTGTGTAACATCTGGATTTCAAAAGCCTAAATCTATTCAGATAATCATCTATGGGTTCGGTGAACTTTCTCTTGACACTGGCTAATTCCTTCAAGCTTATTTTCGACTGTCCCATGTAGAATTGTTCATGGAATAATATCTCCAAGAGAGCCCAAGTATCAATGGACCCAGGAGGCAAAGTGGTAAACCATGTGAAGGCGTTTTTAGTCAAGGAACTTGGGAAGTATTTGATCCTGAGATCTTCATTATTGGCTATATCTCCCGCTTCTGTTAGATATCTCGCTATGTGTTCGACTGTTGATTCATTGGTATCCCCAGCGAACTTTGTAAATTTAGGGACTTTATATCCCCTTGGTAAATCAGTATGCATTATGCAATCTAATATAGGAGAAGCATAATTTGGCCTTCTCATTCCTGTGTTGAGGCCATTCTGGGCCATGACTCTCTCTATCATGGTGGTTAGATTGTTTTCTGCCAAGATGTTATCGTTTCGAATTCTATAAACAACAGCATCGGCATCTTGATTTCGACCAACCAGGACAACTCCCCTAGGTTGTTCTTCTCGAAACTCTGGGGCTTCTAGCCTTTCGACCCTTGCCCCTGGTTCCATAATTTCTCTTTGTGGGCCTGGGATTATTGGGGCTTCTAACCTTGGTGCCCTTGCCCCTAAGTTAACTTCTTCTCTAGGTGGTCTATAAAATGGGTCGTTAGCAATTTGTTCTATAACAGGCATGTTTGCTCGAAATCCCGCCTAATTCTGCCTACGCCTTTCTGGGGGAGCAAAGAAATCTGCTATTCGACTCATGTTGTCAGCGTTTTCCCTGTTTGTCACAGTCACATTTTGCACTATTGGGGCAAATATTTCCTGCATAGTTTATGCTAACACCCCTATCATATTATGGTTACTGTCATCCATCAATTGCCTAAAAGCCAACTGGTTTTCTGTGGTTAAAATAGGCATTGTGCTATAACCCACTGACCCTTGGTTATTTGTCATAAACTGATTCGCCCCAGACCCAGACCCTAATTGTGGTGATGAATTCGATGTGGAATTGTGTAAACCTGCCATAAAGGAAGTTGGCATTCCATAAGAGGAATTTCTGGTTCTATTACCATCGAAACCGGGTGGTCTAGTTAGTGGAGTGGCGAAATGGGATTGTGTCCCTGATGGTGGAACGAATCCCCCAGGGTAACCAATGGTTCCAATATTTCCTAAGATCGAACTATTAGTTGATATGCCACTTACTCCATTGGTGGCTATATTAATGGTTGAAGATGCAATGGACTGTGCATTCGAAGGGATCACATTAGATGTTCCCATCGAAGTAGATACACTAGTGCCTGTTGTATGTGGGGCAATTTGTTCCCCTTGTTGATTGTCAGAATTATACATCTTGGTCAAACGTTTTCTTCTGGATAAAGGTTGGTTTCTGTTGGTTATTTTACCACTTCTTAGGTTCATAAAACAGCAAACTTCTTAGGTTCCAACGTTTTTATAATGGTTATGTCTCAATAATCTTTATTTCTAAAGTCCAATTATTGGTCCCACCGGGTGTGCCAATTTGTTTCCAGTGATTTCTGGTAAACAACCACTAGTCTTCCAAACTATCGAATAAACTTACTGACTGTTATTCAATTTCTCTGGTAACTCACAAGATCAACTAGATTGATCCTAGGATTCCTTGGTCATTAGGGTAACTCTCATGATCGAACAGATATTCATGGTTGGTATTTGAGTGTTGTATAGGTGTTTGGCTTATTTCGATTTCTCTCTTAAAGGTCTAAAGGTATAATCAAAATGTATGTGCGCGAAACTAACTTGCATGAATAAATGTTAATTGTAAAGACATGTAAAATTGCATAAAAGGTAAGTAAATGGCTTCGAATTATAAAAACAGTTAATGTAAAAGATACTCTGGAACGTAAAAGATTCGAAATATGAAGAAAGCGTTTAATGCAAGAAATCTTTAAATGACTTTAAGTAAAAATAGACTTTCGAAAGACAAAACTTGAAGATAAAGGCATGAAAAGTATGACAGTTTTCTTAAATGTAAAGTGCTTGAAATGTAAAGAAAGCATTGAAATGTAAAGCTTTAATGAAGATATTTCGAGATAAAAAGACTTTGAATGAGAAAACTTGTGAATGGTATTTGGCAGAAAGATAAAGGAAAGTGCTGGAAATGATAAAAGGTTTTCATTAAATCATAAACATGTGGTGCTATCATACGTACATTGCTCTTGCATTCGTTTCCCTTGCCATGTGGTAATTTGAATGTTACTGAGTATTTAGTACAATAGATATGACACCCGAAATCCTAATACTAAGACTTCTATTTATACTAATTCGACCATAACGGTCTTGCTATAGGATTATGCCACGTTCAGAACATGCAGAACAATGCCTCTTTCTTCTTTCCACGTGTCTCCAAATGCTCCAGCACATAAATTTCAAACTTCGAATGTCCCGCTTCCATTTGAATTTCAAATGCTTTGGTATTTCTCCGCTTCGAACACACTTCTCAGACACAGTCTTGTTGTTATTTCGAGACTTCTTTAGATATGTTCCCATAATTGCCACTCGAAGCTTCAAGCTTTGATATGCTTATTCGAAACACTGCTTCTGCTACTTCGAAACATGACGCTTTGTTTCATTTCGAACGAAACGTTCAATTCGCTTGGCTTCTAATAATATTATCAAAATCTTCAGCCAACACATGCATGCATGAAACCACCAACCACCTTGTTGTAACCCAAAATTTGCCCTCCCATATTCCTCAAGACATGTCAAGAATCATCTCCAAGTTGTTCAAGATGGCTCAAGAGTTGGACAGTCAAATCACCTCCTAAGGCAGTCAATTCAAAATTAGGGTTTTGTGTTGCATCAAGGTCCTCCCATCCAAATGGTCTCAAATTCTCCCCAATTTCCTAATATGTTCTCAAGTTCATCCATGTCAAATTTCAAGCCTTGCAGAGAAAGTTTGGTCAGTCAATTACTCAAGAAGTCCAAAAATCGATTGTGCTAGGGCAAAAGTCAACTGTGACCTAAATACAGTCAAACCTCGAGATTTTTTGCCAACATTCTCATTTTGAAAGATAATTCATCATTTTATCAAGGGTTGATCATGATTCATCAAGGATTGCTCAAAATTCATCAAGATTCAAAAGTTGCTAAATTAGGGTTTTGTAGGAAAAGTTAACTAACCTTTGACCAAGCATAACTTTCTCATACTTTATGATAAATGACCCATCCAAAGCTCATTTTGAAGAGTATGAAATTCCCTAAAATCCATCTTCACACCCCAAGATCAATAAATGCTCTCACAAGAAGTTACAAATTTGGACATTATAGGTCATTTTTAAAAGTCAACAAAAACACCTTTTTTTTCCAAAGCTTATAACTTGAGCACGGGATATCAAAATAATACTAGACCAAAATTTTTGATTATAGGACATCTCAAGGTTTCTAAAAAGTCCAAGAACACTTCCAAAAGTTCAAAATTGAAGAAGTTATGCATTGTTGAAGTTGGGAATTTTTCCAAAATTGCCAAAAGTCAACTATCCTCAAAACTCCAATTTTTGACAAAAGGGCCCATTTTTTTTCACTTGATTCGATCTTGTCACACCACACACATGTCCTATCTTCAATTTCATGACCAATCATTTATTTTTCTATTTTATTTGGTTTTTATTGATTTAATTCATTTTAAATCAATATTAATTCAAATAAAATCCAATAATTAATGGAATGAGATTTTTTTGATCATTACAGGTCTTCATTACCAAGATACACCTAATCAAATTTGTATCAAGCATTGTTGTGCACAAAATATCATATTTGGTACAATTTTGAAAACTTTATCAATGGTGATCATATCAAATCCCAAACCTTGAACGCACATGGATTGAAAGCCCAACTCTTGACCTAATTTATTCCCTTATACACACATAAGCTAGGCATACAGATAATACGAGCTAAGAACTATAAAAACGGCCAGACAAACTTTGAAAAAAATCTTGAAAAAGTGGAATCTGAAAACGATCTTAGGGCTCGATTCAAAGCAAAAACTTGACACTAATCTCTTGTTGGACGTCTGCTGAAGCGATTGGAATCAAAACCAAGTCCTAAAACCTCCTAAATCGCGCTGTAAGTATCCACGAATATGGCCCTGTACACGAAAACATAACTCCTCATTCTTGCGTCTTTTTGACAAAGGATTAGCATATTCTTGTTCCTTGTATGATTTCTAAGCTCTTTGCAATATTCGATTTTGTTTTCATAGCCTGTATTGTAATGCCCGAACCTAGGGTTTTCTTGTTTTGTTTTTAGGCGTTTGCTTTGCAGGTAAAATTAGGACTAATAATGGATATAGAGATGATCAGGAAGGAGAGACGAAGCGAACCATGACTTTGGATTGCATTTCTATAGCCTAGAGTGGATTTTAGGACGAATCTAGGGATTCTGCTGCGGATAAAATCCGCAGGTAAAAATCCTGGTTTTTCAACGAAGAAGACGAAGCGTGTCTTCTTCCCATTGGTCCTTTTAAATTTCGCGCTTGTTTTTTTTTATTGCCAGGCATATTAATTTGTTTTGAATATAATATTTGTTTGGTTTCCCAATAACAAAAGAACGCGTTGGTTGAGTTGGCAAGCAGGCTAGTGCATGATCCATTGGGACCTGGGTTCGAATCCCAGGTCCCCCAAAACTTTGTTGCATTTTATTTTCAGGAAATTCCATGCAGCGCCCAAAGCAGGGATCACCATACGCCCTTGTCCAGATACTTGCCAAGTGGCTTCAGATCAGATCCATTGGTCAAAGCTGCAAGCTTATCATATACTCAAGTCAACAATCATGCATTGGATGGGAAAAGTCAAACGAGGTTGGGACGTTTTGGGCCTCTGAAATTGCAAATCACGCCTCCTATTAGGCCCAACACCCCTTTGGTTATCCTTTTCTTTTATTTATTTTATTATTTATTTACTAATTATTATTATTATTTAAATTAACTAATTAAATCATTTTTTTAATAAAACCAGAAAACATAAAAAAATATCATTTTTTTAATTTCATTATTTTTATTTTGGTAAATAAACATTAATCAATTTAGTTTTTAATTAGGTATAACTTTAATATTCTTTGTAATAAATTAAAATTAATTTAGAATTAGGCTTTTAATAATTTTAATCATTTTTTATTTTTCATTTCCTTAAATATAAAAAACCCAAAAATATATTTTTTTATTTTTTTATTTAATTAATTAATTAACTTAAATTCAATTTCCATTTAATTCAAAATAACAAAAAAACATGCTTTCTTTAATAAAAAAAGAGTCAAAACCCTAAAAAATGCGCCGATCTAATTTTCTCGCACGCGTCTTATTTTTATCCAATATTGTAATTGCTTCCAGTATGTAATAGTTTCAATAGGACTTTTAATTATTTATCGCTTTCTTTTATTTTCCGCAATTTAAATTAAAGGGTTTGTCTTTGGCGATGTAAATACCCGACGCCTTGTAATAGTTTAGATTTACTTTCCGGAAATTTAATTTCCGCAACTATTAACTGTTAGATGTTTGATAAATAGGCAATGCATGACAAGATCAATCTTTAACCTAAAATCGATATAGCTCACCCATGACATGTACAGATAAAATTAGCCGAACTCACACACTTGCACATGCCACTCTTAGGGTACACCTCACTTGGTTGCCTCGAACGTGGTCATTGAGTATAGGAAGTTTTAGAGGTCGCCCTCTTGTCCAAAGATCATAAGTTGCCTCGAAACGGTTTCCTCAGAAAAAATGATCTAAGACATTAGGGTTATCACTAAGGCATCCTAACATTGCTTTAGTGACCACACGTCCCTTAATCGAATTGACCCGAAAACTCCAACGACGATGCTACCTACTCCTCAATAGTGGGATAGCGTTATCTAAAGGACATTAGCACAATTTAATTCCTTTTTCGAGTAGGTAGATGGTTCTTAAGTACTTGCTCTCTTAAAAAACAAAACAAAAATTTTCGCACTTACACTCTCTTCAAAACAAAAACTCTTTTCAAACCCACAAACACAAAGAAAAGCAAACTTTTGAAAACACAATGAGCAAGTACCTAAGAGCCCGTGGATAACCACGGATAGAAAGGGTGCTAGCACCTTCCCTTTCTATAATCTACCTCCCGAACCCGAGAAATATCTCAAAAAGGAATTTTTCTGTGCTTTTGTCCTTTCCTTGTTGGATAAAATAAAAGATGGTGGCGACTCTTGCTCACCGCGACATTTTGCGAAAACAAACGCAAACGCGAACCAGCATTCCAAAACAGTCAGTTCTCATTCCCACCGATCACAGAACTGGAGACTCTGTTGGGGAATTTAATAAGTGAGGTGTACCTTAGGATTAGATCATTATGTTTTCAACTGTATGCTTTTTATGCTTTAATTTTGTGGGCTTGTATCGGAGTTCTATAGATCCTAACCCGGATATGGGGATACCCTTTAGGTAAGTAGCAATAAACTGTGAGGGATTTCTACGGCGTAGATCGATACGGATGAAGCAGTAGCTACGATGGTGTGGCACTTTAGTCTGTACCGATATCCCTTGTGTTGGAACGAGGAGAATATGGGTCTTCTAAGGGGTCATTAAGCACCAACTAACCTTAGAACCTTAAATTGACCAACTTGGCCATAGAACAGTAGCAGTATGCTACACTCATTGAGACTAAACTCTCGCGATGATTCCAGCCGCAAGAAAATGTTGCTAAACTGGAATTATGACCGATTGAGGGTAGTCAGTGATATTGAGATCCTCTAGAACCCGGTTACTATTTCTAGGACACGTTTAAACCAACTGACTGAAAGAGGGTAGTACCTAAGCTCCATGCCAGCCTGAAATCTAAGGGCTCTCAGTGTGACTTGTGTGCCTTTACCATGTTTGCTTTTTGTGGATACTTGTGGTGTGCTTATTATCATGACATCATAACATTGCATACATCTTGCATAAGACTAACCTATTTCAAAGACAGGAAGGTTTCATCTTTGCTCTGTTTTGTAGGTCATCATGATGCCCATGCGTAAGAATACTATCTGGATCAATTTTGTCCAAGTCCCTACCTTGCTTAAAGAGTTGGTTGCCAATATGCCTGACACTACTTCCTTCATCAGGAGGCATGGTTCTCTTCTCAGCTTGGTCACCTCCAAGTTGGACGAACAGATGATGAGTGTCCTGGTCCAGTTTTATGATCCGCTGTACCATTGTTTTACTTTCCAGGACTTCCAGCTGGTTCCTACCCTAGAAGAGTTTTCTGAGCTGCTCGGTATCTCTGTTCTGGAGCAGACTCCGTTTACTGGTTGGGAGAAGACTCTTAGGCCTGAAGAAATTGCTGCAGCCCTTCATTTGACCAAAGAAGAGGTAATGGCTAATTGGGAGACTAGAAATGGAGCTAAAGGATTTTTGACTAAGTTCTTGGTTGGCAAGGCTAACTACTTCTGGGATAGCCTAGACTTTAAAGCATTTGAAGATATTCTGGCTCTTTTGATTTATGGCTTGGTACTGTTTCCGAATCCTGACACTTTTGTTGATGTGAATGCCATAAAGATCTTCATTCCTCAGAACCCTGTACCCACTCTCTTGGGTGACATTCTTCATCATCTCTATGCTCGTACTGCCCGAAAGCGGGGAACCTTGATGTGATGTGCTCCTTTATTGTCGAGGTAGTTTATTTCGCACCTCTCCAAGTCGGTGCTAAAGAACAAAGAAGGAATGGGCTGGGCTTATAGGGTGATGTCTCTTTCTTATAATGACATTATCTGGACTCTCAAGGGTATGGATGAGGTGATTATCATTGATCGCTGTGGGGAGTATCCTAATGTTCCCCTGCTAGGAACCCATGGAGGAATTTCTTACAACCCATGCTTAGCTCTCTGTCAATTTGGAAGAGCCAGAAGAGAAGGACCTCATGAGATGTTGATACCTCATATCATCTTTGATTTTCAGGGAGATAGCGACGAGCAACGTCGTAGATTCATAAGGGCTTGGGACAGAGTTCACCAATCTGATCCACATAAGTTGGGTCCAAAGACTTCTCTGCCAATGGAGCCATATCTCATATGGGTCTGCATCCGTGCCCAGAAGCTAGGTATGCCTTATGAAGCTGTCTGGCCTGTCACTCTTGAAGTTTATAATGAAGAAGGGGTTCTTCCAACCATTCTCCATCCTTATATGCCCACTGACATTGGGGCACTGAAGAGATCTTGGATGCAATTGAGGGAGGAACGGGATTCTTACCGAGAGAAGTTCAATGAATAGGAACAGAAGATCCAGAGGTTGACTAGGCAGTTAGAGAACGAGCGGATTCTCAACGACTATGTCTGCACTGATAAGAAGAGACCATGGGAGCATTGATGGACCTTTGATGATTTCCTTTACAGTTTTTATTTACTTTTCAGTATTTCCTTTCTTGTAATGCCTTAAGGGCAATTTGTTGAACAATTTAAATTTTGAAGCTTAAATCTAATAAAGTGTGTTTCCTTTCTTGTTTACAAATTTGAATCCCGATTCTCTTTGAAATCATAAATCATACGCATTTCATCCCATGCACTTCATAAACAGGTACCCTTTACAGGTCTCTTATCTTCTTCGTTGTTTATTTCAGCAATCATCATGTCTACTGAACCTTCAACTGAGCAAGCTATCAAGGCCCTCCAGGCCCAGAATGCCCAATTTCAAGAGCTGTTCATGAATCTAGCCAAGGTTCAGCAGGACCTGAAGACCCTGATTCTGAAAGAGAAGAAGAAGAAGAAGAAGAGGACCATCCTGTTTAACACATGACACAGTTTTGGGAACAGGCTACATAATGAAGTTGATTTGACCACCTCATCTGGAGGGAAAGATAGTCCACAAGAAAAGAGGGCTCCTAGCCCTGTGGTCTCCGACAACGAGACGGACTACGATGAAGAACAGTATCCTCCTGCCGAGGATAAATACAAACAACTGGAAGACCGTTTGAGCCCTATGGAAATTCAGAAGGTGCTCGGTCTGGACTTCGGAGATCTAGGTCTATCATCTAGGGTGGTAATTCCCCATAAATTCAAGGCACCAGCCTTTGCCAAGTATGACGGAGTTTCCTGTCCAAAAATGCACCTCCGGTCATATGTGAGGAAGATCCAGCCTTACACTGCTGATAAGAACTTATGGATCCATTTCTTTCAAGACAGTCTCTCAGGAACTCAGCTTGAGTGGTTCTATCAGTTAGACGGAGCCAGTATCCGCAGCTAGGAAGATTTGGCTACTGCATTCTACAGGCAGTATCAGTACAACTCCAACCTCGCCCCTACGCATACCCAGCTCCAGGGTATGTCAATGGGAACGGGTGAAGGATTCAAAGATTATGCTCAAAAATGGAGAGACCTCGCCGATAGGGTGCAACCGCCCTTGGCTGATCGGGAGCTTGTTGACATGTTTCTAGGGACCCTGTCTGGTCCATTCTTTAACCATCTGATTGGAAGCTCTTCAGTTGGGTTTACAGATCTTATTTTAACTGGTGAGAGGATTGAGGCTGGTATTAAGGTTGGGAAGATACAGAAGGGTGCCTCATCGAGCACCGAGAAGAAGCCGTTTAAGAAAGAGTCCAGTGTTGTCTACAGTGCAAGAAGACAAAGTAGACCTGAACACCGCCAAGCTATTAATGCGGTTGTTATTTCAAAGCCTGCTGGTGTTCCTCAGTATAATAATCAACAAAAGGACGAGAGACCTAAGAGGCAATTCACTCGTCTCAGCATGACCTTATCTCAGATTCTGCCACAGTTGATGAAGAGTAATCTGGTGACTCTAAGGGAAGCCCCAAAGAATTCAAATACAACGTCACCAAAGTATAACCCTAATGCCCGTTGTGCTTATCACTCTGATACCCTAGGGCATGATACGGATGATTGTTGGGCTTTGAGGAGCAAGGTGCAAGACTTGATTGATGCGAAAGAGATCGAGTTCAGAGCTCCAGAGAAGCCTAAACAAGATACAGGGGTGAATGCTATCAGGGATGACGATGATGAAGAGTTTGATATCGACAGTTGGATCTACCCAACTGCCAATGGTGGATTAAGCAACTAGACAGCGGAGGATTCTATGCCTGTTTCTGTTATCATCCAGTAATGAAACTTTTTGTTTTGAATTTGTAATAGACAATTTTTTGAAACTTTATGGCCCGGTGTCTTACCCGGGGCACCGTGGCTTCATTTGTGAGGGCTTTTGTGTGTCATCTTCATATATCATTAATAAAAGCATTGGACGTTCTTACATTTCAAATTTTGTGCTCTTTGTTTTTCTTTATTATATATTGCAAAACAGCTATTTTACACACACTCACATATACAGGTCCATATCCACTCTGAATCTCACTGGTAACGACTCTGCTACTGCCAGTTATGACTTCGAAAATCCGATCAACTTAGCCGAAGACGAAGGTGAAGATGATTGCGAAGTGCCTGGTGAACTTGCAAGACTGCTACTCCAGGAAGAGAGGGCCATTCAGCCACATGAAGAGCCAGTGGAAACAGTGAATTTGGGTACTGAGACAGACAAGAAAGAAGTCAAGGTTGGTGCCAATCTGGAGCCTAGTGTGAAACAACGGTTGATTCGGATGCTGCATAACCACGTGGAGATCTTTGCTTGGTCTTACGAAGATATTTCTGGTTTGGATACCGACATTGTGGTTCATCGCCTGCCTACCAAGGAAGACTGTCCTCTCGTAAAACAAAAGGTCCACCGAATACGCCCGGAGATGTCTAAGAAAATCAAGGCTGAAGTTATGAAACAATTTGACGATGGTTTTCTAGCAGTAACTTCTTACCCTCAGTGGGTCGCCAATGTGGTTCCTGTGCCAAAGAAGGATGGGAAGGTTCGAATGTGTGTTGACTACAGGGATCTGAACAGGGCGAGCCCCAAGGATGATTTCCCTCTACCTCATATCGATGTTCTGGTTGACAATACTGCTCAGCACAAGGTCTTCTCCTTTATGGATGGTTTCTTCGGTTATAATCAGATAAGAATGGCTCCCGAAGACATGGAAGAGACCACCTTTGTTACTCAGTGGAGTACCTTTTGCTACAAGGTCATGCCTTTTGGGTTTAAAAATGATGGGGCAACATATCAGCGTGCCATGGTTGCTTTGTTTCATGACATGATCCATCATGAGATTGAAGTATACATCGACGATATGATTGCAAGGTCCCAGACTGAGGAAGAACACCTTGACCATCTGCAGAAGCTTTTTGACAGGTTGAAGTTGTACAAGCTGAGGTTGAACCCGAACAAGTGCACCTTCGGGGTAAGGTCTGGTAAACTACTGGGTTTCATCGTGAGCGACAAAGGTATTTAAGTGGACCCTGCCAAGGTGAAAGCTATACAAGAGATGCCAGCTCCCTGAATAGAGAAAGAGGTCAGAGGCTTTCTAGGACGACTGAACTACATTGCCCGATTCATCTCACACCTAACTGCTACTTGTGAGCCAATCTTCAAGCTAATGAAGAAAGATCAAGTGATACGTTAGAATGATGAATGCCAAGCCGCTTTCGAAAGAATCAAAGAGTATCTCCAGGAGCCACCCATCCTGATGCCACCAGTTGGAGGGAGACCTCTGATCTTATACTTGACTGTGCTCGATAACTCAATGGGGTGTGTGATGGGTCAACATGACGAGTCTGGCCGAAAAGAGCATGTTATTTATTACCTTAGAAAAAAGTTTACAAGTGAGACCCGATACTCACTGCTCGAGAAAACTTGTTGCGCTTTGGCATGGGCTGCTCACCGGCTGAGACAGTATATGTTGACTCACACCACTTTGTTAATATCAAAGATGGATCCAATCAAGTATATCTTCGAGAAGCCTGCCTTGTCCAACAGAATAGCAAGATGGCAGATGATTTTGACTGAGTATGACATCCAATATACGACCCAAAAAGCTATCAAGGGAAGTGTATTGGCAGACCATTTGGCACATCAGGCAGTGGATGATTACCAGTCTATGAACTTTGAATTCCCGGACGAGAATATCATGTTGATAACTGACTGTGAGACACCTGGACCGGATGAAGGACCTGAGGAAGGATCCCGATGGTCTATGTACTTTGATGGAGCTTCGAACGCTTTGGGTAATGGCATTGGCATTGTGATCATATCTCCTAAAGGCTCTCATACTCCATTCACCGCTCGACTATGTTTCAACTGCACCAACAACATGGCGGAGTATGAAGCGTGCATCATGGGTCTTCGAGTTGCAATTGACCTAAGGATTAAGTTTCTCAGTGTCTTCGGAGATTCCTCTCTCGTGATCAGTCAGATCAAAGGCGAGTGGGATACGAAACACCCAAATCTTATTCCTTACAAGGAGTATGTGTTGACGTTGCTTCCCCATTTTGAGGAGATAACCTTTGAACACTTCCCTAGAGAGGAGAATCAGTTGGAGGACGCGTTGGCTACGATGTCTTCTATGTTCAAAGTCAATTGGGACAACGAAGCTCCTCGGATCATTATTGAAATATTGGACGAACCTGCACATTGCTGTGATCTTGAGACTGAGGAGGTAATAGAAAAGCCCTGGTATCATGAGGTGAAGAGGTACCTTGAAGCTCAAGAATACCCCGAGGGTGCATCTGTTAATGATAAGAAGTTTCTGAGGAGGTTCACGGCGAAGTTCTTCATTAGCAATGGCATTCTTTACAAGCATAACCATGATTCAACCTTACTGCGTTGTGTGGATAAGATTGAAGCAGAAAGGATCATGACAGAGCTGCATGAAGGTGCTTTCGGAACTCATTCCAATGGACATACCATGGCAAAGAAAATCCTAAGGGCAGGATATTACTGGTCCACAATGGAAGCCAACTGTTATCAGCATTCTCGGACATGTCACAAGTGCTAGGTCTATGCTGATAAGGTGCACATACCTCCAGTTCCTCTGAACATCTTGACGGCACCTTGGCCTTTTGCAATGTGGGGCATTGATATGATCGCCGAGATCAGACCTACGACATCCAAAGGGCATCGTTTCATCCTGGTAGATATTGATTACTTTACAAAGTGGGTTGAAGCAGCTTCCTTTGCTACTTTAACCAAGAACTTCGTGGCACGGTTCATTCGGCATAATCTGATCTGTCAATACGATGTACCAGAGAGGATCATTACGGACAACGGTACCAATCTTAATAACAAGATGATCACAGAGCTCTGCGAGCAATTCAAGATACAACATCATAACTCTTCTCCCTACCGGCCGAAGATGAATGGGGATGTCGAAGCGGCTAATAAGAACATTAAGAAGATCGTGCAGAAGATGACAGTGACATACAAAGACTGGCATGAGATGTTACCATTTGCTCTTCACGGATACCGTACCTCAGCACGGACATCAACAGGGGCAACACCATATTCCTTGGTTTATGGCATGGAGGCAGTCTTGCCTATCAAAGTTCAGATACCCTCTCTCCGGATCATGAAGGATGCAGGTTTGAGTGAAGATGACTGGATTCAGACCCGGCTTGATCAACTGAACTTAATTGATGAAAAAAGACTTACTGTTATTTGTCATGGTCATATGTACCAAAAACGGATGATCAAGGCATTTAACAAGAAAGTCAGACGACAAGAGTATCAAGTTGGGGATCTGGTAATCAAGCGCATTATCTTACCTCAAGATGATCCCAGGAGCAAATAGACCCCTACTTATGAAGGGTCATTTGTGGTTAAGAACATTTTCTCAGAAGGAGCTATGATTCTAACCACCATGGATGGGGACGACCTTCCTCACCCCGTCAATGCAGACAAAGTGAAAAGATACTACGCATAAATCAAAGACCCGCTAGGTTGACTGGCCTAGGCAAAAATAAGGGCTTCCCGGAGAACCAAAAGGGTTCGGGCAAAAATAAGGGATAAAAATGAAAAAATTTGTACACCCGGCAAGTCGAAAACCTGAAAAGGTGGCTTGGGAAAAAATGGGTATCCCGGTGGACTGAAAACCCGAAAGGGCGGTCCAGGCAAAAGTTAGGGATCAAAGTGTAACACTATGTCTCATTGGATCACCTCGCATCCAGACTTCGGTATCGACTATCAAGCTCGGACGACATTAATCAATCAGATTCATCTTCAACTAAGCAGCAAAGTGATGAGATGCTTGAAGATATAAAGGCAATAGTAGAGTTGGAACCCAGTGGGATTATTCACATAGCTGCTTTGTTTCCTTTTCACAAATTGTATAAATTCTATTGGTTCGGCGGCGTTCTCTTACTAGGACGTCAGCCTCTTATACAAAAACGCCTATTTTCAGGCCAAACTTCAAAATCATTACAAATTCAATTTCAGAAATTTCAAGCTGTTTTTCCTTTATCTGTTTTGTTTTGCAAAGAACGTCCAATGTTCATTTTTGATATATGCATTTGACATTAATTGCTGATCATAAATATTTACATGCAAAATGAAAGATGAGTTACTGGTAATAATAGAAATAGGGGCAAATAAGAATTGCTCGAACTGTACAAGTTGCTATGTCCACCAGGTACCAAGGTACATCCAGCTGAAGAATATGGCTAAGATACCTCCACTCCCCACGGAATAAGGCAGTAATGGTAGCTCTCCCAGCTAAGACTTGCAGCTGTGAATAAATCAGCAATACTCTCCTCAAGTAGAGTTAATCCACCATCAAGCGCTAAAAAGGTTTGGTATTCCCAGAAGGTCTTAATATTCCTCAACGGAGTACAAAGACATTCCCCAGCAAGCATAAGATCATCCCCAGCGAAGTTCTTTCCTTTCCCCAAGCAGTAGTTTAATCCTTAGTAGATCTAGTGTCACCGGCAACAGTAATCCATCCCCAGCGGAGTTCATCAGCGGAATCTCCAGCAGAGTTTATCGTTAAAATCTTCAGCAGAATATCCCTTCCCCACAGAGTAATTCCCCTCAGAGTAATATCTTCATCAGTTTATTCCCCAACGGAGCTCTTTTCTCCTGCAGGTTTATCCTCACAATCATCTTCGTTCACCATCCCTGGCGGAAGCGAAGCATTCAACTTTATTCTCCAGCAGCTCCGGGATTTATTTTCCCCAGCTAAAACATTACATGTCCATACATCATGCTACATGCATATACGCATCATACCATACTGTTGTACCCTAAAATTTGCCCTCCCATATTCTTCAAGAGTTGCCAAGATCAAGGTTCAAAACCTCCCAAGGGTTGCATAGTCCAATTGCCTCCTAGCACAGTCAAAATTAGGGTTTTGGTTCTGGCAAAGAAGTTGAAGTTTTCAAGGGTCCAATCAAGCCCCACATACCTACATACATTGTCAAGCATCCATATGCCAAGTTTCAAGACTCACAGCATCAGATTGCACAGTCAAAAACCCTAATTGCTTCACAGTCAACTGCAGGGGCAAAATGGTCATTTGACTGTCAAAAGTCAAAAATTTTGGTCAACATCTTATTTTTAAGCCACAAACATCATTTGATCAATGCTTGATCATGATTCTCAAAGCATGGCTCAAAAAGTCTCAAGATGCAAAAGTTTATATTTTTGGACAGTTGAAAAAGTCAACTGCAAATTGACCAAGGCATAACTTCTTCATGGTTTATCAGAAAAATTCCATCCAAAGCTCATTTTGAAGAGAATGACATTTCCTACAACTCATCTTCACACTTCAAGTCCAAGAAATGCTCTCACAAAAATTTATCAATTTCAACATTATAGGTCATTTTCAAAAGTCAACAAAAAGGCACTTTAAGTCATAGACCATAACTTGAGATTGGTAAATCAAAATGACATGGGACCAAAGACATTGGTTATAGGACTTCAAGACCTTTCCAAAATGTCCAAGAACATGATCATAGCTTAAAAATTGAGCAAGATATGCCTTGGAGAAGTTGGGAAATTTTTGGGAATTTTGAAAAGTCAACTTTGCTTCAAAAGCTTCAAAATTGCTAATGGGCCACAAATTCTCCCATGAATCATTACCCAAAGGCTATGCACGACCCATTGACCTCAAAGGGATGTATTTTCTTATTTTTGATTAATTATTTGAATTTTTAATCTTATTAATTCATTTAATTAAATTTAAATATAAGAAAAATACAAAATCATGTTTTTAAATCCTTTTTGTGCAGCAAATATATCCATTATGAGCTAAATATCTCGTGCACCATCTCAAGGGAACAAAATCATCCAAATTAGGCAAGATTGGCATGAAAAAGATTGAAAAAAAGATATGGAAAATCAAATATTCAAAACATTGATTCAATGGACTATGGGCTTGGTTTTTGACCTAGAAAGCTTCACTTACATATGCATAACATAACCTAATCCTAACAGACACAAAAGCTGCACAGAAAACCAAGAACAACATTGCAAATTTTTGGAAAAAAGTTGAAAACTGATTTCATATCTAGAGCTCGTTTCAAAGCACAAGAAGCCTTCCATTGTCTTCCTGACAATGCTAGGAACGTGTTGCAATCAAGAACACGCCTCCACACTCAAAGAATTGGCAGAACGACATCACACTTTTCTCAAACTTGTCCATTATCGTTTTTCAATTCTCATGCATTATTCACATGTTTTAAATGTTGATTCCTACTAATATTGATGTTCTGAAGCGAATGGTACCATTTAATTTAATTAACAACGCTTGAACCAAGATCTGCCATGGACGTGTTATAGGGTTTCAAAAGTTTTAAATTAGGGTTTCCCTCATGTGGTAAAATTGGACCACCAAACTGGTACCATTGAAATCGTGACATCCAGACAAGACCAACTGACTACTCGCGCCCTTTTTATATTTGGCCATGTCCTATTCGCTATTTTTTTTTGCAGGTCTTGTTTAGTGGGGGTTTAAAACCCCCGCTATCTGATTATGTTACAGGTACAAAAGGAAGAAGATGCATGCGTGTCTGAACGTGGTTGGATAATTTGAACATTGGCGCATTTTTTTGATTGCTTCAGCATAACATTGTTTTTTTATATATAATAATCATGTTCCACTATATGTACAAAGAAACGCGCTGGCTTGGTTGGTGAATGAGCTGTCTGGCAGGTATTGGGACCTGGGTTCGATTCCCAGGTCCCCCCACTTGTTTCATAATTTTTATCCTAACATATTCGTATGCAGTGTGCTCTCAATGTTCCACCATACATCCTAGCGCGTGGGCTTGCCAGATGGCATGGTGATTAATCCAAATGCCTCAGAAGGAACCTCATGATGCACACTAGTCAATGAACGTACACCCTATCCCAGAAAGTCACACAGGGCCTTGCATTCTTGGGCCAAAAATCACTTCAAATCACCTCCAAATTGGGTCAGACACCCCCATTGTTTGTATATTTTTTTAATTTCCTTTTCTTTTCTTTTAATTATTTTAATTGTTTTTTTCTTCAAATTCCAATAATTAATTTTCATAATCTAAAAATCAGAAACTAAAATATATTAATTAATTTACTTATTAAATATTTTTTTTTGTAAATAAATGTACATTAATTATTTAGTAAATTAGGTTTTAAAACTTAAATCTTTTCCTTAACAAATTAAAATATGTAGAAATTAGGGTTTTTAGCATTTTCACCCTTTTTCTTAACAAATAATTTTTTCTTATTATCATTATTATTAGTTACTAATTTATTTTGTAAATAAACACATACTTTAATTATTTAGTAAATTAGGTTAAACTTTAATATTTTTCTTAATAATTAAAACAATTTAGAATTAGGGTTTCTTTTAATTTTAATTTTTATTTTCTTTATTTTCATTAAATACAAAAAACATAAAAACATTTCTTTTCTTGATTAAATAATTAATTAGCTTTTTAATTTCATTTAATTTCAAAAGGGTCCAACGCCCTCGAACGTTCTATTTCTATTCTTTCGCGCATTTATTTTATTTTCTTGTGAATATTATGTAACTGCTCAAGCCATGTAATAGTAATTAGGAATTTATTTTACTTTCCGCATTTTTATTAAAACGGGTCTTTGTTAATTTGGCGATGTATAGACCCGCGCCTTGTAATAGCGTAGGATTTTACTTTCCGCACTTTAAATTCCCGCACTCTTAAAACTGCTAAACTTTGCATGAAAGAATGTATGGCCTAAATTAAAAACAAGCGTAGATCACCATGATGCATGTACAAGATAAAACATAACTGAAAACAACACACAAATTCACACACCACTCTTAGGGTACGCCTCACTGTTGCCTTGCCCTCGAAATGTGGTCGTCAAGTATGGGACGTCTTAGTAAGTCCTTATGTCCATTGATCCAATTGCCTCAAAACAAGTTGCCTCGAAACGGTTGCCTCGGAATAGTTGCCTCGAAACGGTTGCCTCGGAATAAAAAAAGGATCAATGGCATAAGGGTAGCTTCTAAGGTGTCCTACTGTTGCTCTGGTGACCACACTGTCCCTACAAACGAATTGACCCAAACGCCTCCAACGGTGGTGCTACCTACCTCTCAATGGTGGGACGACACTACCTTAAGGACATTTACACAGCTTAATTCCTTAGGGTAGGTAGATGACTCATAGATACTTGCTCTATTCAAAAACAAATCAAAACTCTTTTCACACCGACACTTTCAAAAAAGCTTTCAAAACAATTTTTCAAACACTCTTGAGGACTGATACAAGAGTCATTCTGAAATCTTTAGACGAAACTTTTTTCAAACCCACTCACAATTGAAAAGCAAACACTTTTGAAAACACAATGAGCAAGTATCTAAGAGCCCATGGATAACCATGGATAGAAAGGGTGCTAACACCTTCCCTTTCTATAAATCTACCTCCCGAACCGAGAAACTATCTCATAAGGAATTTTGCTGTGCTTTTGTCCTGTCCATGTTGGAGAAAATAAAAGACGGTGGCGACTCTTGCTTCCGCGACATTTCGCGATCCAGCGTTAAACAGTCAGTTCTAAATCCACCGATCACACATACAATCTCATTTATTTTGCGAACATCATTTCCTGATACATATCATGCATTACATACAGTTAACCTTTACCTTTCAGGAAAGATACAATCAAAATTCAAGTTATGAAGCCCGGGTACGACCGGATAGTATCTTGATTTCTACAACATATTGTGAAGCCCGGATTACGACCGGATAACAATATCAGACTACCGCGAAGCCTGGATTACGACCAGATAGTGATATCTCTCAAAAGTAAGTTATGAAGCCCGGAGAACGACCGAATAATAGTTTATTCCCAGTGAGCCGTGAATCCCGGATTACGACCGGATAGCAGCTCAGTAAGCACCATGAAGCCTGGATTCGATCAGATAGTGTTATATCATAAACACAAGTCGTGAAGCCCAGATCACGACCGGATAACAGCTCAGCAAGTTATTATGAAGCCTGGATTACGACCAGAAAGCAATACAAGACCATGAAGCCTGGATTACGACCAGATAATGGTAGAAGATGTTGTGAAGACTGGATTACAACCAGATAGCAACCAAGAGTACTACGAAGCCTGGATTTCGACCAGATAGTGGTATGATACATCGTGAAGCCTGGATTACGACCAGATAGCGTTAAGGGACACTGTGAAGCTTGGATTACGACCAAATAACAGTTTACCCAGCCAGTTAGTATGAAGCCCGGATTCGACTGGATACTAGTAAACCCAACAGTCAAAGGGAAGCCCGGATGCGACCGGATAACCTCCTGATTTATTCTGAAGCCTGGATTTCAACCATATAGTGGTATAACACATCGTGAAGCCTGGATTATGACCAGATAGCGGTACAAGGCACTGTGAAGCTTGGATTCCGACCAAATAGCAGTTTACATGGACAGTTACTAAGAAGCCCAGAGCCGACCGGATATTAGTGTGCCCTAAATTCAAGTTGAAGCCCAGATGCGACCGGATAACCACTTGTTTTGTTCTGAAGCCTGGATTTCGACCAGATAAGAAGTGAGGTATTGCAAAGCCTGGATTACGACCGGATAGCAAGTTTAATCTCATCTCCCCAGTAAGTCACTGTAAATCCTGGATTACGACCAGATAGCAGTCGGTCTTATCACTATGAAGCCTAGGTTATAACCAGATAGTAGTTCACTCTCACCTCTTCAACAGAGATGATTCCTCAATAGAATAACGGACGACCGAAGCTCCTAAAATTCAACTGAGACGATTCCCCAGTAGAATAACGGACGACCGAAGCTCCTAAAGTTCTATTTCTCCTAAGACAAAGAACAACATTCCCCAGCGGAATCTCCCTCAACAACAGGTATACAAGCTCTCACTAAGGAATCTCTTACGCGGTCGGCACGCCTTCGGATGGAATCTTTAAGCCCATCTCCCATCATCAATCTCCAAATGGCATCTGTAAGCCCATTCCCAACATCACAAGACAAATACTACTTCATGCGAGTGCAAATTTCTGGGCACTCTAGTGTTCAATCATCTCCCACCTTCGGATCACGAAAGGCCTGAACGCCAATCTATATCCTCAGGTTTAAGAAGATTGAACAGGGGAAAATGTTGTACCCCAAAATTTTCCCTCCCATATTCCTCAAGACATGTCAAGAATCATCTCCAAGTTGTTCAAGATGGCTCAAGAGTTGGACAGTCAAATCACCTCCTAAGGCAGTCAATTCAAAATTAGGGTTTTGTGTTGCATCAAAGTCATCCCATCCAAATGGTCTCAAATTCTCCCCAATGTCCTAATATGTTCTCAAGTTCATCCATGTCAAATTTCAAGCCTTGCAGAGAAAGTTTGGTCAGTCAATTGCTCAAGAAGTCCAAAAATCGATTGTGCTAGGGCAAAAGTCAACTGTGACCTAAATACAGTCAAACCTCAATATTTTTTGCCAACATTCTCATTTTGAAAGATAATTAATCATTTTATCAAGGGTTTATCATTATTCATCAAGGATTGCTCAAAATTCATCAAGATTCAAAAGTTGCTAAATTAGGGTTTTGCAGGAAAAGTCAACTCAACTTTGACCAAGCATAACTTTCTCATACTTTATGAGAAATGACCCATACAAAGCTCATTTTGAATAGGATGCAATTACCTACAATCCATCTTCACACCCCAAGATCAATAAATTCTCTCACAAGAAGTTACAAATTTGGACATTATAGGTCATTTTTAAAAGTCAACAAAAACACATTTTTTTCCAAAGCTTATAACTTGAGCATGGAATATCAAAATGAGATGCGACCAAAAGGGTTGGTTAGAGAAAATCTCAAGGTTTCTAAAAAGTCAAAGAACACTTCCAAAAGTTCAAAATTGAAGAAGTTATTCATTGTTGAAGTTGGGCATTTTTCCAAAATTGCCAAAAGTCAACTATCCTCAAAACTCCAATTTTTGACAAAAGGCCCCACTTTTTTTCACTTGATTTGATCTTGTCACACCACACACGTGTCCTATCTTCAATTTCATGACCAATCATTTATTTTTCTATTTTATTTGATTATTATTGATTTAATTCATTTTAAATCAATATTAATTCAAATAAAATCCAAAAATTAATGGAATGAGATTTTTTTGATCATTACATCTCTTCATTACCAAGATACACCTAATCAAATTCGTATCAAGCATTGTTGTGCACAAAATATCAGATTTGGTACAATTTTGGAAACTTTATCAATGGTGATCATATCAAATCCCAAACCTTGAATGCACATGGATTGAAAGCCCAACTCTTGACCTAATTCATTCCCTTATACACACATAAGCTAGGCATACAAAGAATACGAGCTAAGAACTGTAAAAATGGCCAGACAAACTTTGAAAAAAAGCTTGAAAAAGTGGAATCTGAAAACGATCTTAGGGCTCGATTCAAAGCAAAAACTTGACACTAATCTCTTGCTGGACGTCTGCTGAAGCGATTGGAATCAAAACCAAGTCCTAAAACCTCCTAAATCGCGCTGTAAGTATCCACGAATGTGGCCCTGTACACGAAAACATAACTCCTCATTCTTGCGTCTTTTTGACAAAGCATTAGCATATTCTTGTTCCTTGTATGATTTCTAAGCTCTTTGCAATATTCGATTTTGTTTTCATAGCCTGTATTGTAATGCCCGAACCTAGGGTTTTCTTGTTTTGTTTTTAGGCGTTTGCTTTGCAGGTAAAATTAGGACTAATAATGGATATAGAGATGATCAGGAAGGAGAGACGAAGCGAACCATGGCTTTGGATTGCATTTCTATAGCCTAGAGTGGATTTTAGGACGAATCTAGGGATTCTGCTGCAGATAAAATCTGCAGGTAAAAATCCTGGTTTTTCAACGAAGAAGACGAAGCGTGTCTTCTTCCCATTGGTCCTTTTAAATTTCGCGCTTGTTTTTTTTTATTGCCAGGCATATTAATTTGTTTTGAATATAATATTTGTTTGGTATCCCAATAACAAAAGAACGCGTTGGTTGAGTTGGCAAGCAGGCTAGTGCATGATCCATTGGGACCTGGGTTTGAATCCCAGGTCCCCCAAAACTTTGTTGCATTTTATTTTCAGGAAATTCCATGCAGCGCCCAAAGCAGGGCTCACCATATGCCCTTGTCCAGATACTTGCCAAGTGGCTTTAGATCAGATCCATTGGTCAAAACTGCAAGCTTATCATATACTCAAGTCAACAAGCATGCATTGGATGGGAAAAGTCAAACGAGGTTGGGACGTTTTGGGCCTCTGAAATTGCAAATCACACCTCCTCTTGGGCCCAACACCCATTTGGTTATCCTTTTCTTTTATTTATTTTATTATTTATTTACTAATTATTATTATTATTTAAATTAACTAACTAAATCATTTTTTTAATAAAACCAGAAAACATAAAAAAATATCATTTTTTTAATTTCATTATTTTTATTTTGGTAAATAAACATTAATCAATTTAGTTTTTAATTAGGTATAACTTTAATATTCTTTGTAATAAATTAAAATTAATTTAGAATTAGGCTTTTAATAATTTTAATAATTTTTTATTTTTCATTTCCTTAAATATTAAAAACCCAAAAATATATTTTTTTATTTTTTATTTAATTAATTAATTAACTTAGATTTAGTTTCCATTTAATTCAAAATAACAAAAAAAAACATGCTTTCTTTAATAAAAAAAGGGTCAAAACCCTAAAAAATGCGCCGATCTAATTTTCTCGCACGTGTCTTATTTTTATTCAATATTGTAATTGCTTCCAGTATGTAATAGTTTCAATAGGACTTTTAATTATTTATCGCTTTCTTTTATTTTCCGCAATTTAAATTAAAGGGTTTGTCTTTGGCGATGTAAATACCCGACGCCTTGTAATAGTTTAGATTTACTTTCCACAAATTTAATTTCCGCAACTATTAACTGTTAGATGTTTGATAAATAAGCAATGCATGACAAGATCAATCTTTAACCTAAAATCAATATAGCTCACTCATGACATGTACAGATAAAATTAACCGAACTAACACACTTGCACATGCCACTCTTAGGGTACACCTCACTTGGTTGCCTCGAACGTGGTCATTGAGTATAAGAAGTTTTAGAGGTCGCCCTCTTGTCCAAAGATCATAAGTTTCCTCGAAACGGTTGCCTCGGAAAAAATGATCTAAGACATTAGGGTTATCACTAAGGCATCCTAACATTGCTTTAGTGACCACACGTCCCTTAATCGAATTGACCCGAAAACTCCAACGACGATGCTACCTACTCCTCAATAGTGGGATAGCATTATCTAAAGGACATTAGCACAGTTTAATTCCTTTTTCGAGTAGGTAGATGGTTCTTAAGTACTTGCTCTCTTAAAAAACAAAACAAAACTTTTCGCACTTACACTCTCTTCAAAACAAAAACTCTTTTCAAACCCACAAACACAAAGAAAAGCAAACTTTTGAAAACACAATGAGCAAGTACCTAAGAGCCCGTGGATAACCATGGATAGAAAGGGTGCTAGCACCTTCCCTTTCTATAATCTACCTCCCGAACCCGAGAAATATCTCAAAAAGGAATTTTTCTGTGCTTTTGTCCTTTCCTTGTTGGATAAAATAAAAGACGGTGGCGACTCTTGCTCACCGCGACATTTTGCGAAAACAAACGCAAACGCGAACCAGCATTCCAAAACAGTCAGTTCTCATTCCCACCGATCACACACCTCATTCATTCACTCTATGATACAATTTCTCCTATAAATATAGTGCCTAATATACTTTTTTTGCATCAACAATCATCTCACTCTCTGATACAAACTCTTTCACTGTCTTATACAATTTCAACTATGGCTCTTCTCACAATGGGTGATTCTCACAGAGGCACAAGAGACAATATTACAGCATTTGTAAGTTTTTATAAATTCTCAAATATTCTTGTATACTAATATATTTTTTATAAAATTATTATTGATTTAGTCATCTTATAGACTCTTACACTTTTTACATTTTGAATTTAGGATACTAAAAGATTTAGAATTCGCTCACACAACTACATTGCTCCCGACCCGTTGGTCATGCCCTATCTCGAATATGCGGGTTTTAGAAATGTTATAAAATCTCAAACTGCACGATTAATTCCAAGTTTATACTTGCAATTTTGGAAAGGTGGAGACTCGAGACACACACATTTCATCAACCAATAGGTGAATGTACCGTCACACTAGAGGATGTGTACATGTTATTGGGTCTCCCTATCGATGGTAAGGCAGTTAACGGGTCGGTTCAACAACCCAATTCTCTATGCGAGGAATTGTTGGGCAAAGATATGGTATAAGGTAGTGGTACTAGAGGCCAAGGTATATTACTAACTGAACTCAAAAAATATTATGCGACTCTTGAGTTGAATGAAAATGCGTCCGAGCTAGCAAGAGTAATAAAAGCTATAAATTATATGATAATACTATTTGGAAGCTTGTTATTTCCCAAAAGTACATGGAATAGTGTAAATTTTATGTATTTAAGTTTGCTTAGGAACTTTGAAAAAACAAGAAAGCATAGTTGGGGTTCTGCTATTTTAGCCCATCTATACAGTTCTTTGTGTAAAAATACAACAAGGAAAAATGTACTTTTTATGGATGCGCTTTCTTACTCCAAGCCTGGGGTTAATGGAGAATGGAGTCCCTAAACCCCGTCAACAACAACGCATTCATTTTCCCATACACAACAAAGTAAGTCAAGAACTTAAATCATTTATTATTCATCCTTTCACCAAATATATGTTTAAAATAAACTATTTTACAACTCCTTTAGGTACTGCGTGACGGGTATGTATTACGGCAAGAATCCAAGATTCAATGTCGCTCTATATCGTAATCTATTGGATCACCTTGTCCCAGATGATGTATGTGGTACCTTTGAACTTTTCTACTTTTAAATTATTTATTTTTTACGTTTTCATTATGTTGATTTAATTTTATCCACAGTTTATCTAGAGACCATATTTGGGTTTGGACCATGAACTAAACCCCGAGGATGCAGCAGCTTGGACTGCAAAAACTGCAATCATACGGTTCAACATTATGTAGATGCACCACAACGACCGTGTCAAGATGCATTTCAGAATGTATCAAGAGATATCGTGCGATCTAACTTCTTTGTCTCCCTGGCATCTCAAAAGAGTCGACGTCCAATGTGGTCTTACTAATTGGAAAGATTTTGCTCCAGAATGGTGTAAGATGTGGCATAGGCGTCACCAACATGTCTTGTAATTCCCTATTTTTCTCAACTAGAATAATATGCGACACACGAATCAATATTTTTCTTGGTACAGATCGATTAGTAACCCAGAAATGCACGTGTCTCATCCGAGGTATTTGGTTGACCCACGAACACAATGGGCACAAATCTCAAATCCCCAACAACAAACCCAACATACATCAACCTCCCACCAACCACCCCGACGATACAAATCCACAATCATCCAACCACAATCACTATTTCAATACGAATATACCCATATGCCCCACACCCAACCACAATCATCACCTCAATACCAATACCCCTATATGCCCCACACCCAACCACAATCTCAATCGAAATACCAATACACCCACATGTCCCACACACACAATTCTAGTCTTCTCCATATCTCAATGTGGGCCCCTCATCATCTCACCTTAGTCCTAATCCGGGATTTTCCGAAGAATATGACCCAACCGACCCAACTTACCATCAACCACCACATCACCATAGCAGCCAACAGTCGCGATACCAAACACCCCAAGATTCATTTCCTTTTTACCCCCTTACTCAGACGACCAGTATTATAGACCATTCATGGAACCCCATCCCCACCAAGACGATCAAACTTTGAGGGCATGGGTAACCAACTGTACGAAAGCGGATCTTCCAGATATGGTGATCTGATCGATTTCATGGATCCTGAACGCATTGACTTCGTTGGGCCATCAACCCAACTGCAGCAGGAGAATCGACGAAACCCACCACGAGATAGGCGAGGACGCGAATGCAGAACCATGGGTCATTACCGAGTTTCAGGAGACCCACTAATTAATTTGTATGGTTTTTTCATTATGTAATCGTTTTTTGTTAATGAAAAGTCGAAGTTTCATGAAGCTATATCGTTTACTTATTGTCTCGCATTTAAAATAGAAAGTAAGAAAAATTACACATCAATTGCACCTAGGCGCCATCTCACTTGGCGCCTCCTCCTTAGTTTTAGGTGTACGTGTCAACTCAGTTGGCTCCTCCATTGTGGAATTTTCTGAAACATGATTATTTACGTAATTTTCCTCAAAACATAATTATTTATGTATTTTTTTTAATACTTGATTATTGCTAAAAAAAAATTCCTATTTTTTCTTTATTTTCTCTAAATTAGAATTATTTAAGTTGATAGATTTAATATTAAGTTTCCTACTAATTAGGAAAGCTTGTTACTCAGTTGTGTATATAAATACATTTTTATTCTCCTCTAAGTGCAATAATAGTTTTATTTTCACATGATGTTGATTTTACATCCTATAATATCAGAGTCTGATTTCACTTTTATATTTTATTTAAAATAATTCAAGTAAAACGGATAAAATCTTCAACCAAAAAAAAAAGATTGATATGGCCATTAATAGAGGAGGTAGAGTAAAAACCCAAATGTCAGCCTAGACAAGATCAAAACATGACATAGTAATGATAAAAGGGAAAGTCAAACATTTTTGTTTGAAAAAGTTACAAATGTCCATGAACCAACTTTATTAAAGATGATAAAGGGGAATTGAGTATGTTCTTAATTCAGTTTTTAAAAAAGTTTAGTCCATGTTTAGTTTTGGTTTGAAATAAGTTAATGAATTGTTATAAAATTGCTTTTATTTTATTTGAAAGTAAATTAAATGTAAAGTAATTTATGTTTTAATATATTTAAAAAATATATATGTAGAACAATAAAAGAACTATAAATTTAAATTTCTAAGTTTACTAAAATCAGTTATAAAGAAAAGTTTTTATATTAAAAAAATAAAATATTAAAATCAATGGTACCTGTGCACCCTTTAGGATCAATTATCAATTCTCTAAATATAAAAAAATAAACTTATACTTAAATAAATCAACTCTAAAAATTAATTTTAAAATTAAAAGCTCTATTTTTAACTTCGAATTAGAATATTAGTTATGGAGACAAAATCAAGTATATTTTAGAATAAACAAATATGCGAAAAATAATTATATTTCTCTAAAATTAATTATGATTTCTGTAAAATGAAACTAAATATACTAATTAATCTTTTTGGTTGCACTATAGGAAAATTAAAAAAAAATAATTAATTAAACTCATAAAACTGATTTTAGTACATTTGAGTGATCTTTAATGACATTAATTTCAAATTTGAATATTTGATTGGTATCTTTTGACTCTAAGCTTAACTTTTTAACTTCATTTTTATTATTAAATTATTTTAATGTATTAAAATATTCTCTATTTTAAAATGAATCTCAATTTAAGTAAAAATATATTTTATAATAAGCGTTATTTTTAGTTTCACTGTAATATTAGTTATGTCTTCTAACTTCATCATTTAATTATAATACCATGTAGATTACACTTCTTTTCTTTTTACGGGAGATTAAACTTAAAACATAGTAATATTATTTTGCATTTATAATTATGAAAAACACATTAATAAGTAGTAATAATAATAATGTTAATAAACTTTCTATTTTCATCTTCTAAGTGTTAGAATTTATTTAGATTTAATTAGATATTAATTTATATTTAGAAATATCTTTTAGATTGTTTATGTTAGAAGATATAAATCTTAAATCTTCTTATATCTTTGTAAAAGATATATTTTAGATTTAATTTGTGTGTATGAATAGTCTAGTGAAGTAGGTTATTGTAATTCATTGTAAATCCTTATTTTTGAAGCTATCAGTAAATATTTCTTTTGTCTTTTATCTTTCTTGTGCTCCAACAATTGGTATCTAGAGCTCCGGTTTGAAATCCACGGGAAAAGAAGTATTGTGATTAAGAATTACAATATTCTGATTCTGGGAGTTTTGAGAAAACATTGATTTAGAAAATTCTGCGTAAATTGCACAAGGTAGAAGATGAACGGAAACGGTGGCGATATTCATTCCAAGCTTCCAGTATTTGATGGCAAAAACTGGAATCGTTGGAAGATCCAAATGCGCGTGTTATTTGGCTCTCAAGATGTGTTAGAACTTGTTAATGATGGCTATAATCTGTTAGAAACAGATGCAACAGAGGACCAGAAGATAGCACAGAAGGCGCTAAGGAAGAAAGATCAGAAAGTGTTGTTCTACATCCATCAATGTGTGGATGTGAATGTGTTTGAGAAGATTGTTGATTCTGAAACAGCAAAGGCTGCGTGGGACACACTGGTCAGATGTTACGGTGGTGACGCATCAGTGAAGAAGGTGAAGCTTCAGTCTCTCAGAAAGCAATATGAGAATCTCAACATGAAGGACAACGAGAAGGTTTCTGAATACACCTCTAGAGTGATTCTGATCACTAATGAGATGAAAGTTTGTGGAGAAACTCTGTCTGAACAAATAACTATTGAGAAGATCTTGAGATCTTTAACTTCTCAGTTTGATTACATTGTTGTAGCAATTGAACATTCCAAACATCTGAGCACCATGAGAGTTGAAGAGCTGCAAAGTAGTCTAGAGGCGCATGAGTTGCGTATGGCTGCAAGAACTTCTGAGAGGGAAGTAGAGCAGCAAGCTCTGAAGGTAACTTCTGGTAAGAAGCATCAGAAGCTGACTTGGTCAGAAGCCAGGAAGAAAACTAATGGTGGTCAAAAGTCAGAAGCTTCAAATTCTGATAGGCAGAAGAATGTCCAGAAGGGAAAGGAGAAGTCTGACAAGAAGAATGTTCAGTGTTACTGTTGCAAGAACTTTGGTCACTATGCCAAAGATTGCTGGTCCAACAAAGAAAGTAAGTCAGAAGAAGCAAATATAGCAAGAGTAGAGTCTTATGGTGAACCTGTGCTATTGTTGGCTTCTGAACCTGATTATCTGAATTCATCAGAATGGTGGTATATGGACACAGGGTGTTCAAACTATCTTACTGGAAATAAGAAGTGGTTGATTGATTTTGACTCTGGGAATAGTACAAAGATCAGATGTGCTGATGATAAATACCTCAATGCAGAAGGTATGAGAAATTTCAGAATCATTCTAAACAATGGGAAAGCAGCAGTGATCCAGAATGTTTGGTATGTACCTGGCATGAAAAGCAATCTGATGAGTGTGGTACAATTGGTTGAGAAAGGTTTTTCAGTTACCATGAAGGACAATCTTCTGAAGTTGTATGACTGTAATCAGAAGCTGATTATGGATTCAGAATAGGGAAGGAACAGAACATTCAAGGTGAATGTTAGAACTGCAGACTCTGAATGTCTTAGTTCAACAAGTGTTGTCAAGGAGAGTGAGTTGTGGCACAAACGATTTGGTCATCTGAATTTCAGAAGTTTAGGGCATCTGAAATCAAAGAATCTGGTATATGGAATTCCTACAATCGAGAAGCCTGAAAAGTCATGCAAGGTGTGCATGGAAGGGAAGAAACCAAGATTACCCTTTGCATCAGAAGTAGCTCCAAGAGCAAAACATGCCTTGGGAGTAGTACATTCTGATGTGTGCGGTCTGTTTCCAGTAGCATCGACTGGAGAGAATAAATATTGTGTCATTTTTTGATGAGTTCACCAGAATGACATGGGTATTTCTCATAAAGTTCAAACACGAGGTATTTGATGAATTCAAAAAGTTCAGACTAAAGGTTGAGAATCAGAGTGGCCAGACTCTGAAGATTCTTAGAACTGATGATGATGGTGAGTATAACTCTACAAAATTCAGAAGTTTCTGTGAGGAGAATGGAATTGAGAACGAGGTTACTGCTCCCTATACTCTTCAACACAATGGTCTTGCTGAAAGAAGAAATCATACTTTGCTAGATATGGTGAGAAGCATGCTGAAAGAGAAGAAGCTTTCTCATACTCTGTGGGGAGAAGTTGTTGCAACTGCATGTTATGTGCTCAACAGATGTCCAACAAAGAAATTAAAGGAAATAGTTCTTATTCAGAAGTGGACTGGAGATAACCAAAGTATTAGTCATCTGAATGTATTTGGTTCTGCATGTTACAAACATGTCCCAAAAGCCAGAAGACAGAAGATGGATGATAGAAGTAAAGTGATGTTGCTGGTGGGGTATCACAATACGGGTTCGTACAAACTTTATTGTCCCGAAACTAACAAAATTGAGTTCAATAGAGACGTCATTATAGAGAAATCAGAAGTTTGGAATTGGGAAAAGTCTCGTCCTGACTCTGATGACAGAACTTCTGAAGAAAGGTCAGAAATACATGTTTGTGAAGCTGGTAAAGACTCTGACTCTGAAGAAGATACAGAAGGAGAAGATGATTTTGACTCTGACTCTGATGGTGATCCAGACTCTGAAGACAGTCAAGGTTCTGGAGAAAGTCCAATTTCTGAAGCAAGTTCTTCTGAAGGGGAAAGTTCTGGTGTCCAAAGTTCTGAAGGTCCAGTTCAGAGGAAACAAAGAGTCAGAAGCATCCCAAGAAGATTTACAGAGTTTGACATGTTGCAAGACACTAAAGTAGACTCTGAAGGAGAAGTTATTCAGTGTGCAATGTTAGTAGAATTTGAACCCGTGAGTACGGAAGAAGCTCTTAAGCAGCAAGTTTGGTTACAGACCATGAAAGAAAAACTTGGTGCTATAGAGAGAAACAAGACTTGGAAGTCTACAGAACTTCCAAAAGGCAAGAAAGCCATCAACGTCAGATGAGTTTTCAAGAAAAAGCTAAAGCCATATGGATCAATTGGAAAACACAAAGCGAGATTAGTAGCAAGAGGCTTTCTACAGAAGTCTGGGCTGGATTACTTTGAAGTGTTTGCACCTGTGGCGAGACATGAAACAATCAGACTAGTGATTGCAATAACTGCTAACAGGAATTGGCCTCTGATGCATTTAGATGTAAAATCTGCATTTCTGAATGGTCCATTACAAGAAGAGGTGTATGTCTCACAACCTCCTGGATTTGAGAAGAAAAATCAGGAAGGGATGGTGTTCAAATTACACAAAGCTTTGTATGGATTGAAGCAAGCGCCCAAAGCTTGGAATTTGAAAATTGATTCGTTTTTTAAGGAACAGGGATTTCAGAAATGTGAGATGGAGTATGGTATTTATGTTCAGCACACTTCAGAAGGTAATATGATTCTGGTCTGTTTATACGTTGATGACATATTACTCACAGGAAGTTTTGAACAAGAGATAGTTGAGTTTAAGAAAGTTCTGATGAATGCATTTGAGATGACAAATCTTAGAAAAATGAGTTTTTTTCTAGGGATAGAATTTATGTACTCTGAGAAATGAATCATTTTACATCAGATGAAGTATGAACTAGGGCTTCTGAAGAGATTTGAGCTAGAAAATTGCAAGGTTGCTATCACACCTGCTGATACGAATCAGAAGTTGGATTCTGATTCTGATGGAGAGGATGTGGATGCTACAACCTTCAAACAGATGGTTGATTCTCTAAGGTATTTGTGTAATACCAGACCTGATATTTGTTATGCAGTTGGAATGTTTAGTAGATTTATGAGCAAACCGAAGTGGTCCCATTACCAAGCTGCAGTCAGGATTCTGAGGTATGTGAAGGGAACTCTGAAATATGGAGTGTTATTTTCGTCTGGAAGAAAGATCGAATCAGAACTTCTGAGTTATTCTGATTCTGATTGGTGTCGAGATAGAGTTGACAAAAAGAATTACTTTTGGGTACTTATTCAAATTTTGGGAGGTCATATTTCTTGGTGTTCCAAGAAGAAACCTGTTGTTGCTCTGCCAACCTGTGAAGCTGAATATATTGCAGGTGCTCTGACTGCATGTCAAGCTGTGTGGATTATGAACTTGCTGAAAGATCTGAAGATTGAGGTAAATAAACCTCTGAAGCTGATGATTGATAACAAGTTTGCAATCAATCTTACCAAGAATCCAGTGTTGCATGGGAGAAGCAAACATATTGAGATCAAGTATCATTTTCTGAGGAATCAAGTTCAGAATGAAATAATAGAGGTTGTGCACTGTAGCACCTAGAAGCAGCTGACAGATGTTCTGACAAAGGCTATCAAAACTGATCAATTTCTTGGATTAAGGGATGAAATTGACGTTGTCAGTTTTGGGTAAATATAAATTAAGGGATGGTGTTAGAATTTATTTAGATTTAATTAGATATTAATTTATATTTAAAAATATCTTTTAGATTGTTTATATCTTTGTTAGAAGATATAAATCTTGGATTTTCTTATATCTTTGTAGAAGATATATTTTACATTTAATTTGTGTGTATAAATAATCTAGTGACATAAGTTATTGTAATTCATTGTAAATATTTATTTTTGAAGCTATCAATAAATATTTTTTTTGTCTTTTATCTTTCTTGTGCTCCGACACTAAACCACAGAAAAATGATAAATATTTTAGAGCTGATTTCATGAACTTTTATTGTCGGGTTCAAAATAGATTCATTGTACATACTTGAATTTTGAAATAATGAAACTGATTAGTTTAGTTTCAAAGGAAGGTCTGTGATGTTTCTGTCCCATTGCAGTCATTGTTTTTATCCTCGACTAATTAATTTTGGATCCATATCGCTGTTGATTGTTTTTCATAAAGATTCTATCTATCCACTATTATTATTAGTTTCTGGATAAAAAGTAAATAGTACTCCGTACTACAATTCTGTGAAAAGTGGCATATCAATGAGGAAAGTGTGTCAGAAAACAGCTATCATCAATTTGGATAATAATAGGTCATTTCTTCTCTCTCTCATTTCAAAAATTTCCACTTTTTTTTGTTCTTTATCTCATTTTTATTTGGATTAAATACTTGAATATTAAAATATAAATGATAAAACATTGTTATTTTTTGTATTTATTTTTATGAAATGGTTGAGGGAATTGAGGAACTGCAATGGCACGTGATGGCCAGTAGGAATGAAGAGAAATTATCATAGTACTGGTAAATACAGCAAAGGCGATAAGGGAAATTTATTAAATAAAATAATGAAAATGACATTTAGTGACTAGAATTATTCCAACAAGAAGCTTTGAAAGAAGACATTTATTGTAAATTCAAAGTGGTCTGAGCTAAGCTCTGAAGATTCTTTTACCAATGACTAATTCATTGAATCTTATGATGTCATTTCTGAACTGTGACTATTATTTTTTTTTTAAAATTTTCCTTTAATTTCTTATCTAATGAATGTTACATCTTTCAGAAATATTTATAAACAATAAAAATAATTTTTATATTTTATTAAGAAATTTAATTAAATATAATAATTTTTTAGATTTTAGTAAAAATATTAATTAAATTTATTATAATATTTTCTTTATTAAAATTAATGGAGTGTTAGAAAATCAAATGGAAGGGTATATTAAAAATTACATCATTAAATAATTTAGTACTAATTAATTTTTACTTATAATAGTGATCAAAAATTGAAGTATTTTTGTTGCTTATAAATGTGTCTGAATAATGTATATATTAATTTCTTAAAAATTACTTCTCCGTTTTAAAATGAGTATCGTTTTAACTATTAAAATTTATTTCAAAATAATATCATTTTCACCTTTCAATACAGAAATTATTACTATTTTTCCAATTATATTATATAATTATTATACTTTACACTACGATTAATTTAGTAAAAGTGCAATGTTCTATAACAATAGTATTACATTCTTTAATATATGTGTAAAAACTTTAAATGACATTCATTTTGAAATGAATGAAGTATTTCGTTAGTCAAATTAATTTTTATCGTTAAAATTTTCTAAAAATTTTAATTTCATCCACATGATATAACAACAAGACATATATAGCTGAATCAACACGTATACTAAAAAATTAATATTTTATTTAAACGATAAGATTTTATTTTTGGAGATTAAAAATCTCTACAAATTGTTAAAATTTTGTAAAAAAAAAAATATAACGTAAAGTTCTAAAAAAAGGTTATCTTATTATTGAAACTTTTATAAATTATATACATAACCACCACACAAAAAATACTTACAATAACTTCATTTTCATATCACAGTACAAAACATTATTACTTACATCTAATCTATATATAGTATAAAGATTGTGTGACTTTAGTTTAGTTTACTTTGGAATATACATTAAAAATCCAAATTTAACATAAATAATAATTGCAATAGCTCTCTACAAAGGAAATTCAATACAAGACAAATATAAATAAATCAAAAATGAAAATGACATCACTTCATCATCTTTCATAAATTCATCCCACTATTTTTTTCATTTCTCTCAAACGATTCATCATCCTTTTAAACTCTACAATAAAAAAAAAGAAGGCAAAAATCGATGATTCCAAATCTAAAAAGATTGATTTTTTTTAAAGAAAGAAAATCCTAAAATCCAAAAGAGATTAAATTTATCATTGAATTATTGGGTAGCATTGAAAACGAAAATGAAATTAGGCATAATTCTAAAACATGAAATAACTCTCAAATTTGAAAATTAGGATACAAAATCAATTTCACGAAAACATTAGACTCCACTCATTTGGATTCATCAAATTAGAGCGGATTGAAATTGTTGTTGAAAAAGTCAACGAAATCAAATTTTAGAAAGAATTCGAAGAAGAAGTGAAAAAAATGGTGACTAGGGTTTGAAGATGAGAGAAGAAATTACTTCATTCATTATTTGTTTCATTTTTTTTCAATTTTAATCTATATAAAATAAAATAATTATATATCATCTATTGAAATATCAGCTGAACTACCATACATATACTACTGTACAAAATTTGATGAAATTTAAAAGACGGAATTGATATGATTAAAAGAATGACATTTAAAGAACTTAAAATATTTATTAAATATGAGATTGAAATAAAATTTTAAATTAAATTAAAGTACTTTAAGCGCTAATTTTATGGGATTCTTAAGAAATTAAGTAGTAGTAGTATTTAAGTTATGTGTTTCTATTAGGGGTGGCACAATTATTTTATGGGAGGTGACCTACCATATTTTCAAACATGTTATATGTTGCGTTTTTTTCCACAACTAATATCGAGCCTATTGCACCGCGTAATTTAATTTAGAGGTTAATTATGAAATTTAGTAGTTTCAGTCATCTCCCATAAATTGTTATTTTACATTATTAAGAAGACGTTTGTTTTAAGAATTCGTAAAAAAAATTTAAGAATAAATTGTCTGAAAATAAAAATATGAAGATTTAATTTGTGGATATTTTTTTAAATATTTACTTGACATATAATTGAATGTTCTTTAAAAAATGAATAATTATATATATTTTTTTATAAATTATGTGAAATTTTATGGAAATGAGTATTCTCACTTTCTTTTCATAAAAATAAAATCATATAAATTATGAAAGTTATAGATGTTATTTGATTCCAAGAAATTTTTATTCCTAAAAATAATTTATTTTCAAACTTATAACAAACATGAAAATAACTATTTTTCTAACTATATATTTAAGGAATATATTTTTTAGATTTAAAACAAACATCCCTAAAGTTATTTATGAAAATTAAAGGGATTGACATTTAAATTTTAGTTATCAATTTTCACTTATTTACGAAATTAATTTTTAGAATAAAATTATTAGAATTAATTTAGATTTTATAATTAATTAGATATTAATTTATATTTAGGAATATCTTTTAGATTGTTTATATCTTTGTTAGAAGATATATATATCTTAGATCTTCTTATATCTTTGTTAGAAGATATATTTTAGATTTAATTTTGTGTATAAATAGCCTAGTGAAGTAGGTTATTATAATTCATTATAAATTCTTATTTTGTAGTTGTCAGTGAATATTCCTTTTGTCTTTTATCTTTCTTGTACATCAATAATTGGTATCAGAGCTCCCACTACTAAAACAATGACATTTGAGAAAAGGTTTTTACATCAGGTATCAAAATATATGATGTAAAAAATAAAATTAAAAACATTTTACATCATGTATTTATTTGCAATGATATAAATAATATGAAAAAAATATTGTTCGCTATCTATTACATCGGGCCATGTAATCCACCGATGTAAAAGGTTTTGTGAAAAAAACATGGTGGCATTTTTGTAAATAAGAAACACGGTGGCAGAATTGTAAATAAAAAACTGGCAAGATATTACATCGGAGCTTATTAAAACCGATGTAAAAAGTCCACGGGCAGAATGGTAATATAAAAAATATATTAAAAACCTTACATCGGGGCATACTAAAAACCGATGTAAAAAAACACCAACGCTCGAACCTTACATCGGGCCATTCTTTTAACCGGTGTAAAAAACTACCTTACATCGGGCCTTCTGTAAACCGATGTAAAAAACATCAGCCCAGAACCTTGCATCGGGCCAATCTAAAAACTGATGTAAAAACATTAACACAGAAAAAAACTAAAAAAGAAAACCATTAAACACGTTACATACTGTAACGTTTTATTTCTTCTTTCTATTTCATAAACATCACCATCATCATTGTTTTTCTCTTCATATCTCATCATCCCTTTTAATAAATAAACGGAGAAAGAGAAAAATAAGTTGAGAGTAAGAAGAAGGCGGACGGACGAACCAGGCGGCCGGAGTGGTGGTTCACGGTTGAGACCGGCGGTCGGCACGGTGGCGCAACCGCAAACCTTGTTTTTTTTCAATTTTTTAACTTTTCTTGTTCGTATTGATACTCTCTTTTCAAATTCCAAACTAATTTTTCGAAAACAATTACCAAAAAGAGTAGATCTATAAAAAATTTTTGAAAGATTTTTAGTTCACAACAACATCAAACATCACAGAACAAGAGATTAGAGAAAGATTCCGGTAACATGGAAGGATGAGCAACCTTTTGAAGGTGAAAAGGTGATGAATGGAGCGGTCTGAGGGGCTGACGGCGGAGGAGGTTTTCGGTGAGGCTTAGGGGCGGCGGAGGAGTGTTTTTCAGCGACGGTTCCAAGCAGTTGCTCAGGTAAGAGTGAGTTTTTTCTTTGTGATTTTGGTTCCGAGTTCTTATATTTTTCAGTGTCTGAATCCCTTCAATCAGTGCTAAATGAATCTTTATATAGAACTTTGGTTAGGGCTTCGTGTGAATTTCAATGTATTTGACTGATTACTTTTACCCTAAAATATAGTTTTCTTAATAGTGATTGACCAAGCTACTTAGCACAATTACATTTCAAGAACTCAAAACCAAACTCAAGGTTCTTTCTTGAAAATCTCCTGCTCTTGTGGGGGAGTTTTTGAAGTATATCAATAGAAGACAGGTTTGAGGCTAATAAAATAAAAGGTCAGAGTATTTATCAATTGTATTGGGAAAACTAACAGAAGCAAATACAAGTTATTAAATGCCATACCGTTTAATTTTTCAGTTTAACTTTACTTGTATAAATTCAATGTACTTGCAACTGTAATAACAAGAAATTCAATTAATGAAAAGATCAGCATCAGAAATGGTGAGTTTCTTCTAATAATATAGTAAAACTAATACTAATGACTACTTTGCATATAATGCTCTCAATTCTCAAATCCTCCGCTCTAGTTTCAATGCATTGATCCATTATGCATGGTTTTTTACAATAAGTTGTTTTCTATAATTTAGGTATGTTAAAAGCCGAAACAATGATCAATTGAGGAATAAGAAGGACATGAGCTCAACAAGTCACCGTAAGCCTGAAGATGAGGTCAAAAATACTTCTCCAATTGTACCATGTGGTCTTGTAGCTTGGAGTTTATTCAATGATACATATAGCTTCTCCATCAATGGAATGAATTTAAGGGTGAGCAAGAGTGGCATATCTTGGAAGAGTGATATATCTTGGAAGAGTGGGGGAGTACCTGCAAGACACTCTGATGTTAAAGTAAGCTCCAGAGTGAACAAGCAAGCAAGTGAGTCAGAAGTGTTCAATACTTGACCCTCTCGAAAGAGATGGTATTTATAGCCCCTAATGCTGGGTCAAGGTCTCCTCATTGGACTGGTCAAGCAGGCCCAACATGGAGACTGTCAGGTCCTATGTGAGTAGTGGGGACCCGCACGTGCTCCCCGACCTGGATGACTTCCTCCACAAGATCAGAAGGATATGGATGTGATCTTTTTAGGGTCATTAAGACTTCGTGATACTTGGAGATGTTGATAGTCAGTCCTACGAGGTGGATGTTCGTGAGGTACTCCTGCTCGTCGTGGGTGCTTCCACCAATCGTGAGGTCGTGTGTCAGGATCTATCTTGGTCGAGGAGAGAATTGGAGTGTGACCTCGAGGTCCTCATGACCGGCGGTGATCTTCATAAGAGTGACTGGGTTTATCCTCGTTCGGTGAGGATGTCTCCTCACAGAGAGTGGAAGTTGTTGCCCGACGCAGTCGAGGGAAGAACTGGCCAGCATACCTCGAACGACATAGTTGGATTGGGCCTCGTATGGGGTTGGACCAAGGGCAGGCCCAATCCAGAACAGGAGCCTCTCAAGTCATTGCTCCTGATGAAGGAGTTATGACTTAATGTCCGGATTTCTCTTTCGCAAGGTAAGCTGCTCGATGTGGAGCTTCCGTTGAATTTTAACGGAGGAGGTCGTCTGTATATCGTTTACCCAAGCAGAGTTCGAAAAGGATTCGAGGTGGAATCATTTTAACTGTTTCTAGACTCGCCGGGAGGAGATAGTGCACCTGTCACACACGTGGTGTGACCTTTGGGATAACAATGATGGGCTAGGGAATATGGGCCATCATTAACTGAGCACGTAGGTGTCGAGGAGAAAGGCGGCTTGTGAGCTTCCCGACGCGATGTTTTGCATTCCACATCAGCCCTATAAATAGCGCTTCTAGGCCCATTATTCCCTTTTATATTTTCGCGCTCTCCACTCTCACTGTTGTCAATGTCGTGCTGCTCTCTGCAACCGCTGAAACCGCCGCACAGTCCGCCGTGTATTCCTTATCTACTGTCGTTGTTCTTCATTTATTCTTCTTCAAGTAAGTATTTTTTCCGTGATACTCTGTATGTAGATTGGTTTTGATGATGTTTTAGTAGTAAGACTTTGCAACTGGGGTTTTGCCCGAGGGATCCATGCTTTTAGGGGTATAATCCATGATTATGCCTGGGAGATTCATCTTCTCATCGATACTGAGATAAATCTTCCCCATGGTCTCCCTATGTTCCCGCGAAACCCATGAGTTTTGCACATAGAATTGTTGCGATCCCCGATGAATTCATGAGTTTGGTTGACAAATTCATGAGTTTGGTCAGAAAATTCATACTCTACCCGCCACACTCTTCCCGTGCCCGGTGTATTCATGAAAAATGTTCGTCGTTACGATTGTTGTGTGATCTTACAAGACTGGGATGATTTTCATAGGCCAGTCGAGGGACATGTATTTCCCCTTTCTGGAGAATAACTGTCGACTTGGTTTGGGCGTTGCTTAGCCTCTTCATCTGCATCATGGAAAGGTGGATATGGATTTGCTGTTGAATTCACCAGTTTCCTCTACTTTACAGGTAAATGGCTGACACTCCCGAATCGTCAGAGAATATGAACAATGAGGAGACTAGTTGTGATACGGTGGCAGAACTGACTGTTATATATTGGTTTTGCGTTTGTGTTTGCAAATGTCGCGATAAGCAAGAGTCGCCACCGACTTTTCTTTTATCCAACAAAGGAAAGGGTGAAAAGAACAGAAAAAAAACCTTTTCAAGAGTTTTCTGAGTAAGGGGGGTAGATTATGGAAAGGGAAGGTGTTAGCACCCTTTTCATCCGTAGTTTTCTACGGACTCTTAGAAGTTTGCTCATTTTAAAAATACCTTTGTGCTTTGTGTTTGAAAATGTTTTAAAAACACCTTAGTACAGTGAACTTTGTAATGTTTCTCGGGATAATGGAGAAAGTATACAAAGTGTTTTGAAATGTCTTTTGAAAAGTAGTTTTTGTCTAAGTGTAAAATGTTTTGAGCAGACTTCTAACATCTATCTACTTTTATACTCGAAAAAGGGCCGTTCTTTTCCTTCTATCCTTTAGACTGTGTTATCCTACTATTAGTGAGTAGGTATCCCTATCGTCAGATATTGAGGGATAATCGAAGGGACGTTTTTACAATCACAAAGGAAACTTGTGGAGACGCTTTAGCAATTTTCTTTTAGGGACTAGATCATTTACCAAAAGGCAAATGTAGGGTCATCGAGGGACTATGATCTTTTTTGATTTATGGTTCTTTACTAAAGCGTTCCTGCCTCATGACTGTTTTATTTAAAGGCAACCAAAGTGGGAGATACCTTAGAGGTGCGCATGTGCAAGTGTTTGATTTCATTTTATTTAATCTTTGCACATTTAGGGTTTTCTACTGTTTTAATCATTTACTCTTTCCATTCAATCCTATGATCATTCATATAACAGTTAACAGTAGTGAAAAATAAAATGCGAGAATCTTAAACCTAGCTATTACAAGGCTTTAGGGAGGGGGTTACATATCCAAACTTGGGATTCAACAGTAAATAAAAGCAGTAAAATAAATCCTAGTTAAAAACTATTACAAACCCATAATCAGATACAATAATTGGAAAAATAAATAAGTAAACGTGTGCGAGGAATGACACGAGAATAGATTAAATATCCTATAGAATCTACTTAATTAAAGAAAATATTTTTGTATTTTCATTTAAGAAAATAAAGTAAAATTGAATTTTGCAAATTAGTCCTAATTTCTAATTAATTTTAATTAAGGAAAATAAATCAAGTTACCCTAATTAAATTAATTTATTTTTAAACAAAATTAATTTTAATAAAAAGAAATATAATTCTAACATTTTTTTTGTGGTTTCTTAATTTTATGATTTAATTAAAAAATGGTTTTTTTTAAGACAATTAGAATAAATAATTAAAATAATAAAAAAAGTAATAAAGAAATTAAAGCAAAAAATAAAATGGGTCTGCTAGGAATAGCAATCTGGGGGGTGTTATTATGAATTTGCAAAGCCCAAAATTGATGGCCCTTCTGCCTGTGCATGGTCCAATGGGGATCACCTTTGGAGGATCTACCATGCTCTTAGCTGGCTGTATGTTGGATCTGATCAGTGGATGATCCAAGGTATGAAATTTTGAGGTGTATGGTGAAATCCTGGCTATGAAGCACGTTGGATCTGAAACAAGAAAATCAAAAAATATGAAAAATGTATGGACCTGGGATCGAACCCAGGTCCTTCCTCTCACACGCGTTTGCCTTTACCACCTGTGCTGAATTGTTAGTCATGAATATATTTAAACAAATAAAATATAATATAAACAAGCTATTATGCCCAGAAATGCGCACAAATTCAAATCTCCCAATGGGAGTCTGCCACCTAATTGTCTTCTCCCTGTAACTGTCGCCTTAGGGACTGGGCTTTTACCTACAGACAGATTCGTCACTATAGGCTATAGTGACAGTTCTTGTGCATGGCTACAAACTCGTAAAACTAAAAAATGCAGCACAAGCAAAATAAATACCAACCAAGGGCATGGATCGATAAGAAATAATCCCCTGAGCACGAATAGACCCTTAATTTGGCCTAATTTTTCCTCTAACCAGGGTTCCCCAAATTGGAGCTCTGGAACCCTAGCCATGGTAGATGCCCGTACCTGCACTCAAACTCCAATCAAAGTATTCCAGCATGTTGTAAACATGATAACAAGCATAGATATATAATCAAAACATGTTTATGATGCCAGAATCAAAGAAATCAAAATTGAGAGGATGTGAAAACCGTGATGAAGGGTGGGCGCGATTCTGCAGGTTTCAAGCCTTAGGAATGCTTGCAATGGCTTCAGAGGCTCTCCAGGAGTATGTTTTGATACTTGTTTAGGACTGAAACAAGCTGGAAATGGAAATTCGAGTTTGATAACTTTAGTATTTTTTTGCAAATTGGACAGGGGTTCTCCAGGTCATGTATATATGTTTGATGTTTGCCACAAGCTTGTTTATATAGAGAATGATGAGAGGACACAAAAATGCCATGTTTGTAACAGCTATGGACAAGCTTTTGAATGCCATGAATGTCCATTTGTAACCTTGGCCAAAGTTAAGGGATTTTGTCCATTTTCAAATTTTAATGTACCTAGACTGAACTGGCCTTGCTGCACACAAAAATTGGGGCCTCTCCATGTACCAAACCAAGCCCAAATGATAATGGCCCATATACTTTGCAATAATCTTGATTTATTTGATTTTTAATTAAATAAAATTAATATAAAATTAATATAAAATACAAATAAAATACAAATAAAATAAATACTAAGCAAAAATGGTCCTAGGGATCCTCTATGGTCTTAGAAATATGTTTGAAGTTCAAAAACTTGAGCCATTGCCTTAAAAATTCAAATTTGCCCAATGCATATTTCTTGAAATTTCCCAAATTTTCCCAACTTGGGCAAGCCATAACTTGATCAATTTTTATCTCATGATTATGATCTTGTACTTTTTGGAAAGCCTAAGATGTCTAATTCAATCCTCTTTTGAACAATTTTTCTTTTGAAGATGTTATCTTGATGTTAAAGGTCTTGGAAAAAAGTGGCTTTTATTGACTTTCTAAAAATGACCTGTAATGTATGAACTTGTATCTTTAAAATGGTAAATTTCTTGGACTTGAGGGCTGAAGTGAAGTTGTAGGTAATTGGACTCTATTCAAAATGAGATTTGGTTGGAAAATTTTTGATAAATTATGAGAAAGTTATGTTTGGTCAAAGTTTGCTTGACTTTTCCTATAGAAACCCTAATTTGCTGTTTTTGACTTTTGATGAATCAGGAGAATTTCTTGAGGAATAATGATCAACCCTTGATCAAATTTTGGATATCACTTCAAAATATTGATGTTGACCAAAAATCTTGAAGTTTGACTGTATATAGGTCACAGTTGACTTTTGACCTAGCACAGTTGATTTTCCAATACTTGAGCAATTGTCTGAGCAAACTTATTGAGCAAAGCATGAAACTTGACATGGATGATCTTGAGGACATATTAGGACCATGGGAAGAATTTGAGACCATTGGAGCTTGAACATCTTGATGAAAATGGAAACCCTAGTTGGGGGTTCATTGCCTTAGTAGGAGAATTGTCTGGTCAATCCTTGGTCAACCTTGAGCAATTGAGAACCTCTAGGGGTATGTCTTGTATGAAAATGAGAGGGAAAATTTTGGGAAACAACACCAGTGTAGCCGAGGAGGGCGCCAATTTGGTCGAAACAATCGACGGTCCTGCTTTGGATTGGGTTGGTGCAGAGCCCCGAGGAATAGCCTCGATATTTAGTCACACCAGGAGGCAAGCCTATACTGACGTCGAGTATGGAGGCGACCAGGAAGGTTTTCAAAGGAACTTCAAAATCATGAGGCCAATGTAAGATGCTCGCATATGCTCAGAGTTCACCCAATATGCCTTCCCTATGTATGAGGTCGTATTCAAAGACCTGGGACTTCGACTTCCCTTCAACGACTTCCAAATGGGGGTGTTCAATCACTTGAACTTGGCACCCTCTCAGCTTCATCCCAATGTTATTGCCTTCATCTGGGCATTCAAACTTACTTGCCGGTTCCTGAGGATCGGGGCGACCATTCCCCTGTTCTTCAGGGTTTTTCATCTACAATGGCAGTTCCGAAGAGGGAAACACAGCTGGGTATCCTTCAAACAATCGAAGAGGTTGTTCAGGATATATATGGATTTTGTCTACGACTTTAAGGACATGTGGTAGTCTTGCAACCCTTTACCCAAACAACCTTGGATGCCCTATTCGACCCGACTTCCGTTGTGGACGAGGATGGTGAACCATGCTACGATGCTGAGGGTAATCTGAAGATCGGGGGAATCTCGAAGTTTCCAATCTACTGGTGTTCGGCCCTCTATGACCATGGTCCAGGAAACTACCACACTTCCACTGGCGGTATGAGTGCCAAAGACGAAGAGGCATATGGCATCCTCAATCGATTCATCGATGGTTTCTTCCCCGCCAGGTGGGTCACGAGGGAAGGACACGACATCCTTGATGAATACGTCGAGCCAACATTCGAAGCATGCCCGATCAACACCAAGGTGCTCGTTGAGTGTCGATCTTATGGACAGGTTGTGGATCTTTTAGGTTTTTGCTTGATTCTTATGTTTTTACTTGCCTCCTTGTTTTGTTTTCCCGAGGCTGACCCGAGGATACTTTTTTGTTTTTGTAGGAAATATGGCGGAACGCCGCGAGAGGTTATTGAAGTTGGCCCAAGAGAAGAAAATCCACAAGAGGTTGGTGAAGCCGCACCAGCCTACACACATGGGCTCAATTTATGAGCCGGCCAAGGAAGAATCTAGTGGGTCGTCGGGGACCCGCGTGGCCGACCACAAGTTGCTGCGTTGGGCAGGAAAAGAAGTCGCCCGATAGATGGGACTGCTGATGCAACCGAAGGGGCCACTGCTCGAGCCTTCAGCCTCCCGCCTTGCTTTGTGGAGAAGTATTTCTTTGAGCGTTTCCCCTTAACAGTGTCTGACAGCGAGTCCGATATCATAAGGCGCCTCGACGACGAAGGTCAAAGGAAGCATTTGGCTTCCAGTATGGTCAGGGTTATGAAGATGGCGAAGATGGTCGTGGTCCTCGCGGGTGAAGGGGCCAGCTCCTCTGGTCGAGCCAGGGAACTAGGTTCAGAAAACGTGACTCTTCAAACAAAGACACAGAAGCTAAAGACCGCCCTTGAACGGAGTGAAGAGATGTTTCGGGAACAGGCTGATGCTCTGGCGGGGGAGAAGGAGAGAGCTGACAAAGCCCTCGAGGAAAGGGAAAGCCTCTAACTCAACAGAGAGTTATGGGAGCGAGAGGGGGCGGTTGGAGAGGGAAGTTGCTGATCTGAGAGCTACTATAGCGCCCGCGGAGGACGAGCCCGAGAGTGTAACTGATTTGCGCACTCACGCAGATTTCGTTGCCATGATTCAGATCCTCGAGTGTAACTGTGACTATTATTATTTTTGGTTAAATTTGACTTTAATTTCTTATCTAACATCTTTCATACATATTTATAAATAATAAAAATAATTTTTAATATTTTATTAAGAAATTTAATTAAGTATAATTAATTTTTTAAATTTTAGTAAAAATATTAATTAAATTTATTATAATATTTTCTTTATTAAAATTATCAGAGTGTTAGAAAATCAAATAAAAGGGTATATTAAGAATTACATTATTAAATAATTTAGTAATAATTGACTTTTGCTTATAACAGTGACTAAGAATTGAAGTATTTTTGTTGCTTATAAATGTGTTTGAATGATGTATATATTAATTTTTTTTAAATTACTCATCCGTTTCAAAATAAGTGTCCTTTTAATTATTAAAATTTATTTCAAAATGAATATCATTCTCACATTTCAATGCAGAAATGATTATCATTTTTTCAATTATATCATATAATTATTACACTTTACACTTAATTTAGTAAAAGTGCAATGTTCTATAATAATATTATTATATTCTTTAATATGCGTGTAAAAATCTTAAACGACACTCATTTTAAAATAGGTAAAATATTTTGTTAATCAAATTAGTTTTTATCGTTAAATTCTAAAAAAATTTAATTTCATCTGCGTGATATAACAATAAGACATATAGCCGAGTCAACATATATACTAAAAAGTTAATATTTTATTTAAACTATAAGATTTTATTTTTGGAAATTAAAAATCCTTACAAATTTTGTAAAAATTTATAAAAGTTTCAATAATAAAATAACCTTTTTTTAGAAGTTTATATATATATATATATATATATATATATATATATATATATATATATATATATATATATATATATATATATATATATATATATATATATATATATATATATATATATATATATATATATATATATATATATATATATATATATATATATATATATATATATATATATATATATATATATATATATATATATATATATATATATATATATATATATATATATCGTAAACTTCTAAAAAATAAAAGTTTTTCTTATTATTGAAATTTTTATAAATTATATACATAACCATCACAAAAAAAACTATCAAATAAACTATACAATAACTTCATTTTTATATCACAGTACAAAACATTATTACTTTCATCTATATGTAGTATAAAGATTGTGTGAGTTTAGTTTAGTTTACTTTGGAATATACATTAAAAATCCAAATTTAACATAAATAAATAATACATAATGCAATAGCTCTCTACAAAGGAAATTCAATATAAGACAAGTATAAATAAACCAAAAATAAAAATGACATCACTTCATCATCTTTCATAAATTCATTTCACCATGTTTTTCATTTCTTTCAACCAATTCATCATCCTTTTAAGCTCTACAATAAATAAATAAAAGCAAAAATCTATGATTCCAAATCTAAAAAGATTGATTTTTTTTCAACAAAGAAAACTCTAAAATCCAAAAAAGATTAAATTTATCATTGAATTATTGGATAGCATTGAAAACTAAAATGAAATTAGGCATAACTTCGAAATTTGAACTAACTCTGAAATCTAAAATAGATCTAAGATCTGAAAATCAGTGTACAAAATCAATCTCATCAAAATATTAGACTCCATTCATTTAAACTCATCAAACTAGAGCAGATTGAGATTGTTGTTGAAAAAGTCAACAAAATTAAGTTTTAGAAAAATATAGAAGAAAAAGTGAGAGAGGTGATGGCTAGGATCTGAAGGTGAGAAAATAAATTGCTTCATTTATTGTTTGTTTCAGTTTTTTTCAATTGTAAATCAATATAAAATAAAATAATTTTATATCATCTTATTGAAATATCAGCTGAACTGCCACACATACATTACTAAACGGAATTTGATAAAATTTAAAAGGCAGAATTGATATGATTAAAAGAATGACATTTAAAAAACTTAAAATATTTATTAAATATGAAATTAAAATAAAACCTTAAATTAAATTAAAGTACTTTAAGCGCTAATTTTATGGGATTCTTAAGAAATTAAGTAGTAGTATTTAAGTTATGTGTTTCTATTAGGGGCGGCACAATTATTTTATGGGAGGTGAGCTACCATATTTTCAAATATGTTATATGTTGCGTTTTTTTTCACAACTAATATCGAACCTATTGCAAGCTTAATTTAATTTTGAGGTTAATTATGAAATTTAGTAGTTTCAGTCCTCTTTCATAAATTGTTATTTTATATTATTAAAAAGACGTTTGTTTCAAGGATTCTTAAAAGATTTTTAAGAATAAATTATTTGGAAATAAAAATATAAAAATTTAATTCTTGGATATTTTTTAAATATTTATTTGACATATAATTAGATATTTTTTGGAAAATGGATAGTTATATTCTTTTTCAAAAAAATCATGTGAAATTTCATGAGAATGAGTATACTCACTTTCTTTTCATGAAAATAAACCATATTAATTATGAAAGTTATAGATGTTATTTGATTCTAAGAAATTTTTATTTCTAAAAATAATTTATTTTCAAACTTATAATAAACACGAGGATAACTATTGTTCCAACTATATATTTCAGAAATATAGATTTGAAACAAACATCCCTAAAGTTATTTATGAAAATTAAAGGGATTGACATTTAAATTTTAGTTATCAATTTTTACTTATTTATGAAATTAATTTTTAGATTAAAATTATTAATTTTGATAATTTTATCAAATTTTTAAATAAAAAAAATGTAATGTGACGCATTTGATTTATTGTAACAAAAATTCTAATAAAATAAAATAAGATGTGAAGTAATTTAAGTGATGTTTATAATTGATTAAGGCAAACTATTTTTTTATTTCGTATGTTAATGTCAAGTTTTATTTTGGTCTCTTAGTTTAAAAAAGTTTATATTAATTTTTTAATTCTTTAAAATATTTTATTTTAATTTTTTTTATCTAATTAACGGTGAATTTAACGATTGATTTCAGAGTTTTTTTGTCGTTAATTAGATAAAAAAATTAAAATAAAATATATTAAAGAGTTAAAAAATCAATATAAATTTTTTTAAATTAAGAGACTGAAGTTTGACGTTAAAATACACACCCAAAAATAATATTTTGCCATTGATTAAATAAGTGTGTTTATATAAATATAAGTCATATAATGATATTTATTCATATTTTCTCATTGTTACTTGTAAATTATATCACAATTTTTAAATTAAAAAATATTAAAGAGAGACTAGAACTAATTAATTTTTAAATGGGACAACCAATCCATGAGCGGCTAAAAATAAGAGAGGAAAATTTTATTTAAATCATATTATTTTAAATAAATATTTTTAACAAAATATATTATTTTTATTAGATTTAAATATTTCAAAATATAATATATAAATTGCTAATATCAAATTTACTCTTTCAAACAAAATTATTTTCATTTGGTGGTTCTTTTAAAGCATATTTTCATCTCTTTTTTTATTTAAATTAATATTTTTTATATTTGATTTTACTTTTTGGTTGTTTTTGTGATTTTAAACTAAGAAATGTGATGTTGTTTTGTTTACATCTAATTGCAGTGTTCTTTTTAATCAGATAGAAGGATAAATTTAGATATTCAATTAAAAATAAAAAATGAGTTAATATGTTTGTAATTGTTTTAAATATTTTTAATTTTGTTTTTAATTTTTGAAAATATTTTTTAAAAGAATAGTTCTATTAAAAATTTTCCTCCACACTTTTTTTTTTCTCGTAAATTTAGTGACATTTTTATAAATTAGTGACAAAATTAGAGACAATTAATGATAATTTATTATTTAATGATTAAATTAATGATAATTTTAGCAACAATTTTCATATTAAAAATCAAAAATATATAAATGAAAATTTTTAGAAATCAATCTTTAAATAAAAATATTTTGAATGATTAAAAAAAATTGAGATATTTAGAAGACCACCAACATACTTATTCTACAAAAAGTTTGTGTGTATGGTTCATATATAACTATAATTTTATTTGATAATTTTTTATTTTATAGAATTAATTTAGATATCGAAAGTTTGTTAATAGATTTAATTATTTTTAATTTGAATAACCATCATTATTTAATCAATAACAATACTCACTTAAGCGGATTTAATATTATTTATATCAGATAATTAAAATGAACTAATGAAGAGATATATTAACAAAAAATACACTTATTCTAGAATATTCTATTTTGTTTGAAATTGAGACATTTATTATGACTAGATTGAGTAGCTTAGGGTGCCGACAATTACAATGCTAGCTAAGTGACGAAGCTGACGACATTGTACTTTTGTTTTTATTGACAAAGTGATGACTTTGTACTTTCTTCTTCCATTTATCATTAACTTCCATTTAAATGATCATAATTAACCTCTAAATTAAATTAAGCGGTGCAATAGGTTCGATATTAGTTGTGAAAAAAAATGCAAATGATCATAATTTCCATTATTTTATATAATCATTTTCAATATTTTTGTTTGCCATCGGGTATTCAGAAATTAACATATTTATATCTTGTTTAATTGATTTTTTTAGGTATAATTAAATCATTTTTGTTAGGGACTAAGTTCAGAGTTAACCTAACGTCAGATATGACCCAACTTATCTTTATGTTGAGGATGATTTAAATAATTATCCAATCAATTAAGGTATAATCTGAAGACATATTTTTAACGCGCCCTTCATCCGAAGGTACGTCATCAACGTGTTCCGCACATTTCAGTGCTGTTACAACCTTCGTAATAAGCACGACCAATCCACTGCCCACGAAGTTCAGGACAGTTGACCCAGAATGATGAGCATGTGCTGATCATCCTCACTCACGTGAGAATCCTGACAATCATCTATTGTGGACATGAATATTTAACCCATAATGGAGGTCATTGACCCAGCGCTGGAGGCTCTATAAATACTTCTCATACGAGAGAGTCAGGTAGATTATTCATAACTGTTACACATTCTTACCTCACGCTTCTTTTGACTTTAGCATCGGAGTGCATTGCATGTAAATCTCCCCCTTTGAGGAGCATTTTGGACCAACATACAATTGGATCGGCCACAAATCTCTTTCTGATCCGATAAGATCAGTGGCGCCGTCTGTGGCAACTATTGTTTCCCCATCTTCTTTCCCTCTAAAACAAAAGATCAAAACAAAGAGCTAAAAATCGATCACGGTTGGTCTCAAAGACAAGAATGGAACTTTGGACACCGTCCTCTCCCCTGCCCGAAATGACAACGACGACCATGAGATCCCTCAGTTGGAAGAGGAAGACATCACCCCAACGAGAAGGGATGGACCCACGACTTCCCTTTCTCCGAGGATGCCTGGGAAGATCTTGCATTGTACGTTAAAACTCGTAGGAATCAAGAGACCCTAGAGCCAGCACTAGAGGCATTTCAACCGATTTCTGTGCCGCCCAACGTCGATCTGACGATGGCTTCTCTTTTCACAACAATCAACTAAACGAACTCGTTGATCCATCTCCAAAATCAAAGGATTGGGTTGCTCGAGAGGGATCGTCGTTCATGTTCTTCTATGCAGAGACACCAGTGGTACGAACCTGAAGTCCGTCTCCGCGACAACCAAGCCTTTGCCTGCCACTAGAGAGGCAACAATTTGTGGTGACCAAGAAGCGCAATCGGACCCCTTCCCACGGGGAGCGACGCCCCTCGGTCATCAATAAAATTCGAGCAGGAGGTCGAACAGAGAACCATCATTCACCTCTCTGAGGGTCGAAAGCTCGTTCATAAAACTCAGCTCCGCGTCACGATGGTAGTCCCAGACGAGAGAGACACAGATAATCCCCACAACCATCACCAATTTTGAGCGACGGAGATGGCCCTAGTGGACCATTGTCCCGAGAAATCATGGATACACCCATCCCCGTCATACTGGAAAAACTTCCCAATTTAGGGGCGTACGACGGAACAACTGATCCAGATGACCACCTCGAGAACATTGATGTTTTCCTCGACTATCACAATGTCAGCGGCACCGTCAGGTGCAGATTATTCCCCACTACTCTATGAAAGGGTGCCATGACATGGTACAACATCCTCGCAGAGGATTCCATCACTTCCTAGAAAGACCTGAGGAAGCAATTCTCGAGGCACTTCACTGGCTCTTGACGCCATCCTAAGACTTAAACGATGCTCGAAGCAACCATTCACGAAAAAGACGAACCTCTTCGAGCCTACATTGAGAGATTCAATCGAGAAGTCGTCCAGGTCTCCGTCATCGACGATATGAATAAATACTTGCTCGAACGGGGTTCGCACCCCCGCTGCGACTTCGCCAAAGCAGTTGGCATCGAGACACCCGCTTTCTCTAGGCCCTCCTCTTCCAAGCCCAAGCTTACATCCGATATGAGGAAAAGGAGGCCGCCAACACTACTTGAGATTTACAGTGACATGAGAGTGCCCGAATTTCTAGACAGGAGGATCTAATACCTCGCCGAGGAGTTGAGAAAAGAAAGGAAGATAAGCCTCGCGAGCCTTGAGAGCATAAGGGACCTGCTGACCGCTTCTCCGATTACACCCTTTCAGTCGCCTCTTGCGAGCGCATTTTGTCTGAGTGCACAAACTCGGAATTCTGCCAGGCCAGAGTATGATGCCCGAAACAAACGCCCCCTAAAGTTCAACGTGGACAAGACCAAATACTTTTGTTTCTACAAAAGCTACAGGCACGTCACCGAAGACTTCATCCACCTCAAGGACGCAATTGAGATCCTCATTAGGGACGGGAATTTGAAGCAATACCAGAAAAAGGAAGTTCCTTGGCAAGAGGCTCAAGAACCAAAGAGGGTCGAGGAGGAAATTCCATCCTCTGACGATGCCAATATCTAAATCGCCATGAGCATTTCTTGACCAGAGGTCTTCTTCATCCCCGAGGGGTACAACTTCCCCATTTACACTGCCAGGCACAACCCATGGGAGTCCTTCCCCTCCGCCACGATCATATCCGGTGAGGGATTCAACAACCTCACCGTAGGTTCGGTGAAACAGAAATTAGAGGAGCTTATTGATACGAGTTAGAGCCAGAAAGCTACCCTTAAGAAATATTGGGGAAGCTCAAATCCAATCACATTCTGTCAAGAAAGAGCTTCCCGATGGATCCCCCAACTTCAACATCCCTCTGCTCGTGGGAGTGCGAATGAAGAACTTCGATGTATGTTGCATTTTGGTCGATCAGGGAAGCTCAATCATATAATGTACTCTCACCTGTTCAAGACTCTACAGCTGGATGAAACACATCTGACACCATAGGTGGGATTTTATCTGCATGGCTTCAACGGCACGACCATAAGACCATGAGGCTATGTCGAGCTGATCGTCACCTTCGGCTCAGCCGAACTTCCAGAGTAGTCGAAACCCAATTTTTGGTGATAGACTATCCATCTTTGTACCAGTGCATCCTGGGAAGATATACTATGACCGAATTGATCGTCATGCCTTCCATGGTCCACCTAAATATGAAGTACCACACCCCTAAGGGCTTTATCACCACCCTCTACGGGGACATGCTTTGAAGCAGTCACAAAGGGGAAGAACTCCATCAACACGTCCATCTAGGATTGTTGACAAGCCTGCTCGATGATTCCTTGCATCGACTCGATCGATCTCGAAAACTGCTTCACCAAATACGATTTAAAGATATAGAAGAAGAAAGAGCGAAAATCATGGCTGACAACACCAGAAGATAGCGAGAAGCCTCTCCGTCCTATGTGCCCCATCCCAGATGGCGAGTTTGAAGTCATCCTTCTCGGCAATGACCTAAACAAAGGAGTAAAGATTGGCACAAGCCTCCCCGACCTGGAGAGGAAGCAGCTGAAATCCTGCTTGAGAGAAAATGTAGATTTGTTTGCATGGAGTGCGACCGAGATTCCCAGACTGGATCCCGAGGTTGCATGCCACCAATTGACCATAGATCCTGCCGCTAGGGCTGTAGTACAACATAGGAAGTCTTCTGAAAAAGTGGAGGTTGCTGAAAAAGAACTCTTAGAGGCAAATTTTATTTTTGAAGTCCAGTACACAACCTTGCTATCAAATGTTGTACTCGTTAAAAAATCTAATGGAAAATGGAGGATGTGTGTTGATTATACTGATCTTAACAGGGCTTGCCCTAAAGATGCTTACTCGTTATCAAACATAGATAGATTGGTCGATAACTCTTCTATATTTAATTTATTATCGTTTATGGACGTGTACTTAGGGTACAACCAGATCCCCATGCCGAGGACTGAAAAAAATACACGACCTTTACGACCAAATCAGACAACTACTACTATAACTTAATTCCCTTCAGACTAAAGAACGTCGGTGCTACATACCAGCAGATGATGAACAAAGTTTTCCAACATGAGATTGGAAACATGCTTGAAGTATACATGGACGACATGATCGTGAAATCCAAGAGGAGTCCGATCATACGCTCCACTTAAAGAGAGTCTTCGACTGGACAAGGAAATGCAAGATAAGATTTATAATACGGTGGGAGAACTGACTTGTTTTGCATTTTAACGCAAATGTCGCGGATAGCAAGAGTCACCACCGACTTTTCTTTTATCCAATAAGGAAAGGGTGAAAAGAACAGGAAAGACCTTGAAGATTTTGAGTTCGGGGGGTAAGTTATGAAAAGGGAAGGTGTTAGCACCCTTTTCATCCGTAGTTATCTACGGGCTCTTAATAGCTATCTCACTTTTGAAAATTTTGCTTTGTGTGTGTGATTTGAAAAATATTTTGAAAATGCCCATGTAAGGTGAACTTTGTAATGGTTCTTGTATCGGTCCTCACGAACGCGTACAAAGTGTTTGAAAATATTTGTTTTTGAAAGTGCAATGTGAGAAATGTTTTGTTTAGGAATATTTGTGAGCAAGCGATTAAAAGTATCTACCCACTCAAGGTCATTCTTATACTTTTCCTTCACCTTTAGATAGTGTTATCCATACCATTAGTTAGTAGGAAGGCCTATCGTTGGATGTGAAGGGACATGCGTAGGGTTATCGTATAATCATCGAAGTCAACTTGTAAGGACGCATTAGAAATTTCGTAAGGGACTAGATCATTTATCAAAAGGAAACATCAAAGGGTCATCGAGGGACTATGATCTTTCATTCGAAGGACTTTGCTAAAGCATCCCCACATTCGAGGGACATGATTGTTTTATTCCAAAGGCAACAAGAGAGGTTACCCTAGAGGTGCGAGTGTGCGAGTGTATTGTATTCAATTATTTTATCTTTGGATTTAGGTTTTTTTCTATCGTTATTTTTATCTTGCCATACAACCCTAATTACTAAGCAGTAGTGTAATACGGTGGGAGAACTGACTGTTATACTGGTTTTGCGTTTGTATTCGCAAATGCTATGGTAAGCAAAGATCGCCATCGACTTTTCTTTTATCCAACAAAGAAAAGGGTGAAAAGAACAGAAAAAGACCTTTTGAGATTATTTCTGAGTAAGGGGGTAGATTATGGAAAGGGAAGGTGTTAGCACCCTTTCCATCTGTAGTTATCTACGGGCTCGTAGATGCTAACTCATTTGAAAATACCTTGTATTTGTGTGTTTGAATAAAAAGTATTTTGAAAAGACGCCTTAGTGCGGCGAACTTTGTAATGTTTCTCGTATTGTTGAGAACGTATACAAAGTGTTTTTGAAAATATTTTTGGAAAGGAGTGTAGGTGTGGAAAATGTTTTTTTTGAGAAAGCATCTAAGAACTATCTATCTACTCGAAAAGGTTTGTTCTTTTCCTCTTTTCTTTTAGGTAGTGTTATCCTACTATCAGTGAGTAGGTAGCACCATCATTGGATGTTTGAGGGACAATCGAGGGTCATCATACAGTCACAAAGGCAACTTGGCAAGATACTCTAGTAATACCCATAAGGTTTTAAGATCATGTACCGAGGCAACATCGAAAGGGTCATTTCATGATCTTTGAACTAAAAGTTTGCCACTAAAATCCCTCACGTTTGAGAGTTGTGACTGTTTTATTTCGAAGGAAACCAAAGTGGGAGTATCCTAGAGGTGCACATGTGCGAGTGCATTGTGTTTCAATTAGTTATCTTTGATGTTATGTTTGCTAACGTTTACTTTTAGTTTTTGTCATGCAATCCTATTAGGCATACATCTAACAGTTCAATATATATACAAGTGTAGAAAATTTAAAGTGCGGAATTTAAATTAACTATTACATGGCTTCGGGGAGGGGGAAATTACAAGTCCAAAACTGGGGGTAAAAACCGTAAAGAAATCCTAATTTTAAACTGTTACAAACCATGGGAAGATACAATATTTCAAAAGTAATAATGTGGAAAATAAAGAACACGCAAAGATTAAGATTGAACGTCTAAAAACCCAAAAAAGTTCTAAGCAAATTAAGACAACTTTTGTTGTTTTTGTTTTGTTTATTTTAAGAAAAATATTTAAATAAAAAAAATTAACTAAACTAGATCTAATCTTAAAGAAAAATATTAATTATTAATAAGAATTAAAATTAATAAAAAGAAAACTAATTCTATATTTCTTTGTATTTAAAAAAGAAAGAATTGAAATTAATTAAATTCTAAATTCTAATTGATTTTATAGTTACAGAAATAAGTCAAAGTAACTAACTAATTGATTCATGAAAATTAAATTTAATAAAAAAAACTAAATCTAAATTTTTGGTGATTTTCTGATTTTACGATTTTTTAATGATTTTTTTTGTTATAAAAAGAAAAAGGAATTAACTAAAACAAAAGAAAATAAATAAGACAAAGGATAATATGGTCCATGTTGCAACAAGCAAATAGGGGGTAAGAATCTGAAAACGTCCAAAGTCCAATAAATCAGAGCCCAGGTATTTACATAGGATCCTGTACGTATGGCCCTTGAAGGATGTATGGTGGGAACGCGCCTTTGAGTCTTTAGATCTGGCTTTAGTTTGGCCTGAAAGTCCCTGCATTTTGAATTACAAAGCTCAAAACTTCTTGATCCCTAACAATGGCATCCTGTGATTTAATCATTTAAACTCACGTGTGATACGTTAAACCTGCTCTAATTATTGCCATAAACATATATGCATGCGTTAGATTTAACAATATATATATTAAGAGATCAAATCCAAGGAAACTATACCAAAATGGTGATGATCATAGTGATCGTTCTAAACATGAAGAGACTCAGTTATGAGTTGGATTTGATTCTTGGATGCCTCAGAGAGGTGATTCGATCACTTGTTTGGATTATTGAGGCTTTGAAATGCAAATATGACTTTGCACTAGTTTGAGATTTTTTTAAAAATTTTGTAGAGCTTTTGTTAGGCAATTTGAGAGATTTTTGAAGAGGTATTTAGTGCTCTTGGCTTATGCTTTTGTTTTGTATTTATAGAGGGATGAAATGATGAGTAAACATGGCAAGAATCCACACATAATGGCCCCCTTTAAAAGCAATATCAAACATATTAAAATACTTCCAAAATTATGAAAAACTTGCCCTTCTTGAGATGAAATTAACTTAGTATTTTTCCTCATGCCTTGCACGAATTCTAAGCCCCAATATCAATCCAAATCACCAGCCCATGTGTCCATACTTTTTATTTATTATTTTATGCAATTTATTTTGTGTTTATTTGAATAAAAACAAAATAAATATGAATAAAATAGAGAAAAAATTAAAATAAAGGTGAGAGTGAATTTAGGGGTCCTTTATTAAGTCATAAACATATTTGAATCCCACAAAACAGGTCTATGAACTTAAAAAATGCATTTTTGCTCAAAGTTGACTTGTTTGTATTTTCACCAATTTTCCCAATTTGTACTAGTCATAACCTGCTCAATTTATATCTTTTGGAAATTATTTTGGACTTTTTAGAAAGCTCAAGATGTCCCCTACAATCTCTATGTTTACCATTTTTGCAATTGGAGAAATCATCTTGATGTAACTTGCCTTGACAAAAGATGCCTTTTTGTTTACTTTTAAAAAGATCTGTAATGTATTTGCTCACATATTTCCAATGATGCATTTTTTTTAACTTGAGGACAAAAGAAAAGTTTTAGGGAATTTAATTTTATTCACAATGAGCTTTGGTTGGGGAAAAATGGATGAAGCATATGAAAGTTATGTTTGGTCAAAGTTTGGTTGACTTTTCCTAGGAAATCCTAATTTTGCACTTATGGATTCTTGATGATTTGAGAGCATTCCTTGAGGAATCATGATCAACCCTTGATAAAATGATGAATATCACTTCCAAATGTTGATGTTGACCGAAAATCTTGAAGTTTGACTGTATGTTGACCATAGTTGACTTTTTGACCAATACAGTTTATTTTTAAACATTTGAGCCATTGATTGAGTAAGCTTGTGATGCAAGGCATGAAACTTGGCATGAGTATTATTGATGATATATTAGGAACCATGGAAATCACTTGAGGCCTTTGAAACCCAAACTTCTTTATGAAAAGTGAAACCCTATTTGGGAGTCCATTGCTTAAGAGGAGAATTTGTCTGGTCAATTCTTAGTCAACCTTGAGCACTTGGGGACCTCTATGAGTATGTCTTGAATAAAATGAGAATTAGATTGGCATGTCTGCCATTTGTAATCTAAAGGTGGAATATGATTGAACACTAGAGTGTCCAGATATTTACACTCGCATGTGCATGAAATAACGTTGTTGGTTGATGATATCGGGAATGGGCTTACAAATGCAATTTGGAGAAGATACTTAAGAGTCGTCAGAGATGAGATTATAGATGCCATCCAAAGTAAATGTTGACTCCAAACTGGAAAAAGTATCAGAATAAATCTACGGTTGATTTTATCTGAGCCATAAGAGGTCTTTGTACCCGACTTCATATGAGAAGTATACTAGAATGAGTTTGTGTCTGATTGTATCAAGTAGTTGTGTTGGGGAGTCTCAGAATGAATCTATGTCGTGATTGTATTTAGAGATGTATTGAGTATGAGTATCAAAATGAATCTATATCTTGATCATATCTAAACTGAAAGATGTATTGAATGAGTATCAGAATGACATTCGTATTTGGAGCGTATCTGAACTGTATCTGAAAGATGTACTGAATGAGTATCAGAATGACATCCGTATTTGGAGCGTATTTGAACTGTATCTGAAATATGTACTAAATGAGTATCAGAATTACATCCGTATTTGGAGCGTATCTGAATTGTATCTGAAAGATGTACTGAATGAGTATCAGAATGGCATCCGTATCTGGATCATATCTAAACCATATTTGAAAGATGTACTGAATGAGTATCAGAATGACATCCGCATTTGGAGCCTATCTGAACGTATCTGAAAGATGTAATGAATGAGTATCAGAATGACATCCGTATTTGGAGCGTATCTGAACTGTATCTGAAAGATGTACTGAATGAGTATCAGAATGACATTCGTATTTGGAGCGTATCTGTACTGTATCTAAAAGATGTACTAAATGAGTATCAGGATGACATCCGTATTTAGAGCGTATCTGAAGTGTATCTAAAAGATGTACTGAATGAGTATCAGAATGGCATCTGTATTTGGAGCGTATCTGAAAGATGTACTGAATGAGTATCAGAATGACATCCGCATTTGGAGCATATCTGAACTGTATCTGAAAGATGTATTGAATGAGTATTAGAATGACATCCGTATTTGGAGCATATCTGAATTGTATCTGAAAGATGTACTAAATGAGTATCAGAATAACATCCGTATTTGAAGTGTATCTGAATTGTATTTGAAAGATGTACTGAATGAGTATCATAATGGCATCCGTATTTGGAGTGTATCTGAACTGTATCTGAAAGATGTACTAGAATGAATATCAAAATGACATCCGTATCTAGAGCGTATCTGAACCATATCGGGAAGATGATAAACTGTTGACAATCTCTATCTTTTTGGGAGCTAACCTGAAAAGATAAAGTTAGTTTTAATGCAATGGCATGATGTAGGTATTGTATTGCGTGATGATGTTCTCAAAATAAACGAGATTGTGCTATATGAGTTTTATATGCATATGCTATGTCATTTGTAAATGATGTATGAATGTGAAATGTTATTGAGGTGCATTTGTAAACTCGGGCATCTTTTTCTGGGAAAAATAAATCCCTGACTGTTGCTGGGGATGAAGAGTATGTGTATATTTGATCTTATAGGAATTGTTTCCACTGTGGATCCATGCTTTCTTGTTCGAGGAAACTCCGCTGGGGAACATTGATTTTTGCTCTTCACTTGAGGAAACTCTGTTGGATCGTGTTAATTCTTGCTTACGGAGAATAGTTTGAGAATATTGGATTTTCATTGTTCTACTGGGGAGTTTATACCCTGACTGGGAATAAAAGAGATGAATAACCTTCCGGCTTACCTGGGGAGTATAAAGTTGACTGACATCTGGTCTGGTTTCCAAGTTCCATAGCAACTCTCCGGGAATAGTGACGACTTCACTGGAGAGAGGGATTTTCCAATGATTTGTGGTAGAAGAACACTCAAGCTGGGGAGTGTCAGAATAAATCCATGCCTTGATTGTATCTGAAGATTTATTGAATGGGTATCAGAATAATATCCATATCTGGACTGTATCTGAAAGATGTACTGAATGAATATCAGAATGATATCCATATCTGGATCGTATCTGAATTGGATCTGGAAGAGAAATCTGGAATGAGTTCAAGAATGAATTTGTGTCTTGATTATATTTGTAATGTATCTAGAACAGAAATCTGGAATGAGTTCCAGAATTAATCTATGTCTTGATTGTATTTGCATTGTATCTAGAAGATAATAAATTGTTTGGGGAAATAAACCATATTGATGGATAAGTACTTTTGCTGAGGAAACACCCTTGTTAAGGAAATGAACTCTGCTGGAGAGCAGAAGTCTGAAGGGGGTTTTACAACCTTGGAGGAACAAGCTCAGCCGGGGAAGAGAAACTCCATGGACTGTATTGATTAAAACTCCGTAGGTTGGTTATATTACCAAGAAGAAGATCATACTCCTTTATCCGCCAGAGCGATCTGCCGGGGAAAAATTGGGAAATGTATGACTTTGTGAAGATTACTTTGTGGAGATAATCTCATGGAATTGGCTCTGTGGGGGTCCGTGGAGACTTGAACATACCTCAACTTCTAGAGCCCTTGGTGAATGCTGATCAGGGCGATAAGACTTCTACTGATAGACAAGTGACGAGATGACGAGACATAGTCGTACACTTTAATCCCTAACTTTTGCCTGGACTGTCCTTTCAGATTTTCAGTCCACCGGGATATCCTTTTTTGCCCAAGCTGCCTTTTCAGGTTTTCAATTTGCCGGGTGTACAATTTTATTTATATATCCCTAATTTTTTCCCGAACTCTTTTGGTTCATCGAGATGCCTTTATTTTTGCCTTGGTCAGTCAACCTAGCGGGTCTTTTTTTCTTCATGCGTAGTATTTTCTGACTATGTCCGTGTTCACAGGGTGCAAAGAATTGTCATTGTCCATAGTAGTAAGTGTTGTAGCACTGTCAGAAAAATGTTTGCTCGATCGTAAGTGATCCTTTACTAGAATTCATGTTCAATGCCTCAAGGGATTCATATGGAGATCTGCCCCTGGCTATTCAGCGCTTTTAAGAGATTTCTCAAATCTTGACAAGACTTCCCCAAGATCAGTAAGACACCATGTCATGCCTCTTATGATTCAGATAGAGGTCTGCCTTTGGCTATTCGGTCCTTTTGAGATATTCCTCGAATCTTGACTCGACTTCCCCCAGATCAGTTAGTTACCATGTCATGCCCCTTGGTTATGGAAGGCCTGTTACTGGAAATGTCTTTCCAACTGAGGTGATTTTGTCCATTGAGAGGATTTCCGTTCATTGATTTTCCATCGTGCGAACTTCTCTGCTGTCGAACGATTAGTCATAGGCAAATAATGGCATTTAAAGAATGCAAAGCTTATGTCTGTCTTGAAGTTTGAAAAATGAATTTTTAGTAAATAAACAGAATTTTGTAAGAATATGAATTCAACTCAGGATTTATAAGAAACCTTACACGAGTCATGATACGTTTTGTAACAGTATGCTTTCGAACTAACCCACACTTCAGTTAGGACTTTTAAGGGTTGTAACATGGCCTGGTTCACAGTTTAAGAAACAAAGGATAAAAGCTCAGACTTTATTTGTATCCAACCCGTTCTTCGTGGTGTTCTTCAGTCCTATATTCAGTTAATTGCGCATTTAGATCCCAATTTAGTCTGAAATATTTTCCTTGATATTCCGGTGATGGTTCGGATACTGAAAGTTTATCTGACAAGGCAGTCATTATTTTTTTTGTAATATTTTTTATTGAGGATTCGTAGTGACCTCTTTTTTGATTTTATTATCCATACCTTTTGCCTGAACTGTTTCTTTTGTGATTACAGTCAACGGGATGCCCCAGTTTTTTTCTTAAGTCTCCTTCATAGGTTTTGACTTAGCGGGATTTTCTTTTAAGAGATAATGACGACATGTTTTAATGATTATGTGGAACCATCATTGTCTTTAGAATAGCATATTCGACACTATTCATCATGTACGCGTGAAAAGCTTGTGATTGAATACACCATTGAATTAACTGAGAAACTACCCTGCCCCAGGTTATGATTAAGGGTTTTAATTTGTGTGTGTTATACCCCAAACTTTCTCTCTCATTTTACTCAAAACATACTCATTGAAATCCTCAACTTGCTCAAGGATGCCCAAGGATTAATCAGACAAATGCTCTCCTAAGACAATGAACCTCAAACTAGGGTTTCCATTTTCATCAAGATGGGTGAAATCAAAAGGTCTAAAATCTTTTCCATGGTCCTAGTATGTTCTCAAGAGCATCCATGTCAAGTCTCATTCCTTGCACAAGAAGTTTGCTCAATCAACTGCTCAAATGCCTGAAAATCAACTGTGTTAGGTCAAAAGTCAATTGTGATCCACATACAGTCAAACTTCAAGATTTTTGGTCAACATCAACATTTTAAAGTGATATCCATAATTTGATCAAGTGTTGATCATGATTTCTCAAGTAATGCTCCTAATTCATCAAAACTCAAAAGTTGTTAAATTAGGGTTCCTATAGGAAAAGTCAACTGATATCCATGTTGTCCCTGCTATTGTGCTCTGAGGCCCAATCCTCAAGATTGCGCATCTACCGCAAGAAACCTCCGCCGATCAATTCAAATACTATATGGCCAGCCTGACTGCTGACAATGGGCTGGGTTTTTCAGATGCAGACTTGACACCGAAAGGGAGAAAGCATAATGATGCTCTGCATGTCTCGATCGAATGCAGGGGCACCACTATGGATCATGTGCTGGTAGATACTGGATCTTCACTGAATGTCCTACTGAAGAAGGCTCTCGACCGACTAGATTGTGAGGGATTGACCTTAAAGCCTAATAACATTATGGTAAGGGCTTTTGATGGGTCAAAGAGAATGGTGCATGGAGAGGTGGACATCCCCGTCAAAGTAGGTTCCCAGACTTTTGAGTCCACTTTCTATGTAATGGACATCCGGCCGTCATACTCTTGTTTGTTGGGTCATCCTTGGATCCATGAAGCTGGGGCTGTTACTTCTACACTGCACCAAATGCCGAAGTATCCAATGAAGGGGAAGATTGTCACTGTACATGGAAAAGAAGAGTATATGGTAAGCCACCTCAACTCCTTCAGGTACATAGAGGTGTGTTGTACCCCAAAATTTTCCCTCTCATTTTATCAATATTTCTCATCACAAGGCTCTTGGAACTCAAGATCAAGCTAGGGTTTGCTCAGCTCAAGACTCCTCCTTGCACTGATGACCTAAATTAGGGTTTGAGTTTGCACAAGGATTTTTGGACCTTCAATGCTCAAATTGACTTTCATACTTCATGTTGGACTCATAAGTTTGCCCATACCAAGTTTCAAGCCTTGGATCAAATTTTTGCCCAGTCAATTGGACAGTTGACCTAGAAATCAGCTGTATTGGGGAAAAAGTCAATTGTGGCCAATTTACAGTCAAACCTCATGAATTTTGACCCATATCAACACTATGAACTCATATGAACCATTTGATCAAGTTTGGACCATAATTCCACAAGAAATTTGATCAGATCACCAAAAGGGCAAAATGGTCATTTTTAGGGTTTTGACTGTACAAAGGCAATTTTTGACTGTTTGACGTAGCCAATGGAAAATAAAGCTCAACCATGGACTCAAAGACTCAATGAAATCATCTTTATTTATTCAACAAGTTCAAAGATCTCAAATGTATGGGATTGACAGATGAATTTTTCAGTCAACTGATCAAAATTTGACTGTACATTGAAAAGTCAAACTTTGACTTTTTGGTCAAAATCAAGTGCCAAGGGTCATTTTTCATCAAGATGTGTCAAATTATGAAACTTATTCATCAAGAAACCCAAAATTGCAAATTAGGGTTTGAAATTGAAAAATTTCATAACTTAGAATTTTTCTAAGTTATGAATTTTTCTTAATTTTTCCTAACTTTGTCCCACATTTTCACCATGATTCAAATGGATTCAAACAAAACTTACAACATGAAAGTTGTAGTACTCCACAAAGTCTACAACTTTGATTAACAAAGTTTTCTCAAAAGAAGCTTGGATCTCAAGTTATGATTTTTGGAACAAGGGTCCCTAAAACTTTTAACTTAGAGAAATTTTGCCCTAGTTTAGGCAGGATTTTTCCCTATCTTCTTGGACATTTTTCACATAGTTCCACTTGGAGTCTAAAGTTTCATTTCAAAGATGGATTATATTGCTTGTTGCAAGCTTTCCAAATTGTCCAAGAACTCCTCAAAAACATTTGTGGTTAGGGAGAATCGAATGCTTGAAGTTGGCAAAAACTCACTTTGTATCCATGACCAATACATGTTCACTCAAGTGGCATTTTCAAACCAGCATGCTTTGTACTAGTTTGCAGGCCTCTAAACCAATTCACACTCCTTAATTGAATGCAAATCCACTGAGCTAATGCATTATCTTGGCCATTTGGACATTGCATACAAAACTAAGCCTTAATTAGAGAAAGGTACATTTCCATTTTGGAAAAGGTATGCTTTATGTCAAAACATGATCTTTGAAGCATAGGGACAAGATCTCAGAAGTCAAATCAAATCCACAAATTTCAAGTATCAAGAGGATTGTATGCAACATGCTATATGGCTTGTATAGGCCTGTGATACCAACTGACACATTCTTGCTTCACAAAGAAGAAACTTGTCAAAAATCCTCCAAACTTGAAAACCAGCCATTGTTAGCTTACACAAACATTACAAACATATTTCACACAACCTTTTGAGCAAGATACACGAATGCTTGAGCCTCAAAACCTCCCATAGCCAGAAATCACACTTCTTTGGCAAAACAGGGCAGGTGCTGCAACTTGAGTTCTCCAGCTCATTTGGCTCGTGCGTTTTGCCCCGTTTTGCTTCAAACACCTTCCATTCAACTCACTCAAGCTATCCCAAACCTCCATTGCCAACTGTAACTCCATTTACAGTGTTCACCATTTTCATTTCAAGCTTATGCAGGTTGAGTTCTAGAGGCTGATTCAAGGACATTCAAGGCAAGCTAGCTATTGGAAAAGATCAAGTGAAGTTCAGGCAAGCTACCAGACACCTCAGAACTTGTTGAGAAGCACTGCATTGCCCTACGCGAATCCAACTGAAACAGGTTTTTCATCACTTTCTATCTCTCTATTTAAGAACATTTAGCTTTAGGTTTGTGAATAAAAAATGTAGTGTTCATTGCTAGGAAGCCATACATATGCTCAGCTTTCATTTATATTAAGTGTGCTAGGAGAATTTCATCCATGAACATGCTGAAAAAACTAGGTCAAATATTAGGGCCAGAGAAATTCTCTCTGATCTTTGAGAGTTAGGATTAATGCTTTATATGGTTAGAATCGTATTGAAATTCTCTACAAGTTTGATGTTGTGAGTTTTGGCAAAAGATCACGTTTCCAGGATATCCAAGTTTGAACCAGACGCGCGCGCGTTTGACAATTGTTGGAGGTTGAAGATGAAGGCTTGGGATGGGCCTGGCCAGTTTTGCTTCTAACACCCCTCTTTTCAGTTTCACACCCCCTGGCCCAATTTCTTATATTTTTGCATTTTTGAATTTTTGTTTTCTTTTCTGACTTTGTTATTTTATTTCCAAACATAAAAAATGCTTAAAAATATTTTCATAATTTTTTACATTTATTTGGCATTTTATTTTGATTTTTCTAACATTAAAGGCTTTTAAATACTTTTATATTTTATTTAAAACTTGAAAATAATGTAAATAATACTTTTATTTTTATTTCTTATTTTTATTCACACTGAAAATATTATTTAAAATATAATTTATTTTTGTACATATTTTATTTTATATTATACATATTTAATATATACATATATACATATATACTTTTATTTTACTTAGAATAAAAATACAAAAAATATTACATTTTTATTTTTATTATTATTTATACTAAAAAACACTTTTTTTAAGTATATTTCATTTTTGTACATATTGATATATTTTTTGTATATAAATAATATATAATATTTATTTTCTTAAAGAATTTAGGGTTTACCCCTTTAACAAATAAAATTAATCATTTTTTATATATTTTTTACATAAAAAATAATTTTGCATACATGAACAAATAAAAATTATTTTTTGCATAATACATTTTATATAATATTTGTTTATCTTGTTTAATTAAATATTGCCCATTTATTTATTTGCACAAAGAATTCAATTTGGATGTAATAGTAAATTAGGGTTTATAATTTCTTGTCAAATATCCCCTCACTCAAAATTGTATCCCCATCCCCATAATCATGTTGTAATAGCTTAGAATTTAAATTCTCGCACTCTTACGCTTTCAATTATGCCATGATTAGAGAATTAGGGTTTGTATGCAAAATTAAAATTAACAAATAGCTTGACCTACTCAAAGACAAAAATACATGAAAATCAAACACCAATGCATACTTGTACCCCTAGGGTTACAATCCACTTGTTGCCTTCAAAAATGGGCCATGGTATGCATGTTGAGTACTTTGGCAAAACAAAAACAAAACAAAAGATCATAGGCCTCGATGACGCTATTTTGGTTGCCTAAACAAAAATGATCAAAGTCCCTCAAGAAAATTGCCAAAGATACTTAACGCAATTGTTATCATGGTCTATACGATGACCCGCGCCTGTCCCGTTTAACATCCTAACACAAGGTTGTTCACCAAATGTAATGGTGAAACAACATTGTCAAAAGGGTTAAAAACATAAGAAAGATCTTTGAGTAAAATAGGGTAGATAGCTCTTAATTACTTGATCAAAAGCTTGCAAAAACATCCTTGCTATTTTCAAACACACCTCACAACACAATTTCCCAAAACAAACTTTCAAACATTGAAACATTTTTCAAAAGACAAACACCTTTGTATACATTCAAACAAGAATCATTACAAAGGTTTCCTAAACAAATACCTCTTTTCAAAATACTTTCAAAACCACACACAAAGCACCATTTCAAACAATTGAAAAGCAAAAGCAAGTGATCTAAACAAGTAACTAAGAGCCCATGGATAACCATGGATGAAAAGGGTGTTTGCACCTTCCCTTTTCATAATCTACTCCCCGAACCCAAGAAAACATCTCAAAGGTCTTTCCTGTGCTTTTTGACCTTTCCTTAGGATAAAATAAAAAGTAGGTGGCGACTCTTACTAAACCGAAACATTTGCGAACACAAAACGCGAAACCTCAAGTCAGATGGACGGGGAATTCATAGAGACTCCTTGCCAGAATTTTGAAGAGGTTCCCCAGATCCTGGCATCGACTGAAACTACTACCAGCAATAAACCTCCTCTGAAGATGGCTTCTCTCAAAGACACCAGAGCAGTGGTTGAAGAAGGTGGGTATACCAATCAGGGACAACTCCCTGATTTTACTCACAAAACTGACAAGTTTGGTTTGTGCTTTACTTTAGGAGCTCAAAGGGTTGTTCAATGCGCTCGAGCTGGAGGACCTCCCCTACGCATCAGCAATCGGGGAATTAATTCCATTGAAGACAGTGAGGAAGACTCTGACATTAACAGCTGGATCTACCCAACTACCAATGGTGGACCGATTAACTGGATGGCTAGGGACTTTATACCAGTCTCTTTTATTCCGCAATATTTGTCTTACTTGTTTTGAGATTTGTAATAAATAATTTAAACTCTACAGCCTTGTGCCTTGCCCGAGGCACATTGGATTTGTTTGTGAGGGCTATTATTTGTCATTTCATATATCATCAATAAAACATTGAACGTTCCTTGCATACAAATTTTGCGCTCTCTGTTTTTCTTTTCTGTTTTCACTTTATTAAAACAGCTATGCTCTTACACACACTCACATATCATACTGGAGATCCATATCCACTCTGGATCCCATTGATAACAGCTCTGCTACTGCCAGTTATGACTTCGAAAATCCGATCAACCAAGCCGATGACGAAGGTGAGGATGATTGTGAGGTGCCTGGAGAAATTGCTAGACTATTACAGCAGGAAGAAAGGGCTATACAACCTCATGAAGATCCAGTTGAGATGATAAACTTGGGCACGGAGATAGACAGAAAAGAAATCACGATTGGCGCAAATCTGGAAGTTAAGATCAAACAGGGGTTGATACAAATGTTGCACGACTACGTCGAGATCTTCGCTTGGTCATATGAAGACATGCCAGGTTTAGACACTGATATTGTGGTACATCGTTTGCCGACTAAGGAAGACTGCCCTCCGGTTAAACAGAAGGTCTACCGCATGTGCCCTGAAATGTCAGAGAAGATCAAGGAAGAGGTCATGAAGCAGTTTGACGCATGGTTCTTAGCTGTCACCTCTTATCCATAGTGGGTTGCTAACGTCGTTCCGGTACCTAAGAAGGACTGTAAGGTACAGATGTGTGTGGATTACAGAGATCTGAACAGGGCAAGCCCCAAGGGTGACTTCCCACTTCCTCACATTGACGTTCTGGTTGACAACACCGTGCAACATAAAATCTTCTCCTTCATGGATGGTTTCTCTGGCTACAACCAGATCAAGATGGCTCCTGAAGACATGGAGAAGACAATCTTCGTCACACAGTGGGGCACCTTCTGTTACAAGGTGATGCCTTTTGGGTTGAAGAATGCTGGGGAAACTTATCAGCGAGCCATGGTCGCTTTGTTCCATGATATGATTCACCATGAGATAGAGGTTTATATTGATGACATGATAGCTAGGTCTTAAACTGAGAAGGAGCACCTTGATCATCTACAAAAGTTGTTCGACAGGTTGAAGACATACAAGCTGAGGTTGAACCTGAACAAATTCACCTTCAGGGTGAGGTCAAGTAAGCTTCTGGGCTTCATCGTCAGTGACAAAGGTATTAAGGTAAACCCCGTAAAAGTAAAGGCCATACAAGAGATGCCGACTCCCCGTATAGAGAAGGAAGTTAGAGGTTTCTTGCGACGCTTGAATTATATCGCTAGGTTCATTTCACATCTAACTGCTACTTGTGAACCCATCTTCAAGCTTCTGAAGAAAGATCAAGTGGTAAAGTGGAATGACGAATGCCAGAAGGACTTTGAAAGAATCAAAGAATACCTTCAAGAACCACCAACTCTGTTGCCTCCGATTGAAGGAAGACCTTTGATATTATACTTAACAGTGCTAGACAATTCAATGGGGTGTGTGCTGGGGCAGCATGACGAGTCTGGTCGAAAAGAGCATGCAATATACTACCTTAGCAAAAAGTTTACCGACTGTGAGACACGATACTCACTGCTCGAGAAAACTTGTAGCACTTTGGCATGGGCTGCTCGCCGACTAAGACAGTACATGTTTGAAATTCTGGCTGCAGATACTCAATGTCACGTTCAATGTTATGACACCGTATCTGACTTACTATAAGACAGTAAATACAAAAACAGTAAAGAACACAATCAATTGTTTACCCAGTTCAGCGTGCAACAACACCTACTCTGGGGGCTACCAAGCCAGGGAGGAAATCCACTATAAGAGATATTAATTCAGGAATAAACCAACCAGTTTATCTCCTTCACTTAAGACCTACCCAATGCAACTTCAATCTAAGTACAACTTAAACCTGAGTTCCTACTCACTCCCCCTCAATCACAGCAGTGATACATAAAACAATTTAACTAATGAATTGTTGAAGACACTCTTCAAAACATACACTTGATTATGCTTCACGGCTTTTTAATCAAGCAATACAAACACTCTTGCTTCACAGCTTTGAGTGATACATAACCCTAACTTGACTTTACTTCACAGCTTTAGTCAAGAGACATACAAACACTCTTACTTCAAAGCTTTGAGTGTTACACAACCCTTACAATTAAAACCTATTCCAAGTCACTTATCACAATGATAATTGCTTGGATTACAATAGTTAAAACTATACAGTTTATAAATGATCTTCTGTCAACAAGGGATTTATTCCAAGACAGCAGCTCTGTTGAATATATAGCAGCTGCATCTTCAGTTAGGGTTTCCACAAAAAGCTAGGGTTAAATCCGTTTGACCTTAAGAAAATAAAATGGGCCTTAGGGGAATGCTTGGCCCAAAATGCAAAATAAAAATGGATTAAAGCCAAAAAAGGGGGGTGCACACGCCTGAATCGTTGGGCCTAAGGGGTTTGTTCAAAGGGGCAGACCCAAACGTTTGACAAGCTTTTTTGTTAGGGTTTGAAATGTTTTGTTTCAGAACAAGGTTTATAGAGTTTTGAACGGCGCCGCTTCTCTACCTTTCTTCTTCATCGCCTCTTCATGCTTTCTTAAACCAGCCAACGATGCTTCATCCAATCACCTTAGGCCACCAGACGTGATGCCTCCATCTCCTCTCTCCACAATTGCTCAGGGCGACGAAAAGAAAAAGGTAACGATTCATGTTTTTAGGGTTTTCGGATTCTTATCTCTTGCACGTTATTAATCTTTGTGTTATTTGTTTCTGTGAGGTATAAAAAAAAAGAAGGAGGACAATACCTTTAGGGTTTGTTGTTGGAGAGGAGAATGAGAGTTGGACGATGGCGCTTCTCAGGTGGCCAAGGCGGAGTGAACACAATGACTTGCTTGCTGGCTTGCTTCCTGGTATTTTGTTTCTTTAACCTTGCGTTTAGTGATGATGCTATAATTTAAAAACCCTGTATGATTTGCTTCTGCCTCTCTTCCTATCTGAGTGCTTGCCTTGTTGTTTGGACATTTGATTGTTGATGAATCTTTGAAGTTCTGATGTTTCCTCTCTTTTGCTTGATGATGATAGCTCTGAGATGTTTGTTTGTTTGATCCTGTGATGAACTTCTTGTTCTGAGGATGCTAGTGTTGTTTGGATATTTGGATTTGCTTTCAATGATGAATTTGATTCTGAGATACTTGTGCTTCTGAGTTTCTTTCTTTTGAGTTGCTTATTTGCTTGAGTTGCTTTTCCTCTCTTGGGCTTGGCCTTTTCAATGATGATGATGATTCTGAGTTGGTGTTTCAGTTGTTGTTCTGATAACTGGTTTTTCAGGCTTGGAGGCTTTCTTCTTTGAGGCAAGCTTGTGTAGTTTGACAGGTTTTTTTAGGCAGGCTGAAACAGGCTTGTGATTGTAACAGGTTTTTGGGCTATGTGTTTACAGCTTCAAGGCTTGTGTTTTATGCAGGTTTGAAAGGCTTGTGTTTTATGCAGGTTGGGTGCATTTTATAACTTAGCAGGTCTTTTCTTGAAGGCTTGCTTCTGTTATGTGTTTGACAGATTTTTGGCTTGAGGGCTTGCTTCTGGTTTGAGGCAGTTTGAAGCTTGTTTGAGGTAGGCTTTGACAGGCTTTGGCTTGAAGGCTTGAAGCAGGTTACTGAGTTTGTTTAAGACAGGTTTTCTGGTTCAGGTTTGAAGGCTTGCAGCTTTGTTTGTGTTTATAGTTTTGTGGTATATTTTTCTATGTGTTCTGCCCCCCTTTACAGTGTTGGATATCTTGTTATATTTATCTATGTCTTGAGCCTGCCCAAAAACTGTGAGCCTGCTTTTTACTCTCTTTCTCTCTCTCCAGAAAAGTATATTTAATTACTTAAACTGTACTTTCTATTCTGAAAAGGTTTTGGCCAGGAAATGATGAAAAATGCTTTTACAAGTTTGCTTGCATTTTGTCTTTCCTCTGCATATCCTCTTACCTCCAGATTTTCTGCATTGCTTTTGTATACTTGTTGACAGCTTTATTGAAAGCTTCTTTGATAGTTTTGACAACTTCCTTGGACAATTTTGTTGACAACTTCTTGTAACTTAGTTTGCCATTGTTTACACTTGTGACTTGGTTTGGCATATTTCAGTTTGCATATGTGCAGCTTGTTTGAATTTGTAACTTGGCTGTTCAGTTTGCCTTGTTTGAAATTATGCATCTTTGTGCATTTTGCTTAATTGATTCATATGCTTGTAAACATTTTACTTCCCTCTTTGTGAACCAAGAAGAGACATCTTCCTGCGATTTGTAGAGAGGACGAACAAACTGATTCCGGTCAAAACCTTTAATGATGAGTTTTTGATTAACTGTCTAAAAAATACTTTTCCAAATAATTGTGTTTGACTTCTCCTTTTCTTGCTTTGCAGGTAAACATCAATTGAGCAAAGGATGCAACAGTAGAAGATGAAGACTTCAAGAGATTTAGGATATAGTTTTATTTTATTTTTAATCATTGTAATAACATTATTGTAAACAAATGTAAATAAATTTACAGTATTCAAATAATATTTGTAACAAACAATTAAAAATGAATAAAAATCTTTTTTGTCAGATATCTCTTTTAATTCTTCTACAATTGCTTATTTAATTATTTAAATTTCTTGAGTCATAATAATTGGAAATTATCCCAATAATCTTAACTTAGAAATTATAAATAATCAACAAACGTCGCATTCTTCTAGCCTTGTATTAACCAACAATAAGCCTGACGTTCCAAATAACCATTAGCATTTCACAGTTAAACAAACAAACGTCCATACGTCTTTCACTTCACTGATTAACCCAACACTTCAAACTCTCAATCAGAAGCCTCAACCTTTTATCCCAGATGTTTAGGTTTTGGGAAACAAACAGAAATCTTGAACAAACATCAAAACCATGTGACAGCCAATTAAGACATTGTGGATTCAAATTCTTCTAAAAATGCGCGTGCAAACCCTAATTCTTGATTTATTGTCAAAGAAGCGTCTGCTTGATCAAACCCTGAGCCAAACTCAACCAAATTAATAGAAACCCTAATAATCTGTTTGACTGATTCAAGAGTCAATGGAAACCCTAATTTTGTCTGACTGATGAGAAAAGTCTGTTTGACCGATTCTTAAGCCAATCTGAAAAATCAGGAAAAGCCCGAAGCTGTAATTTCTTGTGAAAAAGAGAGGGCAAATTTTGGGGTACAACAGTTTCCCCTGTTCAATCTTCTTAAACCTGAAGAGTTAGATTGGCAAGTTTGTCGTTCGCGACTCGAGGGTAAAAGGAGATTGGACACTAGAGTGCCCAAAAAATTTGCACTCGTCAAAGCGTAGTTTGAGGGAATGGGCTTAAAGATGCCATTTGGAGACGGGCTTAAAGATGCAATCTGGAGATGTGACAGAATCTTGTCGGGGGATGGGCTTAGAGATGCCATCTGGAAATTGTTGGTAGGAGGATGGGCTTATAGATGCCATCTGAAGATGATTGTATCTTGTTGGAGATGGGCTTGTAGATGCCATCCAATAATGTTTGTTGAACTGTATGTCGTTGGTGAGTGGGTGAGTATCATAAAGGTATCCATGTTTGGAACATATCTGAACTGGGGATCTGAATAAGCGATGAATTGACATCCATGTTTGGAATCATCCGTAAACTGTTTTCAGAAGTTGAATCTGGAATTGAGAAGGGACCGGTGTAGGGTTGCCTGATGATGAGCCCGTGTAAAACTGCATTTGAATTGAGATCTGTATGAGTAGCAGGATGACTTCCGTGTTTGGAGTGTATCTGAAACTATAACTGGGATCTGAATAAGCGACAGAATGGCAACCGTGTTTGGAGCATATCTGGACTGTACCTTGGAATTGTTAATGATAGCCTTTTATTCTTATCCTGAAAAAAGATAAAATGTTAGCTAAACACAAAGTTATGTTGCATGATATGTATGATGCAATGAATTGTACTTCATCAATGTTTATGATATGAATGTGATGGATGCGCATGTAAGCTGAGTAGCTTGTCTTGCTGAGGAAGACGAATCCTGGATAATGAAATCTTTGACTGCTGCTGGGGAAAGTAAATCCTTGACTGCTGTAGGGGATTGTTGGAAATGAGAAGTCCTGGAACCACTGTTGGAGAATCAGGAGCTTGGGTTGTATGCCAATCTACTGGGGATTCTTGTCTTGAGGAGATCTTCACTGGGGAATATCTGAATATCCTGTGAGGAACTGAGAATGAGAGTCTTCATTCTGCTTGGGGAATTAAGAATTTTGTGGGGAATAGCCATACTATTGAAAAGTAGCTATCCTGTCGGAGAGTAAAACTCGGGATTCTGGATAAAGTTTATTCTTGTCTGGAAGAAGTTCAGGAGTTTTAGGTTGTATGCCACTTTGAGAATGAGAATCTTCATTTTGTCGGGAACATCAGGAAGTTGAATTGTATGTTGAGAAGCAGGAAGGTATCTGCCTTCGGAGCATCTCTGGGTTGAGGATAAATTCTAAATGAGTGACAGAATGGCAACCGTGTTTGGAGCATATCTGGACTGTATCTTGGAATTTGAGATCTGTATAAGTAGCAACATGACTTCCATTTCTGGAGTGTATCTGAAACTGTAACTGGAAGGAAATCTGGAATAAGTATCAGAATGTCGCCATATCTGGGTCGCATCTGAACTGTCTCTAGAAGGAAATCTGAAATAAGTATCAGAATGTCGCCATGTCTGGGTCACATCTGAACTGTCTCTAGAAGAAAATCTGGAATAAGTATCAGAATGTCGCCATGTCTGGGTCACATCTGAACTGTCTCTAGAAGGAAATCTGGAATAAGTATCAGAATGTCGCCATGTCTGGGTCACATCTGAACTGTCTCTAGAAGGAAATCTGGAATAAGTATCAGAATGTCGCCATGTTTGGGTCACATCTGAACTGTCTCTAGAAGGAAATATGGAATAAGTATCAGAATGTCGCCATGTCTGGGTCACATCTGAACTGTCTCTAGAAGGAAATCTGGAATAAGTATCAGAATGTCGCCATGTCTGGGTCACATCTGAACTATCTCTAGAAGGAAATCTGGAATAAGTATCAGAATGTTGCCATGTCTGGGTCACATCTGAACTGTCTCTAGAAGGAAATCTGGAATAAGTATCAGAATGTCGCCATGTCTGGGTCACATCTGAACTGTCTCTAGAAGGAAATCTGGAATAAGTATCAGAATGTCGCCATGTTTGGGTCACATCTGAACTGTCTCTAGAAGGAAATATGGAATAAGTATCAGAATGTCGCCATGTCTGGGTCACATCTGAACTGTCTCTAGAAGGAAATCTGGAATAAGTATCAGAATGTCGCCATGTCTGGGTCACATCTGAACTGTCTCTAGAAGGAAATCTGGAATAAGTATCAGAATGTCGCCATGTCTGGGTCACATCTGAACTGTCTCTAGAACGAAATCTGGAATAAGTATCAGAATGTCGCCATATCTGGATCACATCTGAACTGTCTCTAGAAGGAAACTCGGAAGGTGATGATCTTTGCCCCTAGTATAAGATGCTTGTGATATTGTCAGGACACTTGGACTGCACGTAACCCTTTGATGAGATTGACGTTTAAATGCCCAAAAAATGGTGACGGAGACTTGCCCCAGGTTAATCTGTAATTGAGAGATTTATTGAAATCTTGACTGGACTGCCCCAGGTTAATTGAACTTTGAAAGCTTTGCTGAAATCTTGACTGGACTGCCCTAGGTTAACTGGATAGTGACATGTCATTCCCCTTTGTTGATAGGAGATTTGTCGTTAGAAATGTCATTCTTTTTGAAGTGATTTTATTCATTGAGAGAGCCTTCGTTCATCGGATATTCATTGTGTGAATTTCTCCGCTGTCAAACAAATAGCCAAATGCAAACAGTGATATTCAAGTAATGCAAAGTTTATGTTTGTCTCAAAGTTTTGAAAAAAATGAGTTTTTTAGCAGAAAACTTTTTATAAGACAAATTCAACACAAGATTTAGGGCAAAGCCTTACAGGAGTCAGGATACCTTTTGTAACAGTATGCTTTCGAACTAACCCATGCTTCAATTAGGACTTTTGCAGGGTTGTAACGTGGCTTGGTTCACGGTTTAAGAAACAAAGGATAAAGACCCAAAGTATATTTGTACCCACCCGCTCTTCGTGATGTTCTTCAGTCCTAAACTCAGTTAATTGTGCGTCGAACTCTATTCGAATTTGGAACGACTTTTTGGTGATGGCTCACACCAGTTGAATTTTGGAGGGCAGTCATCATCTCTTTTCTTTTTGCAACATTTTTCATGTTGTTGAGGATTTGTAATGACCTCTTTCTTTTGATTTGTTATCCCTAACTTTTGCCTGACTGTTCCTGTTTTCGAGACTACAGTCAACGAGATGCCCCAGCTTTCTTAAGCCTCCTTTATAGGTTTTGGCTCAATGGGCTTTTCTCTTTTGAGAGATAATGACTGCCTATGAGATAAGGAACCATCACTGTCTTTTGATTCCAGAGGAATGCTTTTTTTTTGATGTCGTTCGTTGTATTACGAACTGAGAGTTTGCGACTTCAATGCGCATCTTTTTTTTTTTGATCAACTGAGAGACTACCCTGCCCCAGGTTTAAATCAAAGGTTTTAATTTGTTTAGAACAGAAAACTCCTACTTCTTTGGCTCGAAGGGGTTGACTAGGGATTATCTTCCTTATAACTCCGGTGTTTAGGATTTGAAAGAAATGCCTGTACATCGTTAGTAAGGTCTGTTCAAAAGCATACTGTATGAGATTATGGCATTGTTTCCTCATCCTCCCTCTAAAGGCTTGTAGCTTTTTATCAAGAGTTAAATATCATAAAGAAAGTAGAAAGCATAGTTCAAGTGTAATGAAAATGAGTGGATCAAATCAAGACAAACATATGCAATGCACTAATGAAACAAAGTTTTACATTAATAGATAATTGTTTGAATAACAAAGAGATTACAACTTGAAAATTCAAATGAAACAAAGACATTCTCAATGATTTGGCATAGGAGCAGTGATCACATTTGGAGTCTCCAGAGGGTCAAACTCGACCTCCTTGGCATCGATCATGTCTTGGACCTTGTTCTTCAGAGCCCAACAGTTGTTTGTGTCATGTCCCGGACTGTCAGAGTGGTATGCACACCTTTCATTGGGATGATAGGTAGGAGCAGAAGTGTTTGGGTTTCGGAGGGGAGCCTCCAATTTAATCAGCTCTGCCTGCAACATGCGTTGTAGCGCTTGACCCAGTGACATGTTAATCTTGGTGAATTGTCTTTTAGGTGCTACCTCCTTACGCTGGTTCCCCTGTCTTTGTTGAGTAGGATTAGAGATCAAGATTTCTCCTACGTGTTGGTCACGGTGACTCTTTTGACTGTTCGCAGCATTAGACTCTTTCTTTCCATTGTAGGGAATTTTCTGAGCATCAGAGGGTGTAGCTCCTTGGATCTTTCCACTTTTGATGCCAGCTTCGACCCTTTCGCCGGTCAGTATTAGCTCGGTGAACCCGGCCGAGGAGCTTCCAATTAAGTGATTGAAGAGAGGCCCTGTCAAAGTTCCCATGAAGATGTCAATCAGCTCTCTGTCAGTTAAAGGGGGTTGCACCCTACCAGCCAGATCTCTCCACTTTTGAGCGTATCCTTTGAAGTTCTCGTCAGAACCCATGGTCATGTTCTGCAATTGCACACGAGTTGGTGCAAGATCAGCATTGTACTGATACTGTTTGTAAAAAGCAGCAGCTAAGTCCTCCCAGGTGCGGATGTGAGAACTCTCCAATTGATAAAACCACTCGAGTTGAGTCCCTACCAGGCTTTCTTGGAAGAAATGGATCCAAAGTTTTGGATCAGTTGTGTATGCTTGAATCTTGCGGGCATAAGACTTCAGGTGCATCTTAGGGCAAGAAACTCCATTGTACATGGCAAAGGTAGGGACCTTGAACTTTGGCGGGATGACCAATCCAGAAACTAAACCCATGTCTCCTAAATCCAAACCAGGTATTTGTTGAATCTCCATAGCATTGAGGCGATCCTCCAACTGTTTGTACTTGTCATCAGCGGGAAGATATTGTTCTTCGTAGTAGTCAGCTTCATCAATCTCCAAATTATGGTCTTCTTCAAGACTGGCCCCTATGCTGGGTGGAGTTGAAAGATCTAGGGTTTTAGGTCTTCTTCTCAAGTTCAGGATGCTCGCTGCCTTCTTAGACTTCTTCTTCTTGTCTTTGAGAAGGAGAGCTTTCAGATCCTCTTGCCCTTTACCCATAGCCAAAAACATTTGTTGGAATTGAGCGTTTTGAGCTTGGAGATCTTTCACCGTTTGTTCCATATCCATCTTACTGAAATAAACAGTAAGAAGATAAGGAGACCTGTATGGGAGAAACCTATTATGCAATGATATGTATGCAATGTATGCAATGTTTTCAAGAATCTCTCGGGGTAAACACAAGAAAATGTTAGAGGTTAAACTTCGATCAACATTTTTGATTGGAGGACCTTGTAATGGTGGATGTATTTCCACGAGAATCAAGCTCACCATGTCAAGTGGGTCATAGCCCCTGATTCAAGTTGTTGCACTTGATCTTTGATGGTATTTGTTTAGAGGAGAAACCTCTTGCCCTTGGTAGACGTCTGGTTCAACGTGACCCTGCATCAAAAGACCCTCGAGATCCTTGAAATGGTTATTGAAAATGCTATGGTATGATGTTATGATGTTATGTACATGTATGCAAAAGCAAGTAAGTATATATACAGGTAATCATATTCACACAAAGCAAACAAGTCCTTAGGTTTAGGCTTGCATGGGGTTTGTAGGTAAGTACCCTCTTGAAGTTAGTTGGCTCATCCTGTCCTAAAATAGAAACCGGGTTCTAAGGAGCTCAATATCACTGGATTATTTTCTGTGTTCATTGTTTTGGTTTAGCCACTTAACTGGCGACCAAAATATCCCAAGAAAACAATCCTCAATGAGTGTAGTATCGAGTATCTACAAACTTCGGACTGCACCAAAGTCGGTCATCTCACTACCCCTAAAAAGGCCAAGATGGTCAAGTAAGGTTCTAGAGTTCGTTAGTGCTTCATGACATCGCTCAGCGGCCCCGTATTCTCCTTGACTACTCAAGGGCTACCGGTACTCACAAATATGTCACACTAACATAGCTACTGCTTCAACCATGTCGGTATACCCCGCACAATTCCCTCACAATTTATTGCTATTTACCAAAAAAGGTGCCCCCAAATCCGGGTGTAGGATTTAAACAAACCCAAACAAGAAACCCAAAAAAGTAAAGCAATCAAAGCAAACAAAGCAAGCATGTATGAGTGATCTAAAACCCTTAGGTAACCCCACTTTTACTACGATATCCCCAGCAGAGTCGCCAGTTCTGTGATACGGTGGGAGAACTGACTTGAGGTTTTGCGTTTGTATTCTCACTTGTTCGGTTTAGCAAGAGTCGCCATCGACTTTTTATTTTATCTTAAGGAAAGGTCAAAAAGCACAGGAAAGACCTTTGAGATATTTTCGTGGGTTCGGGGGGTAGATTATGAAAAGGGAAGGTGCTAGCACCCTTTTCATCCATGGTTATCCATGGTTATCCATGGGCTCTTAGTTACTCGTTTTAGATCACTTGCCTTTGCTTTTCAATTGTTTGAAATGGTGCTTTGTGTGTGTGGTTTTGAAAATGTTTTGAAAAAGATGCCTTGTCTAGGCAACCTTTGTAACAATTCATGTTTTAATGTTTTACAAAGGTGTTTGTCTTTTTGAAAAGATGTTTCAATGTTTTTTGAAAGTTTTTTTGTGAAGTTGTGTTGTGAGGTGTGTTTTTGAAAAGTGGCAAGTGTGTTTTGCAAGATTGATCAAGTAACCAAGAGCTATCTACCCTAAATTTCTCAAAGATCTTTCTCATGTTTTAACCCTTTTAACAGTGTTGTTTCACCATTGTATTTGGTGAACAACCTTGTGTTAGGATGTTTAAACGGGACAGGCGCGGGTCATCGTATACAATCATTGAAGGCAACTTGTGAGACGCTCTAGCAATTTTAGTAAGGGACGAGATCATTTTATCGAAGGCAATATTGAGGGTCATCGAGGGACTAACGATCTTTGTTTATCGAAGGGACATTTGCTAGAGTGTCTCATACTCGAGGGACATGATTGCATTTTCCGAGGCAACAAGCGGGGTTACCCTAGAGGTGCAAGTGTGAATTGTGTATTGAATTTCATGCATTTATCTTTGTGTTAGGTTATCTAGCGGTTGATTTTGAATCTTCGCATACAAACCCTAATTACTATACAGTATATGGAAAGCGATAAATTGCGGGAATTTCAAGTCTAAGCTATTACAAATAAGTATCCGGGGATGGGGGTACAAATGTTTACAAATGGGGATGAGTCTCATCAGAATAGTAGTGTCCAAATATTATTTACAACCAAATTGAATCATCGCATTCTCAATGTAAAAATATAAGAAAAAAGGAATCAAAAGCAATGTAAGATGCACATGATTATTTACAAGTGATTAAGAGGTTAATCTAATGTATTATTAAGTATTATTATTATTTTTTGTGTTTTTATTAATGTTAATTATAAATAAAAATGGTTTTAAAGAGAAAAGTATTTAATTCAAAACAAACTAATTATTTATGTATTTTTTTTAAAATGTAATAAACATTAAAAATATTTTTGTACAAAAGTTTAATATTCTATTTTTATTTAACCAAAGAAAATAGGTATTAGATTATATAAAATAAGAAAATAAGGTAAGAAAAAAGTATTAATTTGTATAAAGGGTTAAGAAAATAAAATGGGCCTTAGGGGAATGCTTGGCCCAAAATGCAAAATAAAAATGGATTAAAGCCAAAAAGGGGGGTGCACACGCCTGAATCGTTGGGCCTAAGGGGTTTGTTCAAAGGGGCAGACCCAAACGTTTGACAAGCTTTTTTGTTAGGGTTTGAAATGTTTTGTTTCAGAACAAGGTTTACAGAGTTTTGAACGGCGCCGCTTCTCCACCTTTCTTCTTCATCGCCTCTTCATGCTTTCTCAAACCAGCCAACGATGCTTCATCCAATCGCCTTAGGCCACCAGACGCGATGCCTCCATCTCCTCTCTCCACAGTTGCTCAGGGCGACGGAAAGAAAAAGGTAACAATTCATGTTTTTAGGGTTTTCGGATTCTTATCTCTTGCATGTTATTAATCTTTGTGTTATTTGTTTCTGTGAGGTATAAAAAAAAGAAGAAGGACAATACCTTTAGGGTTTATTGTTGGAGAGGAGAATGAGAGTTGGACGGCGGCGCTTCTCAGGTGGCCAAGGCGGAGGGAACGCGATGACTTGCTTGCTGGCTTGCTTCCTGGTATTTTGTATCTTTAACCTTGCGTTTAGTGATGATGCTATAATCTGAAAACCGTGTATGATTTGCTTCTGCCTCTCTTCCTGTCTGAGTGCTTGCCTTGTTGTTTGGATATTTGATTGTTGATGAATCTTTGAAGTTCTGATGTTTCCTCTCTTTTGCTTGATGATGATAGCTCTGAGATGTTTGTTTGTTTGATCCTGTGATGAACTTCTTGTTCTGAGGATGCTAGTGTTGTTTGGATATTTGGATTTGCTTTCAATGATGAATTTGATTCTGAGATACTTGTGCTTCTGAGTTGCTTTCTTCTGAGTTGCTTATTTGCTTATGAGTTGCTTTTCCTCTCTTGGGCTTGGCCTTTTCAATGATGATGATGATTCTGAGTTGGTGTTTCAGTTGTTGTTCTGATAACTGGTTTTTCAGGCTTGGAGGCTTGCTTCTTTGAGGCAAGCTTGTGTAGTTTGACAGGTTTTTTTAGGCAGGCTGAAACAGGCTTGTGATTGTAACAGGTTTTTGGGCTATGTGTTTACAACTTCAAGGCTTGTGTTTTATGCAGGTTTGAAAGGCTTGTGTTTTATGCAGGTTGGGTGCAGTTTATAACTTAGCAGGTCTTTTCTTGAAGGCTTGCTTCTGTTATGTGTTTGACAGATTTTTGGCTTGAGGGCTTGCTTCTGGTTTGAGGCAGTTTGAAGCTTGTTTGAGGTAGGCTTTGACAGGCTTTGGCTTGAAGGCTTGAAGCAGGTTACTGAGTTTGTTTAAGACAGGTTTTCTGGTTCAGGTTTGAAGGCTTGCAGCTTTGTTTGTGTTTACAGTTTTGTGGTATATTTTTCTATGTGTTCTGCCCCCCTTTACAGTGTTGGATATCTTGTTATATTTATCTATGTCTTGAGCTTGCCCAAAAACTGTGAGCCTGCTTTTTACTCTCTTTCTCTCTCTCTAGAAAAGTATATTTAATTACTTAAACTGTACTTTCTATTCTGAAAAGGTTTTGGCCAGAAAATGATGAAAAATGCTTTTACAAGTTTGCTTGCATTTTGTCTTTCCTCTGCATATCCTCTTACCTCCAGATTTTCTACATTGCTTTTGTGTACTTGTTGACAGCTTTATTGAAAGCTTCTTTGACAGTTTTGACAACTTCCTTGGACAGTTTTGTTGACAGCTTCTTGTAACTTAGTTTTCCATTGTTTACACTTGTGACTTGGTTTGGCATTTTTCAGTTTGCATATGTGCAACTTGTTTGAATTTGTAACTTGGCTGTTCAGTTTGCCTTGTTTGAAATTATGCATCTTTGTGCATTTTGCTTAATTGATTCATATGCTTGTAAACATTTTACTTCCCTCTTTGTGAACCAAGAAGAGACATCTTCTTGCGATTTGCAGAGAGGACGAACAAACTGATTCCGGTCAAAACCTTTAATGATGAGTTTTTGATTAACTGTCTGAAAAATACTTTTCCAAATAATTGTGTTTGACTTCTCCTTTTCTTGCTTTGCAGGTAAACATCAATTGAGCAAAGGATGCAACAGTAGAAGATGAAGACTTCAAGAGATTTAGGATATAGTTTTATTTTATTTTTAATCATTGTAATAACATTATTGTAAACAACTGTAAATAAATTTACAGTATTCAAATAATATTTGTAACAAACAATTAAAAATGAATAAAAATATTTTTTGTCAGATATCTCTTTTAATTCTTCTGCAATTGCTTATTTAATTATTTAAATTTCTTGAGTCATAATAATTGGAAATTATCCCAATAATCTTAACTTAGAAATTATAAATAATTAACAAACGTCGCATTCTTCTAGCCTTGTATTAACCAACAATAAGCCCGGCGTTCCAAATAACCAATAGTATTGCACAGTTAAACAAACAAACGTCCATATGTATTTCACTTCACTGATTAACCCAACACTTCAAACTCTCAATCAGAAGCCTCAACCTTTTATCCCAGATGTTTAGGTTTTGGGAAACAAACAAAAATCTTGAACAAACGTCAAAACCATGTGACAGCCAATTAAGACACTGTGGATTCAAATTCTTCTGAAAATGCGCGTGCAAACCCTAATTCTTGATTTATTGTCAAAGAAGCGTCTGCTTGATCAAACCCTGAGCCAAACTCAACCAAATCAATAGAAACCCTAATAATCTGTTTGACTGATTCAAGAGTCAATGGAAACCCTAATTTTGTCTGACTGATGAGAAAAGTCTGTTTGACCGATTCTTAAGCCAATCTGAAAAATCAGGAAAAGCCCAAAGCTGTGATTTCTTGTGAAAAAGAGAGGGCAAATTTTGGGGTACAACACACTACTTCTTGCTAAAGAAAGCCAAAAGATGCACTTGTTGGGAGAGAACTGCTTTGACCGCTACTGCAGATTCATCTGTTTCAAGCACGAAAGTCTTGGAGAAATCTGGAAGGCACAATATATGCATCTATGTCATTTTTTTAACGTTGTAAAATATGATTCGGAAGGTGTACTCCATGTAAGCTTAGTTAAATGTAATAAATTAGTGAGGGGAGCAACGAGAGAGGCGTATTGACGAACAAAACATCGATAAAACCCGGTGAGTCTTAAAAACCCCCTAAGTGTCGTGAGAGAATGGGGATTTGGCCAATCTAATATTGCTTGAATCTTGGATGGATCGGGAGTGACACCTTCACTTGAAATGATATGAGCTAAACAAGCAACATTAGGCACCGTAAAAACATATTTTGAAAATTTAGCATAAAATTGATTGGACAAAAGTAACTCAAGAATTAATTTTAAGTGGTGGGCATGATCAACAATGCAGGAGCTATAAATTAGTATATCAACAAAAAAACTAATGCAAAATGTCGTAGATAAGGGTTAAGTAAATCATTCATCGCTGATTGAAAAGAACTTGGAGCATTAGTCATGCCGAAAGGTATCACCAAAAACTCCTAGTGGCACTCAAACATTCTGAGCGATGTCTTGTGAGTATCTTCCAGATTTACTTTAATTTGGTGATATCCAGATCGAAGATCGATCTTAGAAAAAATAGTTGCAGAACCCATTTCATCAAATAGATCATCTATAGTTGGGATTGGGAAACGGTCATGGACAACTACAACGTTAAGTGCATGATAGTCGACATAAAAATGCCAAGTTCCATCTTTTTTTGTACTAGAAGTATTGGGGATGAGTAAGGGTTGGTGTTGGGTTTGATAATACCCTCTTGGAGCATATCAATAATGATGGCAGTCATAGCTTCTTTTTAAGAATATGGATAACCGTAAGGTTTTACATTAACAAGTGCACTGTTGGGTAGAATAAAAATATGGTGATCATGTTGTCTTGGTGGTGGAAGGCCGCTGGGTTGTTTAAAAATGTCAACATGGTTTATAAGGATGGTGGAAATTTGGGGGGGGGGGGGGGGGGGGCAGGTTAGAGGTAATGGATGATAAAACATTTTGGGTGGTGGAGTTAATAATGGGTGTAAGTTCAGGGGTAGGTTGGTAGAGGAGAAGATGCATGAAGGCAAGAGAATCAGTATGGAGAAGGTGACATAATTGGTGATAAGAGGATGGGGATGGGAGGGGTTTGAGGTTACCAGTAATAGTTATTTATGTAGCGTCGTGAGTAAATGAAATTTTTGGAATAGAAAAATCTGCCATAAGAGGACCAAGTGTTCTCAACCATTCCATACCAAGGATAACATTAGCTCCTTCAATGGGAATTAGATGGAAAGAGATGAAAAGCAAATTGTTTTGATGTGTGATTGGGACTTGTGGACATAGACCTGAACAAACCAATGTAGAGCCATTTCTTACCATAGCAGAAAAATTAGGGATATGTTTGATTGTGATTTTTAAGTGTTGGGATATTCTGGGTTGTAATATATTGTGCGTACTGCCGGTATCAATTAAGATGGTAACTGCAAGGCCATCGATTAAACCCTTGAATTTAAGAGTCTTAGGAGAAAATTTTCCACTAACTACTCGGGGGGATAGATGAAAGTAAGTATTTGTAGATTCAATTAGTGAAATATGATCCTCTTTGATTTCTGAAAGGGCGTGTGTTGTCTGCTATTCCTCGTCTATTAATAACAAAAGAAGTTTTCCTGAAGAACATTTATGGCTATTATACTCCAAAATTTTCCCTCTCATTTTTCAAGGCATTCCTCACAAGGATTCACAAGGTTCAAGCTTACACAATTAAATTTGGATTTTTCAGTATCAAGTTAAAAGGGAAAATGTTAAAAATGGAGGAAAAGAGATAAAAATAATCTTTTTGACAAAATTGGAGAAAAAACAAGTCTTTCGATTCAGCTCCTTCGATTGGCCTTTTGGCCTCTTTCGATGCAAGCTTAGCTTGCATCCTTCGACTGGGCATGGGCCTCTGGCACGTTGGTTTTGGTTCACAAGGCAGGAGCTTCCTGTATGCCACCTTCGATTGCACCTTTGGCCTCACAGGGTTCACCATGCAATGGCTGCCTATGTGCCTGCTTCGATTGGATGTTTGATGCACGAATGGCTGTGTTGACTGGACAAATATTCACCCATACTTGCTTTGATCCACAGGTTGATGACTAGCTGCGTACAAGCCTTTGTTTGAGCCATAACTTCTTTCTTGCGTGCAAAAGGCTTCCCCCATGCTAGTATGTACAAGGCACAAAGCTTCCTGTAGCCTCCTTCGATTACAAGGCAAAAGGCCTCCTTTTGGCATCCTTCGATTGCATCCTTACCTCCTGCATGTAGGCTTCAACAGGGCATTGGCTATGTTTATACCAGCTTCGACTGGATAATAGTTCCCTTTAGCATGTTTCAATTCCACCCTTGACATCCTTCAACACACATAGTGGTGGATTTGAAGGGCATACATATGAGTCCCTGTCGAAGGGTATACCTTACTAATCCATTCGAAGGACACATTTGGCCCTTTTCAAAGAAGCATACATGATCCATTCAAGGGACACTGTTGTACCCCAAAATTTGCCCTCTTATTTCCCAAGGGATCATCCTGGACCCCCAGGTTTGCTTCTGTCAAATTTCAAGTCTCAGATCACAGTTTTCTAAGAAAGTCTTTCACAAGGGCAAAATGGTCAAAAGCACACTCAAAAAAATCAAACTTTGACTTTTGGATCAAAAATCAAGTTTCAACAATCATATTTCATCAGGACATGAAATTGGTTCATCAAAAAATCAGAATGGGACATTTGATCTTTTAGATAGGAGGGCAACCACTAAAATATCCTATGCTTAATGACTGTTTTACCGAAGGCAACCGAAGTGAAGCAAACCCTAGGAGTGAATATGTGCATGTGAATTTTTTCCAGTTAATTTAGACTTTGCACATTAGGTGATCTACCATTTTAATTTTTCAAACATCTTTCCACACAATCCTATTAGCCATGCATCTAGACAGTTAAAGATTGCGGAAATTAAAAGTGCGAGAAAATAAACCTAGCTATTACAAGGCTTCGAGGATGGAGATTAATTACATAACCAAAAATCGGGGATTAAACGGTAAATGAAACCTTCGTTTAACTATTACAAACCATCAACAGTTACAAAATAATAAAAATAATAATTAACAAGCGCACAGCGAATTAAATGCGAGGGCTAATTAAAACCTAAAAACCCTAGTTAAGAGAAAAATGTTTTTGTGCATTTTTATTTGAGAAAACAATTTAATTTGCAAATTAAACCTAATTTGTCTAATTAATTTTAATTAAAACAAATAATCAAATAAAAATAATTAATCTAATTTATTTTCAATAATATTAATTTAAATAAATAAAACCTAATTCTACATTTTTTGTGATTTGTTGATTTTATGATTAATAAAAAAGTAATTAATTTTTCTGTAGAAAAATAATTAAACAAATTAATTAAATAAAATAGAATAAAAAAAGAATTGAAATGGGCCTGCTTGCTGAATGTCCCAGGGGGGTGCATGCTGAAATTGCTCTTGGGCCCAAGGTTGATGGCCCAAGGTTGATGGCCCAAGCTTATTGCGCCTGATCCAGTGGTGCTGGCATTTGATGGCCCATCATGGTCCTTCAGTGATGAGTGCTGGATCTGGATATGAGGCGCATCCATTGGTTGGATGGTGATGGCATATGATGGGCATTTAGATGAGAGACACACAAGATCTGTAAAGGAAAAATGAAACAAAGGAAATTGTGGGGACCTGGGATTAAACGGGATCGAACCCAGGTCGTTATACTCACCAACAACGTGCTCTTCCACTGGGCTATGCTGCATTGTTGTACAAATAATAAAAACACAATATAATATAACAAAACAAGTGGATTAGTGGGAAAAAGACAAAACGCGCACGCTGATTTGAATAGCCCAATGAGGTGGTGACATATCACCTTCTTCTACCTCCAATCTGTCGTCTTAGGTATGTAACTTATACCTACAGACCATGTCTGTAACTAAAACATGCGTGCTTCAAACATAAAAAAATACACATGATAAAAAAATACACATTATATATGCCAGAACGATTTAGGGTTCTAAAAACCATATGTATCTTTGCAATTATGGAAGATTTGATTTGATTTCCATGCCATACACAAACTTGCTATATTGAGCCAAATTATCCCTTTCTTGTACCAATCAGCCCTAATTCGTTTTGGTCTTGATATCTCAGCATAATTTGATTTAGATCCTGTCCAAAAATCATATCAAAACATATCTTTGATATTATTTACCAATTATTTGATTTTATTAAATTTTAAATTAATAAAAAATCAAAATAAATTGGAAAATGAAGCAAATAACATGTGGACAAGTAATTGGGGCGTGGACCATGTTATAAGTGAGGTGCAATCATGAAATGCTAAGCCCATTCGGTAAAAAAATGCACTTTTGAGCATATTTGACTTTTGGCCATTTTGCAAAAAGGGTCAACTTTGACAAGGCATATGTCTTCCAATTTTAACCCTAAAGGGGTGTTCTTGGACTTTTTAGAAATCTTAGGATGTCCCCTAAGCAACCCTTTTGGTATCATTTCAATTGTCTCTTCCATGTTCATGTAAGAAGCTTTGACCAAAAAGGTGTTTCTGTTGACTTTTTAAAAGGACCTATAATGTAGAAATTCATATATTTTGATGAGTGCATATTTAGAACTTGTGGGATGAAGATGAGTTGTAGGGAATTGCATCCTCTTCAAAATGAGCCTTGGATGGAATATTTCTAACAAAGTATGTGGAAGTTATGTTTGGTCAAAGTTTGGTTGACTTTTCCTAAGAAACCCTAATTTAGCAACTTTTGGGTTTTGATGAATTTGGGGCATTCCTTAAGGAATCATGATCAACTCTTGATCAAATGATGGATATCACTTCAAAATGTTGATGTTGACGAAAAATCTTGAAGTTTGACTGTATGTGGGCCACAATTGACTTTTGACCTAATACAGTCGATTCTCAAGCATCTGAGCAGTTGACTGAGCAAACTTCTTGTGAAGTGCTCGAAATTTGACATGGAGGATCTTGAGAACATACTAGGACTATGGAGAGCATATGAGTTCTTTGGAGTTCACCTATCTTAATGAAAATGGAAACCCTAATTTGAGACACACTGCCTTATGAGAGAGTTTGTCTGGTCAACACTTGAGCATCCTTGAGAAAGTTGAGGGTCTCTAGGAGTATGTATTGAGTAAAATGAGAGAGAAAATTTTGGGGTACAACATCTGCCCCTGATCAATCTTCTTAAACCTGAGGATATAGATTGGCATGTCTGCCTTTCGCGATCTGAAGGTGGAAGATGATTGAACACTAGAGTGCCCAGAAATTTGCACTCGCGTGAAGTGATACTTGATTTGTGATATTAGAAATGGGCTTATAAATGCCATTTGGAAGTTGCTAGAGAATTGTCGGAGATGGGCTTAAAGATGCCATCCAAGATGTGATGGAGTACCGTCGGAGATGGGCTTAAAGATGCCATCTAGAGGATGTTGATTTCCTGAGACATTCCTTTGATGAGAGTCCCTGCTCCTGTCATTGAGGAAGAATCTGCTGAGGAATGTTGGTATTTGTCTTGGGAGAAATAGAATTTTAGGAGCTTCAGTTGTCCGTTACTCTACTGGGGAATAACTCCTGCTTGAGGAAGCGGAAGTGAACTGCATATCTGGTAAGGGTACAGGTTACACCGCGACTTACTGGGGAAATGCGAAACCAGTCGTGTTTGATCAGGTCCAGGTCTTGCAATGTTGTGAACTATCGTCTGGAGATAAGAGAGAAGGAACCTGGATAGTAAGGTTATGAGAAGGAACCTGGGTAGTAAGGTTACTTCGATATGAAATCCTGGATAGTAGGGCTGTGAGAAAGAACCTGGGTCGTAGGGTTTCTTCGATATGAAAGCCTGGATAGTAGGGTTGTGAGAAGGAACCTGGGTAGTAGGGTTACTTCGATATGAAAGCCTGGATAGTAGGGTTGTGAGAAGGAACGTGGATAGTAGGGTTACTTCGATATGAAAGCCTAGATAGTAGGGCTGTAAGAAGGAACCTGGGTCGTAGGGTTACTTCGATATGAAAGCCTGGATAGTAGGGCTGTGAGAAGGAACCTGGGTCGTAGGGTTTCTTCGATATGAAAGCCTGGATAGTAGGGCTGTGGGAAGGAACCTGGATAGTAGGGTTACTTAGATATGAAAGCCTATATAGTAGGGTTGTGAGAAGGAACTTGGTTCATAGGGTTTCTTCGATATGAAAGCCTGGATAGTAGGGTTATGAGAAGGAACTTGGGCCGTAGAGTTACTTCGATATGAAAGCCTGGATAGTAGGGCGGTGGGAAGGAACATGTATAGTAGGGTTACTTCGATATGAAAGCCTAGATAGTAGGGTTGTGAGAAGGAACCTGGGCCGTAAGGTTTCTTCGATATGAAAGCCTGGATAGTAGGGCTGTGAGAAGGAACCTGGGTCGTAGGGTTTCTTCGATATGAAAGCCTGGATAGTAGGGCTGTGAGAAGGAACCTGGGTCGTAGGGTTTCTTCGATATGAAAGCCTGGATAGTAGGGCTGTGAGAAGGAACCTGGGTCGTAGGGTTTCTTCGATATGAAAGCCTGGATAGTAGGGCTGTGAGAAGGAACCTGGGTCGTAGGGTTACTTCGATATGAAAGCCTGGATAGTAGGGTTGTAAGAAGGAACCTGGATAGTAGGGTTACTTTGAAATGAAAGTCGGGATAGTAGGTCTGTGAGAAGGAACCTGGGTCGTAGGGTTACTTCGATATGAAAGCCTGGATAGTAGGGCTGTGAGAAGGAACCTGGATAGTAGGGTTACTTAGAAATGAAAGCCGGGATAGTAGGGCTATGAGAAGGAACCTAGATAGTAGGGTTACTTCGATATGAAAGCCTGGATGGTAGGGCTGTGAGAAGGAACCTGGACAGTAGGGTTACTTCGATATGAAAGCCTGGATAGTAGGGCTGTAAGAAGGAACCTGGATAGTAGGGTTACTTCGAAATGAAAATCGGGATAGTAGGGCTGTGAGAAGGAACCCGGATAGTAGGGTTACTTTGATATGAAAGTCTGGATAGTAGGACTGTGAGAAGGAACCTGGATAGTAGGGTTACTTCAAAGCGATAGTGTAGATTAGTTTACCCGTTTGGTTTCAGGAACTGAGTTTCCGTTAGTCGTCTGTAGATGTAACTTGCATAACTGCGGAATTTGTTGAAGTTTATCCTCTTTTCCTGGAAAGATATCAGGGTTAGTTATATGTGATGCATGAAATGCAGGGTGAGATGATGTTCTAAAAATAAATGAGATTATGATGTATATGATATGTATGCGTATGTCATGATGTATGTTCATGAAATGCTATCGGGGTATGCTCGCGTCTGGGAAAATAAATCCCTGACAGTTGCTGGAGATTTGTAAATATTTTGTCAGGAGGAGATGTTGCTTGAGAATAAACTCCGCGGGGAATGAACTTAGAAAATGTATTTTTGTAGCTGAAGTGATGAACTCTGTCGGGGATTGAGCCTCTGTATCTGGAGAAATAAACTCTGCTTTGGGAATGAAGTTTACTGACTCGCCCGTGATTACAAAATTCGGCTGGAGGATATAGCTGTCAAGTTTCAAAATGACCCTGGCTGGGGAGATTGCGTCCTATTTCGGGAAAGCTGACATCAATGCTTTTGACTTCTGTTACTCTGTGGGGAGCGTATGTACTGTTGATTATGCTCCAAAGCTGACTCTATCTCGATACCTGCTGGGCATAGTAACCATCGGGTTTGGAACTTCTTGTTTTTGCCCCTGTTTATGGAATTACGAGTAATTTTCTTTTGTTTCTTAAGTAAGTATTTCTGAGAAGCAATCATTTTCAAATGCATATATCAAAAATAAGTCATTGGACGTTCTTGCAAAACAAAACAGAAAAAGAAAAAACAGATCGAAGCCTTTTGTGAAAATGATTTGTATTGATTTTTGAAGTTGGCCTGTAACAGGCGTTTCTTGTACAAGGAGGCTGACGCTCTAGTAAGAGAACGTCGTCGAAAAAATGGAAGCTATACAAGTTTATGTAAAATAAAAAATAACTATTTGAAACAACCCCATTGGGTTCCAACTCCGCTATTGCCTTTATATCTTCAAGCGTCTCATTACTTTGCTACTTGGCCGAAGGTTGATCAGATTGGTTGGCGCCGTTCGAGCTTGATAGCCGATATTGAAGTCTGGTCGCAAGATGATTTAATGAGACATAGTGGTATGATTTATATCCCTAACTTTTGCCTTGACCTCCCTTTCGGGTTTTCAGTCCACCAGGATACCCTTTTTTGCCCAAGCCGCCCTTTCGGGTTTTCGACTTGCCGTGTGTACGGATTTTTCATTTTCATCCCTTACTTTTGCCCAAACCCCTTTGGTTCGCCGGAAAGCCCTTATTTTTTCCTAGGCCGGTCAACCTAGCGGGTCTTTGATTAGGCGTAGTATCTTTTCACCATGTCTGCATTGACAGGGTGAGGAAGGTCGTCACCATCCATGGTGGTTAGAATCATAGCTCCTCCCGAGAAAATGTTCTTAACCACAAATGGCCCTTCGTACATGGGGGTCCATTTTCCCCTGGGATCACCTTGCGATAGTATGATGCGCTTGATCACCAGATCCCCGACTTGGTATTCTTGGCATCTGACTTTCTTGTTAAAAGCCTTGATCATTCGCTTTTGATACGTCTGACCATGGCAGATAGCAGTAAGTCTCTTTTCATCAATTATATTTAACTGATCAAGTCGGGTTTGGATCCAGTCGTCCTCGTTTAAACCCGCATCCTTCATAATCCTGAGATAAGGTATCTGGACTTCGATGGGTAGGACTGCCTCCATGCCATATACCAAAGAGTAGGGTGTTGCCCCTGTCGACGTCCGGGATGAGGTACGGTACCCATGAAGAGCGAATGGTAACATCTTATGCCAGTCCTTGTATGCCACCGTCATCTTCTATACAATCTTCTTGATGTTCTTGTTAGCTGCTTCAACAGTGCCATTCATCTTCGGCCGGTAGGGAGAACAATTATGATGATGTATCTTGAACTGTTTACAGAGCTCGGTGATCACCGTGTTGTTGAGATTCGTACCATTGTCAGTAATAATTCTCTTTGGCACACCATATCGACATATCAGATTATGTCAGATAAACCGCGCCACAACGTTCTTGGTTACTATAGCAAAGAAAGCTGCCTCAACCCACTTCGTGAAGTAATCAATGGCTACTAAGATGAAGCGATGTCCATTGGAAGCGGTGGGCCTGATTTCTCCGATCATGTCAATGCCCCACGTTGCAAAGGGCCACGGAGCCGTCAAGACATTCAGATGGACCGGAGGTACATGCACCTTATCAGCATAGACTTGGCACTTATGACATGTTTGAGAGTGCTGATAACAATCGGCTTCCATAGTGGACCAATAATATCCTGCCTGTAGGATCTTCTTATCCATGGTATATCCACTAGAATAAGTTCCGAAGGTGCCTTCATATAGATCTGTCATGATCCTCTCTGCTTCACTCTTGTCTACACACCGTAGTAGTGTGGAGTCATGGTTGCGTTTATAGAGGATTCCATTACTGAGGAAGAACACTGCAGCGGACCTTCTCAGAAACTTCTTATCATTGACAGATGCCCCTTCGGGGTATTCTTGAGCCTCGAGATACCTTTTAACTCGTGAAACCAGGGTTTGTCTGCCACTTCTTCGGTATCGATTTCACAGCAGTGTGCTGGTTCATCCAGCCTTTCAATAGTAATTTGAGGAGCTTCATTGTCCTACCTAACCTTGAACATAGAAGACATGGTAGCTAGCGCGTCCGCTAACTGGTTCTCCTCTCGTGGGAAATGTTCAAAGGTTACCTCCTCAAAGTGTGGCAGCAATGTCAGTACATACTCTTTGTAAGGAATGAGATCCGGGTGCTTCATATCCCACTCGACTTTGATTTGACTTATCACCAAAGCAGAATCCCCGAATACATTCAAGAACTTGATCCTTAAGTCGATAGCAGCTCGAAGACCCATAATACATGCTTCATACTCCGCCATGTTGTTGGTGTAGTTGAAACATAATCGGGCAGTGAACGAAGTATTACAGCCCTCGGGAGATATGATTACAGCGCCAATGCCGTTACCCAGTGCGTTTGAGGCTCCATCAAAATACATAGACAATAGGGATCCCTCCTCAGGTCCTTCATCCGGTCCAGGTTCTTCGTAGTTAGTCACCAACATAATATTCTCATCCGGGAACTCGAAATTCATGGACTGGTAATCATCCACGGCCTGATGAGCCAAATGATCAGCCAATACACTCCCCTTTATTGCTTTTTGGGTTGTATATTGTATTTCGTACTCAGTTAAGATCATTTTCCACCTTTCTATTCTTCCGAAGAGAGCGGGCTAATCGAAAATATACTTGATCGGATCCATCCTCGATATCAACAAGGTAGTGTGAGTTAGCATATACTGTCTCAGTTGGCGAGCAGCCCATGCCAAAGCACATCAAGTTTTCTCGAGCAATGAGTATCGTGTCTCACAGTCGGTAAATTTTTTGCTAAGGTAGTATATTGCATGCTCTTTTCGACCGGACTCGTCATACTGCCCCAACACACACCCCATTGAATTGTCTAGCACTGTCAAGTATAATATCAAAGTTCTTCCTTCAACTGGAGGCATCATAATTGGTTGTTCTTGAAGGTATTCCTTGATTATTTCAAAAGCGGTATGGCATTCATCATTCCACTTTACCACTTGATCTTTCTTCAGAAGCTTGAAGATTGGCTCACAAGTAGCAGTCAGATGTGAAATGAACCTGGCGATATAATTCAGGCATCCGAAGAAACCTCTAACTTCCTTCTCTGTACGGGGAGATGGCATTTCTTGTATAGATTTTACCTTTGGTGGATCTACTTGGATGCCTTTGTCGCTAACAATGAAACCCAGAAGTTTAGCAGACCTTACCCCGAAGGTGCACTTGTTCGGATTCAACCTCAACTTGTATATATTCAACATGTCAAATAACTTTTGTAGATGATCAAGATGTTCTTCCTCAGTTTGAGACCTGGATATCATGTCATCATCATAGACTTTGATCTCGTGGTGAATCATATCATGGAACAAAGCGACCATGGCACGCTGATAAGTTGCCCTAGCATTCTTCAATCCAAAAGGTATCACTTTGTAACAGAAAGTGCCCCACTGTGTGACGAAGGTCGTCTTCTCCATGTCTTCAGGAGCCATTTTGATCTGGTTGTAGCCAGAGAAACCATCCATGAAGGAGAAGATTTTGTGTTGCACGGTGTTATCGACCAGAACGTCAATGTGAGGAAGTGGGAAGTCATCCTTAGGGCTTGCAGTGTTCAGATCTCTGTAATCTACATATATCCGTACCTTACCTTCCTTCTTAGGTACCAGAACGACGTTGACAACCCACTGTGGATAAGAAGTGACAGCTAAGAATCCTGCGTCGAACTGTTTCATGACCTCTGCCTTGATCTTCTCTGACATCTCGGGACGCATACAGAGGACCTTCTGCTTAATCGGAGGACAGTCTTCTTTAGTCGGCAGGCGATGTACCACAATATCAGTGTCCAAACCAGGCATGTCTTCATAGGACCAGGCGAAGATCTCAACATAGTCGTGCAACATATGTATCAACCTCTGTTTGACGATAAGCTCCAGATTTGCACCTATTTTAACCTCTTTTCTGTCTTCCTCAGTACCCAAGTTCACTGTCTCAACCGGCTCTTCATGTGGTTGTATGGCCCTTTCTTCCTGTTGTAATAGTCTAGCAAGTTCTCCAGGCACCTCACAATCATCCTCACCTTTGTCCTTGGCTTGGTTGATCGGATTTTCGAATTCATAACTGGCAATACCAGAGTTGTTATCAATGGGATCCAGAGTGGATATGGATCTGCATTATGATACATGAGTGTGTGTAAGAGAATAACTGTTTGGATAAAGTGGAAAACAGAAAACAAAAACAGAGAGCGCAAAATTTTGTATGCAAGAAATGTCCAATGCTTTATTAATGATATATGAAATGACAAATAATAGCCCTCACAAGCAAAACCAATGTGCCTCGGGCAAGGCACAAGGCCGTAAAGTTTTAAATTGTTTATTACAACTCTCAAAGCAAGTAAGACAATTACTGCAGAATAAAAGAAACTGGTATAAAGTCCCTAGTTGTCCAGTTACTCGGTCCACCATTGGTAGTTGGGTAGATCCAACTATCAATGCTGAGTCTTCCTCGTTGTCTTCAATGGCATTAATTCCCCGATTACTGATATGTAAGGGAGGTCTTCCAGCCCGAGCGCGTCTAACAGCCCTTTGAGCCCCTGTAGTAAAGCCCAAACCAAATTTGTCAGTTTTGTGAGTGAAATCAGGGAGCTGACCCCAATTGGTACACCCACCTTCTTCAACCACGGCCCTGGCGTCCTTGAGGGAAGCCATCTTCAGAGGAGGTTTGCTGTTGGTAGTAGTTTTAGTCGATGCTAAGATCTGAGGGACCTCTTCGAAGTTCTGACAAGGAGTTTCTATGAATTCCCCGTCCATCTCTATGTACCGGAAGGAATTGAGGTGGCTCACCATATACTCCTCTTCACCCGCACAATGACAATCTTCCCTTTTACCGGATACTTCAACATTTAGTGGAGTGTGGAAGTAATTGCCCCAGCCTTGTGGATCCAAGGACGACCCAACAAACAAGAATACGACAGCCTAATGTCCATCACGTAGAAGGTGGACCCAAAAGTCTGAGAACCTACTTTGACATGGATGTCCACCTCCCCGTGCACCGTTCTCTTCGATCCGTCAAAAGCCCTTACCACAATGTTACTAGGCTTTAGAGTCAAACCCTTGCAATCCAACCGGTCCAACGCCTTTTTAGGCAAGACATTTAGCAAAGACCCAGTATCTACCAGCACATGAGCCATAGTGGTGCCCCTGCATTCAATCGAGACATGCAGAGCATCATTATGCTTCCTTCCCTTCGGTGTTAAGTCTGCATCTTTAAAACCCAGCCTATTATCAACAGTCAGGCTGGCCACACAATCTTTGAACTGATCAGCTGAAGTTTCCTGCGGCACATGCGCTGTCTTGAGGAATGCAATCAAAGCCTTCGTATGGGCTTTAGAACACAACAGTAAGGACAACATGGATATATTTGATGGGGTATTCCCCAGCTGCTCGACCATATTGTAGTCGCTCTTCTTAATTATTTTCAGTATTTCTTCTATCTCTTGCTTAGAGGCTTCCACAATAAGTTTTCTAGGTTCCTCCGTCCGGGCAGGCTCACCTATAACCTCTTTGTCGCGGGTATCAGATGATTCGCCGACAGGGGTAATAACTAGAGTAAGATTAGTAGCAGTACTTGATGTACCAGCAGGAACAACAGATGGGATGACAATAGGCTTGTTGACAGTCTTAGGGGAAATCTCGGGAGAGAAGACCCTTCCACTTCGGGTAACTTTGCTGGTTCCGACAATGTTACCAATGTCAGGATCAACCTCTTCATCTTTCAAATCTTGTTTGATGCCATGATAGTACACATCGGTACCATAATGATAGGGGACAACTTTGTCTGAGACATACAGGACAAGACCAGGAACAGTGATTATCAGCGGAGCAATTCTTGGAGCAGATGTAATCCTAACAGGTCTTCTCGAGGAGACCTTGGAAGGATTGGCAGAAATGGTTATAATGACAATGTCTTCAGATGGAACAACGGGAATCAAAGTTTTCTCGAACAAAATTTCTTTGTTGTCCATCAAGCGTTGAACACCTGGCTTCAGCAAATGGCAACCAGAAGGTAGAAATGAACACATGTGGAAAACTTCACCACAACCCGAAAATAAACCGGCGAACAACAAATTCTTCTTCACAGTCATGAGAGGAGTAGAAACTTCATCCACCAAGTTCACAAATAAGTCGGTATCAATAGCATTAACTCCACGACCGTGCTTAGGCATGGGAGCAGTTATGACATTGGTCTTCTCTGAAGCATCGAGCTCAATTTCCTTGGCTTTAATCAGATCTTGTACCTTATTTCTTAGAGCCCAGCAATCATTGGTATCGTGGCCAGGACTCTCAGAATGATAGGAACACCGAGCATTTGGATTATATCATGGAGATGTAGTATTTGGATTCTTGGGAGCCTCTTTCAAGGTTGCCAAGTTGGATCTCAACAGATGAGGTAGAACTTCAGCCAATGTCATGTTGATTCGGGTAAACTGCCGTTGTGGTCTTTCCACCCTTTGTTGATTGTTGCGTTGTGGAGCAACTACAGGCCTAGGTATCATTATGGGACTTACTGTCTGACAATGTTCAACTCTGTTTTGGCCCCTCGGGCTATAGATGTCACTCGCTTCCTTCTTACCAGCAAAAGGCTTCTTTACTGAGCTTGAAGAGGCATCCTTTTGTATCTTGCCGCTCTGAATCCCAGCTTCTACTCTTTCTCCAGTTATAATCAGCTCGGTGAAACCAGCTGACGAGCTGCCGATCAAATAATTGAAAAATGGACCAGATAGCGTCCCCAGAAACATATCAACCAACTCCCTATCAGACAACGGGGGTTGAACTCTTCCAGCCAAGTCTCTCCATTTATGTGCATAGTCCTTAAAACCTTCACTTGCACCCATGGACATACTCTAGAGTTGAGTACGAGTAGGAGCAAGGCCGACGTTGTATTTATAATGCTTATAAAAAGTAGCAGCCAAATCTTCCCAATTTCGGATATTGGCTCCCTCCAGCTGGTAGAACCATTTAAGCTGAGTCCCTGACAGACTATCTTGAAAGAAATGAACCCATAAATTTCTATCAGCGGTATGGGGCTGAATCTTTCTGACATAAGAACGGAGATGGAGTTTTGGGAAGGATACCCCATGATACTTAGCAAAAACTGGAGCTTTGAACTTCTGCGGGATGACTACTCTCGACACCAATCCCAATTCTTCGAAATCCAGTCCAGGTATCCTCTGAACTTCCATGGCACTCAAACGATCTTCCAACTGCTTGTATCTATCCTCAGCAGGAGGATATTTCTCATCATTATAGTCGGTGTCGTTGTCAGAAACTGTAGGACTGGGGTCCTTCTCCCCTGTCTCTTCTTCTTGATTCTCCCATTCCTTAGATGAAGAGGTCAGATCGACTTGTCGCTTCATACGCTCTCCAAACCTTCTGCCCATATTCAGAATACCGGCAACCTTCTTCTTTTTCTTTTCCTCTTTCAGGATGAGGGCTTTCAGATCCTCCTGCCCTTTTGCCAGACTTATGAACATTTGCTGGAACTGCGCATTTTGTGCCTGCAGATCCTTGATGCTTTGTTCGGAAGACATTTCTGTTGAAATAAACACCGAATAAGATGAGAAACCTATAATGATACCTGTACATGCAATTTTATGAATGGGATGCGCATGCAATGATTTCAAAGACTTTGGGAAATTTAAATTTGCAAACCAAAATAAAACAAAGATTTTATTAGCTGAATTCAAAGTTCAAATTCCTTTTAGGCGTTACAATTAAAAATAAGTCTAAAACTATAAATCAAAATTCCCATGGACGCTTCCTCTTTGTGCTGAGATAATCATTGAGTCCTTTTTCCTCGTGGAGTTGCTTTGTGAGCTCTAAAACCTTCCTCTCCTGAGCATGGAACTGATCCCTGTAAGTATCCCGCTCCTTCATCAACTGAATCCAAGACCTTTGTAATTCCCCAAGATCAGTAGGAATATAAGGATAGAGAACTGTGTAAGGAATACCCCCTTCAGTAGTGGGTTCCACAATCACTGGTAAAACGGCCACATAGGGCATCATAAGCTTCTGGGCGCGAGCTCGTACCCATTGGAGGTAAGGTTCCATAGGAATGGAAGCTTTTGGCCCAAAGCCTTGGCGCCAGATCTATTTACCATGCCCCAAGCTCGTATGAACCTCCGGCGATACTCTTGAACATCATCCTCATAGTTGAATACAATACCCTCGATAAGTAACTCGTGGGGACAATCTCTTCGTGCGTTACCAAATTTTCGCAGAGCTAAACAAGGATTGTTAGTTATACCCCCTCTAATACCAAGTAGTGGGACATTAGGATACTCCCTGCAGCAGTCAATAATAGCAGTGTTTTCCATAGCTCGGGAACACCAGAGAATATCCATGTGAGCGAGTGACATTATCCTTTGCGACCAACCAAAACCTTCTTCATTCTTCAGTACGGACTTGGGGAGGTGAGAAATAAACCACCTCGACAACAATGACATGCAACACATAAGAACCCCTCTTCTCATCATGGTACGAGTATGGAGAGCGTGCAAAATATCTCTGAGCAAGGTAGGCACAGGGTTGCGGGAGAGGAAGATCTTGATAGAATTCACATCTATGAATGAGTCTGGATTAGGGAATAGGACTAACCCATAAATTAGAAGATCCAAAAACTCCTCAAAAGCTTGAAAATTCATATCATCCCAAAACAGTTGGGCCTTGTCTATCAGAAACTTAGCTAGAAAATCCTTGACTCCGCTTCTTGGTTCCCAATTGGATACCACGTCGGCCCGTTTCAGATGCAAAGTTGAGGCAATGACTTCTGGCTTAGGAACGTCTTCCAGACCTGTGAAGGGCAACTGTTCAAGAATGGGTATATCCAACAGCTGAGAGAATTTTTCCAAGGTAGGCACCAACTGATAGTCTGGAAAGGTGAAGCAGTGGTGCTTGGGATCAAAGAACTGAAAGAGTACACTCATCATCTTTTCATCAAAGTTTGAAGTAACCAGGTTGAGAAGTTGACCATGTCTCTTAGTGAACGCAGAAGTTTCAGAAACCCTTAATACCAGCTCTTTGAGTTGGGAAGGTATCTTCACAAAGCTGATTCGGATAGTGTTTCTACGAACGGAAGCCATGATCTGCAAAACAGAACAAAGATAAATTCCCTTGGTCTTTGAAATGGTTAGTGCAATAAGAATGGATGCTATTTTATGATGCATGATGTCATGATAAACCACAGGTATAGAAAACACAGTCAAATCACACAAAGTCCTTAGGTTTAAGGCCTGCATGAGGTTAAAGGTCATACCCTCTTGAAGTTTAATTGGTTTCAAACCTGTCTTAAAAAGTAATCGGGTTCTAAGGGATCTCAATATCACTGACCATCCTTTATTGGGCATTGTCTCAGCTCAAGAAATCTTTTTTGTGGCTGAAATATCCCGAAAGCCTAATCTCAATGAGTGTAGCATCGAGTATCAACCAATCCTCAGCTCTATACCGAGGCCGACTATCTCACTACTTTCTAATGGCCAAGTTTGTTCAACTAAGGTCCGTTAGTGCTTCACGACACCACGCGGCGGCCCTGTATTCTCCTCGTTTCCCCATGAAGGATACCGGTACCAACCAAAGTTCCACACCAACACAACCATCGCTTAAACCATATCGGTCTATGTCGTACAGTCTCCACGATCTATTGCTGTTTACCTAAAAAGTGCCCTCAGATCCGGGTGTAGGATCTATAGTAACCCAAACAAAACCCTTTAAGAATAAAGCAAACAAACAAGAAAGCAATTTTGAGATGACCTAGATCCTAAGGTATACCCCACTTTATATATCCCCAGTAGAGTCGCCAGTTCTGTGATACGGTGGCAGTACCGACTGTTTATATTGGTTTGCATTTTGTATTCGCAAATGTCATGGTAAGCAAGAGTCGCCGTCGACTTTTATTTCATCCATCATGGAAAAGGAAAAAGAACAGAAAAAACCTTTTTTCGAGAGGTTTCTGAGTACAGGGGGTAGATTATAGAAAGGGAAGGTGTTATCACCCTTTCCATCCATGGTTTTCCATGGGCTCTTAGGTACTTGCTCATCTTTTTAAAATTGCTTGTGTGTGTGCTTGTTTTTGAAAATGTTTTACTTCGTGATAACCCTTGTATCAGTCCTCAAGGGTGTGACAAAGTTTGTTTTGAAAATTTGTTTTTTGAAAGGTGTTGGTGTGAAAAATTTTGTTGAGTAAGTACTTAAGATTCTACCTACTCGAAAAAAGATTGTTCATTCTCATTTCCTTTAGACAGCGCTATCCTACTATTAAGGAGTAGGTAGCCCCGTCGTTGGAGTTTGTAAGGGACGTTCGAAAGGGACAAGTACAGTCACCTAAGCAATGGGTTGGAAACTTTAGTAGTAACCCTAGAGTCTTAAGATATTTCCGAGGTAACCTTTCCGAGGCAACATTTCCGAGGCAACATTCAAAGGGGACATTTGATCTTTTAGACAGGAGGGCAACCACTAAAATATCCTATGCTTAATGACAATTTTACCGAAGGCAACCGAAGTGAGGTAAACCCTAGGAGTGAATATGTGCATGTGAATTTTTTTCCAGTTAATTTAGTCTTTGCACATTAGGTGATCTACCGTTTTAATTTTTCAAACATCTTTCCACACAATCCTATTAGCCATGCATCTAGACAGTTAAAGATTGCGGAAATTAAAAGTGCGAGAAAATAAACCTAGCTATTACAAGGCCTCAGGGATGGGGATTAATTACATAACCAAAAATCAAGGATTAAACGGTAAATGAAACCCTAGTTTAACTATTACAAACCATCAGCAGTTCCAAAATAAAAAAATAATAATAATTAACATGCGCGCGGAGAATTATATGCGAGGGCTAATTAAAACCTAAAAACCCTAGTTAAGAGAAAAATGTTTTTGTGCATTTTTATTTGAGAAAACAATTTAATTTGCAAATTAAACCTAATTTGTCTAATTAATTTTAATTAAAAAAATCAAATAAAACTAATTAATCTAATTTATTTTCAATGATATTAATTTAAATAAATAAAACCTAATTCTATATTTTTTGTGATTTGTTGAGTTTATGATTAATAAAAAAGTAATTAATTTTTCTATAGAAAAATAATTAAACAAATTAATAAAATAAAAGAGAATAAAAAAGAATTGAAATGGGCCTGCTTGCTGAATATCCCAGGGGGGTGCATGCTGAAATTGCTCTTGGGCCCAAAGTTGATGGCCCAAGCTTATTGCGCATGATCCAATGGTGCTGGCGTTTGATGGTCTATCATGGTCCTTCAGTGATGAGTGATGGATCTGGATATGAGGCGCATCCATTGGTTGGATGGTGATGGCATATGATGGGCATTTGGATGAGAGACACACATGATCTGTAAAGGAAAAATGAAACAAAGGAAATTGTGGGGACCTGGGATCGAACCCATGTCCTTATACTCACCAACAACGCGCTCTTCCACTGGGCTATGCTGCTTTGTTGTACAAATAATGAAAACACAATATAATATAACAAAATAAGTGGATTAGTGGGAAAAAGACAAAACGCGCGCGCTGATTTGAATAGCCCAATGAGGTGGTGACAAATCACCTTCTACTACCTCCAGCCCGTCGTCTTAGGTATGTAACCTATACCTACAGACCATGTATGTAACTAAAACCTGTGTGCTTCAAACATCAAAAAATACACATGATAAATGAATTTAAAGACTAGGGGTCAATTGGTCTTTATGCCACGATCATCCCAGTACCCTGTTCTTGGCCTAATTTCGCTTGAATTAGGAAACCCTAAAATGGAGCTTGAAACCCTTGGAATGGCAGACGCCCATATCTACACTCAAACTTCAATCAAAGCATGTCAATACATTGTAAACATGATAACAAATAGAAATACATAATCAAAATCTGTTTATAATGCATAAATCATGATAATCGAATTCCAAAAAATAGGGCAAACCGTAATGCTCATACAAAGTGTTTCAGGGCGTGGGGAGGCTTGCTAGTGATTGGAACACGTTCTTGAGACGTTCAGTAGTCGATTGGCAATGCTAAGATGGCTTGAGATGGCCTGTATGATTGAAATCGATTCACCACTTTTGTCCAATTTTGAGCTTTTTGTTCTAGGCACTTCCACGACTTCTAGCCCTTTTGTTTTTCCTTGTACTTGTTCATTATATATGCCAGAAAGATTTAGGATTCTAAAAACCATATGTATCTTTGCAATTATGGAAGATTTGATTTGATTTCTATGCCATATGCAAAATTGCTATATTGAGCCAAATTATCCCTTTCTTGTACCAATCAGCCCTGATTCATTTTGGTCATGATATCTCAGCATAATTTGATTGAGATCCTGTCCAAAAATCATATCAAAACACATCTTTTATATTATTTACCAATTATTTGATTTTATTCAATTTTTAATTAATAAAAAATCAAAATAAATTGTAAAATGAAGCCAATAACAATTGGATAAGCAATTAGGTCATGGACCATGTTATAAGTGAGGTGCAATCATGAAATGCTAAGCCCATTTGGTAAAAAATGCACTTTTGAACATATTTGACTTTTGGCAATTTTGCAAAAAGGGTCAACTTTGACAAGGCATATCTCTTCCAATTTTAACCTTAGAGTGGTGTTATTTGACTTTTTAGAAATCTTAGGTTGTCCCCTAAGCAGCCCTTTTGGTCTCATTTCAATTAGATCTTCCATGTTCATGTAAGAAGCTTTGACCCAAAAGGTGTTTCTGTTGACTTTTCAAAAGGATCTATAATGTAGAAATTCATATATTTTGATGAGTGCATATTATGAACTTGTGGGATGAAAATGAGTTGTAGGGAATTGCATCCTCTTCAAAATGAGCCTTGGATGGAAAATTTATGACAAAGTATGTGGAAGTTATGTTTGGTCAAAGTTTTGTTGACTTTTCCTAAGAAACCCTAATTTAGCAACTTTTAGGTTTTGATGAATTTGGGGCATTCCTTGAATAATAATGATCAACCCTTGATCAAATGATGGATATCACTTCAAAATGTTTATGTTGACCAAAAATCTTGAAGTTTGACTGTACGTGGGCCACAATTGACTTTTGACCTAATACAGTTGATTCTCAAGCATCTGAGCATTTGACTGAGCAAACTTCTTGTGCAGTGCTTGAAATTTGAAATGAAGGGTCTTGAGAACATACTAGGACTATGAAGAGAATATGAGGTCTTTGGAGTTCATCTATCTTGATGAAAATGGAAACCCTAATTTGAGATACACTGCCTTAGGAGAGAGTTTGTCTGGTCAACTCTTGAGCATCCTTGAGCAAGTTGAGGGTCTCTAGGAGTATGTATTGAGTAAAATGAGAGGGAAAAATTTGGGGTACAACACTCACCCTTAAAATCTCACTCTGGTCTTCTGCGATCAGAATATCACCAAATCCCAAAACCTTGTTTGAGCAGCCTACTGCACTGCTATAGCACAGTCCTGCATCCAGCTTCCACAACACTCCAAAGTGCTGATGATCCAGTCCACACATGCATTTTCTCAAACCCCATATTTTCACCAAATTAGCATATGAAAGCTATGTTTAAAAAGCAATGGAACAGTATGCCAAAAAGGTTTAAATCCCATTTGTTATCCGCCTAAAACCACAACAAGCTCATCTATAAATAAATTGTTCCATCACACGTTCAAGGGGCTGGCTTTTGAAAAGAGAGAATTATGAAAGAGATAAAAGAAAATAGTCAAACATTCGTAAACCCAAAATTCCAAAATAAAACCAAACCTTTGTTCTTCCCTTTTGAATCAAAGAACATAATGTTATGTTTCGTTCCTTGCTAACCCTAGAACATCTGAAGGCAGCAACTCAAGTCCCCAACACACGCTTCAAATTCAAGGCAAGTCTTTCTGACTTTGAATTTTTCATTCAGAACATCATTAAATATGTAAATATCATAGTGTTTATGTTGTCCATATCATTGCATAAGTAGAAAAACTGTGGATCAAAACTTCTTGAATAAAGCTAGGCTCAGAATTAGGATTATAACTTCTATAAACTGTTGTGCTTTTATCTTTCTGATTTGTTGTTGTTAAGAACTGAATGAGTTGCAGATGTTATGACTAATGTAAGGAAGGAGGTGAAGTGTAACACAGAACTTCTGGGTTTTCTTTCTCACTATTTTAGCACAACACAGAACTTTTGAGTTCTCCTCACTGTTTTAACACACACAGAACTTCCAGGCTTTCTTACTGTTTTAACACACACAGAACTTCTAGATTTTCTTACTGTTTTAACACACACAGAACTTCTAGGCTTTCTTATTGTTTTAACACACATAAAACTACTAGGTTTTTGTTACTGTTTTAACACGCACAAAACTTCTAGTTTTACTCACTGTTTAAACACAACACACAGAACTTCTGGTTTCCTTGACGTTTCTTTCAGAACATTAGTGTGCAGCAACCCAGAGCTTCTGGTCCCCTCCAACGTTTTTTCTGAACTACAACACGTCTAGCATCAGAGCATCTGGTCCCTTTCATTTTGCTTTCAGCAACGTTCTGATCCGGTTTTCATTATTTTTTCCTTTTCTTTCTTATACTTATTATTTTCAGTATTAATATCTTTTTTATTAATAAAAAAGGCTTAAAAAACAATTTTCTTTTATTAACTAATTATTCTTATTTCTTTTAACTTATTAAGACAAAAAACCATTTTTAAAACAAATCCTTTTCTTTCCTTATATTGTACAGTTTAATATGGTTGAAATAGATAATTAGGATTTAAATTCTTGCAAATCCCCATTTGTAAATATGTACCCCCATCCCTGAAATGATATAATAACTTAGGATTTATTTCCACAGTTTTATTGCTTTCATACATTGTTAGTAATTAGGATATATGGCAAGACGAAATCAACAAGTAGATATCCTTTAAGTGCAAGACAAATGCATGCAATCAAACACACTTACACACTAGCACCTCTAGGGTAATCTTACTTTATTGCCTTTCAGAAAATAGTCATGGTACTCGAATATGGGTGTTTTAGCAAAGACCCTCGCTAAAAGATCGTAGTCCCTCGATGACCCTCGATGTTGCCTTCGGTAAACAATTTACTCCCTAAACAACATTGCTAAAATGTCACATAGGTTGCCTTCTATGACTATACAAACGTCCCACGCCCGTCCCTTCATATCCAATGATGGGTTTCTTACCAAAACAATGGTAAGATAGAAATATCTAAAGGAGGAGGAAAAGAACGTTTAAGACCTTTTTGAGTAAGTAGGTTTCCCTTAGTTACTCGCTTGCTCACAACAAAAACATTTAATACACCAATACTTTACTTTGGAACATTTTTCAAAAGACAAAACACTTTGTACGCGTTCTTATAGAGACGAGAACCATTAAAAAGATATTCCTTTTCAAAATAATTTCAAAAACCACATCACAAACACACTTTCAAGCAAAAAGCAAGTGATCTAGCAAGCAACTAAGAGTCCTTAGATAACTACGGATGAAAATGGTGCTAACACCTTCCCTTTTCATAACCTACCCCCCGAACTCAAGAAATAATCTCGAAAGGTATTTCCTGTTCTTTTCAACCTTTCCTTATTGGATAAAAGAAAAGTCGATGAAGAATCTTGCTATCCGCAATAATTGCGATGAAACGCAAAACACCCAAGTCAGTTCTCCCACCGTGTTACAGAACTGGTGACTCTGCTCTTGAGTTTACTTAAAAGTGGGGTTACCTTATGGCTAAATTACCTTTATATGTTTTTATTTAACTTGCTTGCATTACATTATGGTTCCTTGTTTGGGTTTGTTTTGATCCTCTATCTAGATCTGGGGCATCTTTTTAGGTAAGTAGCAATAGATTATGGAAACTGTACGTCATAGACTGATATGGTTGAAGCAATGGCTATGTTAGTGTGATGCATTTGTTGGTACCGATATCCCTTATGTTGAATCGAGGAGAATACGGGGCCGCTGAGCAGGTCATGAAGCACTAACTGACTTTAGAACCTTAATTGAACAACTTAGCCATTAGGAAGTAGTGAGATGACCAGTTTCGGTCGAAAGCTAAAAATTGGTTGATACTCGATATTACACTCATTGAGACCAGACTTTTGGGATATCTCGGCCGCAAGAAAAGATTGATTATGCTGAGACAATACCTAAAATAAAGGTCAGTGATATTGAGATACCCTAGAATCTGGTTACTTTCTAGGACAGGTTGAGTTGACTAAACTTCAAGAGGGTACTTACCTATCAACTCCATGCAAGCCTAAACCTAAGGACTTGTCTGCTTTGTATGTATATAACAACTTGCTTACTTGTACATAACATCATAACATCATAAGCATTCTCACTAACCATTTCAATGATTTAGGAATTTATCTTTGCTTTGTTTTGTAGGTCGTGAATCCCGTCCGAAGGAACACCACCCGAATAAGCTTCGTGAAAGCACATCCTCAACTCCAAGAGTTAGCATCAAGGGTGTACGGAGATTCTCCTTTTACCAGGAAATTTGGTCGACTCCTTAGTTTGGCTACCTCCAATTTCCAAGAGGAAATGATGTGTGTGATCTTCCAATTCTTTGATCCTGTACATCATTGCTTCACCTTTCCTTACTATTAGTTGGTGCCTACACTAGAAGAGTTATCTCTACTATTAGGAGTGTCCGTGCTTGATCAAATACCATTCACCAGTCTAGAAGGGATTATGAAACCTGAAGCCATTGCCGAAGCTTTGCATCTGAAGAGAGTCGACATTATAGCAAATTGGGAGACAAGAAGCGGAGTCAAAGGTTTCCTAGCCAAGTTCTTATTGGAGAAGGCTCGTTCATTCTGGGAAGATATGGATTTTCAAGCCTTTGAAGACGTCCTGGCCCTTCTCATATATGGTTTGGTTCTATTCCCCAACTCGGACCAATTCATAGATGTGAATGCCATCAAAGTCTTTGTCTCTCACAATCCTATACCTACCTTGCTGGGAGACATCCTACATTGTTTCCATACCCACACCATGAAGAAAAGAGGTACTCTCTTGTGTTGTATTCCCCTACTCGCCAAGTGGTTTACTTCACACCTACCTCGATCAACATGGAAGGACGAGCAAGGATTGACATGGTCTCAAAGGATGATGTTCCTCACCCACTCTGATATTCATTGTTGTTCGAGATCCTTGGAAAATACTTCTACCATTGATGGTTGTGGGGAATTCCCTAAATTCCCTCAGCTTGGCATTAGGGGAGGTATCACTTACAACCCATGCTTATATTTACGACAATTTAGGTATGCCCAAAGAGATGGTCCTCATGAGATGCTCATACAAGTTTTGGTGTTCGATTACGAAAGCGAAGATCAAGGCTACCGTCAGAGGTTTATACGAGCTTTGAGGATGGTAAACAAGGTGGGTAGTAGGAAATTGGGATACAAAAATTCCATTCCCCTTGAGCCTTACCTTAGGTGGGTACGAGCTCGTGCTCAGAGTATCGCAATGCCTTACCCCTCCATCCTCCCTATCGTCATAGAGCCTGTGATTAAAGGAGATGTCATGTATACCATCCTTCATCCCAACATGCCTACCTATCTCGAAGACTTGCAAAAGGATTGGATTCAGCTAAAGGAAGAACGAGACACTTTCGAAGCCCGATTCTATGCCAGTGAGAAGGAAGTTCTGGAACTCACCAAGCTGCTTCATGAAGAGCGGATTCTGAACGCCTACATCGCGCCAAAGAGGATGCATTCAACCTTTTTATCTTAGGAGTTTTGTATTTTATTTTCATGTAAGCCCAAAAAGGCATGATGTATTCAAACTTGGATTTATTAATGCAACATGTGTTCTTTTTTGTCTAAAAACAAATTTAAATCTCTAATCTCCTTGAAATCATTTTCATATGCATCCTCATTCATCATAACACAAACAAGTTTCTTACAATAAGTCTCCTTATCTTTCTACTGTTTATTTCAGTAAGATGGATATTAAACAGACAGTAAAGGATCTTCAGGCACAAAACGCTCAATTCCAAAAAATGTTCTTGGCTCTGGCAAAAGGACAAGAGGATTTGAAAACTTTTCTGATCAAAGAAAAGAAGAAGAAAGTGAAGAAACCAGCCGGTGTTTTGAATCTAGGAAGAAGGTTCAAAGGACCAGCCAGACGAACTCTAGATTTCACAACCTTGTCGGGTGAAGGAGACAATCAAGAAGGAAAAAACATGGAAGTAAATGACCATCCAGAGTCTGAAGAAGAGGAAAAGGTTGATTACTCTGAAGAGCAGTATCCTCCGGCTTGCAACAAATACAAGCAATTGGAGGATCGCCTCAATGCTCTGGAAATCCAGAGGGTACCCGGATTGGATTTTGAAGAGCTAGGACTTGTCTCAGGGGTTGTCATCCCACATAAATTAAAGGTCCCCACTTTCTCTAAATATGACGGTGTCTCTTGTCCAAAGCTGCATTTAAGTTCATACGTCAGGAAAATTCAAACCCATACTGTGGATAGGAACCTATGGGTGCATTTCTTCCAAGAAAGCTTGTCGGGGACACAGTTGGATTGGTTCTATCAGTTGGAAGGGACCAATATTCGCAATTGGGAAGATTTGGCTTCCGCTTTTTACAAGCAATACCAGTATAATGCTGACTTAGCTCCGACTCAAACACAATTGCAAGTCATGTCTATGGGTGTTGGTGAAGGTTTCAAAACATATGCTCAAAAATGTCGGGATCTCGCGGGAAGAGTTCAACCCCCTCTATCTAACACAGAATTGGTGGATATGTTTTTAGGCACGTTATCTGGTCCATTCTTCAACCATTTTAATGGAAGCTCCTCGGATGGATTTACTAAACTAATCATGACTGATGAATGGGTAGAAGCCAGTATAAATAGTGGAAAAACTCAAAGAGATGTATCCTCGAGCACGATGAAGAAACCCTTTACCGGAAAGAAAGAGGCCAGTGTTGTGTACGACCACAGAAATCAAAACAAAACTAAACGTCGCCCGATGATAGGGGCTATTATAATTTCCAATCCTGTACCAAATCAGCAGCAAAACTATCAATGCAGGCCATAAGCGCCCATGAGATGATTCACTCGAATTAACATGACCTTGTCCCATGTTTTGTCACACCTTTTGATGTCCAATCTGGTGACCCTAAATGAAGCTCCCAAGAACCCCAATACAACTTCTCCTTGCTATAACCTGAATGCTCAGTGTGCCTATCATTCTGAAAGCCATGGGCATGATACAAACGATTGTTGGGCCTTGAAGAATAAGATACAAGACCTTATCAAGGCGAAAGAGATTGAGTTTGATCCCCCAGAAATACCTAATGTGATAACAGCACCAATGCCCAAACACGGCCAAGGTGTCAATGTTGTTGATGATGATTGTTTTGTTTCCTCCGTGAATGATTTAACTACTTATCTTTTGAATATTAAACAGAATACATTGCGAGTCGGTCTGTTTCTGGGCTATAGTAAAAGTTGTCAATTATGTATGTCTCTACCAAATGGTTGTTTGTTACTGAAGATGGGCGTCCAGTGCCTGATGGCTAACAAAGAAATCCTGTTTGAAAAAGTTCCACTTATCAGAAATTCCAGTGAAGATGTCTCGTTAATCAGCATTTCCGACAATCCTCCTAGGGTCTCCACCAAAAGACCCTTCAGGATTACATCTGTTCCAAAGTCTACTCCCTTAATCATCACCGTGCTAGGGCCAATACCATATTCTTCAGATAAAGTTGTTCCCTGGAACTACGGGGCTAACGTCTATTACTATGGCGTCAAGCAAGATCTGTTGGCTATCAAAGATGAAGTTTCAAAAGACACTGATCCTGACGTCGTCAATATCGTTGGGACCAGTAAGATAATAAGAAGTGGAAGGATCTTCTCACTTGAGATCTACCCAAAGACCATTGCTACTCCTGTGATTATTCCCGCTACCGCTCCTACCAGCATTCCTATTGAAACTCCCGTTGACAATCCTCATGTTATCCCTGCTACCAAGACAAGGGGAAAAGAGGTGTTATCTGAGCCTGTCCAGAAGAAGACAGATCCAGAGGTCATTCTTGAAGCTTCCAGTAAAGAGATGGAGGAGATACTAAAAATAATCAAGAAAAGTGACTACAACGTCGTGGAATAGTTGGGGCAAACCCCCTTGAAAATATCAATGTTGGCCTTACTTTTGTGTTCTGAGGCCCATGTCAAAGCCTTGGTAAAGTTTCTAAAGACTGCCCACATGCCCCAAGAGACGTCCATTGACCAATTTGAGAATTGCGTGGCCAGTCTAACTGCCGGTAACGGATTGGGTTTTTCTGACGCCAACTTAACTCCCAAAGGAAGGAAACACAATGATGCCTTGCACGTTTCCATTGAGTGAAGGGGAACTACGCTATCCCATGTCCTGGTGGATACGGGCTCATCACTGAATGTATTTCCCAAAAATCCTCTTGATCGGCTAGATTGCGAGGGACTCGCTTTAAAGCCTAGCAACATTGTGGTAAGGGCCTTTGATGGTTCTAAGAGGACAGTGCATGGAAAAGTTGACATCCCTATAAAAGTTGGAACTCAGACTTTTGATTCAACTTTCTATGTGATGGATATCTGCCCTTCCTATTCCTGTCTATTGGGTCGACCCTGGATTCATGGCGCTGGTGTCATCACTTCTACCTTATATCAGATGTTGAAGTACTCAATCAAGGGAAAAATCATCACTGTCCATGGGGAGGAGGAGTACATGGTTAGTCACCTGAACTCTTTCAGGTATGTAGAAATGGATGGTGAGTTCATTGAAACTCCATGTCAGCATTTTGAGGAGGTCCCACAAACAGTTGCGGAAGCCAAGACTACTATCAAGACTCCCAAAGTTACTAGACCACCATTGAAAATGGTCTCTCTAAAGGATGCTAGAGCAGTGATTGAAGAAGGTGGATGCACTATCTGGAATCAACTTCCGGATATTCCCTACAAATCAAACAAATTTGGTTTGAGGTTTAATTCAGAGGCACAAAGATCTGTTCGACGAACTCGCACCGGGGGACCACCTTTACATATCAGCAATCAGGGAGATAACACAGTGGAAGACAATGATGGCAGCTGTGACATGGACGACTGGATTTTCCCAACCATCAGCGGAGGACTCAACAATTGGGAAGCCAAGGAATTTGTCCCCATTAAATTTATTCAAGAGTAATTATCTTTTAATTTTTTGTCAGACTTGTAATAATTAAACAATTTAGACTTTAAAACCTTGTGTCTTACCCGAGGCACAATGGTCCATTTGTGAGGGTTGTTACTTCATCTTCATATGTCATCAATAAATCATGGACGTTTTTGCATGCAAAATTTTACGCTCTTTATTTTTCTTTTTACCTTTTTATCTTCAAAGATAGTTATGCTCTTACACACACTCATATATCAAAATGTAGATCCACATCCACTGAGGATCCCACGGGTAACGATTCTGCTATGGCATATTGTGACTTTGAAAATCCGATCTACCAAGACGAAGACGAAGGTGAGGAAGATTATGATGTACCAGAGGAACTAGCCAGGTTATTACAATAGGAAGAAAGGACCATACAACCCCATAAAGAGCTGGTTGAGACAGTTAACTTTGGTACTGAAGAGGACAAGAAATAAGTCAAGGTAGGTGCCAACCTAGAGCCTAGTGTCAAGAAGCGCTTAACTCAGTTACTACATGAATATGTTGAGGTCTTTGCCTGGTCATATAAAGGCATGATAAGACTCGACACTTACATCATGGTCCATCGTCTGCTGACAAAAGAAGACTGCCCTCCGATAAAACAGAAGGTTCGTCGCATGCGGCCGGAAATTTCAGATAAAATCAAGACTAAAGTCATGAAGCAGTTCAACGCCGGATTCTTAGTTGTCACCTCCTATCCATAATGGGTCACCAATGTTGTTCCAGTGCCTAAAAAGGACGAAAAGGTACGCATGTGTGTGGACTATAAAGACTTGAATAGGGCAAGCCCCAAGGATGGAATCCCCCTTCCCCACATCGATATTCTGGTTGACAACACCATACAACATAAAGTATTTTCCTTCATGGACGGTTTCTCCGGATACAACCAGATCAAAATGGCACCTGAGAACATGGAGAAAACGACCTTCATCACCCAATGGGGTATGTTCTGTTACAAAGTTATGCCATTCGGGTTGAAGAACGTTGGGGCAACCTATCAGCGTGCCATGGTAGCTCTGTTTCACGACATGATCCATCATGAGATAGAAGTCTACGTGGATGACATGATAGCCAGATCTCAAACTGAAGAGGAACACCTGGACCATCTGCAGAAACTGTTCAAAAGACTGAAGAGATACAAACTAAGGTTGAATCTGAATAAATGCACTTTTGGAGTGAGGTCCGACAAACTCTTAGGCTTCGTTGTCAGTGAAAAAGGTATCAAAGTGGACCCTGCAAAGGTAAAAGCAATACAAGAAATGCCTGCTCCTCGCACTGAGTAGGAAGTTAGGGGGTTCTTGGGATGGTTAAACTATATCTCCCAGTTCATTTCCTATCTAATTGCTACTTGTGAACAAATCTTCAAATTACTGAAGAAGGATCCACTGGTGGAATGGAACGACGACTGCCAAGCTGCCTTCGACAGGATTAAAGAATACCTTCAAGAGACTCCCATTTTGATGTCGCCAATCAAGGGAAGACCTTTGATCATGTATCTAACTGTCCTGGAAAATTCAATGGGGTGTGTGCTGGGGCAGCATGACGAGTCTGGCCAAAAAGAGCATGCAATATACTACATGAGCAAAAAGTTTACCGACTGTGAAACTAGATATTCACTGCTCGATAAAACTTGTTGCGCTCTGGCATGGGCTGCTCGCCGACTAAGACAATATATGTTTACTTAAATTACCTTATTTATATCTAAGATGGATCCAATTAAATACATATTCGAGAAGCCCGCCCTCTCTGGAAGAATAGCAAGATGGCAGATGGTCCTGACTGAATACGACATTTAGTACACTACCCAAAAAGCAATAAAGGGAAGTGTGCTAGCTGATCACCTAGCTCATCAGGCTGTGGATGACTATCAATCCATGAATTTCTAATTTTTGGACAAAGACATCATGTTGGTAGACAATTTTGAAGAACTCAGATCATATGACAGACCTGAACAAGGATCTCGATGGAACATGGTTTTTGACGGAGCTTCCAACGCACTCGGCAACGACATAGGCACTGTGATCATATCCCCTAAAGGCTTCCATACTCCCTTCACTGCTAGATTGTGTTTCAATTGTACTAATAATATGGAAGAATATGAAGCGTGTGTTATGGGTCTCAAAGCTGCCATAGATTTGGGAATCAAGGCCTTAAGTGTATTTGGAGATTCAGCCTTAGTCATCAGTCAAATTAAAGGAGAATGGGACACGAAGAATCCTAATCTGATCCCTTACAAAGAACACGTGTTGACATTAATCCCACATTTTAAGGAAATTACCTTTGAGCATTTTCCACGAGAGGAAAATCAACTAGTGGACGCGCTAGCCACTATGTCATCCATGTTCAAAGTTAGGTGGGATAACGAGGCTCCTGAGATCACCATAGAAAGGTGGACGAACCAACTTACTGTCACGAGATTGATATTGAAGAAGTAGTGGACAAACCTTGGCTCCATGAAATTAAGAGATATCTCGAGGCCCAAGAATATCCGGAGGGAGCTTCGGTCAATGACAAGAAATTCCTGAGAAGATTCTCTGCTAATTTCTTCCTCAGTAATGGGATTCTCTACAAGCGCAACCACAATTCTACCTTGCTTCGGTGCATAGACAAGAGTGAGGCAGAAAAGGTCATGGATGATTTACACGAAGGCACCTTTGTCACCCATTCTAGCGGGCACACGATGGCTAAAAAGATCATACGGGCAGGATACTATTGGTCCACCATGGAAGCAGATTGTCATCAGCATTCACGAACCTGTCACAAATGTCAGATCTATGCTAACAAGGTACATGCGCCTCCAGTTCCTCTAAACGTCCTAACTGATCCTTGGCCATTCGCGATGTGGGGCATTGAATGATTGGAGAAATCAAACCTATAGCTTCCAATGGACACTGCTTCATCTTAGTTGCCATTGATTACTTCATGAAGTGGGTTGAGGCAGCTTCCTTTACTTCTGTCACCAATAATGTTATGGCCTGATTCATCAAACAAAATCTTATATGTCGGGACGGTATTCCGGAACGAATCATCACAGATAATGGTATCTATCTTAACAATACTATGATCACTGCACTATACGCGTAATTCAAGATCCAGCATCATAACTCTTCTCCTTATCGGCCGAAGATGAATGGCGCTGTAGAAGCGGCTAATAAAAACATCAAGAAGATCATATAAAAAATGATAGTGAACTATAAGGATTGGCATGAGATGTTACCATTTTCTCTCCACGGCTACCGTACCACGGCACGCACATCAACAGGGGAAACTCCTTTCTCCTTAGTATACGACATGGAAGTTGTCCTACCAATTGAAGTCCAAATACATTCTTTGAGAATCATAAAGGATGCGGGGTTGAACGAAGATGAATGGATTCAAAATCGACTTGACCAATTGAACTTGATTGATGAGAAGAGGCTTACGGTTGTCTGCCATGGCCAAATGTACCAAAAATGTATGATTAAAGTTTTTAACAAGAAGGTCAGTCGTCAGGTATATCAAGTTGGTGACCTGGTAATCAAACGTATCATACTGCCACAAGGTGATCCCAGGGGAAAATGGACTCCTACATACGAAGGACCGTTTGTGATTCAAAAAAACCTATTTTATGACGGGGCAATGATCTTAACCACTGTGGATGGCGACAACCTTTCGCACCCTGTATACGTGGACATAGTTAAAAGATACTACACATGAATAAAAACCCTCTAGGTCGACTGGCCTAGGAAAAAATTAGGGCATCCCGGCGAACCAAAAGGGTTTGGGAAAAATTAGGGATAAAATTCAAAAAATATCTGTACACCCGACAAGCTGAAAACCTGAAAAGGCAGCTTGAGAAAAAAAGGGTATCCCGATGGACTGAAAACCCGAAAGGGCGGTCCAAGCAAAAGTTAGGGATTTGAAGCGTATGACTATGTCCCGTTGGATCACGTTACAACCAACCTTCATTATTAATCGTCAAACTCAAATTGTTCTAATCAATCTAATCAGCTTCGGACAAAGAAGCAAGTGGATGAGATACTCAGAGACATGAAGGCTATAGCAGAATGGGGACCCCATGGGATTATTTCACATAGCTGTCTTTCTTTTGTATTAGTTATTACAACGACATTCTCTTACTAGGATTTTTGTCTCTTCGTACAAAAATACTTATTCAAGTTAATACAAAGATATTCCTTTAAAAGTGCAAAGCTATCTGTTTTTCTTTTACTTTCCTGTTTTGTTTGCAAAAATGTCCGTGGTTTTTTTGAACATATGCATTTGAACATAATTACTATTTACAAATGAGCGCAAAAAAGAGGGAACAGAAAACAGAAAGACAATTACTAATGACTTTAAGAAACATGACAATATCTATGGGCCATTCCACAAAATCCCCGCAGATACTTTCTATAAACAGAGCAGAAGCAAGAACATCCTGCTACAAGATCTTTGTCATATCTCTAGTATGCAGCCTGATGGTGTCTTTTGCCTTCATACCCCCGACGGAGCAAAACTTTCAGTTTCTATTCCAAAGGCTCCCCAGTGAAAGTCACCCAGCTGCTCAGGAATTCCCCAGTAGGATTTCACCAAATCCACAAGCAATGAACGATGTTTCACTTCCCCAACAGAGTTTACTTATCTAATGACGGAAACCCATGTATCAATACATGGAGGCTTACACTCCTCATTCCCAGCAGCAATCAGGGATTTATTTTCCCTAATCTAACAACACTGCTGCAGAACAACTTACACGCGCATACATTACATTCATACATCATGGACATCGACAATACAAATGCATATACCACAATATCATTTATTTTGAGAAAACATCATTATGCCATGGATTGCATACATCATGTCATTGCATACAACTAAGTCTTTACCTTTTCAGGAAAGATCAGTAAACAAAAAATAATCATCAACAAATTTATGACAAGACAGGACAACCATTTGTGGACAAATAAATTATAGGTCAATTTCCGAGAAAGGACTGGTTGACTATCTACACGAAAAATACTTCCTTCAGACTTCTGCTGGTTCAGTTCAAAACCTCTCAACGATTTATCCTGATTCTTTTCTGCAGATACCTTCTTTGGTTCAGATAAATCGCTCCAAGATTTATTCTGATTCTTTTCCAGACCCCTGCTGGTTCAGTATTAAATCACTCAACAGTTTATCCAGATTCTTTCCCGCAGACATCTTCTCTGGTTAAGATAAATTGCTCCAAGATTTATTCTGATTCCTTTCCAGACCCCTGTTGGTTCAGTATTAAATCTCTCAACGGTCTATCCTGATTCTTTCCCGCAGACATCTTCTCTGTTTCAGATAAATTGCTCCAAGATTTATTCTGATTCTTTTCCAGATCCCTGCTGGTTCAGTATTAAATCTCTCAACGGTTTATCCCGATTCTTTCCCGCAGACATCTTCTCTGGTTCAAATAAATTGCTCCAAGATTTATCCTGATTCTTTTCCAGATCTCTGCTGGTTCAGTTTAAATCTCTCAACGGTTTATCCTGATTCTTTCTCGTAGACATCTTCTCTGGTTCAAATAAATCGCTCCAAGATTTATTCTGATTCTTTTCCAGACCCCTGTTGGTTCAATTTAAATCTCTCAACGGTTTATCCTGATTCTTTCCTGCAGACATCTTCTCTGGTTTAGATAAATCGCTCCAAGATTTATTCTGATTCTTTTCCAGACCCTTGCTGGTTCAGTTTAAATCTCTCAATAGTTTATCCTGATTCTTTCCCCAGTAGACATCTTCTCTGAATCAGCTAAATCTCTCCAAAGGTTAACTTTGATTCTTTGCCCAGCTGAAGTCAAGCTTAGACTTAGTCTAAATTTCCATCAACAGTTATCTTCGGATGTCATCTAATAGCCCATCTCCGCCAATTCTCCATCATTTCTCCAAATGGCATCTGTAAGCCCATTCCCTACACCTCAACCACAATATCATCAAGTGCAAATTTCTGGGCACTTTAGGGTTCAATCATCTTCCACCTTCAAGTCACGAATGACAGATACGCCAATCTAACTCTTCAGGTTTAAGAAGATTGAACAGGGGGAAACTGTTGTACCCCAAAATTTGCTGTCTCATTTCCCAAGGGATCATCCTGGACCCCCAGGTTTTTTTATGTCAGGTTTCAAGTCTCAGATCACAGTTTTCTAAGAAAGTCTTTCACAAGGGCACAATGGTCAAAAGCACACTGAAAAAAATCAAACTTTGACTTTTAGATCAAAAATCAAGTTTCAACAATCATATTTCATCAGGACATGAAATTGGTTCATCAAAAAATCAGAAGTCAGAAATTGCTTTGAAAAATAAAATTTTCTAAGTGTTAAGAGAATATGATACTTCAGAACTTCTGGGCCAGATTTCACGCAAGCGCAATCAGAATTTGCAAAGAAGGTTCAAAACATTACTCTTCAATCAGAACATTTGGAAACTGTGTTCTTCGATCAGAACATGACTCTTCAGCATATGGAGGCTAAGTTTTATGCTTCGATCAGAGCCCCACCCTTTGAATCTCACTCTAGTCTTCTACAATCAGAACATCACCAAATCCCAAAACCTTATTTGAGCAGCCTGCTGCACTACTATAGCACAGTCCTGCATCCAGATACCACAACACTCCAAAGTGCTGCTGATCTAGTCCACGCCTGCACTTTCTCAAACCCCATATTTGCACCAAATTAGCATATGAAAGTTGTATTTAAAAAGCAATGGAACAGTATGCCAAAAAGGTTTAAATCCCATTTGTTTTCCCCCCAAAACCACAACAAGCTCATCTATAAATAAGTTGTTTCATCACACGTTCAAGGGGATGGATTTTGAAAAGAGAGAATTATCAAAGAGAGAAAATAAAACAGTCAAACATTCGTAAACCCAGAATCCCAAAACAAAACCAAACCTATGTTCTTCCCTTTGGAATCAAAGAACATAACATTATGTTCCGTTCCTTGCTAACCCCATAACATCTGAAGGCAGCAGTTCAAGTCCCAAACACACGCTTCAAATTCAAGGTAAGTCTTTCTGACTTTGAATTTTTCATTCAGAATATCATTAAATATGTAAATATCATAGTGTTGATGCTGTCCATATCATTGCATAAGTAGAAAAACTGGGGATCGGAACTTCTTGAATAAACTAGGCTCAGAATTAGGATTAGAACTTCTATAAACTGTTGTGCTTTTATCTTTCTGATTTGCTCTTGTTAAGAACTGAATAAGTTGCAGATGTTTTGACTAATGTAAGGAAGGAGGTGAAGTGTAACACATAACTTCTGGGTTTTCTTTCTCACTATTTTAGCACAACACAAAACTTCTGAGTTCTCCTCACTGTTTCAACACACATAGAACTTCTAGGATTTCTTACTATTTTAACATACACATAACTTCTAGGTTTTCTTACTATTTTAACACACACATAACTTCTAGGCTTTCTTACTGTTTTAACACACACAAAACTACTTGGTTTTCTTACTGTTTTAACACGCACAGAACTTCTAGTTTTGCTCACTGTTTAAACACAACACACAGAACTTCTGGTTTCCTCTAACGTTTCTTTCAGAACTTCAGCACGCAGCAACCCAGAGCTTCTCGTCTCCTCCAACGTTTCTTTATGAACTACAGCACGTCTAGCATCAGAACTTTTGGTCCCTCTCATTTTGCTTTCAACAATGTGCTGATCCGGTTTTCATTATTTTTTCCTTTTCTTTCTTAAACTTTTTATTTTTAGTATTAATATCTTTTTTATTAATAAAAAAGGCTTAAATTTTTTTTCTTTTATTAACTAATTATTCTTATTTATTTTAACTTATTAAGACAAAAAACCATTTTTAAAACAAATCCTTTTCTTTCTTTATATTGTACAATTCAATATGGTTGAAATAGATAATTAGGATTTAAATTCTTGCAAATCCCCATTTGTAAATATGTACCCCCATCCCTGAAATGATGTAATAACTTAGGATTTATTTCCGCATTTTTATTGCTTTCATACATTGTTAGTAATTAGGATGTATGGCAACACGAAATCAACAAGTAGATAACCTTTAAATGCAAGACAAATGCATGCAATCAAACACACTTACACACTAGCACCTCTAGGTTAATCTTACTTTATTTCCTTTCGGAAAATAGTCATGTCCCTCGAATATGGGTGTTTTAGCAAAGACCCTTGATAAAATATCATAGTCCCTCGATGAACCTCGATGTTGCCTTCGGTAAACGATCTAGTCCCTAAAAGACATTGCTAAAACGTCCCATAGGTCACCTTCTATGACTATACAAACGTCCCACGCCCGTCCCTTCACATCCAAAGATGGGGTTTCTTACCAAAACAATGGTAAGATAGCAACATCTAAAGGAGGAGGAAAATAACGTTTAAGACATTTTTGAGTAGGTAGGTTGCCCTTAGTTGCTCGCTTTCTCACAACAAAAACATTTTATACACCAACACTTCACTTTTGAACATTTTTCAAAAGACAAAACACTTTGTACGCGTTCTTATAAAGACGAGAACCATTACAAAGACATTCCTTTTCAAAATACTTTCAAAAACCACATCACAAACACACTTTCAAGCAAAAAGCATGTGATCTAGCAAGCAACTAAGAGCCCATAGATAACTACGGATGAAAAGGGTGCTAACACCTTCCCTTTTGATAACCCACCCCCGAACTCAAGAAATAATCTCGAAAGGTCTTTCTTGTTCTTTTCAACCTTTCGTTATTGGATAAAAGAAAAGTAGGTGGCGACTCTTGCTATCCGCAACAATCATGGTCAAATGCAAAACACCCAAGTCAGTTCTCCCACCGTGTTATAGACACGCTTGGGCATCCCATTCGAAGGATATGCTTGATGGACCATTAGAAGGATTTACAAATCCCACCTTAAGGCATGTTTTGGTGACCCATCCATGGGCCACACATTTGGCTCCTTCGAATGATGCATAAAAGTGACCCATTCGAAGGACACTTGTTGGAGGAAAATCAAATAAGATTGTTGGAAGAGGAATCTGGTCGAAGGAGGGTCAAAACAAAAGAATGAAACGTTATAAGATGCTTGCTGCCAAGTTCAGACCTAGTACACTGGCCAAAGCTACTGTACAGCAGTCCTGAAACACTGCCCCAAGCTTGCACCAAAATGGCATACAAATACTACCACTCGAAAGCTACAAAAACAGGTTATTCAAATTGTTCAAACTTTTTGTTTTCCCTCCAAAACCTAAGCCAAGTTTTGCCTATAAATAAAAGGCTCCACAACATGTTTAGGGGGAGGGGGACACACATTCAAGGACTTTTTGGCTAAGGGGAAAGAATTTTCAAAATTCTCAAACACTCTCAAAAATCATAAAACTCTCAAACACTTAAACATTCATCAAACACCAACACAAAATCTAAACATTTGTCCCCTTCGAATCTGAAATATCCCCACACCTTGTTACTCTTTGAATCCAGTAGGAAGAACCTCACACTTGTTCTTCTCTTTCGAATCCAGTATCAAAGGTATAACCCATGGTTCCTCCCTTCGAATCCAGAAGCACTCAAGGCAACCACTTAAAGGCCCAACACACGTCCCAACCTCAAGCAAGGTAAGTCATTCTTAACCTTGGATCCTTCGTTTCCAGCATAATATATAAGTAAACTTCATTTTCCTTTCAAACATGTACATAGTATTTGTTTCCTTTTTGTTTCCACCCTTTTAGTTTTTTTTTATTGCCTCTCCTTTTGGTTTTGTTCTTTAGTTTGTTACAAATTATTTAAGAACTAACCCGACCCTAAGGTAATGCTAGCATGGCCTTAGGCCATGTTAGTATTTAATATCTCAAACAAAAGAAACAAGAGACATGAATATGAAATGAAGCCTCAGGCTTCCTCACTGACTCCAGGCCCAATCGAAGGATACAGCAAAGGACTTAAGGTGAAGAGGGCATTCCATGCTGAACAAAAGAGACAGTCAGAAGGATGGCCACACTGATCCCAGGCCCCAGTCGAAAGGCATATCATGATGACTCCCAGGCTCCAGTCAAAGGGCACACCATGCTGACTCCCAGGCCCCAGTCGAAAGGCACACCCCACTGGCCTCCAGGCCCCAATAGAAAGTCACGCCTTCACCCCTTTCAGGCCAAATCGAAGAGATCCAGAAAGTGAAGAATCGAAGGGTGTTTCTGCCTAAATGGAAAGACCCCATTTTCTTGCTTTTATTTTGTTTTGCCTTTATACTTTCATGCTAATCAATATGGTTGTAATAGTGTAGGTCTTTATCTTTTTGCATTTTTATTACTTTTGTACAAATTGCTAGTAAGATAAGGTATGTATGATAAGATAAAATCAACAAGTAGACAACCCCTAATCAAAGGCTAAATGCATGCAAATCAAACACACTATTCACACATGCACCCTCAGGGTAATCTCACTTGTTTCCTCGGAGAAATAGTCATGTCCCTCGAAAATGGACGTTTTAGCAAAGACCCTCGATAAAAGATCGTAGTTCCTTGATGACCCTTAATGTTGCCTTCGGTAAAAGATATAGTCCCTAAACGATATTGCTAAAACGTCCATTAGGTTGCCTTCTATGACTATACAAACTTCCCATGCCCGTCCCTTCACATCCAGTGATGGAGCTTCTTACCAAAACAATGGTAAGATAACAACATCTAAAGGAGGAGGAAAAGAACATTTAGACCTTTTGAGTAGGTAGGATGCTCCTAGTTGCTCACTTGCTCACAAAAAACATTTTATACACCCACACTTTCATTTTTGAAACATTTTCTAAAGACAAAACACTTTGTACGCATTCTTATAGAGACGAGAACCATTAAAAAGACACTTTTTAAAATCACTTTCAAAAACACATTCCACAAACACCTCTTTGAACTATTTTCAAAACAACACTTTATACGCATTCTTATAGAGACGAGAACCATTACAAAGACACTTTTCAAAATCACTTTCAAAAATACATTCCACAAACACCTCTTTGAACTATTTTTAAAACAACACTTTGTACGCGTTCTTATAGAAATGAGAACCATTACAAAGACATTTTCAAAATACTTTCAAAAAACATACCACAAGCACATTTTCAAACAAAAGCAAGTGATCTAGCAAGCAACTAAGAGCCCGTAGATAACTACGGATGAAAAGGGTGCTAATACCATCCCTTTTCATAACCTATCCCCCAAACTCAAGAAATAATCTCGAAAGGTCTTTCTTGTTCTTTTCAACCTTTCCTTATTGGATAAAAGAAAATTCGGTGGCGACTCTTGCTATCCGCAATAATTACGATCAAACGCAAAACAACCAAGTCAGTTCTCTCACCGTATTACAGAATTGGGGACTCAGTTGGGGAGTATACTTAAAAGTGGGGTTACCTTAGGGATAGATCACCTTTACTTGCTTTCTTTGTTTGACTTGTTTGCTTTACATTTTTTGGGTCCTTATTTGGGTTATTGTTAAAGATCCTACACCCGGATCTGGGGGCACCTTTTAGATAAGTAGGAATAAATCATGGGAACTGTACGGCGTATACCGATATGGACGAAGTGATAGCTATGTTAAAGTGATGCTTTGGCTTGTACTAATGTTCCTTGAGTCAGTCAAGGATAACATTAGGCTTCCTTAGTGTCATTAAGCGCTAACTGACCTTTAGAACCTTTTAAATTGACTCATCCTTGGACATTAGGAAGTAGTGAGATAGCCGGCTTTGGTGTCGACCGAAGATTGGTTGATACTCGATGCTACGCTCATTGAGATCTGACTTTCGAGATATTTTGGTCGCCATTAAAGAGGTTTGTGCTGAAATAATGCCCGACGAAGAAAGATCAGTGATATTGAGATCCCCTAGAACCCGATTACTATTACTAGGACAGGTTGATCCAACTAAACTTCAAGAGGGCACTTACCTACAAACTCCATGCAAGCCTAAACCTAAGGACTTGTCTGCTTTGTGTGTATATGACTATTTGCACATAACAACTTGCTTGCTTTGCATACTTGTACATAACATCATGACATCATATCATAGCATTTTAAATAACCATTTCAAGGATCTCAAGGGCCTATAATGCAAGGTCATGTTGAACCAGACACCTATCAAAGGGCAAGAGGATTCATTCTCTAAATCAAACACCGTCAAAGACCAAAGCACAGTAACTTGAGTCAAGGGCTATGACCCACTTGACATGGTGAGCTTGATTCTCGTGGAAGAACATCCACCGATACGAAGTTTTCCAATCAAAGTTGTTGATCAAAATTCAACTTCTAACATCTTCTTGTATTTACCCCGCGAGATCCTTGAAAACATGTATCCACAGATCATGCATCATATCATGACAGGTTTCTCCCATACAGGTCTCCTTATCTTCCCACTGTTTATTTCAGTAAGATGGATATGGAATAAACGGTGAAGGATCTCCAAGCACAAAATGCCTAATTCCAACAAATGTTCCTGGCTATGGCTAAAGGGCAAGAGGACTTGAAGACTCTTCTTCTCAAAGACAAGAAGAAAAAGTCAAAGAAGTCAGTAGGCATCCTGAATTTGGGAAGAAGACTTAGAGGACCAGTGAAGAGAGCTCTAGATCTCTCAACTCCGTCAACCGAGGGGGACAATCAGACAAAAGAAGGAGATAACAACCCGGGGACTGGTGAAGATGAAGTTGACTTATCTGAGGAATAATATCCTCCCGTTGATGATAAATACAAATACTTGGAGGATCGCCTCTATGCTATGGAGATTCAGCAGATACCTGGTGTGATACGGTGGTAGAACCGACTGTTTAATACTGGTTTGCATTTTTTATTTGCAAATGTCGCGGTTAGCAAGAGTCGCCACCGACTTTAATTTATCCTACTGGAAAGGAAAAAAGCACAGAAAAATTCCTTTTTCGAGATTTTGAGTACGGGGGGTAGATTATAGAAAGGGAAGGTATTAGCACCCTTTCTATCTGTAGTTATCTACGGGCTCTTAGGTACTTGCTCATCATTTTAAAGATTGCTTCTGTGTTTGTGATTTGAAAAGTTTTTGACTTCGATTTAACCCTTGCTTCTGTCTTCAAGAGTGTTACGAAGTTGTTTTGAAAACTTTGTTAAAAAAGTGTAAGTGTGGAAAAGTTTGATTTTGAGCAAGTACCTACTAGTATCTACCTACTCGAAAAAAGAATGTTTATGTTCTTGCTTCCTTTAGACAATGTTATCCCACTATTAATGAGTAGGTAGCACCATCATTGGAGTTTGAGGGACTATCGAAAGGGACGTAATGGTCATTGAAGGCAACATGTAAGGATACCTTAGCATTTCGAAGGGACTATCATCATATATTTGTAGGCAACATCGAGGGACAAAATCATATACCGTAGGCAACTTTGAGGGACATCGAGGGATCATGATCTTTATGATGATTTTAACTGAGGGTCTTTGCTAAGGCTATCCCTATGTTCGAGGGACATGACCATTGTTTTCCGAGGAAACCAAGTGAGGCATACCCTAAGAGTGAGAATGTGCATGTGTTTGATTTCAGTTATTTAATCTTTGTACAATTAAGGTGATCTACTGTTTTAATTTTCAATTAGTCTTTCCATACAATCCTATTAACATTCATCTAAGCAGTTTATATTTGCGGAATTTTAAAGTGCGGAAAATAAGTTAAGCTATTACAAGGCTTCAGATATTTACATAGCCAAAAACAAACCCTTAAAAAACGATAAATGAAAGTAAGAAGATCTTAATTAATCTATTACAACTTGTGAGCAATTACATTAATATGGTAAAATAAAATAAAGGTTTGTGAAAAATGTTAAGTTTTATGAAAAAAGATTTTAAACAGAAAGAATAAAAATAGGTAAAAGGATAAATATAGGAAGAAAACCAAAACCAATAGGGGTGGTTGTTGAACCCACGCCCTTAACCTTCTCAGGATGTCTGTCTTGTCATGCATTTGTGCCATGTGTTAGTTGTTCTATTTTGGCCATTTGTGTTTTGGCCTCAACGTTCTTGTAATGAACCTGCATGGGATCCTGTCTAAATCTGCAGTGTTGAATCTCATGAACACATTAAATAAATTACTATATATCATGAAATACAAATAAAGCCAATATATGAAAAAATTAATGTTAAAACCGATATGGCATGTATGAATGATTATACCCTTTTGATCATGGAGATCAAACCAGCCTTACCCTTATTGGAGAAGGAGTGAGATGAATGCTTTTATACCCTTTTGATCATGGAGATCAAGCCAACCTTACCCTTACTGGAGAAGTAGTGAGATGTGGGTTTGTAACAGGGATGACTTGTTTGTAGTGAGATGGGGATTTGTAATAAGGATTTCAAGGTTTTAGGGTTCTTGAAAGAATTTGATATTCTGACAGCGTTGTGGCAAAACTTTTTTTCCCTTTTTTTGTTTGTGTGAAAAGAATGAGATTATATAATGGAAATTGGAGAGAAAAATGGGCTTTGAATGCGCAATTGGGCCTCCAACATTCACTTGAGTTCGTAGGGTTCAAGGCTAAATTGCAGGGGCTTAAGTGCAATTTTTGAAGTTGAAATATGAAAACAAAATGTAGCCGACATCGAGAACTAACTTCTATCCGAAAATAGGCTCAATCGGATAAACGGTGAATTACTTATAAATTTTTGAAGTTTCAGCTCAGACAAACTTATTTTGGGCTCCAGTGTCGACTCTGACACGTTCTTCAATAAAAAACTGGTATTGATCGGAGCATAATTCGGTCTCGACTTTTGAAGAAAAGTTGTAGCTCTCTGAGTCCGTGACCTTGTGTAAAAATATGAGCCCAATCCGATAAAAAATGACCAAGTTATTAATTTTCGAAGTTTCGACCTAGATAAAATAATGTTCAGTATTCAGGATTTCCGGCGCGTCACACGTACTCTGAGCAAAAAACGAAGGCCTTTTGGATACCGTTCGAACTTAATACCTCCTGTGAAAACTTAGCCAACTCAATTTGTGAAATTTTGGCGCTGGAATCAGCTTGATACGATTAAAATCGACCAAGTTATGATTTTCTGAACATGACGCAAATAAACTTCTGTCATAAATTTTCTGTACGGAAATACTTGATAAATATGCATTTTTGAAGAACTTCTGGTAGAAATTAGCTTCTAGCCGTGAGACATGAAAACATAGATAACGTCAAGACGGAATTTTGGCCACCAGAACGGGTTCAAAATGAGCCACGATCTTCAAGTTATGAATTTTTTAGCGCATAAAAACTGCACTTTCAGGACACTTTTTCACCATATTTCTTCGAGAAAACTCACACATTCGGATACCTTCTTTAAAGAATTGACTCTTGAGCCGAACCTAAATTTGAGAATTCGTTATCAGAGATATCTTGGCGAAAGAACACCTGAATATGACGCGCCGGGTTGGACTTGTGAATATTTGAACCCCGAATCGTTGCAAAACAGCGAACCGATCTTTAGCACAGAAAATACTCTGAGAATATCCATTGACGAAATAAGTGTCACTTGTAACCTGAAGAAGCTTGATAAATATACCTTTATTCCATAACCATAAAACCAATAATATGCGTGTATGAAAAGAGGACAAATTTTGGGGTACAACAGCTGCCCCTGTTCAATCTTCTTAAACCTGAAGATTTATATTGGCTCGTCTGTCTTTCGTGATCTGAAGGTGGAAGATGATTGAACACTAGAGTGCCCAGAAATTTGTACTCGTCTGTAATGATGCTTGACTATGTACATAGTATCAGGAATGGGCTTACAGATGCCATTTGGAGGAGATGACGGAAGATCACCGGAGATGGGCTTAAAGATGCCATCCGAAAGATATGACGGAGAATCGTCAGAGATGGGCTTAAAGATGCCATCTAGAGGATGTTGATTTCCCGAGATATTCCTTTGATGAGAATTCATGTTCCTATCGTTGAGGAGGAATCTGCTGAGGAATGTTGGTCTCTGTCTTGGGAGAAATAGAATTTTAGGAGCTTCAGTTATCCGTTAATCTACTGGGGAATCATATCTTAGTCAAGGAGATGAAAATGAACTGCTATCTGGTCGTGTATAGGTTGCGTCACGACCTACTGGGGAAAGGTGAAACCAATCGTGTTCGATCAGGTCCAGGTCTTACAGTGTTGTGGACTGCTGTCTGGAGATAAGAGAAAAGAAACCTGGATGGTAAGGTTATGAGAAGGAAACCGGATAGTAGGGCTTATGGGAAAAAACCTGGGCAAGGTTGCTTCGTGAGGAGTTTGAATAAAACTGCATCTGAATCGAGAAGGAACCTGGGTAAGGTTGCTTTGTGAGGAGTTTGGGTAAAATTGCATCTGAACCGAGAAGGAACCTGGGTAAGGTTGCTTTGTGAGGAGTTTGGGTAAAACTGCATTTGAACTGAGAAGGAACCTAGGTAAGGTTGCTTTGCGAGGAGTTTGGGTAAAACCGCATCTGAACCGAGAAGGAACCTGGGTAAGGTTGCTTTGCGAGGAGTTTGGGTAAAACTGCATTTGAACCGAGAAGGAACCTTGGTAAGGTTGCTTTGCAAGGAGTTTGGGTAAAACTGCATCTGAATCGAGAAGGAACCTGGGTAAGGTTGCTTTGTGAGGAGTTTGGGTAAAACTGCATCTGAACTGAGAAGGAACCTAGGTAAGGTTGCTTTGCGAGGAGTTTGGGTAAAACTGCATCTGAACCGAGAAGGAACCTGGGTAAGGCTGCTTTGCGAGGAGTTTGGGTAAAACTGTATTTGAACCGAGAAGGAACCTGGGTAAGGTTGCTTTGCAAGGAGTTTGGGTAAAACTACATCGGGAAATTGTAAGGAGGAATCTGGGTATGGTTGCTTCAGGATGAGTTTGGGTGAAACTACATCGGGAAATTGTAAGGAGGAACCTGGGTAAGGTTGCTTTAGGATGAGTCTAGGTGAAACTACATTGGGAAATTGTAAGGAGGAACCTGGGTGAGGTTGCTTCAGGATGAGTCTGGGTGAAACTACATTGGGAAATTGCTGGGAGAAATTTCAACTTGCCGGGTGTATAAATCTTTTTTTGTTTTTATCCCTAATTTTTTCCCGAACCTTTTGGTTCGCCGGGACGCCCTTGTTTTGCCTAGGTGTGTCAACCTAGCGGGTCTTTGTTCATGCGCAACATTTTTTGACTATGTCCACGCTTTCAGGGTGTAGGGAGTTGTCACTGTCGGTAGTGTTGTGTTGCCACACTACCAGAAGATATTTGTTTGATCATACAAGATTCGTTGCTGGAATTCATGTCCAATGCCCCAAGTAATTCAGATGGAGATCTGCCCCTGGCTATTTGGCATCTTTGAGAGATTCCTTGAATCTTGACTTGACTGCCCCAAATGATGGACAATAATCCTGCCGTGCCCCTTGGTTGGAAGTGTTTTTCCACTTGAGGTGATCCTTTTTATTGAGAAGGTTTTTGTTCACTAGATATTCGTCATGCGAATTTCTCTACTGTTGAACAAATAGTCATATGCAAACAATGTTATTTTAAGAATGCAAAGCTTACGTCTGTCTTGAAGTTTGAAAATTCATTTTTTAGTAAAACAAGTTTTTTTTGTAAAAGTGTGATGTCAACTCAGGATTTACAGCAAGTCCTACATGATACCTTTTGTAACAGTATGCTTTCGAACTAACCCATGCTTTAGCTAGGACTTTTAAGGGTTACAACGTGGCCTGGTTCACGGTTCAAGAAACAAAGGATAAAGGCTCAAAATTTATTTGTACCCGCCCGCTCTTCGTGATGTTCTTCAGTCCTATGCTCAGTTAATTGCGCATTTAGAATCCCAGTTGAGTCTGGCATCTTGTCCTTGATATTCCGATGATGGTTCAGATACTGAAAGTTTATTTTGAATAGGCAGTCATTTTTTTTGTTGAGGGTTTGTAGGACCTCTTTCTTTTTTATTTTATTATCCCTGTCTTTTGTCTGAACTGTTTCTTTTGTGATTACAGTCAGCGGGATGCCCCAATTTTTTCTTAAGTCTCCTTCATAGGTTTTGACTTAATGGGCTTTTATTTAGAGAGATAATGGTTGTCTGTCATGATGATTATAGGGAACCATCACCATCTTTTGTTTTGGAAGGACGTCTTCGATGCCATTCATTGTGTACGAAGCGGCAGATCGTGACTGAATGCGCCTCTGAATTAACTGAGAAAACTACCCTGCCCCAGATTATGATTAAGGGTTTTAATATGTGTGAAAAGAAAAACTCCTAGTTCTTTTGCTCAAAGGGGTTGACTAGGGATTATCTTCCTTATAACTCCATTGTTTAGGATTTGAAACAACGCCTGTACATCGTCAACAGGGTCCGTTCAAAAGCATATTGTAGAGATCGTGGTATCGTTTTCGTTATCCTCCCTCTAAAGGCTTACAGTTTTTTAGTCGAGAGTTGAATATCACGAAAAGGAAATATAAATCAATTTAAGCATAATGAAAAAATTAATTCAAGACAGACACGTGTAATGCATTAATGAAATAAGAAAGTTTGACATGACAATAATTGTTTGAATAAGTAAAGAAAATACAACTTCAGAATTCAAATGAACAAAAATGCTTTCAATCCTAGCCATGTTTTGGCAAGGGAGCAGTGATCACATTGAGAGTCTCAGGAGGGTCGAATTTGATCTCCTTGGTGTCAATCATATTCTGAATCTTGTATTTCAGCGCCCAACAATCGTTACTATCGTGCCCCGGGCTACCAGAATGATAAGCACACCTTGCATCCGGTTGTAGTTAGGAGAAGAAGTCTTAGGGTTCGGATGAGGGTTTATCACTGTAATTAGATTCATCTTCAACATGTGTTACAATGCTTGTGACAATGGCATGTTGATTTGGGTGAACTGCCTTTGAGGTCTTTCCACCCTTGGCTGATTATTTCGTTGTTGTGGTTGTTGTGTGCATGCCGAATTAGAGATCAGCACTGCCCCCACAGATTGGTGGTAGTCTGCCTTGCTACGCCTCTTCTGGCCGTGCACAACATTGGCTTCCCTCTTGCCACCAAATGACTTCTTCTCTGTACTCGAAGAGGTATTTTTCTGGATCTTACTACTCAGGATCCCAGCTTCTACTCTTTCTCCAGTCAGAATCAGCTCGGTGAAACCCACTGACGAGCTGTCGATCAAATGATTAAAGAATGGACCAGATAGCATCCCCAGAAACATATCAACCAACTCCCTATCAGACAACAGGGGTTGGACTCTTCCAGCCAAATCTCTCCACTTTTGAGCATAGTCCTTAAAACCTTCGCTTGCACCCATAGACATACCCTGAAGTTGAGTACGAGTGGGAGCAAGGTCGGCGTTGTATTGGTACTGCTTGTAGAAAGCAGCAGCAAGGTCCTCCCAGTTTCGGACATTAGCTCCTTCCAATTGATAAAAATATTCAAGCTGAGTCCCTGACAGACTATCTTGAAAGAAATGTACCCACAAATTCCTATCAGCAGTGTAAGGTTGAATTTTTCTGACGTATGAGCGGAGATGGAGTTTTGGACAGGATGCTCCATCATACTTAGCAAAAACCGATGCTTTGAACTTGTAAGGGATCACCACCCTAGATGCCAGTCCCAGATCTCCGATATCCAAACCGGGGATCTTCTGAATCTCCATAGCACTTAGACGGTCCTCAAGTTGCTTGTACCTATCCTCGGTAGGAGGATACTGTTCTTCATCAAAATCAGTGTCATTATCAGAAACCGCGGGACTAGGATCCTTTCTTTCCTCTTGATTCTCTCCTCCTCCAGATAAATGAGACAGATCAGCTTCCTGTCGCAACCTATTCCTAAATCTGTGACCCATGTTCAGAAGAACCACCTTCTTCTTCTTCTTCTTCTTCTTCTTCTTCTTCTCCTTCAGGATGAGAGTCTTCAAACCCTGTTGCCCTTTAGCCAAGTTCAAGAACATCTCTTGGAATTGGGCATTCTGTGCCTGAAGAGCTTTGATGGCCTGATCGGTAGGTATTTCATAAGACATTTCGTGCTGAAATAAACAGCGACGAAGATGAGAAACCTGTAATGGTACCTGTAATGATGTGCATGATATGCATGCAATGTTTTCAAGGATCTCGCAGGGTAAACAAGAAACTATTAGAATTTGATTGTAGCTTGATTGAAGAAACTTTGTGTCGTTGAGAGTCCTTCTTCCAGAGTCAAGCTCACCATATCGAGTGGGTCATATCCCCTGACTCAAGATCCTTTGACAACATTGGCTAGAGGAAAATAAATCCCCTTGCTAGATGTCTGGTTCGCCATGACCTACATCACAGACCCTTGAGATCCTTGAAGTGGTTAGTATGATATGCCATGTTATGTTATGATGCATGATGTCATGATAAAAGAATACAATAGGTATAGAAGATAACAGACATGATAAAGGCAAACAAGTCACACAAGAGCCCTTAAGTTTTAGGCTTGCATAGAGTCTAGGTACTTCCCTCTTGAAGTTCAGTTGGTTTCAACCTGTCCTAATAATAGTAACCGGGTTCTAGAGGTTCTCAATATCACCGACCATCCTCTATCGGTCATGGTTTCAGCTCACGCAATGTTTTCTTGCGTCCGGAACTATCTCGAGAGTATGGTCTCAATGAGTTTAGTATCGAGTATCAACCAGTTCCCAGCTCTATGCCGAGGCCGGCTATCTCACTACTTCCTATGGCCAAGTTGGTCAATTATAGGTTCTAAGGTCAGTTGATGTTTAACGACCCATATAGCAGCCCCGTATTCTCCTTGTTCCTCCACAAGGGATATCGATACCAACTAATGTGCCACATCAACGTAGCTACTGCTTCAACCGTATCTGTCTACGCTGTACAGTTCCCTCACAGTTTATTGCTACTTACTTAAAAGGTGTCCCCAGATCTGGGTTAGGATCTATAGTAACTCCCAATACAAAACCCTCAAAAGTATAGCAATCAAATCAAACAAGAGAAGTAATTTATGATGAACTAATCCTAAGGTATACCTCACTTATTTATTCCCCAGCAGAGTCGCCAGTTCTGTGATACGGTGGCAGAACCGACTGTTAATACTGGTTTGCATTTTTTATTCGCAAATGTCGCAGTAAGAAAGAGTCGCCACCGACTTTTATTTTATCCAACTGGAAAGGAAAAAAGCACAGAAAAATTCCTTTTTCGAGATTTTGAGTACAGGGGGTAGATTATAGAAAGGGAAGGTATTAGCATCCTTTCTATTCGTAGTTATCTACGGGCTCTTAGGTACTTGCTCATAATTTTAAAGATTGCTTCTGTGTTTGTGATTTGAAAAGTTTTTGACTTCGATTTAAACCTTGCTTCTGTCTTTAAGAGTGTTACGAAGTTGTTTTGAAAAATTTGTTTGAAAAAGTGTAAGTGTGGAAAAGTTTGATTTTGAGCAAGTACCTACTAGCATCTACCTACTCGAAAAAAGAATGTTTTTGTTCTTGCTTCCTTTAGACAACGTTATCCCACTATTAATGAGTAGGTAGCACCGTCGTTGGAGTTTGAGAGACTATCGAAAGGGACGTAATGGTCATTGAAGGCAACATGTAAGGATACCTTAGCATTTCGAAGGGACTGTCATTATATATTCGTAGGCAACATCGAGGGACAAGATCATATACCGTAGGCAACTTTGAGGGACATCGAGGGACCATGATATTTATGATGATTTTAACTGAGGGTCTTTGCTAAGGGTATCCCTACGTTCGAGGGACATGACCATTGTTTTCCGAGGCAACCAAGTGAGGCATACCCTAAGAGTGAGCATGCGCATGTGTTTAATTTCAGTTATTTAATCTTTGCACAATTAAGGTGATCTACTGTTTTAATTTTCAATTAGTCTTTTCATACAATCCTATTAACATTCATCTAAGCAGTTTATATTTGCGGAATTTTAAAGTGCGGAAAATAAGCTAAGCTATTACAAGGCTTCGGGTATTTACATAGCCAAAAACAAACCCTTAAAAAAACGATAAATGAAAGTAAGAAGGTCCTAATTAATCTATTACAACTTGTGAGCAATTACATTAATATGGTAAAATAAAATAAAGCGCGTGCGAATAAAGAACGAGAGAGAATTAGGGTTTTGACCCCGTCTAACCTAATCGAAAGAAAAATTATTTTTTGTTGTTTTTAATTATTTCTAAGAAAAAAGAATTAGGTTTTTTAAAATTAAATACAAAATTAATTAGTAATTAAATTAGTTTAAAAAAATAATTAAATGGCCTATTTTTGTGTTTTGTTATTTTAAGAAAAAAGAAAATAGAATTATGTTAGAAACAAAATCCTAATTGTTCTAATTAATTTTAATTTATTTACAAAACAATTAAAGTTACCTAAAATTAAATTAAAACCTAAAATTAATTATTCGAGTTTATTACAAAAAATCAAAGGTTTGTGAAAAAATGTTAAGTTTTATGAAAAAAGATTTTAAACAGAAAGAATAAAAATAGGTAAAAGGATAAATATAGGAAGAAAACCAAAACCAATCGGGGTGGTTGTTGAACCCACGCCCTTAACCTTCTCAGGATGTCTGTCTTGTCATGCATTGGTGCCATGTGTTAGTTGTTCTGTTTTGGCTATTTGTGTTTTGGCCTCAACGTTCTTGTAATGAACCTGCATGGGATCCTGTCTAAATCTGCAGTGTTGAATCTCATAAACACATTAAATAAATTACTATATATCATGAAATACAAATAAAGCCAATATATGAAAAAATTTAATGTTAAAACCGATATGACATGTATGAATGATTATACCCTTTTGATCATGGAGATCAAACCAGCCTTACCCTTACTGGAGAAGTAGTGAGATGAATGCTTTTATGTCCTTTTGATCATGGAGGTCAAGCCAGCCTTACCCTTTCTGGAGAAGTAGTGAGATGTGGGTTTGTAACAGGGATGACTTGTTTGTAGTGAGATGGGGATTTGTAATAAGGATTTCAAGGTTTTAGGATTCTTGAAAGAATTTGATATTCTGACAGCGTTGTGGCAAGACTTTTTTTTCCCTTTTTTTGTTTGTGTGAAAGAATGAGATTATATAATGGAAATTGAAGAGAAAAATGGGCTTTGAATGTGCAATTGGGCCTCTAACGTTCACTTGAGTTCATCACATTCCAGGCTGAATCGCAGGGGCTTAAGTGCAATTTTTGAAATTGAAATATGAAATCAAAATGTAGACGACATCGAGAACTAACTCCTGTCCAAAAATAGGCTCAATCAGATAAACGGTGAATTAGTTATGAATTTTTGAAGTTTCCGCTCAGACAAACTTATTTTGGGCTCCAGTGTCGACTCTGACACGTTCTTCAATAAAAAACTGGTATTGATCGAAGCATAATTCGGTCTCTACTTTTGAAGTAAAGTTATAGAACTCTGAGTCCGTGACCTTGTGTAAAAATATGAGCCCAATCCGATAAAAATTGACCGGGTTATGAATTTTCGAAATTTCGACCCAGATAAAATAATATTCAGCATTCTGGATTTCCGGCGCGTCACGCGTACTCTGAGCAAACAACGAAGGCCTTTTGGATGCCGTTCAAACTCAATACCTCCTATGGAAACTTATCCAACTCAATTTGTGAAATTTTGGCTCTGGAACCAGCTCGATACAATTAAAATCGACCAAGTTATGATTTTCTGAACATGACGCAAATAAACTTCTGTCATAAATTTTCTGTACGAAAATACTTGATAAATCCGCATTTTTGAAGACCTTCTGATCGAAATTGGCTTCCATCCTTGAGAGATGAAAACGTAGATAACGTCAAGACGGAATTTTCTCCACTGGAACGGGTTAAAAACGAGCCACGATCTTCAAGTTATGAATTTTTTACCGCGTAAAAACTGCACTTTCAGCACACTTTTTCACCATATTTCTTCGAGAAATCTCACACATTCGGATACCTTCTTTAAAGAATTGACTCTTGAGCCAAACCTGAATTTGAGAATACGTTATCAGAGATATCTTGGTGAAAGAACACTTGAATATGACGCGCCGGGTTGGACTTGTGAATCTTTGAACCCCGAATCGTTGCAAAATGGAGAACCGATCTTCAGCACGGAAAATACTCTGAGAATATCCATTGACGAAATAAACGTCACTTGTAACTTGAAGAAGCTTGATAAATATACCTTTATTCATTAACCATAAAACCAATAATATGCGTGTATGAAAAGAGGACAAATTTTTGGGTACAACACCTGACTTGGGATTTGAAGAGTTAGGTTTGGTTTCCGGAGTGGTCATCCCGCCAAAGTTCAAAATCCCTACCTTTGCCAAGTATGATGGGGTGTCTTGTCCTAAGATGCATCTGAGATCTTATGTCTGTAAGATCCAGCCTCACACTGCTGATCGGAAGCTTTTGGCCCATTTTTTCCAAGAAAGTTTGGCTGGCACTCAGCTGGAGTGGTTCTATCAGTTAGAAGGAACCGACATTTATACATGGCAGGACTTGGCTGCTGCTTTCTACAAGCAGTATAAATACAATGCTGATCTTGCACCAACTCGTGTGCAATTGCAAAATATGACCATGTGTTCCAATGAGGACTTCAAAGAGTACGCCCAAAAATGGAGAGATTTAGAAGGCAGAGTGAAGCCACCCTTAACTGATAGGGAGATGATTGACATCTTTATGGGAAGCTTGACGAGACCTTTCTTCAATCACCTAATTGGAAGCTCCTCGGTCGGGTTCACTGAGCTAATACTGACTGGCGAAAGGATCGAAGCTGGTATCAAAAGCGGAAAGATCCAAGGAACTACATCCTCTGATACTCAGAAAAAGCCATACAATGAGAAGAAAGAGTCTAATGTTGTTTACAGCCAAAAGGGTCATAACAAGAACAACCACGACCAACATGTGAGGGCAGTCCTGATCTCCGGTCCTGCATCATGAAGACAACAAAGCGGAAATCAACGAAGGCAAGACGAGCCCAAAAGACAGTTTACCAACATCAAGATGCCGCTGCCTCAAGCACTATAACACTTGTTGAAGATGAATCTGATTACGTTGATAGGACCTCATCCAAACCCCAAAACTTCTTCTCCTAACTACAATCCTGATGCAATATATGCATATCATGCTGGCAATCCTGGGTGTTGTACCCCAAAATTTGCCCTCCCATATTCTCCAAGAAATTGCCAAGCCAAGTCACAAAAATTCCCCAAGGGCTGCACAGTGCAAAGGTCTCCTATACAGTCAAAACTAGGGTTTGTGTTCTGATCAAGAAAAGGAAGTTTTCAAAGGCCCAACCAAGTCTCACATGCCTACAAATATGGTCAAGTATCCTCATATCAAGTTTCAAGGCATTCAGCTCAAAATTGCACAGTTAAAACCCTAAATTGCACTACAGTCAACTGTAGGGGCAAAATGGTCATTTGACAGTCAAAAGTTCAAATTTTTGGTCAACATATCATTTTGAAGCCACAAACATCATTTGATCAATGCTTGATCATGATTCTCAAAATTTGGCTCAGAAATTATCAAGATGCAAAAGTTTCCTTATTTGGACCACTGAAAAAGTCAACTGAAATTGACCAGGGCATAACTTTCACATGGATTATCAGAAAAATTCCATCCAAAGCTCATTTTGAAGAGAAAGACATTGCCTACAACTCATCTTCATATTTCAAGTCCAAGAAATGCTCTCACAAAAAGTTATCAATTTCAACATTATAGGTCATTTTCAAAAGTCAACAAAAAGGGACTTTAAGTCAAAGGCCATAACTTGATATTGGTAAATCAAAATGACATGGGACCAAAGGCATTGGTTAGGGGACTCAAAGACCTTTCCAAAATGTCCACGAACATGAGAAAAGCTTAAAAATTGAGCAAGTTATGCCTTGTGGAAGTTGGGAAATTTTTGGATATTTTGAAAAGTCAACATTACTTCAAATGACCTAAAAATGCTAATGGGCCCATTTTTCTTCCATGATTCATCATTCCAAGCATATGCACGACCACTTGGCCCAAAGGGAAGTATTTTCTCTTTTTTTATTTTTTTATTTGAATTATTATTTATATTAATTCATTTAAATCATTTAAATATGTGGAAAATATATAACTTGACCTAAAAAATCTTTTCATGCATGTTTTGCCATCAAGATTTCGTGCATAGGCTAATTAGGAAAGAATTGGACTGATTGGCATGATTGAGAACAAAGAACACTTGAAAAAAGATTGAAAAAGATCCTTAACAAATCAAATCCTCAATCCATGATTACAAGAGATTTGGTTGAATTTTGTTAACCTAATACATTCACTACATAAGCATGAATCAAAACCTAATGCCCAGAGACAAAAAAGCTGCGCTAAAGAACACATTGCAAACTTGGAATTTTCTCTAAAAATCTCAAAACTGAAAAGCAGGTTCTAGGTCGATTCAAGCCTCCATTCTTGTTTCAATAGTTTCCTTGGAGATCACTGATCACGTTCCAATCAGAAACAACCATCAAAACATCCAGGATTGGTATACAGAACTCTAAATTTTTCATGAAATAAGCTTAATCGTATTTTGATTTTCAAGCATAATCATTGCATTCTTCTTATGGATTATTATCATTGATGGATTCTGATGCTAACTGTACCATTTAATTGCGTTTTTGTGCACTCAATACGATTTCACCATTATTGAGCATTAGGGTTTTGCAGCTTTTGAATTAGGGGTTTCCAGGTATGGTAAAATTGGACGTTCTCAGGACCATAATTAGACTCAGCACGCCTGGACGAAGAAGACAGGACCCTCGCGCCTAATTTATGTTTAGAGATGGCTTAATCGCTATTTTCTGTAAACCGGCCTAAGGAAACGCATCATAAACCGTTGCTTAAAATGTCCTTATTTCAGGAAAACAAAACACGTGAAGAAGACGACCTCGTGGCATTGTTGGATTGGTTCTTTTGAAATTCGCGCGTAAAAGCTCCCACTAACGTTTGTTTTCTTTATTATGTTTGTTTGTTTAATATATATAAACGCGTTTAGTTGGCACAGCTGGTCAGAGAAAGCATTGGCAAGGCATATGACCTGGGTTCGAGTCCCAGGTCTTGACATTTTCCATGTTATTTTCCAATTCACATTCACCTATGCTTCAAGGCTGCAGGCGCATTATGTCCCCTCATCATCCAGTCATCCACGTGCACGCTGAGATCAGATCAAGGGCGTGGATTGAAAGTGTACCATAAACCCTGGTCAAAGTGACAACACGCTAATGGCAAAAGTCAATGGATCTGAAGCTTGTTGGGCCAGATTGCTAAGGCCTATACCTCCTAAATTGGGACTTCCACCCCCCCTGGTTTGCACATTCTATTTTTTTTATGTTTTATTTTAATTATTATTTTATTTGCTTTCTTGTTAATTTAATTAATTATTTTTTACAAAATATAAAAAAGGCCTAAAAAATCAGAAAAGACAAGAAAAATATAATAAATAATTTAATTATTTTCATAAACAAATTGTATGTAAATAAATTTAGTTTTAATTTAGGTTGCAACATTAATTCTTTTAATAATAAAAATACAAAAAAATAGAATTAGGTTTAGTTAATTTTTTCTTTTAATTTTTCTTTCTCATAATAATATTTATTTATTTTATTTTTATAATCAAATTGGCATGTAAATTAACTTAGGTTTAAATTAGGTTAAAATTCAATATTTTTCTTAATAACTTAAAAAATAATTAGGATTAGGGTTTGCATTCAATTTTAATTTTAATTAATTCTTTTTCTATTAAATCTAAAAAACATAAAAATATCAAAAAAAAAATCAAAAACAAGTTCTTTTCTTAAATTAATTAATTCATGTAATTTAATATTTTGCAAAAGGGCCCAACGCCCATATTTTTAATTGTTTAATTTCGCGTATTTATTTTTATTTCGCTCAAATAATTATGTACCTCTCCCAAAGCCTTGTAATTACATTTCGCACTTTTATTTACTTTGCTTTATTTACTTTTCTGTCAAATCGGGTCCGGTTTAATTTTGGCGATGTGGACCCGCGCCATTTGTAATAGTTTAGAATTTACTTTTCCCGCAAATATTAACTGTTAACAAAAAGCATGAAAGAATGAATGGACATAAATAAAATCAAGCGCATAGAACACCAAATGACATGACAAGACAAATATCAATGAAAACGACACACGAATCGCACACACCACCCCTAGGGTACGCCTCACTGTTGCCTTGCCTTCGAAAGGTGATCGTCGAGTAGAGGATGTCTTAGTAAGTCCTCATGATCCGGGAACCTGGCATGAGGGTAGCTTCTAAGGTGTCTTCCCATTGCTCTGGTGATCACCATGTCCCGAACCTCGAATTGACCCGAACACCTCCAACGGTGGTGCTACCTACCTCTCAATGGTGGGATGGCACTACTTTAAAGGACATTTACACAGACGAATTCCTTAGGGTAGGTAGGTTCTCGTAGATACTTGCTCTAAATATCAAACAAATCAAAAATACTTTTCACACCGACACCTTTTCAAAAAGCTTTCGAAAGCAATTTTTCAAACACTCTTGAGGACCGATACAAGAGTCGAACTGGAATTTTCAAAGAAACTTTTTAAAACCCACAATTGAAAAGCAAACAAACCATTTTTGAAAACACATTGAGCAAGTATCTAAGAGCCCATGGATAACCATGGATAGAAAGGGTGCTAGCACCTTCCCTTTCTATAACCTACCTCCCGAACCGAGAGCAATCTCTATAAGGAATTTTTCTGTGCTTTTGTCCTTTCCATTTGGAGAAAATAAAAGACGGTGGCGACTCTTGCTTACCGCGACATTTCGCGAACCAGCGTTAAACAGTCAGTTCCAGATCCACCGATCACAGAACTGGCGACTCTGCTGGGGAAAATACTTAAAGTGGGGTGTACCTTAGGACTAAGATCATTGTGTTTTCAATTGTCTTCTTTGCTTGCTTTATTATTGTGGGTTGCTTGGGAGTTCTATAGATCCTAACCCGGATCTGGGGGATACCTTTCTTAGAAAGTAGCAACAAGGCTGTGAGGGAACTGTGCGGGGTATACCGACATGGTTGAAACAGTCTGCTACGTTGATGTGGCACTTTGGTGTGTACCGGTAACCCTTGAGTTCAGTCAAGGAGAGTACGGGGCCTCTGCGTGGTGTCGTGAAGCATCAACAGACCTTAGGAACCTTAATTGAACTATCTTGGCCTCTTTAGGGTAGTGAGATAACTGACTTTGGTGCAGTCCGAGGTTGGTTGATACTCGATACTACACTCAATTGAGGGTTGCTTTCCTGGAATATTTCGGTCGCCAGTTCAGTGGCTAAATCGAAACGATGAACAATGAAAGCAATCCCGTGATATTGGGAACCTTAGAACCCGGTTACTTTGATTAGGACAGGTTGAACCCACCAACTTCAAGAGGGTACTACCCAAACCCCATGCTGGCCTTAAACCTTAAGGGCTTGTCTTGTGTGCCTTGTGTGCCTTACATGTTTGTCTTTGTAAATATCTGTGGTGTGCTTAATCATAGCATCATGACATCATCCAGCATCATATGCATTGACTAACCATTTCAGGGGTTCGAATTTTCATCTTTGTTCTTGTTTTGTAGGACATGGAAACTGTTCGTAGAAAGACAATTCAAATCAGTCTTGTAAGGATCCCTCCTCAGCTTAAGGAGCTTATATCCAGGATTCCTGAGAACTCTTCGTTCAGTGAAAGGCATGGAAGCCTCATCAGCTTGGTCAACACCAACATTGAGGAAGATATGATTAAGGTCCTGTTCCAATTCTTTGATCCTCTGCATCACTGTTTCACCTTCTTGGATTATCAGTTGGTACCTACATTGGAGGAGTTCTCCCGGCTCCTGAAGATCCCTATCCTTGATCAGCTACCCTTCAACGGTACAGAAAAAGAACCTAAGCTTGAAGAAGTTGCTAAAGCCTTGCACCTACAGTCATCTGACCTCAAGGGACATTGGGAAGTTAGAAGTGGTATAAAAGGGTTCTTAGCCAGATTTCTGTTTGAAAAGGCCCATGAATGTTGGAACTCCCTTGACTTGCAAGCTTTTGAAGAGGTTGTGGCACTCCTTGTCTATGGTTTGGTGTTGTTCCCTAATCCAGATCAGCTTATTGATATTAATGCTGTTCAGATCTTTATGTCCAGGAATCCTATACCTACGTTGCTGGGGGACATCCTTCACTCATGTTACACTCGAACCATGAGAAAAAGAGGTGTCCTTATGTGTTGCACTCCTCTCCTGGGAAGGTGGTTTATTTCGCACCTTCCACAATCGGTCTTGAAGAATGAGCGGGGTTTGAGATGGTCACAACGGTTAATGACTCTCACACATGCAGATATACATTGGTGCCCTAGGTCCAGAGAAGATGTCACTATCATTGATCGTTGCGGGGAATACCCTAATGTTCCTTTACTTGGAATCAGAGGAGGTATTACTTATAGCCCATGCCTGGCTTGGAGACAGTTTGGTTATGCCCAGAGGGATGGTCCTCATGACATGTTAATTCCTGACATAGTTTTTGACTTCGACAACGATACTCAAGGACTTCGCCAGAGATTTATCAGAGCCTGGAGGATGCCCAGTAGGATAGACAGCAAGACACTGGGGCACAGGAATTCCATCCCGTTGGAACCTTATCTCAAGTGGGTACGAGCCCGCTCCCAGAAGTTAGTAATGCCTTATCCTCATATGCTCCCAGTGATCAAAGAACCAGTCTTGGAAGGGGAAGTGTCCCACATTATTCAGTACCCTGATATGCCCACATCCTGGGAGGAGATGCAGAAGAGCTGGATCCAGCTTAAGGAGGAAAGGAATTCTCTTGAGACTGGTCTGCATGCCAGTGAAAAGAAGGTCTTGGAGCTCACCCGCCTGTTGCATGAGGAGAGGAATCTCAACACTTACATAGCTCCGAAGAGGATGCGCAGTGTATTTTGGGATTAATTTGACTTTTGTATTATTTTGCCCATGAGGCTTTGATGTATTAAACAATGATTTCCTTAATGATAACGTGTGTTCCTTTTTGTCTACAACAAATTTGAACTTTCGAACCCTTGAATGCATTGCATACGCATTTCATACATCATGTGCATAGCAGGTTTTTCCTCTTTTCAGGTTGCTTACAGTTCTTCGCTGTTTATTTCAGCATCATGAATACCGACTCTACATCAACTGAGACATCAATCAAGGCTCTTCAGGCGCAGAATGTGCAGTTTCAAGAATTAATCAAGGGTCTGGCTAAAGGCCAAGAAGAACTAAAGGCTATGCTCCTGAAGAAGGAGAAGAAGAAGAAGAGAAGAACTGTTCTGTTCAACTCGGGCCGAAGGTTTAACAATACTCTGCAACAGGAAGAGGCTGGTTCTTCTGTTGACAAGAATTCTCCTCAGGTAGAAGCAAGTGTGCCTAGTCCGGTAGTCTCCGACAACGAGACAGATTTTGATGAAGAGCAGTACCCTCCTGCAGATGACAGATACAAACAACTGGAGGATAGGTTGAAGGCTATGGAGGTTCAACAGGTACCTGGGCTGGATTTCGGAGATCTGGGTTTGTCGACTGGTGTGATCATCCCCCATAAGTTCAAAGCACCATCCTTCTCTAAGTATGACGGGGCGTCTTGTCCCAAGCTGCACTTAAGGTCCTATGTTCGGAAAATTCAGCCGTACTCTGCGGATAAGAATTTATGGATCCACTTCTTCCAGGAGAGTCTTTCAGGGACTCATCTCGAATGGTTCTATCAGCTGGATGGGACCAAGGTTCGTAACTGGGAGGAGTTGGCTACTGCTTTCTACAAGCAGTATCAATATAATGCCGACCTTGCCCTCACACGTACCCAACTCCAGGGTATGTCGTTAGGTGCAAGCGAAGGTTTTAAGGAGTACGCTCAGAAATGGAGAGACCTGGCTGGCAGAGTGCAGCCACCATTGACTGATCGGGAGTTGGTTGACATGTTCTTGGGGACCCTATCTGGGCCATTTTTCAACCATCTCATTGGAAATTCTTCTGCCGAGTTCACTGATTTGATTCTGACTGGAGAGAGAATTGAAGCTGGGCTGAAGTCTGGGAAGATTGCAAAGGGTGCATCATCTAGTTCGGAAAAGAAACCATTCAAGAAGGAGTCTAGTGCCGTGTATGGTTCTAGGAAATCAGAGAGACCTGAGCACCGCCAATCTGTCAGTGCGGTGATGATTGCTAAGCCTGCTGCCGCTCCTCGGCCAAACAATCCTCAAAGGGCTGAAAGACCCCGGCGAGAGTTTACCCGGTTAAGCATGACCCTATCACAGATCCTGCCACAGTTGCTATCCACTAACTTAGTGACTGTCAGGGAGGCCCCGAAGTTCCCCAATACTACATCTCCCAAGTACAATCCGAATGCTCGTTGTGCTTACCATTCAGATAGCCCGGGGCACTCTACTGATGTTGGGCGTTGAAAAATAAGGTGCAAGACCTTATCGACGCAAAGGAGATACAGTTCGAAGCGCCTGCGAAGCCGAATGTAGTTACTGCTCCTATGCCTCAACATGGGGTAAATGCTGTTGATGAAGACGTTTATGCTGTTTCTGTGGATGATCTAGCCACTCCTCTAAAGATTGTCAAGAAGAACCTACTGCAGGCCGGTTTATTTCCGGGTTGTAGTGAGGGTTGCCTGTTCTGTGCTGTGTCCCCATCTGGTTGTCCCTTGCTAAAGTTAGGCATCCAAAGCTTAATGGATAGCAAGGAAATTCTATTCAAGAAGTCTGCTGTTCGGTTGGTTCCAGTGGAAGAAGTTTCTGTGGTGACTATCTTCAATAATCCGATCCCGGCTCTCCCGAAGAAGCCCGTCCAAATCATGACCGTTGCGCCTGTTATTATCACTATTCCAGGGCCCCTGCCCTATGTATCTGACAAAGTTGTCCCCTGGCATTATGGGGCAGATGTATATGTAAACGGGATTAAACAAGAGTTCAACGCTGGCGCCAGCATTTGTGACATCACTGGCCCAGCCAAAGTGACCCGCAGTGGCAGGCTCTTCTCGCCTGACATTGCACCGCCTGCTGCCCGAAGACCGCTTCTCATAACCCCTGCAAGTATACCTGTTCCTGCTGCTGATCCGATTGTTTCTCCTGCTGCCGAGTCATCCAATGCTCGGGGCAAGGGAATTGAAGTTGAGCCTGCCCAGATGGAGGCACCCGTACCCATAGCTGCTGAGGCCTCCCCACAAGAGATGGAGGAGATTCTGAAGATCATAAAGAAGAGCGATTTTAATGTTGTGGAGCAGCTGGGGCATACGCCCTCCAAGATCTCCATGCTCTCTTTATTGCTGTGCTCCGAGGCCCATGCTAAGGCCCTAATCTCATTCCTCAAGACGGCCCATGTGCCACATGAGACATCTGCAGTCCAGTTCACTGATTGCGTAGCAAATCTGACGGCAGACAATGGCTTGGGTTTCTCAGATGCTGACTTGACCGCAAAGGGGAGAGACCATAATGATGCTCTGCATGTCTCTATTGAATGCAGGGGCACTACCTTGGCACATGTGTTGGTGGATACTGGGTCATCTTTGAATGTGCTACCCAAGAAGGCTTTGGACCGTCTAGATTGTGAAGGACTGGAATTAAAACCCAGCAACATCATCGTCAGGGCCTTTGATGGTTCAAAGAGGATGGTTCATGGAGAGGTTGATATTCCAATTCGTGTGGGCTCTCAGGTGTTCGACTCCACTTTTCATGTGATGGATATCCGTCCATCTTACTCTTGTCTACTGGGTCGACCCTGGATACATAAGGCTGGGGCAGTGACCTCTACCTTGCATCAGAAGCTGAAGTACCCCGTCAGAGGGAAGATTGTCACTGTGCAAGGAGAGGAAGAATATATGGTGAGTCACCTGAACTCCTTCAGGTACATTGAGATGGATGGGGAGTTTATTGAAACCCCCTTTCAGCATTTCGAGGAGGTGTTTCCAATTGCAGCAACAGCAACAGAAGAAGGTGCTCCTTTGAAGATGGCTTCCCTAAAGGACGCCCGGGCTGTGGTACAGAAGAGTGAAAACACCAACTGGGGCAGACTTCCAGATTTTACTCAGAAGACTGATAAACTTGGGCTGGGTTTTACCACAGAAGGTCAGAGAGCCATGAGGAAAGCAAAGATCGGAAGACCTCCGGTATTTATTAAAAGTTCAGGAGTGAATGCTGTTGAGGGAGACGACGAAGTGGATGAAGCGGAATTTAATAGCTGGATCTATCCGACGACCGAAGGCGGATTGAACAACTGGATTGCTAAGGATCATACTCCTGTTACCTTTGTGACGCAGTAATAAATTTCTTTGTTTTGTTATTTTGTAATAAACAATGATAAACTCTATGGCCCGGTGTCTTACCCGAGGCACCGTGGTTCTATTTGTGAGGGCATACAAACTGTCATTTCATATATCATGAATGAAAATCTTGGACGTATTTTCGCATTACAAATATTGTGCTCCCTTTCTGTCTTTCATTTCCTTTACATAATTTTTAGAACAGCTGTATTTACACACACACTCACTCATACAGGTTTCAATCCACTCTGGATCTCACTGATAACAACTCTGCTACTGCCAATTATGACTTCGAAAATCCGATCAACTTAGCCGAAGACGAAGGTGAAGAGGATTGCGAAGTGCCTGGCGAGCTTGCTAGACTGTTGCTTTAGGAAGAGAGGGCAATTCAACCCCATGAAGAGCCAGTGGAAACAATAAACTTGGGTACTGAGGGAGACAGAAAAGAGGTAAAGATTGGTGCCAACCTAGAGCTCAGCGGGAAGCAACGGTTAACCAAGATGTTACATGACTATATGGAGATCTTTGCCTGGTCCTACGAAGACATGCCCGGGTTGGATACCGATACTGTGGTCCATCACTTGCCAACTAAGGAAGACTGTCCTCCAGTTAAGCAAAAGGTCCGTCGGATGCGTCCAGAGATGTCCGAGAAGATTAAGGCCGAAGTTATGAAACAGTTTGATGCTGGGTTCCTTGCAGTGACTTCTTACCCTCAGTGGGTTGCTAATGTGGTGCCGGTACCTAAGAAAGATGGAAAGGTCAGAATGTGTGTCGATTACAGGGATCTGAACAGGGCCATCCCCAAGGATGACTTCCCCTTACCTCACATTGATGTCCTTGTTGATAATACGGCTCAGCACAAGGTATTCTCTTTCATGGATGGCTTTTCAGGTTACAATCAGATTAAGATGGCACCTGAAGACATGGAAAAGACTACATTTGTCACTCAGTGGGGCACCTTCTGTTACAAGGTCATGCCATTTGGATTAAAGAATGCTGGGGCAACCTACCAACGTGCCATGGTCGCCTTATTTCATGACATGATCCATCACGAGATAGAGGTGTATGTTGACGACATGATCGCAAGGTCCCAAACTGAGGAAGAGCACCTAGATCATCTGCAGAAGTTGTTTGACCGGTTGAAACTGTACAAGCTGAGATTGAACCCGAACAAGTGCACCTTCGGGGTAAGATCTGGGAAGTTACTAGGCTTCGTGATCAGTGATAAAGGTATTCAAGTAGACCCTGCTAAGGTCAAAACTATTCAAGAGATGCCAGTCCCTAAGACAGAGAAGGAGGTCAGAGGCTTTTTAGGACGCCTAAATTACATTGCTCGCTTCATCTCACATCTGACTGCTACCTGTGAGCCAATCTTCAAGCTGCTGAAGAAAGATCAGGTAGTGCGTTGGAACGATGAATGTCAGGCTGCTTTTGACAAAATCAAAGAGTATCTCCAAGAACCACCTATCCTTATGCCACCGGTTGAAGGGAGACCTCTGGTACTATACCTGACAGTGCTTGACAACTCAATGGGGTGTGTGCTGGGGCAGCATGACGAGTCTGGCCGAAAAGAGCATGCCATTTATTACCTTAGTAAAAAGTTTACCGACTGTGAGACCCGATACTCACTGCTTGAGAAAACTTGCTGCGCTTTGGTATGGGCTGCTCGCCGGCTGAGACAGTATATGCTGACTCACACTACCTTGTTAATCTCAAAGATGGATCCTATAAAGTACATATTCGAAAAGCCTGCTCTGTCTGGAAGAATTGCAAGATGGCAAATGATCTTGACGGAATACGACATTCAATATACAACCCAGAAAGCCATCAAGGGAAGTGTATTGGCAGACCACCTGGCACATCAAGCTGTAGATGACTATCAGTCTATGAACTTCGAGTTTCCGGATGAAAGCATCATGATAGTAACAGATTGTGAAGTACCTGGACCGGATGAAGGACCTGAACCAGGATCCCGATGGTCTATGCACTTTGACGGAGCTTCCAATGCTTTGGGTAACGGTATCGGCGCCATAATCATATCTCCTCAAGGTACTCATACTCCACTCACTGCCCGGCTGTGTTTCAACTGTACCAACAACATGGCGGAGTATGAGGCGTGCATCATGGGTCTTCAAGCTGCGATCGACCTAAGGATCAAGTTTCTAAGTGTCTTCGGAGATTCCGCTCTTGTGATCAATCAGATCAAAGGAGAGTGGGATACGAAACATCCAAACCTGATTCCTTACAGAGAATGTGTGTTGACCCTGATTCCCCACTTCACGGAGATAACCTTTGAACACTTTCCAAGAGAAGAGAATCAGTTAGCGGACGCGTTAGCTACAATGTCTTCAATGTTCAAGGTCAAATGGGATAACGAGGCTCCCCGGATCATCATCTGGAAACTGGACGAACCGGCATACTGTTGTGATCTCGAAACCGAATTGGTAACTGAGAAGCCTTGGTACCACGAAGTGAAGAGATATCTAGAAGCTCAGGAATACCCTGAAGGTGCATCTGTCAATGATAAGAAGTTCCTGAGAAGGTTTGCAGCCAAGTTCTTCTTAAGCAACGGCATATTATACAAGCGAAACCATGATTCGACCTTACTGCGTTGTGTGGATAAGACTGAAGCAGGAAGGATCATGGAAGAGCTACATGAAGGGACCTTTGGTACGCATTCCAGTGGACATACAATGGCAAAGAAGATCCTACGGGCAGGATATTACTGGTCCACAATGGAAGCTGACTGCTACCAACGCTCCAGGATATGCCACAAGTGCCAGATTTATGCAGATAAGGTGCATGTTCCTCCGGTTCCCCTGAATGTTCTGACTGCGCCTTGGCCGTTTGCAATGTGGGGCATAGACATGATCGGCGAGATTAAACCTACGGCATCCAATGGACATCGCTTCATCCTAGTGGCGATTGATTATTTTACGAAGTGGGTTGAAGCAGCATCCTATGCTACGGTAACCAAGACTGTTGTGGCACGGTTCATTCGGCATAACCTGATCTGTCGATATGGCGTCCCTGAGCGGATAATTACAGACAACGGTACCAATCTGAACAACAAGATGATCGCTGAGCTCTGTGAACCGTTCAAGATACAGCACCACAATTCTTCTCCTTACAGACCAAAGATGAATGGGGCTGTAGAAGCAGCAAATAAGAACATCAAGAAAATCGTGCAGAAGATGACAGTGACCTATAAAGATTGGCACGAGATGTTACCGTTCGCTCTACATGGGTACCGTACCTCAGCTAGGACGTCAACCGGAGCAACTCCTTTCTCTCTGGTTTATGGTATGGAGGCAGTCTTACCAATCGAAGTACAAATTCCCTCTCTCCGGATAATGAAGGATGCAAATCTGAACGAAGATGATTGGATCCAGACACGACTTGATCAACTCAACCTCATTGACGAAAAGAGACTTGTTGCTATCTGTCATGGTCAGACGTATCAGAAACGGATGATCAGGGCATTTAACAAAAAAGTCAGACCACAGGAATATCAAGTTAGGGATCTGGTAATCAAGCGAATCATCCTTCCTCAGAGTGATCCAAGGGGCAAATGGACCCCTACGTACGAAGGGCCATTTGTGGTTAAGCATGTGTTCTCAGGAGGAGCAATGATATTGACCAACATGGATGGTGACGACCTTCCTCACCCCGCCAATGCAGACATAGTAAAAAGATACTACGCATAAAAAAGACCCGCTAGGCTGACATGCCTAGGCAAAAATTAGGGCTTCCCGTCGAACCAAAAGGGTTCGGGCAAAATGAAGGGATGAAATGAAAAAAATCTGTACACCCGGCAAGTCGAAAACCTGAAAAGGCGGCTTGGGCAAAAATGGGTATCCCGGTGGACCGAAAACCCGAAAGGGCGGTCCAGGCAAAAATTAGGGATAAAAGCGTAATACTATGTCTCATTGATCACTTTGCATCCAGAATCCGGTATCTACATCAAGTTCAGACGGCATCGATCAATCAGCTTCACCCTCAACCAAGGTCATCAAGTGATGAGACGCTCGAAGTTATAAAGACAATAGCAGAATTGAAACCCAGTGGGATCATTCACTTCACACAGCTGTTTTATTTTCTTTTGTACAAAACTTGTATAAACTCTTTTGTTCGGCGACGCTCCTCTTACTAGGACGTCAGCCTCTTGTACACAAAACGCCTATTCACAGGCCATTCAAAATCAATACAAATATATTTTCAGTTAAACGTACCAGTGTTTTTCTTTTTCTGTTTTGTTTTGCGAAGAACGTCCAAGGTTCAATTTGTGATATATGCATTGACAATAATTTGCCAACTCATAAATATTTGCATACGAAACAAAAAGATTAATTGCAGGTGACACTAGAAACAGGGGCAATAAAGATTTGTCTGAGCAGTCCAATTGTTCTATCCTCCAAGGTACCAAGGTAGGTTCGACTAAAGAATACGACCAAGTACATATTAAATCCCCAGAGAGTGGAAGCCAGCAAGTCAATATACTCTTCTCCAAGCAAAGTTGTCAAATCTCAAGGAAATTGAGTATCCTTCAGTAGATCTCAATACTTCCCCAGCAGCAACATATAAGCATCCCCGGCAGTCTTGGCCTAAAGATTGTTCCCTGGCAATTTATCAAACAGTCAAAGGCATCCCTTCCCCCACAGAGTATTGCTTCCCAGCATGGTCGTTAAGGTATCTTTTCTCCCCGCAGAATCCTCCATTTGCCAAGTTTATTCCTCAACGGAGTCATCTTCTCCTACCGGTATTCTTGCAACTATCATCCCCAGCGGAAGTAAAAGCTTATTCTCCAACATCAGCCCAGGATATGACTTCCCGGCACCCGTCAAGGATTTACTTTCCTAGACAAAAAAACATTCATAAAACATCACATACATACATCATTATAGCATGCATAACGCATCATATCATACAAATCTCATTTATGTTGAGAACATCATTGCTTGATCCATATCATGCATTGCATATGACTGACCTTTACCTTTCAGGAAAGACGCAGTTAAAATGCTCAAACATATTTCAAAGCCTTCTCTAGTCCAGCTAAATCGACTCCCAACAGATTTTTCTGATAAAGACTCAGCAGAACCTATGGTTCCCTCTCCGACGGCGAGTGAGGTGGTAATTCCTTTTTCAGATGTTTCCCTCTCCGACGGTGAGTGTGAGGTGATAGTCTCCTATGGTTCCCTCTCCGACGGTGAGTGAGGTGGTAATTCCTTCTTCAGATGTTCCCCTCTCCGACGGTGAGTGTGAGGTGATAGTCTCCTATGGTCCCCTCTCCAACGGTGAGTGAGGTGGTAATTCCTTCTTCAGATGTTTCCCTCCCCGACGGTGAGTGTGAGGTGATAGTCTCTTATGGTCCCCTCTCCAACGGTGAGTGAGGTGGTAATTCCTTCTTCAGATGTTTCCCTCTCCGACGGTGAGTGTGAGGTGATAGTCTCTTATGGTCCCCTCTCCAACGGTGAGTGAGGTGGTAATTCCTTCTTCAGATGTTTCCCTCTCCGACGGTGAGTGTGAGGTGATAGTCTCTTATGGTCCCCTCTCCGACGGTGAGTGAGGTGGTAATTCCTTTTTCAGATGTTTCCCTCTCTGACGGTGAGTGTGAGGTGATAGTCTCCTATGGTTCCCTCTCCGACGGTGAGTGAGGTGACAATTCCTTTTCCTATGATTCCCTCTCCGACGGCGAGTGAGGTGATTCCCTTTCAGATTATAATGGCCTATGGTTCTCGTTCCGATCCTGCGAAGATGGTATTTCCCACCAAGATTTTCTCAACGAGCGTTGGTGAAGTTAAAGTCGCCCAAGGTTCTCTTACCATTCAGGCTAAGGCAGTAACCATCCCTGGTTCATTCATCATCATGTGAAGACTCCAGACTCAGCTCCTGTAACCAGTCAGGACATATCTATACCAAGCATCTAAAATCAGCTCCTGCAACGTGTCAGGTACTCATTTTTTTTTTTGCAGGTATGCAGGATCTCGCCAAGGAATCTCTTACGCAATCAACATCCAGATGGCATCTATAAGCCCATCATCCTATCCAGCAACCTCCCAATGGCATCTATAAGCCCATTCCGCCATCACTGCTAATATGTGAGCGCAAATTTCTGGGCACTTTAGTGTTCAATCATCTTCTACCCTCGGATTACGAAAGGCACGTCAGCCAATCTGCATCCTCAGGTCTAAGAAGATTGAACAGGGGCAACTGTTGTACCCCAAAATTTGCCCTCCCATATTCTCCAAGAAATTGCCAAGCCAAGTCACAAAAATTCCCCAAGGGCTGCACAGTGCAAAGGTCTCCTATACAGTCAAAACTAGGGTTTGTGTTCTGATCAAGAAAAGGAAGTTTTCAAAGGCCCAACCAAGTCTCACATGCCTACAAATATGGTCAAGTATCCTCATATCAAGTTTCAAGGCATTCAGCTCAAAATTGCACAGTCAAAACCCTAAATTGCACTACAGTCAACTGTAGGGGCAAAATGGTCATTTGACAGTCAAAAGTTCAAATTTTTGATCAACATATCATTTTGAAGCAACAAACATCATTTGATCAATGCTTGATCATGATTCTCAAAATTTGGCTAAGAAATTATCAAGATGCAAAAGTTTCCTTATTTGGACCGTTGAAAAAGTCAACTGAAATTGACCAGGGCATAACTTTCACATGGATTATCAGAAAAATTCCATCCAAAGCTCATTTTGAAGAGAAAGACATTGCCTACAACTCATCTTCATATTTCAAGTCCAAGAAATGCTCTCACAAAAAGTTATCAATTTCAACATTATAGGTCATTTTCAAAAGTCAACAAAAAGGGACTTTAAGTCAAAGGCCATAACTTGAGATTGGTAAATCAAAATGACATGGAACCAAAGGCATTGGTTAGGGGACTCAAATACCTTTCCAAAATGTCCAAGAACATGAGAAAAGCTTAAAAATTGAGCAAGTTATGCCTTGTGGAAGTTGGGAAATTTTTGGATATTTTGAAAAGTCAACATTACTTCAAATGACCTAAAAATGCTAATGGGCCCATTTTTCTTCCATGATTCATCATTCCAAGCATATGCACGACCACTTGGCCCAAAGGGAAGTATTTTCTCATTTTTTATTTATTTATTTGAATTATTATTTATATTAATTCATTTAAATCATTTAAATATGTGGAAAATATATAACTTGACCTAAAAAATCTTTTCATGCATGTTTTGCCATCAAGATTTCGTGCATAGGCTAATTAGGAAAGAATTGGACTGATTGGCATGATTGAGAACAAAGAACACTTGAAAAAAGATTGAAAAAGATCCTTAACAAATCAAATCCTCAATCCATGATTACAAGAGATTTGGTTGAATTTTGTTAACCTAATACATTCACTACATAAGCATGAATCAAAACCTAATGCCCAGAGACAAAAAAGCTGCGCTAAAGAACACATTGCAAACTTGGAATTTTCTCTAAAAATCTCAAAACTGAAAAGCAGGTTCTAGGTCGATTCAAGCCTCCATTCTTGTTTCAATAGTTTCCTTGGAGATCACTGATCACGTTCCAATCAGAAACAACCATCAAAACATCCAGGATTGGTATACAGAACTCTAAATTTTTCATGAAATAAGCTTAATCGTATTTTGATTTTCAAGCATAATCATTGCATTCTTCTTATGGATTATTACTCATTGATGGATTCTGATGCTAACTGTACCATTTAATTGCGTTTTTGTGCACTCAATACGATTTCACCATTATTGAGCATTAGGGTTTTGCAGCTTTTGAATTAGGGGTTTCCAGGTATGGTAAAATTGGACGTTCTCAGGACCATAATTAGACTCAGCACGCCTGGACGAAGAAGACAGGACCCTCGCGCCTAATTTATGTTTAGAGATGGCTTAATCGCTATTTTCTGTAAACCGGCCTAAGGAAACGCATCATAAACCGTTGCTTAAAATGTCCTTATTTCAGGAAAACAAAACACGTGAAGAAGACGACCTCGTGGCATTGTTGGATTGGTTCTTTTGAAATTCGCGCGTAAAAGCTCCCACTAACGTTTGTTTTCTTTATTATGTTTGTTTGTTTAATATATATAAACGGGTTTAGTTGGCACAGCTGGTCAGAGAAAGCATTGGCAAGGCATATGACCTGGGTTCGAGTCCCAGGTCTTGACATTTTCCATGTTATTTTCCAATTCACATTCACCTATGCTTCAAGGCTGCATGCGCATTATGTCCCCTCATCATCCAGTCATCCACGTGCACGCTGAGATCAGATCAAGGGCGTGGATTGAAAGTGTACCATAAACCCTGGTCAAAGTGACAACACGCTAATGGCAAAAGTCAATGGATCTGAAGCTTGTTGGGCCAGATTGCTAAGGCCTATACCTCCTAAATTGGGACTTCCACCCCCCCTGGTTTGCACATTCTATTTTTTTAATGTTTTATTTTAATTTTTATTTTATTTGCTTTCTTGTTAATTTAATTAATTATTTTTTACAAAATATAAAAAAGGCCTAAAAAATCAGAAAAGACAAGAAAAATATAATAAATAATTTAATTATTTTCATAAACAAATTGTATGTAAATAAATTTAGTTTTAATTTAGGTTGCAACATTAATTCTTTTAATAATAAAAATACAAAAAAATAGAATTAGGTTTAGTTAATTTTTTCTTTTAATTTTTCTTTCTCATAATAATATTTATTTATTTTATTTTTATAATCAAATTGGCATGTAAATTAACTTAGGTTTAAATTAGGTTAAAATTCAATATTTTTCTTAATAACTTAAAAAATAATTAGGATTAGGGTTTGCATTCAATTTTAATTTTAATTAATTCTTTTTCTATTAAATCTAAAAAACATAAAAATATCAAAAAAAAAATCAAAAACAAGTTCTTTTCTTAAATTAATTAATTCATGTAATTTAATATTTTGCAAAAGGGCCCAACGCCCATATTTTTAATTGTTTAATTTCGCGTATTTATTTTTATTTCGCTCAAATAATTATGTACCTCTCCCAAAGCCTTGTAATTACATTTCGCACTTTTATTTACTTTGCTTTATTTACTTTTCTGTCAAATCGGGTCCGGTTTAATTTTGGCGATGTGGACCCGCGCCATTTGTAATAGTTTAGAATTTACTTTTCCCGCAAATATTAACTGTTAACAAAAAGCATGAAAGAATGAATGGACATAAATAAAATCAAGCGCATAGAACACCAAATGACATGACAAGACAAATATCAATGAAAACGACACACGAATCGCACACACCACCCCTAGGGTACGCCTCACTGTTGCCTTGCCTTCGAAAGGTGATCGTCGAGTAGAGGATGTCTTAGTAAGTCCTCATGATCCGGGAACCTGGCATGAGGGTAGCTTCTAAGGTGTCTTCCCATTGCTCTGGTGATCACCATGTCCCGAACCTCGAATTGACCCGAACACCTCCAACGGTGGTGCTACCTACCTCTCAATGGTGGGATGGCACTACTTTAAAGGACATTTACACAGACGAATTCCTTAGGGTAGGTAGGTTCTCGTAGATACTTGCTCTAAATATCAAACAAATCAAAAATACTTTTCACACCGACACCTTTTCAAAAAGCTTTCGAAAGCAATTTTTCAAACACTCTTGAGGACCGATACAAGAGTCGAACTGGAATTTTCAAAGAAACTTTTTAAAACCCACAATTGAAAAGCAAACAAACCATTTTTGAAAACACATTGAGCAAGTATCTAAGAGCCCATGGATAACCATGGATAGAAAGGGTGCTAGCACCTTCCCTTTCTATAACCTACCTCCCGAACCGAGAGCAATCTCTATAAGGAATTTTTCTGTGCTTTTGTCCTTTCCATTTGGAGAAAATAAAAGACGGTGGCGACTCTTGCTTACCGCGACATTTCGCGAACCAGCGTTAAACAGTCAGTTCCAGATCCACCGATCACACTGGGCATGATACTAACAATTGTTGGGTGCTGAAATACAAGATTTAAAACATGATTGATGCCAAGGAGATCGAGTTCGACCCTCCAGAGACTTCCAACGTGATCACCGCTCCCATGCAAAATCATTGAGCATTCCAGTTCATTTTGAATTTCCAATTATAATTTCTTTTGTTATTCAAACAATTATCTATTAATGTTAAACTTTGTTTCATTAATGCATCGCATATGTTTGTCTCAATTCACCCATTTGTTCTCATTATATTTAAATTGTTCTGTCTTTACTCCTTTTATAATATTCAACTCTTATTTCAAAAGTTACAAGCCTTTAGAGGGAGGATGACGAAAACAATGCCATAATCTCATATAGTATGCTTTTAGACAGACCTTGCTGATGATGTACATGCGTTCTTCCAATTCCTAAACACTGGAGTTATAAGGAGGATAATCCCTAGTCAACCCCTTCGAGCCAAAGAAGTATAAGTTTTTTTTTATACATAAATTGAAATCTTTAATCAAAACCTGGGGTAGGGTAGTTTATCAGTTAATTCAAGCACGCATTCAGTCACCAGTTTTCACTTCGTATACAACGAATGACATCAAAAACATTCCTATGGAATCAAAAGACGACGATGGTTCCCTATCAAATAGGCAGTCATTATCTCCCAAGAGAAAAGCCCAGTAAGCTAAAACCTATGAAGGAGACTTAATAAAAACTAGGGCATCCCGCTTACTGTAATCTTAAAACAAGAATAGTCAGGAAAAAAATCAGGGATAATAAATCAAGAAGAGGTTACTACAAATCCTCGACAACATGAAAAGTGTTGCAAAAATGATTGTCTTCCAACAAACATAACTTGTATGAACCATCGCCAAAGCATCATTTCAGACTCAATTCAAATGCACAATTAACAGAGTTTAGGATTGGAGAACATCACGAAGAACGGGCAGGTGCAAATACACTTTAAGCCTCATCCTTTGTTTCCTAAACCGTGAACCAGACCATGATACAACCTTTCAAAGTCCTAATTGAAGCATGGGTTAGTTCGAAAGCATATTGTTACCAAGGGTATCCTGACTCCTGTAGGGCTTTACTCTAAATCCTGATTTGAATTCATATACTTGCAAAATTCTTTTATATGCTAAAACGCATTTTCAAAACATCAAGACAAGCATAAACTTTGCATTATTTGAATATCGATGTTTGCATATGGCTAATTGTTTGACAACGGAGAAATTCACACGACGAATATCCAGCGAACAAAAACTCTCTCAATGAACAGAACCACTTCAAATAGGATGACACTTCTAATGACAAATCTCCTATAAGCAAGGGGGGACAACATGATCATTGTTTAGCACATATGGGGCAGTCAAGTCAAGATTCCAAGAAATCTCAAGAAGGGCTGAGTAACCAGGGGCTGGTATTTATCTGAATCACTAGGGGCATTGAACGTGAATTCCAACAAAGGGTTACGTACGAGCAGGCAAACATTTCCTAGAAATACTACAAACACTTGCTACTAGGGGAAGTGACAAATCTCCCATAAAGTCCTTTTCATTGGATGATCCACAACCAGAGTTTCAATCTCTGGAAAACCTTCTTCCCAGCTGAGTGGGTATCAAGAGGAATCCTCGAGGATGTTCTACCAAAAGAGAATTCCTTTCCAGCAGACTGGTGATAAGGTTTACTTCCCCAAAAAACGGAAAGATTCCCTAGCTTGAATTTTCCTCTCAGACTATCACAAATCAAGGGACCATAACTCCTCTTCCCCAGTAGACTGCTCTATAATCCCTAGCGAGTTGCTGCAAAACTTGGGAGACAACAAGATAATAGTCAATTTCTTTGTCCCCAACAAGTTGTTAACTCCCTTTCTCTTCCATCAAGAGATAGCTCCCCAGTAGATCAACAGACATATAAAACTCCTGAACTCCTTTCCCTAAGCAGGAATCAACACTCTCCACAGAGTTTTCCCTCAAACAAGATCAACATTCCCCAACGGAGTTCTCCTCAAACAACAAAACAGGATTCCCTAGCAGAAACATTCTAAACAAGGTTTTAATATGTGCATGAAAAATAATCCTCGAGGAGTTCTGCTAAAAGAAAACGCCTTTCCAGCAGAATGGTGACATGTTTTATTTCCCCAACAAACGACAATATTCCCCAACTTGAATTTTTCTCTCAGACTATCACAAATCAAGGGACCATAACTCCTCTTCCCCAGTAGACTGCTCTACAATCCCTAGTGAGTTACTACAAAACCTGGGAGACAACCAACTAACAGTCAATTTCTTTGTCCCCGACAAGTTGTTAACTCCCTTTATCTTCCATCAAGAGATAGCTCCTCAGTAGATCAACAGATAGATAAAACTCATGAACTCCTTCCCCAAGCAGGAATCAACACTCTCCACAAAGTTTTCCCTCAAACAAGATCAACATTCCCCAGCGGAGTTCTCCTCAAATAACAAAACAGGATTCCCTAGCGGAAACATTCTAAATAAGGTTTGAAGATGTGCATGCACTTCATCCCCAACAGCGGTCTGGGATTCAGCTTCCAAAAACTCCCAACACTTGTCAAGGATTTATTTTCCAAGACAAAAATACATTCCAACAAACATTTCTCATTTCATGCATCATATTACATACATGACAAATGCATACGACACAATCTCGTTTATTTTGAGAAGCTCATTACATCATGCATTTCATACATCATGACATTGCATACAACTAACTCTTTACCTTTTTAAGAAAGATCAACAACAGATAACTATCGTCAACAATTTTCAACAGTTCTAGATTAATACTTGTAACAAGCCAGGGCAACTATCTGTGGATGATCGATTGTAGATTAATACCTGTAACAAGCCAGGAAAACTATCTTTCTTTCTAAGGTAAAAGATTAATACCTGAAACAAGCCAGGGCAACTATCTTCACGACCAGCTGAAGTGACCCTACCCAGGTTCCTTCTTAGGCATTTCCAGATGCAGTTTTACACAAACTCATCATGAAGCAACCCTGTCCATGTTCCTTCTCATTCCTAGATGCAGTTTTACCCGGACTCGTCATGAAGTAACCCTTCTGGGTTCCTTCTCACTCCCAGATGTAGTTTTACCCGACTCATCATGAAGTAACCCTACCCAGGTTCCTTCTCATTCCTAGATGTAGTTTTACCCGGACTCATCATGAAGCAACCCAACCCAGGTTCCTTCTCATTCCTAGATGCAGTCTTACCCGAACTCCTCATGAAGAAACCCTACCCAGGTTCCTTCTCATTCCTAGATGCAGTTTTACCTGGACTCGTCATGAAGTAACCCTACCCAGGTTCCTTCTCATTCCTAGATGCAGTTTTACCCTGACTCATCATGAAGTAACCCTACCCAGGTTCCCTCTCATTTCCAGATGCAGTTTTACCCAGATTCATCATGAAGCAACCCTACACAGGTTCCTTCTCATTCCCAGATGCAACTTTACCTAGACTCATCATGAAGCAACCATACCCATGTTCTTTCTCTTAAATTCTAGATGAAGTTTCACATGGATTCATCCTGGAACAGCCCTACACAGGCCCATCATAAGTTAAAGAATATTCAAGACCTCTGATGGTTCAGTTTAAATCTCTCAATGGTTTATCCTGATTCTTTCCCGTAGATATTTTCTCTGGTTAAGATAAATCGCTCCAAGATTTATTCTGATTCTTTCTAGTTAAAAAATATTCAAGACTTCTGCTGGTTCAGTTTAAATCTCTCAATGGTTTATCCTGAATCTTTCTGGTAGACATTTTCTCTGGTTCAAATAAATCGCTCCAAGATTTATTCTGATTCTTTCTAGTTAAAGAATATTCAAGACCTCTGCTGGTTCAGTTTAAATCTCTCAATGGTTTATCCTGATTCTTTCCCGTAGACATTTTCTCTGGTTCAGATAAATCGCTCCATGATTTATTCTGATTCTTTCCAGTTAAAGAATATTCAAGACCTCTGCTGGTTCAGTTTAAATATCTCAATGGTTTATCCTGATTTTTTCCCGTAGACATTTTCTCTGGTTCAAATAAATTGCTCCAAGATTTATTCTGATTCTTTCAAGTTAAATAATATTCAAGACCTCTGTTGGTTCAGTTTAAATCTCTCAATGGTTTATCTTGATTCTTTCGCGTAGACATTTTCACTGGTTCAGATAAATCGCTCTAAGATTTATTCTAATTCTTTCCAATTAAATAATATTCAAGACCTCTGCTGGTTCAGTTTAAATCTCTCAATGGTTTATCCTGATTCTTTCCCGTAGACATTCTCTCTGGTTCAGATAAATCGCTCCAAGACTTATTCTGATTCTTTCCAATTAAAAGAATATTCAAGACCTCTTATGTTTCAGTTTAAATCTCTCAATGGTTTATCCTGACTCTTTCCCGTAGACATTTTCTCTAGTTCAGATAAATCGCTCCAAGGTTTATTCTGATTCTTTTCCAGTTGAAGTCAAGTTTAGACTTAGTCTAATTTCTGTCAACAATCACCTTTGGATGGCATCTATAAGCCCATCTCTGACAACTCTCTATCATCTCTCCAAATGGAATTTTTAAGCCCATTCCCTACACAATCAGCCACCATATCATCAAGTGCAAATTTCTGGGCACTCTAGTGTTCAATCATCTTCCACCTTAAAGTCACGAATGGTAGGCTCGCAAATCTAACTCTTCAGGTTTAAGAAGATTGAACAGGGGCAGCTGTTGTACCCTAAAATTTGCCCTATCATTTTTTAAGGCATTCCTCACAAGGGTTCTCAAGGTTCAAGCTTGCACAATTACATTTGGATTTTCCAGTATCAAGTTAAAAGGGAAAATGTTAAAAATGGAGGAAAACAGATAAAAATAATCTTTTTGACAAAATTGGAGAAAAAACAAGTCTTTTGATTCAGCTCCTTCGATTGGCCTTTTGGCCTCTTTCGATGCAAGCTTGGCTTGCATCCTTCGACTGGGCATGGGTCTCTGGTGTGTTGGTTTTGGATCACAAGGCAGGAGCCTCTTGTACGCCACCTTCGATTGCACCTCTGGCCTCACAGGGTTCACCATGAAATCGCTGCCTATGTGCCTGCTTCGATTGGATGTTTGATGCGTGCATGCATGTGTTGACTGGACAAATATTCCCCCGTACTTGCTTTGATTCACAAGTTGATGACTAGCTGCGTACAAGCCTTCATTTGAGCCATAACTTCTTTCTTGCATGCAAAAGGATTCCCCCATGCTAGCATGTACAAGGCACAAAGCCTCATGTAGCCTCCTTCGATTACAAGGAAAAAGGCCTCCTTTTGGCATCCTTCGATTGCATCCTTACCTTCTGCATGTAGGCTTCGAAAGGGCATTGACTATGTTTACCAGCTTCGACTGGACAATAGTTCCCTTTAGCATGTTTCAATTCCACCCTTGACAACCTTCAGCACACATAGTGGTGGATTTGAAGGGCATACATATGAGTCCCTGTCGAAGGGTATACCTTACTAATCCATTCGAAGGACATATCTGGCCCTTTTCAAAGAAGCATACATGATCCATTCAAGGGACGTCTAGGCATCCCATTCAAAGGACATGCTTGATGGCCCATACGAAGGACTTACAAAGCCCATATTAAGGCATGTTTTGGTGACCGATCCAAGGGTCACACATTTGGATCCTTCGAAGGATGCATAAAAGTTACCCATTCGAAGGACACTTGTTAGAGGAAAATCAAATAACGTTGTTGGAAGAGGAATCTGGTTGAAGGAGGGTCAAAACGAAAGAATGAAATGGTCAAAGATACTTGCTGACAAGTTCAGGCCTAGTACACTGGCCAAAGATGTTATACAATAGTCCTGAAACATTACCCCAAGCTTGCACCAAAATGGCATACAAATACTGCCCTTCAAAAGCTACAAATACAGGTTACTCAAATTGTTCAAACTTTTTGTTTTCCCTCCAAAACCTCAGCCAAGTTTTTCCTATAAATAAGAGGCTCCACAACATGTTTAGGGGGCGGGGGACACACATCCAAGGACTTTTTGGCTAAGGGGAACGAATCTTCAAAATTCTCAAACACTCTAGAAAATCATCAAACTCTCAAACACTTAAACACTCATCAAACACCAACCCAGAATCTAAACATTTGTTCCCTTCAAATCTGAAATATCCCCACACCTTGTTACTCTTCGAGTCCAGTAGGAAGAACCTCACACTTGTTCTTCTCTTTCGAATCCAGTATCAAAGGCATAACCCCTGGTTCCTCCCTTCAAATTAAGAAGCACTCAAGGCAACCACTTAAAGTAAGATAGCATATGTATGATAAGATAAAATCAACAAGTAGACAACCCCTAATCAAAGACTAAATGCATATAAATCAAACAAACTATTCACACATGCACCCTTAGGATAATCTCACTTGTTGCCTCGGAGAAATAGTCATGTCCCTCAAAAATGGGCGTTTTAGCAAAGACCCTCGATAAAAGATCGTAGTTCTTCGATGACCCTTAATGTTGCCTTCAGTAAAAGATCTAGTCCATAAATGAAATTGCTAAAACGTCAATTAGGTTGCCTTATATTACTATACAAAAATCCCACACCCGTCCCTTCACATCCAATGATGGGGATTCTTACCAAAACAATGGTAAGATAGCAACATCTAAAGGAGGAGGGAAAAATTGAGACCTTTTGAGTAGGTAGGATGCTCCTAGTTGCTCACTTGCTCACAACAAAAACTTTTTATACACCCACACTTTCATTTTTGAAACATTTTCAAAAGACAGAACAATTTGTACGCGTTCTTATAGAGACGAGAACCATTATAAAGACACTTTTCAAAAATATATTCCAAAAACACCTCTTTGAACTATTTTCAAAACAACACTTTGTACGCGTTCTTATAGAGATGAGAAAAATTACAAAGACACTTTTCAAAATCACTTTCAAAAACGCATTCCACAAACACCTCTTTGAAATATTTTTAAAATAACACTTTGTACGCGTTCTTGTAGAAACGAGAACCATTACGAAGACATTTTCAAAATAATTTTCAAAAACACACCACAAGCACATTTTCCAACAAAAGCAAGTGATCTAGCAAGCAACTAAGAGCCCGTAGATAACTACAGATGAAAAGGGTACTAATACCTTCCCTTTTCATAACCTACCCCCTGAACTCAAGAAATAATCTCGAAAGGTCTTTCCCGTTCTTTTTAACCTTTTCTTATTGGATAAAAGAAAATTCGGTGGCGAATCTTGCTATCCACAACAATTGCGATCAAACCCAAAACAACCAAGTCAGTTCTCCCACCGTATTACAATGGCTAGGAATGAATTTTTTGTCATAGTTAAAACATAGTCCTTGTGCACAACGTTCTTGCATCTGGGTGCTTAATAAACATCGAATGAGAAATTTGGGTGGTTGGGATATAGATGTTTGTTTGGTGGTGGATGTAAGTTGTGATGTGGCGGCTGATTGGGGATTGAGGCGGGTAAAAATAGAGGAATAAGATTTGTAGGCTTTAGGTTTTGCGTCTTGAATTTTGGATTCAATTAGCTTGGCTAGCCCAATAGCCTGGGATATAGAAACATGTTTAAGAATAGCAATTTCACTTTGAATCTTCGGTGATAATCCAGAAATGAAGCAATTAAGAATAAGCTCATGTGACAATCTCGTAACTTGGTTTCCAATCTTTTCAATTTTTACTTGATATTCAACTACAGAACCAATGTGTTTCAACTTAAATAATTCTGCTTGGTTAGTATAATTGGAAGGGCTGAATCGTAATTCCAAAGCCCTAGTAAAAGATGCCCAGTCCCCTAACTGCATATTTTGATGCATCAATTTGAACCAGCATAAAGCTTCCCCTTTCTTGTAAAAAGACATCATAAATAATCTATTTTCAAGTGGTAAATGATAAAATTCAAAAAATTGCTCAGCTTGAAACAACCATTCCAAAGGGTTGGAACCATCAAACATTGCTAATTTCAGCTTAGGTGTACGAAAAGGTGGCAAGGGGTAACGTTTGGAATTTGTTGGTAGAGAGTTTGTTGGGAATAGGGAAAATATATATTGTGAGTAGGTGAAAATTAGATTGTGATAAAAGGCATAGGGTAACGTTGGGAATTTGTAAAGAAGGGTACGGTCTGGCTGTATGGGGGAAAAAGAGGTGGTGATGTTTGCCGAGCAGCGGTGGCTCGGTGTGTGGAAGAAATGGTGGAGTGTAAGGGTGGTTGGGATAAAATAGGTGAAGTTTTAGGATGGGTTATAACGTGGGAAACATGGATAGAAAATACAAGTGTAGAAGAAGGATGTTTGGTTATACCTGATGCATAGGCAACAGAGTGGACATAAGCAGTTTGCGGCTATTCTTGTTGAGTCACGAACTTCGTTAAGATTGACATCATCGAATCATAGCGAGTATCCGTGACTTACTTGTCTTTGTTCAAACGAGAATGGAGCTGACCAATTTGTTGCTCCAGATTTATTGCAGCTATGGCGAAACATTCATCCAGCTGATGTTAGGTATCTTGCAAAGCATTATCAAGGTGAAGACCAGCTGTTTGCACAACTATTTGTACAACTTCATCGATAATATCTTTGGGTGAGGGTTGAATGGGTTCGGGAAGGGCCATGAGAACAATAGATGAAAGCACCAATGATGTAAATGAGTTTATCATCTACTACCAATGCTAAAGTGAACCATTGAATAAACACAAGATAAGAATAAAAATAAGGTCTCGATGATTTTCTAGGTTTTTCAAAGACAACAGTGCCTTAAATATAAGATGGGATCCTAATGGATCAGCAAGATGGAGCTAGCCCGAAAATATATAATTTAAAATAACATAACAATTGCTACAAAAACCTATTTTATTTGAGCACATAGTCTTTCATCCGAGTGGGCTTGTTTTGAATTCTTATGGACCTGCTAACACATTGTGAGTGTTAACCAATGTAGCAATGATATTATATAATGAAGATACTTTGTTGAGAGAGAAAAAATAGTGAGTGTTTTATCCAGTTAGTGATATTTTGTTCAGAGTTGTTTTGTTGTGTTAAACGGAGTCCTATATCAAAAACTGAAAAAGAAATACAATAGAAACTCTTTAAATTAATAATGTTAGGATAGGAGAAATTTATTAATTTAAAGAGTTATTAATTTATTGATAAATTAATAATTGATAATTTAAAGAGTTTTTAAGTAATTATATTATACATACCAAACAAAAAGACAAATTAGTCTATGCCTCTTAGAATTATGTTGCAGCGAACTTTGAGACTCAACGTAAATTAGTAACTACCGTGTTCATGTGCATTGAAAATCAATAATGACTTTTGAAGTACAGTAAATGTAAATAAGATGAACAAATGTGTTCAATGTATTTTTAAGTAAGTTTGGCATATTTTAATAGAGTGTAATATATTTTTTTCAGTTTCTATGAATTATTAATTTATGATTTTTTTGGGATTGAAAATTATAAAAGGATCTTCCAAAAAATTACTATCTTATTATTTTATCGAGTTTTTCAATTTTTTACATTGAACCATTGAGATCAGACAAATTTACTATTTTAGAAAGTTTATTAATTTACCGAAAATTAATTTAAAGAATTTCTATTATAGAAATGTTTATAGGATCTTTGACACTAAATTTCAAAACATTAAATATTGGGCTACTTTAAAAGTGTCATTGGATTGAAAATATCACGGGACTTAAGTTCAGTATAATATTTTAATGATTAATTTATAAAAAAGTTTTTAATAAAAGATATTAATAAATATAGTTTAAGAAAATGTCATAAAAATAAAATTTTAATTTTCACTTAAACTTTTTTTTAGTTTTTATTATGGACTTGATAAATATTTGTTAAATTTAATTAAAAATATATTAAATTCAAAAGATATTATAATATAATTAAAGTGAAGTATTATTAGTGAAAAGCAACTTAAATTGTGAAACTAAGCATTAATATTAATTTATGATATAAAATTAAACAATAAATACAACAATTATTATCATTTCTTTTATTTTTATTAGAACAAATAGTAATTTCAAAGATACATCTCTAAATTAACTTTCGATTTATTCATATATGTATATTTGAACTAAACTTTTATAAAAAATGAAATTTGATACATTAAGATATGCATATTTAAAAATAATAGACAATTTAGTATTTTCGCTAAAGGCCTTAGAGAAGTAATAAAGGTGAAAAGAGAAATTGCCATATTTATGGCATGTGATAATATAAAAATTAAACAATTCAATGTTCTATACCATCATAAACTTTTGGATCGGTGAAAACAGGCCCATTTTTCATCATCCTATGTATGTCTGAGAATGAGATCTCTCTTTAGCAAGTAGTAATGAAAGACGATCTAACAATAAAGATTGCAAAAATCTTAATTATTGACCTCTTAAGAAAAGGTAATCATGACCATTTATATATTAAAACTAGGTTAAAGAAAATATATATTGAAGATAGAGACCAAAATTAAACTAGGCTAAATAGTGATGATATTTAAAGATACATAATTTCGTCTCTAAAGTTTTCTGTCTTATAGTCCATCTCTACTTTGATAAATTTATAAATAAAAACAAATAAATATTGATTGGAGACGGAATTTAGAGATGGACTATTTTTGTGTTTAAATAATTTCATGTCAATATACGTCTCCTTACGATCAAATAAATAGAAAAAAAAATCAAATTTTTGTTAGAGACGAAAAATATTTCGTCATCAAATTATTTTGTGTCTATATTTTGTCTGCAAATTAAAAAAAATTGAAAATTTCAGATCCCCCTCTTCAATTTTTCGACCCCCTTGAAATTTAAGTTGCCGCCATTTTCTATTTGTTTTAACAATAATATTTTATAAAAATCAAGACATTGCCTGAAGTAAGAATTAGATACAATTATTATTATTATTGTATTATTTTCTTTATTTATACTAATTAGTTTAATATAACAATTAAATTAAATTGTGTTATTATTTTATTATTTATTAAACTTTGTTTTAACATATATTTGTATTTATATAATTTTGTTCAAATGAATATGAACGAGTATTTGTTATTATTATGAGTTAAAAAATAATACATTGACAGTATAAAATAATTTTATATTAATATCTAATAAAAATTTTCATTTAATTATTTTATATAATTTATTTAAAAATAATAATATAACTTGACACTTAATATAATTATGATTGGTTGATAATATAAAAGGAGATATTATTTTTTTCTACTATTATTACAATAGCACATTACAATAATTAATAGTAACGTATACCCACCTTTCAATTTTCTGACAAAGTTATATTATATTTAATATTTTATTCTTTATTGACACAACAATTAATATATTTATATTATTATATTATATTATATTTACTAATATATTTTTTTATTATAATTTATAAACAAATTTGATATAAATTTGTTTATAAATTATTATGAAGTTTATAAATGGTTACGGAGGAGGTATTAATCAAAACTAAACAATACAAGTTAAATCCTAAAACATGTGTTGTATTTGCTGTATCTTCTATTTGCTTAAAACAAAAGAACAGAGTTAGGATTGCCGTTCCAGTATCAAATCTTTTCTGTCCACTAGCTATTCATTCCAGCCACATCCCTCATCTTTCTCATTCTCTATTTAAGAAACTCCATATGTATGTTTTTGTCAAAGTTTTAATTTGAATTTTTTTTATACACTTAGTTATGTAAAATTGATTGACTAATTATAGATTTGAAATTTTGAATAATATATTTGTGAAATCATTGTTGTGGTTTTTTTAGTAATGGGGGGTTTTGCATCCATTGTGCTTTTATTTCATATAGTATTTTTTATAGATATTTTAGTGGCCTTTTGGTGCCATTTTCATTTGTATTTGTCCAACAAACTAGTGATGTGGCTTCAACTTCTCTAATATCTTAGACATTGATACCACAAAAAGTGTCCTAAAAAGAGGGGTTCTTTTATGTATACAAATAAATAAAAAGTCTAGATAGTAATTAGGGTAGATAGGAAAATGAAATGATTGTGAAGTGAAGAGTGGTGAAAGGTTTAAGGGAAAGTGAAATTTGCATGATAATAATGTATGACAGGAAAAAGGAGATATTGTATTTTTAGATGGCTCATATTGTATAAATATATAGTTGGTAATGGATTTCATATCTAAATGTCTTTCAAAACCACATTCGATGTTTGGGTCAATACGTAATTTTTTTAATTCGGTTTTTTTAATTGTTTTTTTTAATTGTTTCAGTATGTATCGACGCATTCGTGTTTCGTGTTGACACATGTGGCTTTCACATCGACTCATACTGACTATTTTTTTTAAATTTTTTTATTCTATTCGGTTGGATTTAGGTCGACCCATCAATCCACTTTATGTCTTGTAATCATTCTAAACATCTCATACATCTCATAACTACTCGGCTAATCCTAATTCTCATTCATCATCTTCTTCATCTATCACGTATCATCTACTTCATCTCCCACTACATTCATCTCAAGTTCCTAGCACACACTTCTCCGTCAACAATCATGCCTCCTAAGGGAAAGGTTGGTGTAGGCCCATCTGGTTCTGCACAAACTCCACCTCCTCCAGAGTAGTTTGAAAAATCGTTCAAGACAAGGTTAGTAATGAAGCCTCACATCTTTAACAAGGGAGAGGTTTATCTCTTCACATCACAAATGTTTGTGATCTTCTTGATGCTCAAAAGTTTCTTAACTGTTAAAGAGAATTATCACGGGGATTTCATTCGGGCATTTTATGCTGGTTTAGAGACAAGTCAAGGTTGATCGTTTAGGGTACGAATTGGAACTAAGAGGCACGTGTTTGAAGCTAACGATTGACAAACTGTGTTTGGTATTCCATTTAGTAGGACAATGTTGAAAAGCTGTCATGATCAGAGTTTTGATACTGATTTTAAAGAGGAAGCCTTCCTAACATCAATTCCTAGAATGCTTCATTGGATCGCTTCACACATTTGGCATCCAAGATCTGGTGGTCATTCTAGGTTCGATAGAGAAAATATTCACCTCTTGCATATTCTTCAAAATAAGGTTGCACTAAATTGACCCAACTACTTTGTCAAACGTTCCTCATGCGTAATAACCAGAAAACACTGCTAGTTTGGAAATACCTCCTGTCCCTCTAGTTTCCCACACTACTGCCTAAGAATTCAACAGGGCCACATTGTCTCACATGGGATATCGGTGGGATAAGAATCGTCAATGCCTCTATTTCAAAGAGAAAGGCTCCAACACAAGGGTGTATAACTTTGATGTGCCCTCTGAACAAGTGTATATGGATGAGGAACCTATCGATGAAGAAATGCATGATGTTAATGATGATGCCCAACCTGGTTGGAGTGACTGGGTCCCAAATAGGTGGTCTGCGACCAACTATCAGTATGATCCATCCATCTGTCCCGCCGCTCGCCATGAGGAGGCGCAAAGTTGGCACATCCAACAAAATGAGTGGCACAAAGAACACCGGGAATGGTATGAGGAGCACCCAGCACTCATGGCATACGAATTTGGTAAAGTGGCATCAAGTGTTCTATACTGAAATGGCGGGTTTTATGGACGATTGTCGCGACAACCCTGACATCATGAATAAATTCATAAATGCTGAAGTCCAAAACAAGTCTCAGTAATACAACTTCATGTGTCAGAATCCGGATCAGAATCCACCTTTGTCACCTCCACGCTACAATTTTGGAGATGCTGATGAATCTTGTGGTGGCCATAATCCTTGCATTTTCTATTGACCTGAAATCATGATACATGTGTAAAACACATTTTGACCCTTTTAGAACATGCTACACTCTTATCATATCATGCACACATAGAGATCAAACACAATAAACATTCATTAATACTTATATCACATAGAGATAAAACAAAATAAACATTCATTAATACTTATATCACACATATTTGCTATCATACAAAACTACTCAAAGAAAAGGGTTGCTCACAAACTCCTCATTTTTTATGATGGTAAATACTTGCAAGATGTGTGATGATGGGGTGTAAATGAATGAGTCGCTTCCCCTGAGTTTGTGCATAACAATACCAATAAGTCTCCTTCTCTAACATCGTATTTTCTTCTTCCCCTTTGTCAACATCAAAAAGAGGAAAAGAACTATTTTTCAGCAATTAAATTCAGTTGAAGATACACAAAATAAAATTGAGTTGCATACTCAGCAGAATTGAAATGAAAACCAGAGACATTCACAAAGAATGAAGCTTAGCATGGTAATCGCAAAATAACACTCACAAAGAGTGACAAATATAGGCAATAACGAGTAAACAACAATAAACACGAATAAGCGAAGTGAAAACATTAACTAAGAAAGTTGCGAATTACATAAGCTGAATCAAAAGCAAACAATGTTTGAACAAGAATACAAATGAATTAAGAACATGAATACAAATGATATGCAATAGATGAGATGATATGGTCAAGTATTATGGCCACAACATGATTCATCAGCATTTTTAAAATTGTAGCGTGGAGGTGGCGAAGGTGGATTCTGACCCATGAAGTTGTATTGTCGAAACCTGTTTTAGACTTCAGCATTTATGAAGTTATTCATGATGCCAGGGTTGTCCCGACAATCGTCCATAAAACATGCCATCTCAGTATAGAACACTTGATGCCACTTTACCAAATCTGTATGCCATAAGTGCTGGTTGTGATACATCTGGGTGTGCTCCTCATGCCATTCCCGGTGTTCTTTGTGTCACTCATCCTGGTGTTTTTTGTGACACTCATTCAGCTGGATGTGCCAATGGCGAGTTTGATTTTGAAGTTCCATTTGTTGGAACATCTCTGTAAGATAAGCAGGTTCTACCGAGGAAGAACCTGCAGCAGTAGTGTAAGGCATGGATCATACTGATAATTGGTCGGAGACCACCTATTTGGGACCCAGTCACCCCAACCGGTGTTAGCACCATCCGGATTTGCCTCAGGTTGGGCATTATCATTAACGTCATGCATTTCTTCATCGATAGGTTCCTCATCCATATACACTTGTTCAGAGGGCACATCAAAGTTATACACCCTTGTGTTGGAGCCTTTCTCTTTGAAATAGAGGCATTGACGATTCTTATCCCATCGATATTCGATGTGAGACAAAGTGGCCCTGTTAAATCCTTAGACAGTAGTGGGGGCCAAAATTTGATAATCCTCATTATCTGAGCTGTGTACCCTAGAGCAGTGTTTTTCTGGTTATTGCGCGTAAGAAACATGCGTTTCACAAAGTAGTTGGGTCAATTTAGTGCAACCTTATTTTGAAGAATATGCAAGAGGTGAATATCTGCTCTATCCAACCTAGAATGACCACCAGATCTTGGACGCAAAATGTGTGTGTTTACCTATTGTTTTGGTAAACAACCGCTGATCCTCCAAATGGTTACTTATTTGGTTACTCGCAGGATCGATCAGATTGATCCTATGGACATAGGTTGATTTTGAAGTTTAATTAATGTGGATAAGGCTTTAAGTAAATTGTTTAAAGTAAATTGCATAAAGGAAAGGCTTGGTAAAATAAACAAGGCTTGAATGTAAAGGTTCGACAGGAATCTTAAAGGGGAAAAGCATATAAAATACTGGAAAAGTAAATGACTTGAATTGATTAAATTGGTGTTTCACACATACATTTCTCAACAATTCGTTCGCTCACACTGGGTACTTGAATCTAAATGAGTGACTATGTATTTATTGTGAACACACGCGAGAAACTACACGTCTACTCCTATTTATACAAAAACATTCCAAGTAACCATCGGGCAGTTACACTGCTTCGAGATCAAGCCACTTGTCACGTTCTCCATGTTCGACGCTCCAGATCCTTGCACGTTCGCACGTAGTAACTGCTGGAAACCGTTTTCCCTCCAAAGCTTTGAATTTCAAACTGCTCCACTCTGGATCATCGAACACCTTCATCAAGAGACGTCTTCGACGAAAACTCCTTCGACGTCGAAGGCAATCAGCCTTCTTCCTTGGAAGAAATCTTCTAAGTATTTGCCATCTTTCGACGGGCACTTCGACAGGCTTAGCCAGTCGAAAGCATCTTTCAGCTTTTAATGGCTGCCATCAATTAAAACAAAGGTGTCGAATTTAGGAGCCAACAAATTGCCCCCCAAGAATGCCTTATTTCGACTCTGAAAGAAAAAGGCATTCTTTGAAAACGCCATTCGACACCTGTTTTTCCACGCTTAGTCACAAGTTAACTTGTGCACTTTTTGTTGCTTTTTACCAACTATTGGCAATCCCAAGAAACCATCATTGATTTGATCCTAGGACGTCACTGTCAGTACGGCGTGCAGAACCAAAACATCACTTCATAATTTGTCATTATGACAAATTCAAAAAACGAGGACGCACGCTGCGTCTCTCTGTTTCTGCAGAAACGGCCAAAACAACAGGATGCTGCCACGCGTCCCACTAATTCCTGCTGCATTAAATGACATTTAATGCCCTCGTTATTGGGAATTTCTCCCACTACTATAAATAGTAGTGAATATCCCATTGTGGGACTTTTCACGCAAACTATCTCTCAAACTCCCTTGCTTTCTTACAAACTTGTTCTCTTTGCAGAAAAACTCTTCCTTTTCCAACTTCATCTTCATCCTCAGCAATGGCTTCTGCATCCACTGCCCCCAAAACTAACGCACCAACTGAACAACTTGCTAAGCCCAAGGTCTTTGTTACTGCTCCGGTAGTGAACGCTACAGGGAAACGAAGAGTCCTTGAACCATCTGACATCTCCGTTCGCGATGCTTACTCGCGTCACTTGATGATCCCGGTTGGATACTCCAACCAGATCTTCGCCATGTCTGGACCCATGCACCCAAGCATCTCTGAAGCTCTGAAGATCAAGAGCTATTTTCCCATCGTCGAGAAACTCAAGCCAGTAGCCTGCGCTAAGAAGGATGCAGAAGACAACGAAGACCCTACACACGAGAAGATTGACCTTCGCTTCTTCAACAGAAGTGTTAGAGTCTTCAGGTCCTGCCCTAATCTGACCTCTGACTATATTGCTTGGCTAACAAAGTTGGAGAAACATCAAACTCCAGTCTGGAAGGAAATGGGAATCTTTGACCTAATCATGCTGTCGAAGACAGGCTTAAACTACTCCCCAGAGATGCTTATAGCTTCGCTGTTATTCTGGGATAACTCTCACTTCACCTTTCACCTTCCATGTGGGATGTTAACTCCCACACTCTTCGACGTAGCAGCCATCACTGGCCTTCGACCAACCGGAGATTACTTCGACCCGGAAGAGATGTCGGAGGACCAAATTGGCTTTTCTGAGACGAAGCCAACATTCACCACCTTTATCAACCATTTTCACGACAGGTCGACGGATACAGTGTCGGATGTCGAACACATAGCGTTTCTAGCCTTATGGCTAACTCGCTTTGTGTTTTGTTCGAAGTCTCTGCAAGTGACCAAAAAGATGGTCACTCTGGCCACCCAACTGCATCACCGCCAGAACATCTGTCTGGCAGAACTGATTTTGGCCAGTCTTTATGACTCAATCAGCAATGGGGTCACTCTCTTGAAACATGTCGAAGATAGGAACAGTTTGCTACTCGCTGGGCCTTTCTGGCTACTTCAACTGTGGCTTAACGCCACTTTCGAATCTTTCTTACCCAAGAAGACTCAGATAAATGAACAAGCCCCAGCGATAGCTAATAGACGTATCGAAGGAATTAGGCTGGCTCTACTGACACCTGTAGAAGATGGGCTAGAGTTCCAACAAACCTTCACTAACTTCGTGCTGATGTTCGCTCGAAGGAAGGAATTTGTTTCAACTATGGCTCCATTCGCTCAACGAAAGGTGGGGCCAGCCTGGTTCACAAGGCCACATCCAAAGGAGTCGAGTGGTCCCAATGTCGATGAGCACACTATACTTTGGGAGGCGTTCCTGACACCCAGGATCATGCCTCTTCGATTTAAGAGTTCTAAGACTCATCTGAGTCTGCTTGCCTATCAACCAAATCTGGTATCTCGCCAGTTTGGTATCATCCAAACCCTGCCTTCTCCTATTTTTCAAAAAGAGAAGTCAATGCTGTACTTCTGCAACGATTATACAGAAGAAGCTGCCACCAGGCATATCGGAAGGTATGCTGGTCGAACAATCCTCTCGCTGTTCAACTACCAGCTTAACTTCCTTTGCTCACCATCTTTTGAAGAGTGGTGGAGAAGCTACTACGCTGAGTACTTCTTCGACGAGAAGGACTTCATATCAGAGTTGCAGAAGTCTTTTGTCCTTGTGTTGGACAAAGTAAAGAAATGTAAGTTCATGCTCTCACATTTACTTTTTATCTTTCTCTTCGACTTTTAGCCTGTTAACTTTCCTTTTCGCTTTCAGTTGTTCGAAAACCCCTAGCCAAGAAGGCTACAGAAGGCCCACAGGGAAGGGTCCCTTCGACAAAACCTCCACCGCCGGCGAAGACTATAGCGCCGGCGAAGACAACAGGCAACCAACAGGGGGAAGGCTCTTCGAGGAGGCCTCCTGCATCGGTAACCAGATTTTCTTCATTTTCAATCTGGCTTTCGATTTTTTATTTTCGACGTAATTATTCAATCGAATTCCCATTGGTTTTATAGGCCCCTTCGCCCAAGAAAAGGGCAGCATTGGTGATCGAATCGGGGAGTGATGACGAAAGTGATTCCCCTCCTTCTCCCCTAAAGAGGCGAAGGTTAACGAAGGACGCTTCTGTTCCTACCCCAGCTCCTGAAGGTCGAACCGTCAGAATAAAGGTTGGTGTGAGGAAGCCTAGGCCACCTGCAGTGGTCATCGAAGAACCAACTGAGGAGGAGCTGAACGCTCTTGTTACCAAGCCTGTCGAAAGTGATAATTCCAGCCCTGGGGCTGAAGTCACTCCACAGGTAATCTATTGGACCCTTCTTATAACTTAGGCATAGATACCAGTATTTGATTATGTCTCTTTCGACATCTGAAGATTTGTCTTCTTCCTCTTTTCAGGACACTACTGGAAGTTCCCCACCAAGGACTTCAGAAACTCTGGAATCTGCTGACCTTAGCAGGCCTCAGGTGCAAGATTTGGGCAATGACGAAGCCCACACTGAGCATGAGGCCAATGCTGAAACAGTGGAGAAGACAACTGAAGAACCTATGGCGGAGGAAACACAGCCAGAAACGGTTCCTGTGGTGGTCTTGTCGTCGGAAGAGAATCCTGAAGGAAGAGACCAAGGCAATGGCGAAGAGAATCAAGATGCTGTTGACGAAGAGCATCAAGGTGGTACTGGCGAAGACCACCAGGGGGACGCTAGCGAAGAGCCACAAAATGACGCTGGCGAAGGACCCCAAGGTGAGGTTAACGAAGAACCACGAGTCGACGCTAGTACCGCCTCAGTTCAAGTCGAAGAGCAACCAAACGAGGCACTCAGCATTCAACAGCCTCCAGTCCAAGATAATACTGTGGCAAGGGTCACCTCCTCAAAGCATAGGTCGAAAGAAGACTTGGAAATCTTGAAACAAACTGACCCTGTCAGCTACCTTAATGCAATCGTCGAGAGTAAGAGTTCTTCTGACACTAGTCAGGAAATTCCTACTCTGTCGGGGAAATCTACTGAGACTTCTCCTCTTGATGATGCGTTGGCGAAGGTCAAGGCCCAGTTCTTCAAGAGAGATTTAATGAAGGCTTTAGAGGGGGACCCCACTGCTCCATCTTGCTTGAAAGAGGTTTTGAATGCTGTTGACTTCGAGGCTGTAGCCCCAGAAATCTCAGACTTAATCATGGAATTACATTCTATGATTGATCAAGTCTCCGCGGATTACAGGCGCCAACGAACTTTTAACAGTCAGCTCGAAGTGTTGCATGGCAAGAGCTCATCTGCGTGGACAGCTGTATCAGATTCGACTTCTCGAATTGCCGAGTTGTCGAAACAGAAAGCGTCTGCACAGGAAAGGTTCGACGCTATTGAGCGAGAGAATGTCTCCTTCTGAGCGCAAATTGCAGAGATAGAGGCGAAGATAAACGCCAACACTATGCTCCAGGAGGAAATTCTTTCGAACATCCCAGATGCTGAGAGCCAGACTGAGATCAAGCAAGGCCTGGAGTTCGCTGAAAGGGCTCAAAGCCTCGACGCTCAAATTGCCAAGCTGGTGCAAGAAAAATCTTGGTGCAAAAAGAGGTTGGATCTGCAGCATGCCAAGTATCTTCGACTTAAGAATTCTCTTTCTTTTTGATTCTCTTTTGTAACCATCTTCTGTAATCGTTTTCGACAACAATTGCCATTTTGGCTGAAAATTAATAAAATTTCCATTTTGGCATTTTTTATGGTTATTTTAGTTTGTTCTTTTATTATTTTATTTTTATCTCTTGAAGTATAGGCTTGTATTTTTTCAAATACTTACCATTTACTCTCAAGAGCCTTTTATCACCACTTATCTCTTCGACCTCATAGGCTCCACCAGAGAAAGTTTGGATAACTCTGAAGGGTCCCTCCCATTTGGGTGACCATTTCCCCATGCTTCGATCGCGTCGATCCATGGGAAGAATTACCTTCCAAACTAAATCTTCAGGCAAAAATACCTTAGGTTTTACCTTTCTATTATAAGAGTCTTCGACTCTTTTCTTCTGAAGCCTGAGCAAGTCGAGAGCGTGTAATCTCTCTTCGTCTAAATCCACCAATTCATCTAACATCATATTCCAATAAACCTCAGAAGGAATATCATAATGCCTCTGAACTCTTGCAGATTGAAGACAAATTTCTGATGGCAATACTGCATCATGGCCAAAAGTTAGCCTATATGGTGTTGTACCAGTGGCTTCTTTTGGGGACGTTCGACAAGCCCATAAAATCTGGTCTAACGTCTTATGCCAATTCTTTGGTTTCTTCCCAACATGTTTCTTTATCAAGCCAATTACCACTTTGTTAGCTGCTTCGACTTGACCATTCGCCTGTGCATAGTAAGGCGTGGATGTTAGGAGTTTGAAACCTGTTTCCTGAGCAAATTCCTGCATCTTTCGACCAGTGAAAACTGAACCTTGGTCAGTTGTTATTGTCTCAGGGATTCCATACCTAAATATAATGTTCTTTTGAATGAATTCAATGACATTTTCTTGGTCTACATTGACTAAAGGGACAGCTTCGATCCACTTAGTAAAATAATCAATGCCTACCAATATGTATTTCTGACTCTTTGATGATGCTGGTCGAATCTCTCCAATAAGATCCAACGCCCATCCTCGAAAGGGCCAAGGCTTCACTATCGAGTGAAGTTCGCTTGCTGGTACATGCTGGATGCCTGTATGAACTTGACACTCTTGGCAACCTTTGGCGAACTCAACACAATCTTTCAGCATAGTGGGCCAATATAGTCCTTGTCGAAACAACAACCATTTCATCTTATGGCCTGCTTGGTGAGCCCCACATGCCCCAGCATGCGTAGTCGAAAGGGCTATGTATGCTTCAGTTTCACTTAAACATTTCAGCAACACCCCTTCAGGCGTCTTCTTGAATAACTCATTACCCATGAGTACAAAACTCAACGCCCTGTATTTTGTTTTTCGTTCTGTCGGAGCTCCTGGATTTTGAAGATAGTCCACAATGGGTTTCCTCCAATCCTGGTCTGACAAATTATCAATGAACGAAATCTCGAAGTTTGAGTGATCAGCATATCCTAACCTTGTTGATTCCAAGTCTGTTGGTGATAGACAAGTTGCTCTTATCTTCTCTCGAACTTCGATTGCTCTTTGTAATCTCGTTTTTGAAATTTTATACCCAGATGCAATCTGTGCCAAGTCATTGGCTATTTGATTTTCGACTCTGGGTATGTGTCGAATATTGACACTTTCAAATTGTTTCAATAAACGATTTGCTATCACAAAGTACATAATGAGATTCTCTCTTATGCATTTATACTCCTTTGTGACTTGCTTAATGACTAACTCTGAGTCTCCCATTATTTCGACTCGAGTTGCCCCCAATTCCAACAATATTTCAAGGCCAGTAATTAGAGCTTCATACTCAGCCTCGTTGTTCGAACAAGAACCTTCGATTTGGTACTTGAATGTTGTTGGAATTTTATCTGGAGAAATAATCAAGACTCCTACTCCTGTTCCATTTTTATGGCTGGAACCATCGAAGTAGAATTTCCAAGGTTCTATCTCCACATAGTTAATATCCTCGACTTGAATAGAGTGGTCGACTATGAAGTCTGCAACCACTTGTCCTTTTACTGCCTTAAGAGGCATAAAGGTCAAGGAGTATTCAGTCAATGCTAATGCCCACTTGCCAATTCGACTATGCAAGATAGGTTTCGACAACATATATTTGAAGACATCAAAATGAGACGAAACATAAACATCAACTGGTTTTATATATTGTTTGAGCTTTGTACAAGAGAAATACAGACATAGACACAATTTTTCAACTTCGCTATATCTAGTTTCTGCATCATTCAAAACTCGACTGAGATAATAAATGGGTCTTTCGACTCCATTCTCATCCTCTTGGGCTAACATACTTCCCAGAGTTTTGTCAGATGCAGCTATGTACAATCTCATACTCCTATTGCTACAAGGAGGCACCAAAATAGGTGGCTTAGTGAGGTACCCTTTGATTTTGTCGAAGGCTTCTTGTTGCTCTTGCCCCCATTCGAACCCCTCCTTACTCAGTCGAAGTAAGGGTGAAAAGGCCTGAGCTTTCCCACTTAGGTTAGATATAAACCTTCTCAAGAAGTTTATCTTGCCTAAGAGAGACTGCAATTCCTTCTTATTCGATGGCGCTTTCGCTTCCAAAATTGCCTTCGTCTTGTTCTGATTTATTTCGATTCCTTTCTTGTGGACAACGAAACCCAAGAAATCTCCAGCTTTTACACAGAACGCACACTTCAAAGGGTTCATCTTCAGACCATGTTCTCTCATTCTTTCGAATGATTGTCGAAGGTGGTCAATGTGACTCTTCCTGGAAACAGATTTTATAACAATATCATCAATATAAACTTGCATAAACGTGTTAATAAAATCATGGAAGATAGTATTCATTGCTCGCTGGTACGTTGCCCCAGCGTTCTTTAGGCCAAAAGGCATCACTACCCATTCGTAAGTGCCTAAGGCCCCAGGGCATCGAAAGGCTGTTTTCGACACATCCTCTTCAGCAATAAATATTTGATTATATCCTGAATAACCATCGAGCATACTCAGGTATTCGTAGCCAGCGGCAGAATCGACTAGCATTTCCGCCACAGGCATTGGATATTCATCTTTGGGGGTGGCAGCATTCAAATCTCTGAAATCTATGCACACCCTTAATGTGCCATTTTTCTTAATTACTGGCACAATATTTGCAATCCATTCGACATACCTTGTAACACGGATGGATTTGCATTTCAGAAGTCTTTCGACCTCCGTTTTGATCTTCGACAAAATTTCTGGAGCGAAGCGTCTTGGATTTTGCTTGATTGGCTTCTTTCCAGGTTTGATTGGCAACTGAAGTTCTACCAATCCTCTGTCGAGACCAGGCATTTCGTCATAATCCCATGCAAAACAGTCTTTAAACTCTTTCAGCAATTGGATTACTTCCAACCTAAGTTCTGGATCAATTTTGGCGCTGATGTAAGTTGGCCTATTCTCTGATCCTTCGCCTAAGTTGATTTCTTCTAAAGGGTCTTGTGCTAACATCTTAATGTTGTTCGCCAAGGGATCCTTTTCGAAGCCCAAAGGCTCATCGTCATAGATGGCGTCGAGCCTCTGTTCCTGCATTTCGTCTGGCATGATATCAGGAGGTCTTGGATCGAAATCCTTTCCTGGGCCAACAGCAGATAATTGTTGATCACTGGCCTGTGTGGCCATGTACTTTACTTCGGCTTCGAGAGCCGTTATCATCTTGGTTTCAGCCACATAGGCCGAAATTCGCTTCAGAGATTGTGACTCAGTCATTATCACTGAATTCACTTCCCCAACCAGTTGGTTGGATACCAGTTAGCCCACTGAATTCTATGTGGGACACGTCTTCTCTGTCCCATTGGAAACCATGCTCAGGATGCAGGTATAGGGAACAAAAAGTGTTTGGCGCTGGCGCCATGTCGAAGTCAGGAGTTGGACATGGCCCTATGTGAGCCAAGTTTTTGTCGAAATCTGTTACACCCAAGTGGTTTACTTCGCCAAGGTAGTAACTCTGATCAGCCTCTATGTTTTCGACCAGCCCATCTGGACGCCATAGAAGCAGTCTTTGATGCATCGATGAAGGCACAGCACCTACACCATGAATCCACTCACGGCCTAACAAAAGGTTGTAGTTAGGTTTGGCCGATATGACCATGAACATTGTTGGTCGAAGGATCGACCCAACTTTTATGTCTAGTTGGATCACTCCCATGGTGGTCCCAATGCCTCCCTCATAGTTGGATAGGACCATATTGTGAGGTTTAATTTCTTCATCCCTTTTGCCAATCTTTATTAACACAGAATGAGGGATAATATTGATAGTGGCCCCACAGTCGACCAATATTTTGTTCACAGTGGTCTCTTCGAGCTTAGCCCTTATGAACAAAGGTTTGAGGTGATTCTTCATTGCCTCTGTGGGTGGCTCGAAGAAGCCATTTTGTTCCTCTGTAGTGCCATTGTCCATGACAAAATAGCACATTGGCCTGTGTCTGGCCATTTCTTGTTCCACCTCCCAGTCACTGGCTTCGACTTCTACTTGTCGATTGAATTCCCTGGGCAGTACTGAAACAATGTTCACCATTATGTCCAGAGTATCGTCGGACTCAGCATCATCTTCGTCTTCGACTTCGCTCTGGTTAGGCCAAACTAGCCTGTTGGTAACTGGTTCTCTCTCAAGAGGCTTTCTTTGTTTTCTTTGAGGCACATTCGAACTTGTCTCAGCCTTAGGTTCGTTGGCAGCCTCTCTTTCAGCTTTTCGCCTTCTTTGATATCTCCTCCATTGGGATCTCGACATAGGATTTTTTCCCTTGTAGTTGCTGGACACTTGAGCAACCTTGGGTGCAGCAACTTGAGGATCTTTCTTCTGAATTAAAGAGGAACCTCTTGGCACTTCGAAAGAATGCCATTTCTCTTCACTTGGCCTTTTCCGGCCAGATGTTTTGTACCAAGTGTCTACTGGTACATTTGTTGGAGGCCTAAAAGTCAAAGGCCTCTTGTCTTGATTAGAACCCCTTCTGGGATCATGTCGAAGGTCAGAATTCTCCCTTCTCTTGTTCGCTGCTCTCACGCCTTGTATGTGCTCAGCAGCTTTTTTATCAAAGATAGAACTGCATCTTGGACACAGCATAACCTCTGATTTCTTCTTTTGGCATCTTTGTAAAAAATCTGCCAAGTTTTCATTTTCCCTAGGGAAAGCCGTTTTATTTGCCTGCTCTTGCCTTATGGCTTCTTCTGAAGTTTTAGGGTCAGAAAGTTCAACCATGTTGATATTCATTGTATCCTTAGTAGCAAGAGTTAGTTGTTTCATTTGTGTCTCCAGATTCTCCGTCTGGCCTTGAACAGTGGCCAAGTGGGAACTGGGCTTTGGTCCAGTTGTCAGTGCTTCAGCAGTCTTCGACTTCGGGTCTTCGACCGCTTTCTGGACAGCCTCAATTGTCTTCCTGGATAAGTTTCCAGAAAAACTGCCAAAGATTGGCATGTTGATGTGGTCCTTTGAGACTTCGACCATGTTAATGCCTGGCTTCTTCGACTGGATCCTGGTTGCCTCTATCATGTTAACCTCAGAGGGTTCTGCATAGTGGGCTTCAGCCTTCAGTGGATTGGAGTCGACAGCCATGGGGGATTTGTCAGCAAACTTTAATCTCCCTTCCTCAATAGCGTCTTGCACAAGATTCCTGAAAAGAAAACATTGAGAAGTTTTATGGCCCAGAAAATTATGATATTTGCAAAAACCTCTCTTCTTTCTTTGATCAAGAGGAGGCACTTTTACCCCAGGGGGTACTATCATTTGGCCATCTTTAACTAATAAGTCGAATATTTCATCACATTTTGTGATGTCAAAACTATAGGTCTTTTTTGGGAACCTATCGTTGGTCCTGTCTGGACCAACGGGATTTTTCCCATTTGAGGGGACTAATTGTTTACAAGAGTATGGAGGCCCTTGTTTTAGTTCTGCTAAATCGACTTCTCCTTCTTCGACAACTAAAGTATCGTCGAAAGATTCTAGATCTTCGTCATCCATCTCAACGTAAGCTATTCTTTCTCTCTTGTGAGTCTTAGTTGCCTTAGCTTTCTCAGCTTTGAGGCGTTCGACTTGTCGAACTCTATCGGCCAGTTGGGCCATGTCTCTTAGGTACTGGGTATCTAGCTTCTTCCTAATGGAATAATCTAAACCACCTGCGGCCATTTCGACCAGCTCATGTTCTGGCACTTGTGTAAAACATCTTGCCTTAAGCAACCTAAACCTATTCAGATATTCGTCTATAGGTTCAGTGAAACGTCTCTTCACACTCGCCAGTTCTTTCAGGCTTATCTTGGTTTGCCCCATATAGAATTGTTCATGGAACAATCTTTCCAACTGGGTCCAATGGTGGATCGAATTGGGGGGTAGAGTTGTGAACCAAGTAAAAGCGTTCTTGGTTAAGGAACTTGGGAAGTATTTGATCCTTAGGTTTTCATTATTTGAAATGTCTCCTGCTTCGATCAAATACCTCGCCACATGTTCGACAGTAGATTCTGTCGTGTCCCCAGAGAACTTAGTAAATTTGGGGACTTTGGTTCTAGGGGGTAAGTCAGTTTGTAACACATATTCTGACAATGGAGATGTAAAGTTGGGCCTTCGAAAGCCCATGTTCATTCCATTCTGAGTCATGATTCTTTCGATCATGGTTGCCAGATTATTTTCCAAACCCATGTTTTGGTGTTGGATATGCTGAACCACTTCGTCAGCATTTTGGTTTCTGTTAACTAACCTTACCTCTGGGGCTATTACCCTAGGTTCTTCGATAGGTTGTTCTACAGGCTGTTGAGCCTGATTAATGGTGGTTTCCTCCTCTACAAATATCCCCTGATTTCCTCTTATTTGCGCCCTTTGGGGCTGTCGAATAGGTGGGGGTGCTCCAAAGAAGTCAGCCAAACGCGTCATTTGCGCTGTAACTTGCTGATTCGATTGAGTAGTATTTTGTATTAGAGGATTTAGCACTGTACTCAAAGTTTGTGCCAACATTTGCACCATATCATGGTTGCTTTCGTCCATCTGTTGCCTCAAGACTGCTGTCGAGGCATTTGTAAGGCCATGGGCTACTTGGGACGTTCCTCCTAAGAGTTGGGTCCTATTTCTATTCGCCATGCCTACTCCAGAGCCTTGGAGTGGCGAAGTGGCACTCACGAAAGGGTCTGAATAAGTGGACGCAGCATTCGTCAGGCTTGCCAATTCAGAAGTTGGCATACCATAGAATGGAATAAATCCTGGGGGAACCACTGGCCTTGGGCCAGTATTTCCCCTTGGAGGGGGGGTTCCCAAAGACATTCTGGGGCCTGTAAACGAAGTTATTGGCCCCGTGGTTGTGACTGACACTGCTGGTATCGAACCAACATTCGTCGCTTCACTAACGGTCATATTAACCGTTGCTCCCACACTTGGTGGTGGAATTTCGTTATTGTTTGGCGGATTCGCCATCTCTTCCCTTCTTCTGACAGTATTGTTATCGTTGGTGTATATTCTACCACTCCTCAATAACATACAACTCGAAAAGATGAGATTTTTTCAACAATCAACACACAGTCCCACCAGGTGTGCCAATTTGTTTACCTATTGTTTTGGTAAACAACCGCTGATCCTCCAAATGGTTACTTATTTGGTTACTCGCAGGATCAATCAGATTGATCCTATGGACATAGGTTGATTTTGAAGTTTAATTAATGTGGATAAGGCTTTAAGTAAATTGTTTAAAGTAAATTGCATAAAGGAAAGGCTTGGTAAAATAAACAAGGCTTGAATGTAAAGGTTCGACAGGAATCTTAAAGGGGAAAAGCATATAAAATACTGGAAAAGTAAATGACTTGAATTGATTAAATTGGTGTTTCACACATACATTTCTCAACAATTCGTTCGCTCACACTGGGTACTTGAATCTAAATGAGTGACTATGTATTTATTGTGAACACACGCGAGAAACTACACGTCTACTCCTATTTATACAAAAACATTCCAAGTAACCGTCGGGCAGTTACACTGCTTCGAGATCAAGCCACTTGTCACGTTCTCCATGTTCGACGCTCCAGATCCTTGCACGTTCGCACGTAGTAACTGCTGGAAACCGTTTTCCCTCCAAAGCTTTGAATTTCAAACTGCTCCACTCTGGATCATCGAACACCTTCATCAAGAGACGTCTTCGACGAAAACTCCTTCGACGTCGAAGGCAATCAGCCTTCTTCCTTGGAAGAAATCTTCTAAGTATTTGCCATCTTTCGACGGGCACTTCGACAGGCTTAGCCAGTCGAAAGCATCTTTCAGCTTTTAATGGCTGCCATCAATTAAAACAAAGGTGTCGAATTTAGGAGCCAACAGTGTGAAACAATCTAATGAAGCATTCTAGGAATGCTCTTGATCGCTTCAGTTGTGATATGTTCATTCTCACCAAGAGGTCTTTCCAATTTCAGAATTGATGCTAGGAAGGCTTCCTCTTTAAAATCAGTATCAAAACTCTGATCAAGACAGCTTTTCAACACTGTCCTACCAAACGAAATACCAAACATAGTTTGTCACCAAGAGGTCTTTCCAATTTCAGAATTGATGCTAGGAAGGCTTCCTCTTTAAAATCATTATCAAAACTCTGATCATGACAACTTTTCTACAATGTCCTACAAAATGGAATACCAAACACAGTTTGTCAATCGTTAGCCTCAAACACGTGCCTCTTAGTTCCCATTCTTACCCTGAACGACCAACCTTGACTTGTCACCAGCATAAAATGCCCGAATGAAATCCTCATGATAATTCTCTTTAACAGTTAAGAACGATCCTAACTTTTGAGCATCAAGAAGATCACATACATTTGTGATCTGAAGATATAGGATCTTTTCCTTGTTAAAGATGTGAGGCTTCATTACTAACCTTGTCTTGAACGATTTTTCAAACTCCTCTGCTGTAGCAGGATGCATAATTGTTAAGGCATTTGGAGGGATTTCTGGAGGAGGTGGAGTTTGTGCAGAGTTAGATGGGCCTGCACCAACCTTTCCCTTTGTCTTAGGAGGCATGATTATTGATGGAGAAGTGTGTGCTAGGAACTTGAGATGAATGTAGTGGGAGATGAAGTAGATGATGTATGATAGATGAAGAAGATGATGAATGAGAATTAGGGTTAGCCGAGTAGTTATGAGATGTATGAGATGTTTAGAATGATTACAAGACATAAAGTGGGCTGATGGTTCGACCCAAATCCAACAAAATAAAAAATTAAAAAGAAATAGTCAGTATGAGTCGATGTGAAAGCCACATGTGTCGACACGAAACACGAATGTACATACTGAAACAATTAAAAAAAACAAATAAAAAAAATTATGTATTGACCCAAACATCGAATGTATTGACCGAAAACAAATAGTAGTTTCTGTTTCAGCAATCCTTATCAATATGTGTCGACTCAAACACTTACGCATCGACCTGAAACCGATCTCATTTTCTATTTTAACAATTTTCTTCAATATAGGCCGACTCATACGTGTATAAGCTGACTCATATCAGTAAAACTTAGACAAAAAAACTTAGTTTTTAACAGATTTTGATGGACAGTTGGATATGAGACCCATTAGTAACTATGTTTATGCAATATGATCCATCTAATGATGATTATGCATCCATAAGGATGCAATGCAATTAGCTTATGTCAAAGTTCAAACAATTGATGCATAGAAAAGATATAGACAATATTAAGTTGGTTAGCATCTACTTGCAAACACTTTTTTCGAACAGTTGGCGTATGCTTGTTCGGTGATCAACAATAATGGTGGTTTAGCAACAGAGTTTGTACCACTATTGTATCATTAGACAGAAAAACCAGCAGGCCAATTGAATCACAAATGTGCAGAAAACGTAAAGAGAAAGAGAGAAAGAAAACGTTACACGGGCATTTTGGTAAGGAAGTTCCCCACTGTCATCCTCACATGTGGGTACGTCTCCCTCTCAATTCCAAACTGAAATTGAGACTTGTTATTTCAATGTGTTGAATGTTGTTTACAAGGTTACAATACAAAGATAGAACCTAATCACTAAGATCTTCTTCTTCTTGTATGAACCTTCACTTGATATGAGTTGATCAAGATATCACCTGCAAGATCCACAATCAATCCTCCGCTATACGACCTGTTTGTGAAATCGCCTAGATTTCCAAACTCTATGCTACGGCTGAATCTGACCTGTGCAGTCGTGACTGACAAACCCGCAAGAACATGGCCGTTCTTGAAGGACAAACCCTCTGGTTTTTTCTCGAAACCCCCTTCTAAATCTTCAACTCAGCTAAGATCATCGATCGTACCGCTGAATGTTATCTCTATGATCCCTTGATCCGATGAACAAAGATGATTATGTTTCGATGTTATTGAACCAAGATGATTGAGAAGATGATGAAGATTGAAGTCTCTTTCTGGTTTCTAATGCTCAGAAAAATAGATGCTCACCAACTGAATTTGTGACACCTTAATTTTTTTATTGAACTGCAAAATTGACTTATATATGTAACAGAAATATGTTAGAAGTAAAACCGCAGTATGAGTCGATGCATATCTCATATGAGTCGACTCATGTTAGTTACAAAACATGGGATGAGTCGATACAATGCGTTATGTATCAATACATATTATTATCAAGACATACTACAGAGAGATAAAATGTGCATGAGTCGATGCAAAACACGAATGCGTTGATACAACCAAGAAATGAGTCGATACAAATCATTATGTATCGATACAAACTGTTGTCCTCACAGAATCTAGAACCTTTAATTTCGTATGAGTCGATACAAAATGCGAATGTGTCGATTCATACTGAGTTGGTTTTGATTTCCAAAAACAAGAAGTGATATGTATCGATGCATAAGTGCATGCGTTGATGCATAAAGGTTTTTAAAACGTTTTCCAGAAACATGAACTTGACATGTATCGATGTAAAGTGCGAATGAGTCGACTCATACTGAAGCACAATTGTTTTTGTGATTTTAACTTAAGTATGTGTCGATGCAAAGCATTTTGTATTGACCTGAAATCATGATACATGTGGAAAACACATTTTTGACCCTTTTAGAACATGCTACACTATTATCATATCATGCACACATAGAGATTAAATACAATAAACATTTATTAATACTTATATCACACATATTTTCTTTCATACAAAACTACTCAAAGAAAAAAGAGAGAGGTAGTTTTTGCTTATAGAAAGTCTCTCTCAAGGCTTATGGTAGTGGTCAAAGTTTTAAGTAAAAATTTACTACAAAGTTTGTTATGTTTTAAATTTTTATATGATTATTGATTTGAGGTATAATACTACTTTGTTATTGTTGTAAAAACAATCACTTTCCATATGTATTGCCTTTTGGATATGTGGCAGAGGTGTGTGTATGATATGAGATTTCTTTCACTCATTTTTATTTCCTTTTCCATAAATTTTTTAGTCACACTGTTTTCTTACAAATGTAAAAAAAAAATATAAACAATAAAGGCAATTGGTGTTGTTATTTAGTAATGAATTACTTTGCAACCACTATGATTTTGTTTCATAAAGTATTTTACTGGCCTTTTGGTCCATATGTTGTTCTTGTGGTGCAACTGGTCGAACTTGTCAGGTGACAATGTTGGTCATTGGTTTTCTTAATCAACATAGTTATGTTTAAGTTCATTCTTAATTCATCCTTTTTAAATGGTAATAAGTACATATGTGGATGCTTTTGCTATGCATAGTTTTTTTTCCTGGAATCGTGCGAGTGAAGATATTAGAGAGTTTTGATTCAATGACTTCATGGTATAGTAGTTTTCGTTCTAAACTTTATTTGTTTCCAAAATTATGGAAACATGATATTTCTTAAAATTCAATGAATTTTGAATGGTTGCATTTTGTGATATTTTAGAATTTGTCATGGTATTTAACATCTTAAACCAATAGTATCACACTAAATCACTTAATCTAGCTATTTGGCTGCACATATTTAGTGATTAGTGATGTCACTTAACATTTGACATGCCCATATCAGAATATAAAGTTTATTATATGCAATATTTAGTGCATGCTACTTAACATTAATATTATATTTAGTTAGTGCTACTTAGTATTAAATAGAGCCTTTTTACGTTTTTGGAGGCTTTGTGTTAGCGAGTCACAATTTAGTAAGGTCTAAACAAATAGAAGTCATATATAGTTACGATTTAATCTAAAAAATATTTTATGAGGTCTCAGTAAACAATTGATTACTTTTTCTTACATGATACTTTTTCTTGGTTACTTTTTCTTAGCTTACATGTAAGAAAAATCATTTACCTTTGTTACTGGAATCATGTTACTTTTTCTTACAAAGGTAAATGATACAAACAATAGAGGCAATTGGTTTAGTGGACTTTTGGTCCATGTGTTGTTCTTGTGGTGAAACTGTTTGGACTAATCATGTTACACCATGTTAGTCATTGTTAGGCTTTGGTTTGCTTAATAACCATTGTTATGTTTAAGTTCATTGTTGAATTCTTACCCTTATTTGTAGTTGGAGCTATAAATCCATTTTAGTATTTAATAAAAATAATAATATTACTTTAGATTTTGCTTATACAAGCATGATTTTGCTGGTCATAATTGTAACTGTGAAAATTTCAATCAAGTTCTTTCTATTGGTCATAACATAGAGTTTCATTATTTTGGTACCTTTGGAACTTTCAATAGGTGGGAGAGGCTCACTTGCTATGTATTATATATTAGGCATAATTAGTCAACATATCCCTTAATTTTAGGCAAAGTTTCGTTTTAGTCACCGAACTAAAAAATATTACATAATGATTTTTTAACTTCCATTTTTTTATTCCATTTGGTCCCTTCCGTTAGTTTGGATGAAAAGTGTTAATTATGGCTGAGGTGGCATGACAATTAAGATACTAAGTCGGAGAATTTATTAAAAAAATGATATTTTATTTAAACTTGACGGTTTTGTTTCCGGGGGTTAAAAATCCCGCAAATTGTTAATGTGTAAAAAAATGACAATTTTTTCTCCTTTCATTAATAATACAAATCTTCTCGAGTCAAATATTTTTTGAACAAGGCCAAAATTAATTAAAGAAAAACACAAGGTGTGCTAGCAATACATCAGTTATAAACAAACCCAGGAAGCATAAAATATCAAAATGTTAACTTTGTGCATAGACAAAACTAAAAACAAATAGACCCAATTCAAATTAGAACAATTGATATGCCTAAGCACCACTTAAGCCATTTCAATTTCAGAAGTAGAAAGGACACTCCCAAATCTCAGTTCCTTGAAGCTTCCGTGTCAGTTGCCACTACTTGTGCTAGTAACAATGTTGATTCTCTTATTCTTTTCGCCACCACCAATTGGAACATTGTGTAGAGTTCCAAAATTTGAGACTATTATAACCAAAATCAATTAATTAATCAGAACTAGATAATAAGAAATTTTAACTTGAATCTCGATAATGATTGTTCTATAAACTTGAATTTAATTTTTTTGTGGGGGATTGATTTATGCGATCGATTTTATTGTGGTGCGAGAAAGCGAGATGATTAAGGAAACACAGAGAGAGGCGCGTTGAGAGAAAGATCTGAAGTTGTTTCCTTCCTATGCTTTTCTTTTTATTGATTTCAATGATAATATTTATGAAGGCTTTGTTGGACTATTTGAGTAGCATTAGGTTTAATCTTAAGACAAGAAGATGAAGAACGAGGAAGTATAAGAGAAGATGAAGAGAAAAGAAGGTGAAAACTAGGGTTAGGGGGAGGGGAGAAGACAGACTTTGGAATTTTTAAATATATATATATATATATATATATATATATATATATATATATATATATATATATATATATATATATATATATATATATATATATATATATATATATATATATATATATATATATATATATATATTACAAAAGCTTGCTCAGATTATACTTATTCAGCAAGATAACTTTTAACATTTTTTTCTTCAAAATCTAACGTCAGGGACCAAAATATGTAATAAAATATAAGTTAATGAACTACTATATAACTTTTTTTATTTAAGGGACCAAAGCAAAACATTGAGTAATGAGAGATATTAAGCATGAATATTAATATATTTCCTATTTATCACAATACATGAGTTATGTTTAGTTTTTTATTTTAATTTTTTTCTAAAAATTAAATATTCATTATTAATTTTATTCCAAGAATTATTTCAGTACAAAAAGTACAAATTCATAGTGGTGAAGGAAGTAGCCAAGACTCTACACTAAGTTAGAAAATAACATATACATGGTGTTGGAAATTCACCAAAGTCTATAATGAATTTCTACCACAATTACAATTTAATTATGAGACAAACAAAAAAAGAAGACATGACAAATAATTTCTGCAGAGTTTCTCTCTACTCACAAACTGTGAAAACTTTATTATTCATTTTGCAACTGCAAAATACTGTGAATGACTTGTTTGACTTGCTTATAAAAAATAGGGGTTAATCTCTATATTATAACTAAGCTTACACCCAAAGCCCAAAGCCCAAAGCCCAAAATATCTATTTTGTTACTAAATCAAATATAATATATTCTAGACTTAAATCAAATCTATTTAAATCTAAAACAAATCAAATCTTTTCGACACATAGTTTTGACACACTGAATTACAATTTAACACACCACCTAATTCATTGTCTCTAAACTATCTACGTTCATCATGACTCTTAGCTTTCTGAATACTTCGACTTGCACTCCATTCATCACGATGTCTGCAATCTGATTCTCAGTTCTGCAGTGTTCCAAATTCATCTTCCCATCTGTTACTTGCTCTCGAAGATAATGGAACCTCATTTAAATGTGCTTGCTTCGACCATGTGCTATTGGGTTCTTTACCAGATTAATAGCTGACATGTTATCGATCTTCATGGTAATTGCTCCATGATCTTTCCTTGTTATCTCTTCGACCAAATTCACCATCCAAGTTGCTTGACATGCACAAGGACAAGCAACTATGTATTCTGCTTCGCATGATGATAACGCCACTATTGGTTCCTTTCTTGAATTTCAAGTAACTGGTAAACCACCTAGCATAAACACATATCCCGCTGTTGATTTTCGATCTTCAGCATCACTACAACAATTCGAATCAGTGTATCCCACTAACTTGCATTCTTTTCCTTTATCAGCTGCAGGAAACAAAATGCCATAATCGAAAGTTCCTTTGAGATACCTTAGTATCCTCTTCACTGCTGCTAGATGTGATAACTTTTGCTTCTGCATGAATCTACTTACCATACCTACACTATATGCTAAGTCATACCTTGTACGACAAAGGTGTCTCAATGAATAAGTCTTCTGTATTGGGTTGGATCAACATCATCTTCATCTACATCTATCGATAGTTGCAGTCTTGGTTCTGCAGGTGTCGAAGTTGAGTTGCATTCTTCCATCTCAAACCTCTTGAGAATTTCTCCTGCATATCTTCTTTGATGCATCATCAAACCTCTAATGCTCTTGTAGAATTCGATACCAAGGAAATATGAAATCTCACCCAAATCATACATTTTGAATTCCTTGCTTAGACCACCTTTGAAGTTTTCGATCTCACTTTTACAGATACCTGTCATCAACAAATCATCTACATAGAGACATAGTATAAGCAATTTACTCTTGCTTCTTCTTACATATACTCCATGTTCAGTTGTGCACTTCACAAATTCCTTCTCCCTTAAAAAACTATCAATTTTCTTATTCCAAGCTCTTGGAGGTTGTTTCAATCCATACAGGGCTTTATGTAGCATGTACACCTTTCTCTCATCATCATGTTTCACAAACCCAATTGGTTGTTTAACATAAACTTCTTCTTCTAAGGGTCCATTTAGGAATGCACACTTCACGTCCATCTGAAATATGTGCCAACTGTTTATTTCTGCTAGACCAATAACCAACCTGATTGTTTCGATTCTAGCAACAGGTGCAAAAACTTCATCGAAGTCTATTCATTCTTTCTGTAGAAATCCTTTCGCCACAAGCCTTTCTTTGTGTCGAGTTACTTCCCCTTTCGAATTCGTTTTTACTTTGTGTACCCACTTGACATCAATTGCCTTCTTGCCTTGAGGCAATTCGACAAGTGACCAAGTGTTGTTGTCTTAGATAGACTTCACTTCTTCGTTCATTGCTTTCACCCACTTCAAATCCTTCAATGCTTCAGCTGCATTAACGAGTTCGACATCTGCATAGAAAGCATAATGTACCAGCTCACCTTCATTATCTATCACATCATCTGATGTAATCACACAATCTTGCAATCTTGCAGGCATGTTTCTTGTTCTTTGAGGTCTTCTTGTACTTGGTATATCTTTTGGTTCCTCTTGTCGAACTTCTCTTTTGCCTTGAGATTCTGGGTCTTCAAATAGGATTCCCACTAAATCTTTCTTCATATTTTTAGTCCAATCCCATTCTTTAAACTCATCTATGTTCACGTCCCTGCTGATCACAATCTGCTTTTTCACTGGATCAAACAACTTGTAGCCTTCTGTCGAATGATATCCAACTAGAATCATTTGACTTGACTTGTCATCAAGTTTTCTTCTCAACTGATCTGGAACATGTCTATGTGCAATAGATCCAAATACCTTCAGATGGCTCAAGCTAGGCTTCACACCAGACCAATATTCTTCTGGAGTAATTCCTTCTAGCTTCTTTGTAGGACATCTGTTCAAAATGTATGTTACAGTCGAAACAACTTCATCCCAAAACTCTTTAGGTAAATTCTTGCCTTTCAACATACTTCTCACCATATTCATGATGGTTCGTTTCTTCATTTCTGCAATTCCATTTTGTTGTGGAGTATAGGGTGGCACCACCTCATGCATAATCCCTTCCTTTTCACATAGCCTGTCGAAATATTTCGACACATATTCTCCACCACCATCAGTTCTCAAAACTTTGAGCTTTCGACCACTTTGTCTTTCGACCATAGACTTAAACTTGGCAAATACTTCGACCACTTCACTTTTCTTCTTGATCAGGTAAGTCCATAGTTTTCTACTGAAATAATCTATAAATGTAACAAAGTATTTGTTACCTCCCATCGAATCCACCTGGATTGGTCCACATACATCAGACTATATGACTTCAAGAATAGCCTTCGATCTGCTTCCTGCACACATTCCTCACATACTTCGTTTGGAATTTCGATTTCTGGAAATCCTAAAACCATATTCTTTCTCTTCAAATCTCTAATGTCTCTGAAGTTGAGATGGCCTAGTCTATAATTCCATATCCATTCATCTCTGCTAGCTGCAGTCGAAAGGCACTTGTGCTCCATCACATTTAGTTCAATCTTAAAGGTTCGATTTTGAGACATAAGAGCCTTCAAGATTAATCTCCCATTTGTATCAACGACTCTCATCATCTTATCTTTGATTGACACTTCATAATTCTTTTTGACCAACTGCCCTATACTGAGCAAATTGTTCTTCATGCCTGGTATGTACAACACATTGGAAATTACTGACCTCTTGCCATCTTTCCTCATAATCATAACATCACCAATACCTTCAGCTGCTAGGGTATTGTCATTTGCAAATTTTACCATATTTTTCATTGAGGGTTTTATATTAACAAACCAGTCTTTCCTTCCAGTCATATGTGATGAGCATCATGAATTCAAGTATCATTGGTCCTTGAATCTATCTTCATCTCTTGTTGTGACCATCAGCATCATCTCTTCTTCTTCTTCATGTTTTGCAAGCTTTGCATCACTTTCTTGATTCTTTCGTTTTTCTGGATAATCACTCGAATAGTGTCCATACTTCTGACAATTGTAACATTGAATGTGACTCTTATCAGGTTTTCGACCACCATCTCTTCCTCTATTTGCAACACCACCTCTTTGATTGCCTTGGTATGGTCTTCTTTGATTCGACACGTTTCCTTCGATCTGGTTTCCTCTACCATTCAATTTGTTATAGCCACCTCTACCTCTGTCGAAACATTTTTCTTTGCCTTTGGTTTCTTTTATTGAATGTGCCTGCAAGGCCACATCACTCTTCGATTTCTCTGCAGCTCTTTCATTCATTCTTTGTTCATGATATTCAAGCGTCCCTTGAAGCTCTTCCTTTGTCAATTTCGAAAAGTCTTTCCCCTCTTCTATCGCCACCACTATGTGGTCGAACTTAGGAGCTAAAGATCTCAAGATCTTCTAAACAACAGCTCTTGTTGTTAACCTTTCTCCACATATCTTGATTTGATTTACTAGTTTTGTAACTCTAGTGAAGAAATCAGATATGCTTTCACTGTCTTCCATCTGAAGCAGTTCATACTTCCTTTTGTGAGTTTGTAACCTCACTTCTTTCACTTTCTCAGCACCTCCAAAAGACTTCTCGAGGATTTCCCAAACTTCTTTTGCAGATTCTGAATCACTAACCATTTCGAAATTGTCTGGGCTGACATATTTATGAATTATAAATAATGCTTTATAACTCAGCTTCTCAGATTCTGTGTATTTCTTCTTTTCTTCTTCTGAAGCATTTTCTCCAAGCGCTTCGACTTCATCTTTTATAAGATCCTAAAGTCCTTGACACCTGAATAAGACTTTCATCTGTTTGCACCAATTCTCATAGTTGTCAACTTTCAGAATTGGTAGCGTTGTTGGATAGTTTGCATTCTCATAACTTGTTATCGTGAATTCTTCAATCGTTCTTGATTGATACTTCCCTTGAATCGAAACAAAGCTCTTGATACCAGATGTTGGAAATTCACCAAAGTCTCTGATGAATTTCTACCACAATGACAATTTAATTATGAGACAAACAAAAAAAGAAGACAAGACAAATAATTTCTACAGTGTTTCTCTCTGCTCACAAACTATGAAAACTTTATTATTCACTTTGCAACTGCAAAATACTGTGAATGATTTGTTGGACTTGCTTACAAAAAATAGGGGTTAATCCCTCTATTTATAACTGAGCTTACACCCTAAGCCCAAAGCCCAAAATATCCATTTTGTTACTAAATCAAATCTAATATATTCTAGACTTAAATAAAATCTATTTAAATCTAAAACAACTCAAATATTTTCGATACATAGTTTCGATACACTGAATTACAATTTAACACATGAAAGTGATTGGTGGTATAAACAAGAAATGGTGCATATTTGGATTATGATCACTAGCCGCTACTATCAAATCATCTGAAAAAATATCATTTCTAATCATGCAACATCCTCAGAAGAGGTTGTTGCTTTAAAAGATAAAGTTCAAGCATTGAGTGATCAACTTCAACAAAAGACTCTTGAACAAGAAAGTATAAATGAAAGGTGAATCAACGGGAGCGTATGTTTCAAAAACTAATGCATGACAAAAATATGAAAAGTTTATTTTTTGAAGGAGAAAAAGGAGATGATGATGATGATATTGGCAATGAAGGAGACAATGGTATTGACAATAAAAGAGAGGAAGATATCATAATGGAAGAAGATGGTATTGGTATGGAAGGAGAGAATGATAACCAGAACATGGGTGAAGAAAATATGGATGATGACCTTTTCATGGATTAGATTTATATATTTATGACTAGTTATTTAACTATTGCTATATTTTGTAATATATTGCAAGCATATATCATTAGCTATCACTTTATTTTGCAATGTTGCAAGTATCATTTTGGTACAACTATATTTTATAATCTTATTATAAGAATCATTATTATCACTATATTTTGCTTATGAATGTTATAAGTTCAAATTTAATACATATTATAATATTTAGATTATGTTCAGATTCTATATTACAATATATTAATTATATTTAGGATGATAAATAATATAATATAGGATAAAATTATATTATATTTTGAGATAGAAATATTCACCTTAAATACTAAAACAGATTTCATAATTTATTGTACACAGACAGAATTATGTCTTACAAAGACGAAATTTCAGAAAAGAAATACAACTAATGCAGACACAATTTATAGAGACAAAAATTTCCATCTCTGTAGATACATAAATTTATTTTTACTCATTAACAAGGTGAGGCATAATTTATTATCTGTAGATACGGAAATCAATCAAACCCACCAGCATTGACTACTTAATGCACACTACTAGCCGCTACAGATAAAAACTAGATCACAGCTAGGAAACTTTCATTTCTTGCAATACACATCACAAGTTAATCAAACATAACATTTCTAATCAAACCATTGATGTTAATTTGATACAGTTCTGCACAATTGGATAACAGTATTGCCTTCGATTAAATTTGATCAGACGGTTTATATCTTATCAAAGAACTTGATTTATTTTTATTTACAAACCCTCTGATTAGATCTAATAATTGGACCATTTATATCTGATCAAAGAATTTGATTTATTTTTTTATTTTTTTTACTAACCCACCGATTCGATATCATCGGCGTAAAGGAAGGGTTTTAACCTAAGTCTTCTCTTTCTTCCTCCAGTGATTTCTTTATGCTTACAACCTTAAAAATGGGGATCACTCATTTGGTTACATCTTATGGCTGATGATTTTCAATGGCACCATCATAGTGAGCTGATGATTTTTTTCTAAATCGATCTAAATCGTCCGATCAGATCTAATCGAAGGGTTCCTAAAAAGATCTTATATGAAACCATTAAAAACAAGAGTTGGATCTAACCTGTTATTAGTGATAGAGGATAGCATGATATGGTGAGAAAAAATTAGGGTGTTTTGCATTTTCAAACCTAAAATCAATCAAAACTCACCAACATAAACACAAGGCAGTTTGAGTACTTAATGCACACCGCTAGCTAGCTACTACATAGCGGAAACTTCCATTTCTTGTAATATACATGACAACTTAATCAAACCCCCAATGCTAAAATATAAACAATCACATCACGTTTATACTAAAATCAAAACATTGTTTGCAATTTGATATAGTTCTGCATATTATCATCATACAAATCACCAAACTTTCCTAACAAGCAGAGATCAAAGTCAAAAAAATTAATATATTGTTGGATGCTAAAAACTCTGAAAATGAAAATAGTTGAGATGAGAAGGAAAGCAAGTAGTATTTCTCAAAGATTAACTTAACCTAAGTCTCTACACTTCAAAAACACAGCAGCTCTGAAGGAAGAACATGCAGCTGTGCGTGGTGGTGGATCCATGGTAGGATGACGATGACAAAGGCTGAGTGAACGGAGACAGAGTCTCTATGGGGTGGTGCGGATGAGCCAGTGGTTGGACGACACTGAAGATGGCTGGGTGAACAGAGACAAATTCGCGATGGGGTGGTGCGACCTCGGATTCGTGGCGGTAATGGTGGTGGGCTGATTTGTGCGGTGGTCTGGTTCGCGGTGGCCATTCTTCTCTTCTTCTGTTGTTATTGTTAAATTGTAATTCATAGGGTTAGAAACTATGTGTGTGTAGGTTGTTCGATGGAAACCATTGTTCAATCGAAGAGTTTGTGTATATTTTTGGACTTTTATAGTTTTAGGATTTGCCTTAAGGAGCAAGCTATCCTAAATCTATAAATAGAGGGAGTAATAAAGTTTTCTACAGTTTGTTGGCAGAGAGAAACTCTACAGAAAATTACATTGTCTCTTTTCTTTCTTTCTTTCATATTTTTTCATTGTCATAGTGTGGTGATATCAATCTTGATCATCAAGATTGATAGAAATTTATCATAGGTTTTAGTGGATTTCCAACATCTGGTATTAAGCGCTTCGGTTGAGTGATTCAAAGAAAGAACGATCGAGGAAGAAGAAGAAATTCACGATGGCGATTAATTACGGTAACCGAAGTTTTCCAGCAAGTCTCTCAATTCTTAAAGGTTATAACTATGAGAATTAGTGCAAACAAATGAATGTTATATTTTGTTTTCAAGGTCTTTGGGATCTTGTGAAACATAGATTAGAACCGCTTGATGAAGACGCTTCAGAAGAAGAAGAAGCAGAATACAAACAATTGAAGAAGAAGAATTATAAAGCTCTCTTTATAATTAACAAATGTGTCAGCCCAGACAATTTCGAAAGGGCTAATGATGTTGAATCTTTAAAAGAAGTTTGGGAGATTCTGAAGAAATCGTTTGGAGGCGCTGAGAAGGTGAAAGAAGTGAGGTTACAAACTCACAAAAGAACGTATGAATTATTTCCAATGGAAGATAGCAAAAGCATATCTGATTTCTTCACTAGGATTACGAAACTAGTGAATCAAATCAAGACTTGTGGAGAGACATTAACAACAAGGGAAGTTATTTCAAAGATCTTGAGATCTTTGACTCCGAAGTTCGACAATGTGGTAGTTGCCATAGAAGAATTGAAGGACATGTCAACCCTGTCGAAGGAAGAACTTCAAGGGACACTTGAATCTCATAAACAAAGAATGGCTGAAAGATCTGCAGGCAAGTCGAAGAGTGATGTGGCTTTGCAGGTTCAATCATCAAAAGATAAGAAAAGCAAAGGAAAATGGTTCGACAATAAAGGTAAATGTGGCTACACCAATTCGAATGGTAGAGGAAATCAACACGAAGAAAACGTGTTGAAGTAGAGAAGACCACACCAAGGAAACCAAGAGGTGGTGTTGCGAATAGAGGAAGAGGTGGTGGTTGAAATCCTAACAAGAGACATATTCAATGTTACAATTGTCAGAAGTAAGGACACTATTCTAGTGATTGTCTAGAAAAGCGAAAAAATCAGGAAAATGATGTAAAGTTTGGAAAACATGAAGAAGAAAAGATGATGTTGATGGTCACAACAAGAGATGAAGATAGATTCAAGGACCAATGGTACTTAGATTCAGGATCCTAATCACACATGTCTGGAAGGAAAGATTGGTTTTTCAACATAAGACCTTCGATGAAGAACACAGTTAAATTTGCAAATGACAATATTCTAGCAGTTGAAGGTATTGGTAATATTATGATTATGAGGAAAGATGGAAAAAGGTGCGTAATTCCCAATGTGTTGTACATACAAGGCATGAAGAGCAATTTGCTCAGTATAGGGAAGTTGGTCGAAAATAATTACAAAGTGTCGATCAAAGATAAGATGATGAGAGTCGTCGATGCAAATGGAAGGTTAATCTTGAAGGCTTCTATGTCTCATAATAGAACTTTCAAGATCGAACTTAATGTGATGGAGCACAAGTGCTTTTCGACCAGAGCTAGCAGAGATGAATGAATATGGCTCTATTGACTAGATCATCTCAACTTCAGAGATATCATATATTTAAAGAGAAGAAATATGGTTTCAAGATTTCCAGAAATCAAAATTCCAAACGAAGTGTGTGAGGAATGTATGCAGGCGAAGAAGCATAAGAATAGCTTCAAAAAGGATGGAGGAATCAGGTCAAATACTATTCTCGAAGTCATATACTTTGATGTGTGTGGACTAATACAAGTGGATTCGATTGGAGGTAATAAGTATTTTGTCACGTTCATAGATGATTTCAGTCGAAAGCTGTGGAATTACTTGATCAAGAAGAAAAGTGAAGTGATAGAGGCATTTGCGAAGTTTAAGTCTATGGTCGAAAGATAAAGTGGTTGAAAGCTCAATGTTTTGAGAACTGATGGTGATGGAGAGTATGTGCTGAAAGACTTCAACAAGTTATGTGAGAAAGAGGGGATTATGCATGAGGTGGTGCCACTCTACACTCCACAGCAGAATGGAACTGCAAAAAGAAAGAATTGAACCATCATGAATATGGTGAGAAGTATGTTGAAAAGCAGACATTTACCTAAAGAGTTTCAGAGTGAAGTTGTGCCGACTGCAACATATATTTTGAACAGATGTCCTACGAAGAAGCTAGAAGGAATTACTCCAAAAGAATGTTGATCTGGTGTGAAGCCTAGATTGAGTCATCTGAAGGTATTTGGATCTAATGCATATAGACATGTGTGTAATACGGTGGCAGAACCGACTGTTATACTGGTTTTGTGTCTGTATTCGCAAATGTTGCGGCAAGCAAGAGTCGTCACATACTTTTCTTTTATCCAACAAAGGAAAGGGTGAAAAGAACAGAAAAGACCTTTCGAGATTATTTCTGAGTAAGCGGGATAAATTATGGAAAGGGAAGGTGTTAGCCCTTTCCATCCGTAGTTATCTACGGGATCTTAGATGCTTTAGCTCATTTTGACATACCTTGTGCTTTTTCTGTTTGAAAAGTATTTTGAAGAAAGCGCCTTGGTACGACGAACTTTGTAATGTTTCTCAGATTGGTAGAGAAAGTATACAAAGTGTTTTGAAAATGTTTTTTTTTTGAAAGAGTTTTGTGTATGTGTAAAAGTTTATTTTTCTTTGGGCAAGCATCTAAGAACTATCTACTATACTCGAAAGGGTTGTTCTTTTCCTCTTTTCCCTTAGACAATGCTATCCTACAATTAGTGAGTAGGTAGCCCCGCGTTGGATGTTTAAGGGACATTCTAAGGGACGTCGTTACAGTCACAAAGGAAACTATGCAAGATACCTTAGTAACTACCCTAGGGTTTTAAGATCATACCGAGGCAACATCGAAATGGTCATTTTTTATCTTCAAACCGGAGGGTAGCCACTAAAGTCTCTCACGTCTCGAGAGTTGTGATTGTTTATCTGAAGGCAACTAAAGTGAGAATAATCTAGAGGTGTATATGTGAGAGTGTGTTGTATTCAATTATTTTATCTTTGCATTAGGTTTTCTAGCGTTTGATTTTCATCTCTTGCCATACAATCCTATTTATCATTCATCTAAACAGTCTAAAAGTTGCAGAAATTTAAAGTGCGCAAATGTAAAATCTAGCTATTACAAGGCTTCGGGGAGAGGTATTATTTACAAGTTCAAAAAAATTGAGGGATAAAGCAGTAAAAGTAAAGTCCTAGTTAAGTCTATTACATTCCAATAAGAAGATACAAGAATATGAAATAAGTGCGAAAGTAAATAAGCGCACGCGAAATAGAAATGACGTCTAAACCCTAAGAATCATGAAATCTTTTTGTTTGTTTTTTTAATTCATATAGAAAATAGTTTAAGTAAGATTAAAAAATGTGATCTAAAATAAAACTAAAAGGAAATAAAATTTCATATATTTTGGTATTTTTATTATGAAAAAAAAAGAGTTAATCTAAGTCTATTTAATTTTAAATTAAATAAAAAAAGTTAAAGTAATTAATTAATTAATTAACAAAATTAATTTTAATTAAAAAAGAATAAACTTAATTTTTTGTGATTTTAGATAATTATTTTGCTGATTAAATAAAACAAAAGAAATAAGTAATAAAAACAAAAGAAAAATGTAAATGGGCCAGGATAGTGAAAGAAACTGGGGGGTGTGTTCTGTAATTTTGTAATGGCACAAATCAGGAGGAAGCCCAGGATATTCCTAATCCCATGTTGCTGACCCTTGAGGGTCCATCATGAAGCCGCACATTTGGGGTGCTAGATCCAATGTTGTATGGATCTGATAGTGTTGATGATATAGTGCATGTTGGGCTCGTTGGGACTTGGAGTATCGAATCTGTAGGAAGCAAATACGAGACAAATAAAATGCAAAAAGGCTGGATCGAACCCAGTCCCCTTGAGACCAACACCCTATCATTCCTTGCCTTTACCAACTGAGCCAAATGTTTCAACTGTTAGTATAATAGATTAATAATAATATAATGGTAAATCAAATTTAGTCCTAGCTGTCACACGCACCAGAAATAATTTGAATGGACCAATGATGAAACGACACCTGGATCACCGAAGTCTTCCATAGTCAACGGTGCCAGAGTCAAACTCCGGTCACCATCTCTGGTTGTTCCAAAACTCGTCCCTGCATAACAAGCGATTTAAGATGAAACAAGGATCCATATCTTATATAAAATCATGCCCTAGTCACGAATCTGGCAGATTGGCCTGAAAATCCCTGTATCAGTGAAAATGAAACACGACTAAAACTTTGCCCTAACAATGGAAAATCTGTGTCCTTGCGTTAAACCTCGCATGTAATGACCCTAAACAACCACAATCATCAGTATGAACACATATATGTATGCGAAATTCATTTATATTGCATCATATGGATATTTGAGATCAATGAAATTTACCAAACCGGGGGAATGGCGTGAGGGAATTCTGGGGTGCGTTGGGCTTGGTTCTGGACCCTGGGGAACTCCTAGGGATCTCAGGATGATGATTGAACACCTGGAATAGACTGAGGAAGGCTAGATCGTGCAATAGCAATTTCACCTTCTTTGAAATTTTTTTGAATCAAAACCCTAGCCTTTGTGAATTAGCTGCGTGTCCTCCCTCACTTCTGAATTGTTATGTATATATGAGGACAATATTAGGTTAACAAACATGGCACAAAATGAATGGCATTATGATATTTCCAATTTGCTTCCAAACTTTCCATTTTTGAAAATTCTTTCTCCTCTTGGATTGCACGTTTCTCTTTGTCATGTGACAGCCTTGCATGAGTTATTTTGGGCCTTAAGAGGCCATTCATAGACTTGGCCCATTTATATCACATTTCATTTCATTTTATTTTGTATTTATTTGAACAAAATCAAAATAAATAGTGATAAAAACCAAGTCAAGGTGGAAATAATTTTAGGGGTCTTCCATAAGGTCATAGACATGTTTGGATTTAAAGAAATAGGTCCATGAACGTGAAAATGCAATTTTGCTCAAAGTTGACTTTTTTGCATTTTCACCAATTTGCTCAATTTGCACTGGTCATAACTTTCTCAATTTTCATCTTTTGAAGATGATCTTAGACTTTTTTGAAATCCCAAGATGTCCTCTACAATCTCTATATTAGCCATTGTTTCATTTGGGTAATTTATCTTGATGTAAATGGTCTTGGCAAAAAGTGTCTTTTGTTGACCTTTTGAAAATGATATGTAATGTATGAGTCCATATCTTTCCAATGATACATTTCTTGGACTTGAGGGAAAAAGAGAAGTTGTAGGGAATTTAATTTACTTCACAATGAGATTTGGTTTGAACAAAATGGATGAAGCATATGAAAGTTATGCCTGGTCAAACTCCAGTTGACTTATCCTATAGAAACCCTAATTTGGCAATTTTGGATTCTTGATGACTTGAGAGCATTTCTTGGGGAATCATGATCAAACCTTGATTAAATGATGGATATAACTTCAAAATGTTGATGTTGACCAACAATATTGAAGTTTGACTATATATTGGTCACAATTGACTTTTGACCTGGTACAATTGATTTCCAAGCATTTGAGCCATTGACTGAGCAAGCTTGTACTGCAAGGAATGAAACTTGGCATGGACAATATTGAAGCCATATTAGGGACCATGGAAATCATTTGGAGCCTTTTCAATCAAAAATTCTTCGTGAGAAGTGAAACCCTAGTTGGAAGTCCATTGCTTAGGAGGAGAATTTGTCTAGCCAATTCCTGGTCAACCTTGAGCAATTGAGGTCCTCAATGAACATGTCTTGAGTAAAATGGGAGGGAAAATTTTGGGGTACAACAGTTGCTCCTGTTCAATCTTCTTAAACCCGAGGACTTAGATTGGCTTATGTGCCTTTCGTAGTATGAAGGTGGAAGATGATTGAACACTAGAGTGCCCAAAAATTTGCACTCGCATATACACTAAGTAACACTGTTAGTTGACGATATCGGGAATGGGCTTACAAATGCCATTTGTAGAAGATGACAAAGAGTCTTCGGAGATGGGATTATAGATGCCATCCAAAATAAATTCTAACTTTAAACTAGAAAAGGTATCAGAATAAATCTTTTGTCGATTTACTCTGAGCCATATAAGATCTCTTTATGGGGAATCCTGTTCTTGTTATTTGAGAAGGACTCCGCTAGGAAATGTTGATTTATGTTTGGGAAATAGAGTCTAGGAGCTTTAGTTATCCATTACTCTACCGGGGAGTTATTTCTTGACTGGGGCGAATGAAAGTTAGTTGTTATCTGGTCGAAATCCAAGCTTCACAGTAACCTGCCGAGGATAATAAAGTAGACTGTTATCTGGTCGTATTTCAGGATTCACAACGACTTATTGGGGAATATGAAATTAACTGTTATCTGGTCTGTGTCCAGGCTTCGCAGTAATTTTCTTAAGGTTGAACTGTTATCTGGTTGAAATCCAGGCTTCCCAGTAACTTGAAATTAAACTGTTATCCGGTCGTATTCCAGGCTTCATAGTAATTTTATTGAAAGGATAAAAGTTAATTGCTATCTGGTCGGGTTCCAGGCTTCGTAACAACTTACTGAAATCAATCTGTTAGCTGGTCGGATCCAGGCTTCGTAGTAATTGAAAAAGCTAACTGTTATCTGGTCGTATTCCAGGCTTCGCATCAAATTAAACTATTATATGGTCGAAATCTAGGCTTCACAGTAATTGAAGAATTTAACTGTTATCTGGTCGTATTCCAGGCTTCGCAGCAACTTAAACTGTTATCTGGCCAAAATCCAGGCTTCACAATAGTTCAAGAAGTTAACTTTTATCTGGCCGTATTCCAGGCTTCGCAGCAACTTAAACTGTTATTTGTTCGAAATCCAGGCTTCACAGTAATTTGAGTTGTTATCTCAGATAGTTTCCCCGTCTTGTTTCAGGAATTAATCTGGAACCATGATTTTGTCGGTTATTGAGATAGTTACCATGTCTGGTTTCAGGAATGAATCTCTAACCTGGTCTAGTAGATAGTCTCCCCGTCTTGTTTTAGGAATTGATCTATAATCAATTATTCACAGATAGTTGCCCTGTCTGGTTTCAGAAATTAATCCAGAACTGTTGAAAATCATTGATGATATTTGTCTGTTCATCTTTCCTGAAAAGATAAAGAATTAGTTGTATGCAATGTCATGATGCATGACACACATTGTGTAATGATGTTCTCAAAATAAATGAGATTGTGTTATATATATTTTGTATGCCTATTGTGATACGGTGGCAGAACCGACAGTGATACTAGTTTTGCGTTTGTATTCGCAAATTTTGCGGTAAGCAAGATTCACCACCGACTTTTCTTTTATCCAACAAAGGGAAGGGTGAAAAGAACAAAAAAAGAACTTTCGAGAGTTTCCTGAGTAAGGGGGGGTAGATTATGGAAATGGAAGGTGTTAGCACCCTTTCCATCCGTAGTTTTCTACGGGCTCTTAGATACTAGCTCATTTTGAAATACCTTGTGCTTTGTGTGTTTTTTAAAAAGTATTTTGAAATGCCAATAGTGAGGTGGTTTGCTTTATGATAACTCTTGTATCAGTCCTCAAGAGTGTTGATAAAGCATTTGAAAATGTTTTCAAAGAATTTTGTGTATGTGTAAAAGTTTGTTTTTGAGCATAGCATCTAGGAACTATCTACTTTACTCGAAAGGTTCGTCCTTTTCTTCCTGCAATACGGTGGGAGAATTGACTGTTATACTGGTTTTGCATTTATATTCGCAAATTTTGCGGTAAGCAAGAGTCGCCACCGACTTTTCTTTTATCCAATAAAGGAAAGAGTGAAAATAACAGAAAAAGACCTTTTCGAGAATTTTCTGAGTAAGGGGGGTAGATTATGGAAAGGGAAGGTGTTAGCACCCTTTCTATCCGTAGTTTTCTACGGGCTCTTAGATGCTTAGCTCATTTTTGAAATACCTTGTGCTTTTGGGTGTTTTGAAAAAGTAGTTTGAAAATGCCTTAGTGTTGCGATTCGCTTTATGATAACTCTTGTATCAGTCCTCAAGAGTGTCAATAAAGCTTTTTTTTTGAAAGTATTTTGGAAATGTCTTGTGTAAGTGCAAAAGTTTGTTTTGAGCAAGCATTTAAGAACTATCTACTTATACTCGAAAAGGTTCATTCTTTTCCTCATATCCTTTAGACAGTGCTATCCTACTATTAGTGAGTAGGTAGCCTTATCGTTGGATGTTTTAGGGATATTCGAAGGGACATACAGTCATAAAGGAAACATATGGAGACACTTTAGCAATTTTGTTTAAGGGACTAGATCATTTATCGAAAGGAAACATTGTAGGGTCATCGAGGGACTATGATCTTTTGATTCGAGGGTCTTTACTAAAGTGTCCCTATTCTCGAGGGACATGACTGTTTTATTTTCCGAAACGCAACCAAAGTGGGCGTACCTTAGAGGTGTATATGTGCAAGGTGTGTTATGTTCAGTTATTTTAGTCTTGATTTAGGTTTGCTAATCGTTTAATTATTAGGATCTTGTCATGTAATCCTATTAGTCTTGCAGTAATATATACAGGAATTTAAAGTGCGGGAATTTAAATCTACGCTATTACAATGCTTCGGGGATGGGGATATTTACATGTCCAAAATGCAGGAAAATAAAGAAAATCAGTAAAGCCCTAGTTAATTCTATTACATTCCATCAGTAGATACATTAGTATAAAAAAGGAAAAGTGCGAAAATAAACAACGCGTGCGAAATGGAAAGAATCGTCTAAAACCCTAAAAAACTTCTAAGCAAAATAAGAAAAATCTTTTTTGGTTTTTTTGTTTATTTTAATAAAATAATTAAACTATCTTAAATCTAAATCTAATTAAAAATAAATATTAAATGAATTTAAACTTAATTCTAATATTTTTGTATTTTTATTAAAGAAAAATATTTGAATTAAATAACATATTTCTAATTGATTTTAAATTAATTAAAACAAGTCAAAATAATTAAGTTAATTAGTTTACAAAATTAAAATTAATTTGAAAAAACCTAAGTCTATTATTTTTATGATTTTTTATTTTTGATGATTAAAAAAGATTTTTGCAAATGAATAATTATAAAACAAAAATAAGACAAAAAAGATAAGAAAAAAAAAAGATGGGCATGGCGCTTAAAGTAAATGAGGGGTATTGTATGTTGAAATTCGTTTGGCCCAAACTAATCCAGTCTAGCTTATGCACCTAATCTAGTAGGGAGTGTACCCTAAGGTACACCATGGTCTTTAGTCATTTGAGAACGTTAGATTGGATGCTGCATGGATCTGATGGTGATGAAATGAAGGTGTATGGTACACATCTGGCCACTGGGAGTATAGAACCTGCAAGAAAAGTTAGGAAAAAATAAAGTGCAAGAGGCAGGGGTCGAACCCCTGAACTCTCACACACATAACGCCTTAACACACACACACACAACAGTTGGGATGGCTTTACATCCGGGAGTATATATAAAACGATTATAATATAATGTAAAACGAGTCATAGTGCTGAGTTGTCAAACACGCGCGTTTCAGTGGGGTCCCTGCTATTTAAACTAACCAACCAAAATACAGCCAGGTGCCACGCGTATCATCTTCGGAGTCAGGGAAGTCAAAGGTGTCAGAGTTGGACTTTGATCACCTTCTCCGGTCATCTCAAATCCCTAACCTGCAAAATAACACAATTCCAAGCCAGAAATTGAACTTACCCCCCCTAAATTGGGGGCTGCAAATTCAACCATGGAGTTAGTTCTTTCTGAAACTCCCTGCATCAATGAGAACGAAGCTTGATTGTAGTTTTGCCCTAAAAATGGCAAAAATCCATCTTCACGCCAAACCTTGCATGTAATAATTCTAAACAAGCACAAACATCAATATGAACATATGTATGCGCAGAGAAATCATTTATATCGCATGTAGAGAAAGTTTGAGATCATGAAATTCTTACCAAAGTGGAGGTTTTGTTGACTAATCTCAGGGCTCTTCAGGCGTGGATAAGAGATGGTATGCGCTCATAGGAATCTCAAGATGTTTATGGAGGACCTGGAATGGGCTGAAAGGGGTTGTAACTCATTTTTTGAATTTCATGATTTTTGATGGATTTTTGCAATTTTTGTATGGCTCTTTGAGGCAGCTTTCAGCGTGTGATATGCTTGCAAGGATGACCCTTATATAGAGAAGATGTAGGGAGCAAGGTTACATGGAAAGAATCAAGCCCATAAAGGCCATGATAAAGCCATGATCCTTATTTTGAAAAATTGCCAAAAATGAAGATTGCATGCCATGTTGGGACTTGGATGTATCTGGTCATATTTGCACGAATTTATGGGCTTCTAGGCAAGACAAAACATCAGCCCAAATGCCAAAACCCATCTCTATTTATTTTGTACAATTTATTTTATATTTATTTGAAACAAATCAAAATAAATAAGGACAAAATAAATAAAAATTATAAGGAAATGTAAAAATGAGATTAGAGGTCCCCTATAAGGTTAGGAATATGTTTTAAGTCTAATAAATTAAGCCATTGACCTAAAGTTTAAGTTTGCTCAATGCACAATTCCTTAAATTTCCAAAATTTTCCCAACTTGGGAAAGCCATAACTTGCTCAATTTTTATCTCATGAAGATGATCTGGGACTTTTTGGAAATCCCAAGATGCCTAATTTAACCCCTCTTTTGATCAACTTTGCATTAGAAAACTTTATCTTGATGTAAATGGTCTTGACAAAAAGTGTCTTTTGTTGACTTTCTGAAAATGACCTATAATGTATGAGCTTGTATCTTTCAAATGGTGCATCTCTTGAACTTGAGGACAAAAGAGAAGTTGTAGGTAATTAAGTTCTCTTCAAAATTAGCTTTTGTTGGGGAAAAATGGATAAAGTATGTGAAAGTTATGCCTAGTCAAAGTTTAGTTGACTTTTCCTATAGAAACCCTAATTTAGCAATTCTTGACTTTTGATAGATTAGGAGCATTTCTTGAGGAATCATGATCAACCCTTGATCAAATGATGGACATCACTTCAAAATGTTGATGTTGACCAAAAATCTTGAAGTTTGACTTTACATGGGCCACAATTGACTTTTGACCTAGTACAATTAATTTTCAAACATTTAAGCAATTGACTGAGAAAACTTGTAGTGGAAGGCATGAAACTTGGCATGGACATATTAGGACCATGGAAAACATTTGAGACCTTTGGAGCTTACACATCTTGATGAAAAGTGAAACCCTAATTAGAGGTTCATTGCTTAGGGGTAGATTGTCCCTGTTCAATCTTCTTAAACCTAGGGATTTAGATTGACTTGTCTGCCTTTCGTGATCTGAAAGTGGAAGATGATTGAACACTAGAGTTCCTAGAAATTTGTACTCGTATGAAGTAATAATGATGGTTGATGATGTCGGGAATGTGCTTACAGATGCCATTTGGAGAAGATGACTGAGAGTCGTCGGATATGGGCTTAAAGATACCATCCAAAGTAGATGCTGATTTCATAAATGGTCCCTTTGTGGGAAATCTTGCTCCTGTTGTCTGAGGAGGACTCGATTGGGGAATATGGGTTTTTGTTATTCTCCTGCTTGAGGAAAAATCTGTGGGGAATAGAGTTTAGGAGCTTCAGTTGTCCAATACTCTACTGAGGAGTTATCTCTATACTGGAGAGATAAGAGTTTGCTACTTTCTGGTGGAAATCCAATTTCACAGTAACTTGCTGGGGATAATGGAATTAACTGTTACCTGAAAATGTATTAGAAAGAGCCTGTGTAAGTCTGTTTCAGGATGAGTCTGTGTTAGTCCGCATTCGGAGATATATGAGAAGGAGCCTGTGTGGGGCTGCTTTAGGATGAGTCAGTGTCAGACTGTATCTGGATGACGAGAAGGAACCCGTGTAAGATTTCTTCAAGATGAGTCAGTGTTAGACTGCATCTGGAGATCATGAGTAGAAACCCGTGTAAGATTGCTTCGTCTGGTCATGTAGATAGTTTTCCTGTCAGGTTTCAGGTGTTAATCTACAAATCAGCTGTTCATAGATAGTTGTCCTGTCTGGTTTCATGTATTAATCTGGAATTTGAAAATTGTCGGTCGTTTGAGATAGTTGTCCTGTTTGGTTTCAAGTATTAATCTTTGACCTGAGAAAGAAAAATAGTTTTCCTGGCTTGTTACAGGTATTAACCTTCAATATGCTCATGTAGATAGTTTTTATGGCTTGTTACAGGTGTTAATCTACAGTCGATCGTCCACAGATAGTTGTCCTGGCTTGTTACATGTATTAATCTGGAACTTGTTTTTGTTGGTCATTGAGATAGTTGTCCTGTCTGGTTTCAGGTATTAATCTCTGACCTGAGAAAGAAAGATAGTTTTCCTGGCTTATTATAGGTATTAATCTTCAATCTCCTCATGTAGATAGTTTTCCTGGTTTGTTACATGGATTAATCTACAATCAGTCATCCACAGATGGTTGTCCTGGCTTGATACATGTATTAATATGGGACTTTGCAACATTGGTCATGTAGATAGTTCCTCGTCTGGTTTCGGGTATTAATCTGTGGCCTGCTGTATTTGTTGGTAAACCCGTCTTGCTTCAGGAGTTCATACCACTTGGTCGTGTAGATAGTTTCCCCATCTGGTTTTAGGCATTAAGCTTTGACCTAATGCATAAGTTGATAGTGTTTGTCTGTCTGTGAACTAAACCTAGAAAGGTAAAGTCAGTTACATGCAATATCATGATTTATGAATTGCATGATGTTCTCAAAATAAATGAGATTATTATATATGCATTTGTGCTGCATATGGCATGATGTTTGTAAAATGATGCATGAATGCAATGTATTAATGTATCAGCTATTCCATTGCAGTGTTGTTGAATTAGGGAAAATAAACCCTGATTGCAGTTGGGGGTGAAAATGTATGGCTTAAGATTTTGTTTGAAGTTGACATGCTGGGAGACGGACTCCTGTTATTAGAGAAATAAAATTTGTTACGGTAAGGGAAACTCCTTAAAATGTTTGAGGATTTTGTTGAAATCCTGCTAGGGAATCCTGAGAAGCTTGGTGACTTCACTGGGGAATTTTTCTTAGATGTCGGAGCAGTAGTTGGAGATTCTTGCTCTGCCGGGGATATGAGAACCTGACACCATTAGGTTGCATGATGAGAATATGGCAGTGACTTTATAGTAGGAGGCCCCTGCCTCTGTACCTACTGGAGAAGGTATCTGCTGGAGAAAACATATGCGGGGATTTTGTGGATGGCCCTTAGATATTCTCCCGTTTCTTAAAGCCATTAGTAAATGTCTTTCTTTTTTTTTTATGAGTATATTTGTAAGCAGTAATTACATTCAAATGCATATGTTCAAAAATAATCACTAGACGTTTTCGCAAACAAAACAGAAAAAAAAAACAAATAGTTTTGCACTTTCGAAGGAATAACTTTGTATTAACTTAAATAAACTTTTTTCTACAAGGAGACGAACATCCTAGTGAGAGAATGCCGTCGTAAGAATACAACTTTACAAAAAGGGTATACAAAGGAAACAACTATATGAAATAATCCCATTGGGTTCCCATTATGCTATTGCCTTTATGTCTTTGAGCGTCTCATCTCTTCCGCTGCTTGTCCGAAGCTGATTGGATCAATTAGTATTGTTTGAGCTTGATGGTTGATATTTTAGATTGGCTGTAATGTGATCCAATGGGACATAGTTATACGCTTTAAATCCCTAACTTTTTCCTGGACTGCCCTTCTGGGTTTTCAGTCCACCAGGATACCCTTTTTTTCCCAAGTCTCCTTTTCAGGTTTTCGACTTGCCGGGTGTATAGATTTTTTTTATATATATCCCTAATTTTTGCCCGAACCCTTTTAGTTCTACGCGATGCCCTTATTTTTTCCTAGGCCATTCAACCTAGCGGGTCTTTTTTCATGCGTAGTATCTTTTAACTATGTTCGCATTTACAGAGTTCAGAAGGTCATCACTGTCCATGGTGGTTAAGATCATGGCTCCACCAGAAAATATATTCTTGATCACAAATGGCCCTTTGTATGTAGGAGTCCATTTTCCCATAGGGTCACATTGTGGCAGTATGATGCGCTTGATTACCAAGTCACCAGCTTGATATACCCGACGTCTGACTTTCTTGTTAAAATCTTTGATCATATGCTTTTGGTACATTTGGCCGTGACAGACAGCTGCGAGCCTCTTCTCATCAATCAAGTTTAATTGGTCAAGTCGAGTCTGAACCCATTCGTCTTTGCTGAGCCCTGCATCCTTCATGATTCTCAAGGAAGGGATCTGGACTTCTATGGGCAGGACAACTTCCACCCCGTATACCAAAGAGAAATAGGTTTCCCCTGTTGATGTGCACATTGTGGTGCGGTAATCATAAAGAGCAAATGGTAACATCTCATTCCAGTCTTTATATGTCCCTGTCATCTTCTGTATGATCTTCTTGATATTTTTACTAGCAGCTTCTACAATGCTATTCATCTTCGGCCGGTAAGGAGAAGAGTTATGATGCTGGATCTTGAATTGCATGCAGAGTTTGGTGATTATAATGTTATTGATATGGGTACCATTATTCGTAATGATCCTATCTGGAATACCATACTGACAAATAAGGTTATGTCTGATGAATTAGGCCACAACGTTCTTGGTAGCAGAAGCAAATGAGGCTGCCTCAACCCACTTCGTGAAATAATTAATGGCAACCAGGATGAAACGGTGCCCATTAGAAGTTGCAGGTCTAATCTCCCCAATCATATCGATGCCCCACATTGCAAATGGCCAGGGAGCAGTCAAGACATTTAGAGGAACCATAGGCACATGTACTTTATCAACATAGATCTGGTACTTGTGACAAGTTCGCGAATGCTGATAACAGTATGCTTCCATAGTGGACCAGTAGTATCCTACCTGTAGGATCTTTTTAGCCATTGTGTGTCCACTAGAATGGGTTCCAAAGGTACCTTCATGTAAATAAGACAAAATCGTCTTTGCTTCCCTCTTGTCTACAAATCAAAGCAAACTAGAATCGTGATTGGGCTTGTAGAGGATCCCGTTACTAAGGAAGAACTTGGCAGAGAACCTTCTTAGGAACTTCTTATCATTGACTGAAGCTCCTTCAGGATACTCTTGGGCTTCGAGATATCTTTTGACTTCATGGAACCAATGTTTGTCCACTACTTCTTCAGTATCAATCTCATGACAGTATGCCAGTTCATCCATTCTCTCAATAGTGATCTGAGGAGCCTCATTATCCCATCTGACCTTGAACATGGATGACATAGTAGCTAGCGCGTCTGCTAGTTGATTTTCCTCTCGTGGAAAATGCTCAAATGTAACTTCTTCGAAGTATGGGATCAATGTCAACACATGCTCTTTGTAAGGGATGAGATTAGGATGCTTCGTGTCCCATTCTCCTTTGATTTGACTGATCACTAGGGCCGAGTCTCCAAATACATTCAAGAGTTTGATCCTCAAGTCAATAGTAGCTTTGAGACCCATGACGCATGCTTCATATTCACCCATATTGTTGGTACAATTGAAACATAACATGATAGTGAAAGGAGTATGACAACCTTCAGGAGATATAATCACAACACCGATGCCATTGCCAAGAGCGTTGGAAGCTCCTTCAGAAACCACAGTCCATCAGGATCCTTTTTCAGGTCCTTCATCCGGTCCAGGTTCTTCACAATCAGCTACTAACATGATGTTCTCGTCCGGGAACTCAAAATTCATGGATTGGTAGTCATCCACAGCCTGATGAGCCAAATGATTAGCTAATAAACTTCCTTTAATTGCTTTCTGGGTTGTATACTGAATGTCGTATTCGGTCAGGATCATTTTCCATCTTACTATTCTTCCGGAGAGAGCGGGCTTCTCAAAGATGTATTTGATAGGATCCATTTTAGATATCAACAAGGTAGTGTGAGTCAACATATACTTTCTTAGTTAGCGAGCAGCCCATGCCAAAGGGTATCAAGTTTTCTCGAGCAGTGATTATCTTATTTCACAGTTGGTAAATTTTTTTTAAGGTAGTATATTGCATGCTCTTTTCGACCAGACTCGTCATGCTACCCCAAAACACACCCCATTGAATTCTATAACATTGTTAAGTACATGATCAGAGCTCTTCCTTCCACCGGCGGCATCAAAATTGTAGGCTCTTTAAGATGTTCTTTGATTTTGTTAAAGGCGGTCTAGAAATTATCATTCCACTTCACAGCTTGATCTTTCTTCAGTAATTTGAAGATTGGCTCACAAGTAGTGGTTAGATGGGAAATGAACATGACAATGTAGTTTAGATGCCTCAAGAATCCCCTGACCTCCTTTCAGTGCGAGGAGTTGGCATTTATTATATAGCTTTAACCTTTGCAGAGTCTACCTCAATACCTTTTCCGCTGACAATGAAGCATAAGAGCTTACCAGATCTTACTCCAAAGGTGCACTTATTCGGGTTCAGTCTCAGCTTATATTTCTTCAGACTTTCAAATAGCTTCTACAGGTGATCAAGGTGCTCCTCTTCAATCTGAGACCTGGCTATCATATCATCAACGTAGACCTCTATTTCGTGATGGATCATATCGTGAAACAAAGCTACTATGGCGCGTTGATAGGTTGTCCTGGTGTTCTTTAAACAAAATGGCATAACTTTGTAGTAGAAAGTTCCCCACTATGTGAGGAAGGTCATTTTCTCCATATCTTCAGGCGGCATTTTGATTTGATTGTACCCAGATAAACCATCCATGAAGGAGAATACCTTATGTTGTGCGGTGTTGTCGACCAGAACATCAATATGAGGAAGCGGAAAGTCATCCTTGGGGCTTGCCCTATTCAGGTCTCTGTAATCCATGCACATACGTACCTTACTGTCCTTCTTAGGTACTGGAACAACATTAGCAACCCATTATGGATAAGAGGTAACAGCTAAGAAACCGGTGTTGAACTATTTCATGACTTCGACTTTGATCTTTTCTGACATTTAGGATGCATACGATGAACCTTCTGTTTCACTGGAATGCAATCTTCTTTTGTCGGTAGGCGATGCACCACAATATCAGTGTCAAGTCCAAGCATGTCTTTGTATGACCAGAAGAACACCTCAACATAGTCATGTAGCATATGTATTAACCGCTTCTTGACACTATGCTTCAGATCAGCACCTATCTTGACTTCTTTCTTATCTTCTTCAGTACCCAGGTTAACTGTCTCAACCGGCTCTTCATGAGGCTGTATTGCACTTTCCTCCTGTTCTAACAGTCTGGAAAGTTCTCCTGGTACTTCACAATCTTCCTCACCTTCGTCCTCGGCTTGGTAGATCAAATTTTTAAAGTCATAATTGGTAATAGAAGAATCATTATCAATGAGATCCAGAGTGGATGTGGATCTGATGTTTGATATGTGGGTGTGTAAGAGAGCATAGCTGTATATTTTTTGATAAAGTAAAAAGTAGAAAAGAAAAACAAAGCGTAAAATTTGCATGCAAAACATCCAATGATTTATTCATGACATATGAAGATGAAGTAATAAACCTCACAAATAGACCATTGTGCCTCGGGTAAGACACAAGGCTTTAGAGTTTCAATTGTTCAAATATTACATATCCCAAAAATAAACTAAAAGACAATTACTCTTGAATAAAAGTAATAGGAACAAAATCCTTGGCCTACCAATTGTTGAGTCCACCGCTAATAGTTGGTGTTGTACCCTAATTTTTTCCCCTAAGATCCCTTCATCATACCATATTGATTCAATCACAATAAGATCATATTAGGGCTTTTAGTTCTCCTCCCTATCTTTAGCTTTGCTCTTTGAGGAATCACCAAGAACCTTAAATTGTTTTTCTTTTGTGATCATGCATGTTTTGTTTTGACTTTCCTTTTAATTAATAAAATACAATGTTAGTTTATCTTACTTGTTAATAATGTAGGTAAAGGAAATGTGTCTTAGCAAGTTCATCCATGGGTTCATGAGTTTATTTCCATGCCCTAGTCAATAAAGCTTGAGAAATTCAAACCTCACCATTGAAGTTGATTTGGAAGAAATGGCATGGCAAGGTTTATTTTGGTTCACCATATTTCAAAGTTATCAATATTGATTCAAAAGTACAAGGGGTTGATTGAAGAAGTTGTCATGGTTGGACAAAGCCTTGTTCCCATTGGTCACAAGTGCATATTTATCTCAATTATCAAGATATGGAAGTGGTTTTGGTTGCTATGAGTTCTTATTATCATCCTCAACAACTTCTATCTACAAAGCAAAAGTGTTGGTACAAGAAAGTTGTTTAAAATTGTCAAAGTTCCTCAAAGCATTTTCTTGATCTAGGAGCTAGGGTTTTGAACTTCAAAGAAGTATATCTGGCTCATCTTTTGGTATTTTTGAGTGATTCCAAAAAACATCCTTCTCTTGAAAGGGTTATTAACAAATCACTTCAAAAGTTTCAAGGATTTTTTATGTGGAAGATGCTTAATGATGAAGAAATATTACAAATCCTCTAGATAAGCCATCAAGTTCCCTTTTGTGACTTCAAATGATCATAACTTGGTCAATTTTTATCACCTTGAGCTCACTATTTTTCCACAATGATCTTGAGGATGTGAACTTTATTCCTTCTTTTATGTGCAAAGTGAGAAAATGGATGGAGGATGCCTTAAGGATACAAACAATTATAGGTAACTTCATGATTTTTTTCCAACTTCAACAATTCATAACTCTCTCAATTTTTGGAGACTTCGAATGGTTCAAGTTTAAAAATGTCATTCAAGAGGTATATTTCATGCCATATTTTTTGGTCAAGAGTAAATTCCAAGAGGAAGGCCATGTTTGGATGCAAAACATTATATGTCACTATTGAAGAAAAACTTGAAATATTTCTAAGTATGGAAAGTCAACTTCTTTTTCCCAACTTTGACTCATTGCAACTTTTAGCTTAAACATCCATTTGATTCCATTATTTTCCCATTGCAAAGCTTGTAATCTCATATTTATAAAGCATCAAGAACCATGCCTTAAGATCCCTTAAGTTGAGAATGCCATTGATTTGAATTTGGTAACTTGAAACTGAAGTTTCATCACAAGTCAGATTTTGAAATCTTTGTTTTGACTTCTAATCACAAGTTTTCCACGCGTTTTTGCTTCTAATCATGTTTAGAAACTTTCCAAAGGCGTTTAGCATCATGACACGCACGATTTGGCTGAGTTTTGATGCTAAACAAGTCACACTTTGTTCATGCTGCATACCCCCGCGATTTCCCTCCAAACTTCATCATTTCACACGCTTAAGGATCCCATTCATTCTCCTATAAATAGAGGGTCATTACCTATTCATTTTCTCAAGCTTGAACAACCAAAATCACCCTTCCAAACTCACTCCATAACTCACTTTTCTGCAACTTCAAAATCATTGTTCAAGCCTTTTCCAATCCATTTTTTCAATCAATTCACCTTCCTTGATCTTCCATGAAGCTAACCATACAATTACCTTTAAGAATCGTGACCTATATTGATCCATAGAAGTCCAGTTTTAGATCTCTGCAACTTAACTTCAATAGGTAGATTCCTTCACAAATTCTCTCAAACTTTGATACTATTGTGAAGTTCTCATCACCTGGTTCTAGTAGCAACATTTTTTTAAACTGGAAGCACGTTTTGACAAAGAAATTTCAAATCCCTTTTCAAAACTTTTCTTCCAAATTGTTTGAGCTACAGTTTACATAAATTTTTCGCGAATGTGTGGTTGTCTTCGTCTTGATGAGACGAAGTGAATGGTACCAGTCCCGTGCTCTAGTTTTACAGTTTGAGTGACCTGGTTTTGAGACTGGCTGGAGGTTGACGATGACCAACGTGTCATCCTTCAACCAATAAAACAACGCCATTTGGATTTTTTGAATTTCTGATTTTATATTGAATCCTATGCTTTATTCAGTGATGACCATGATATACACAGCACGCCAGATCCCTTGCATTTGATTACTAACACGTTTTGACTCTCATCCAATGGTCCACATGTTTTTGATTTTATTTTTTATTTCTGATTTTTATATTTAATTGTTTTAAGTTTCAAAAATTCATAGAAAATTCATTTTAACTCCAAAAAATCTGAAAAAATTATGAAAAATATTTTTGATTTTTCTCTTTTCTAATTTTTATTTTTTTACAATTTTATTTTGTGTTTTGATATTTTTTTATAAATTTTCACTTTATTTGAATTGTTTTAAATGTTTAAAAATACTTTTATGCATTTTTAAATTCTAAAAAAATATGGAATGATCCTATGATATTGTGACAAATATTGGTGACCTCATTTATTTTTTTATTTTCGACTTTGTTATTTTTTATCATTTTTGGTTTATTTTACTAATTTCTTTTAATTTTAAAAATAGTTTCCGACTTTAAAAAATTACCAAAAATTTTATAAAAATATTTGAGTATATTTCTGATTTTTCTATGATCTTATTTCTTTTTTATGAATCAATTTGAATACAGTTGATATTTTTCCCTTTATTTTCATTTTTATTCATTTTAAAACCCTTTTTAATGCATATATTAAATGTAATATTATTTTGTGATTATTTTCTGGCTGATCTTGGGTTGAATTTTGGATCATGAACTTTGTTAACATCATTGGATCCATGGTGTTGACTCTATCTCCATAAAAATGGATGAATGGTTTTAATAATAGTTTGATTAAATTTTAATTCAAATGTGGTTTGTATATTCTTTCACACCCTTCTTCATCTTATCCCTTTCTTCTTGCACTAAGTGTTATTGGAGCATGATCTCTATATCATGCCTCAAAACAAATGGTGTATAGATTTCTATTGACCGACCTCAAAATAGGCGCAACTTCTATATAAGTCCACTTACGATTGCTTAACATAGCGCTAAATTTTGTCCCGATTCGAATAAATGATCATTCGTGGCCCAAACCTATGTTTGCAAGCCCAAGTATGTTAATTTGATCTCTTTGATCCAATAACCTTGAGATTCATTATATGGACTTTGGTTCTTCCAATCCTCTAATGGATCTACATCACTTTTAGTCAACGCGGATCACTTAAACATCGTTGATCATTAAATGGTACTTTTGAGGATTCTAAATGGATGATATACTTGAAATAAGCAAATGTAACTTATTGTGTGGAGGCTTTAGTTCTACCAATCGTCTAATGAGTTCCAAATGCAAGTTTCAATATGGTCATCCAACTAACCACTAATTATTGACAATTGATTTTATTTTATGTTTTTATTTTACGCTTTTATTTTATGCTCTTTACTTTATGCACCATTTATTTTAGCATTTACATTTCATGCTATTTTCATCTTTGCTCACTTGAGCATTTACTTTCTTGTCATTTTTATTTTGCTCACTTTAGCTTTTATTTTTTTAAGATACCTAATAATCAACATGAACCATAAAAAAATTTAATGATACTTGGACTATTTGGTTACTATCCTTGGCATTATGGAGTATTGGACTTCTTGGACTTAGGATTAGAAACCTTGGCCTATGTTGGAGACCTTATGACATTAATTGATATTTTTTTTTGGAGTTCTTGAGGTTTACCTCAAGACATTGGGTTGTTTGTTTTTGTGCAGGTTATTGTGATTACATAATTTGTTTGTAATCTGGAATTCACCCGTATACAGCCGTTACTCTGCCCAATTTTTGTGAAGACTTAATACACTTGAAGTTTGGTTCTCTCAAGAGGCCTATTATCTTTGCTTGCTTGGTTTCAATCCAAAGAATGGGAATTCTATCTTGGCTCATAATGTCAAGTATTGGCTTCTTGTTGGTTAGATGGTTCTTATCCTTATCTTTTACCTTACGCTTTAGGATAATCTCTTCTTCTCCTCCCATCTTCTTTAATTTCAAAAATCTTCTCCCTCCTTTTGAAAAATCTTCTTGTTTTTTAAACTTGAACCACTTTCATAATAAACTTGGACTTATGTCCATGCATTTTCAAAACCTTTTCATAAATAAACTTCAATCAACTTAAATAATACCTTGACATTTTTTGTGAGAAGACTAAAAGTCAATCAATCTCATTTTAAACCATTTTGCCACTTTGGCTTCTACTTTAAAAACTTTTCTCAAAAGATTGGAATCTTGTCAATCCTTGTAGTGATGCAAACAACTATACTTCTACAATATGTAGTGAAGAGAGATATTTTCCACTTGGGTGTTGAGTGAGGCATTATTGATTTTTAAAATCCAAGCCATATCCTCCACTTTGAGATGATGCAAATTCTCCTTTCTCATGATTGTGGATAGTAAGTATGTTTTCCACACGGACAATGACGATGATGTCTTATCTCATAAAATTAACCAACACACTTATGTTTTAAATTTTTTAAAGAGGATCTACGTGTACCCTGATCCCCTATTGCACGGAAGGTGGTACGTAGGCACTAAAGGTTCACAACCGCGGCGGGTGCAAAAATCGTAAAAAAAAATATTTCTTTTTTCACCTGCACCATCTATTTTTTATATACAACATTTTATAGCCAAAATATACAGATTTTTACAAAGAGGTTCCTGCGGAGTAGCATAGATGTTTAGGGTGTTAATACCTTCCCTTTGCATAACCAACCCCCTTACCTTGAATCTTTCCCCCTCTTTTTTGAGTTATTCGCTCTTTTTCCATTCCTTTAGAAACAATAAAGCACGGTGGCGATTTTTGTTTTGATCTGTATAAGTCTAGTCAATCCAATAGCTTTGTCTTAAACATTTGTACCGCTACAGTTGGAAGATCCATTTGTCCATGTCATAGTCGCTATCACTTTCCTCCAACGCATTGACTCCATGGTTGCCGATGCATAGTGGTGGTCCCCCGGCGTGAGCACGACGAACAATTCTTTGGGCCCCTGAAGTAAAACCCAAACCAAATTTGTCAGATTTGCAAGGGATATCAGGGAGTTGGCCCCAAATGGTACACCCACCTTCCTCGACTACTGATTTTGCATCCTTCAGAGAAGCCATCTTCAATGGTGGTCTAGTAGTCCTCGAGACATTAGTAGCAGCCTTGGTTGTAGCAACTATCTGAGGAACCTCCTCAAAGTTCTTGCAAGGGGTCTCAATGAACTCGCCGTCCATCGTAACATACCTGAAAGAGTTCAGGTGGCTCACCATGTATTCTTTCTCGCCATGGACCGCAATAATATTTCTGTTAACTGGGTATTTCAACATTTGATGTAGAGTAGAAGTAACAGCACGGGCCCCATGGAACCAAGGGCGACCCAATAAGCAAGAGTAAGATGGACGGATGTCCATCACGTAGAAAGTGGAGTCAAAAGTTTGAGTACCAACTTTGATAGGGATGTCCACCTCCCCGTGCACCATTATTTTGGAACCATCAAAGGCCCTCACCACAATATTACTCGGCTTCAGTGTGAGTCCTTCACAATCCAATATGTCAAAAGAATTCTTGGGTAAGACATTCAACGATGAACCTGTATCTACCAGAACATGAGCTAGGGTAGTGCCCCTGTAATTAATAGAGAAATGCAGGGCATCATTATGCTTTATTCCCTTGAATGTTAAATCGGAATCAGAGAAACCCAGTCCATTGTCAGCTGTCAAACTAGAAACACAGTTCTCGAATTGATCGGCGGAGGTCTCTTGAGGCACATGAGCAGACTTCGAGAATTTTACCAAAGCTTTAGCATGGGCTTAAGAGCATAACAATAAGGCCAACATTGAGATTTTTGAAGGAGTCTGTCCCTACTGCTCCACAACGTTGTATTCCCTTTTCTTTATTATCTTTAGTATCCCTTCCATTTCTTTTTTAGAAACCTCAATAATGACTTCTTTGTGCGACTTCGTCCGTACAGGCTCAACCAGTACCTCTTTGCCTCGAGTCTCAGCTGACTCAGTAGCAAGGATAATAGTAGGGATAACAGTAGGAGTAACAATGGGAGTACTAACTGGAGTAGCAGCAGGAATAATCACAGGAGTAACAACAGACTTTGGAGAGATTTCGGGAGAGAAAACCCTTCCGCTTCTCATAATTTTACTGGTCCCAACGATGTTGTCGATGTCAGGATCAGTATCTTTAGCAACTTTATTTTTAACAGTCAATAGGTCTTTCTTGACGTCATGGTAGTAGACATCAACCCCATAATTCTAAGGAACATCTTTATCAGAGATATATGGTATCGGCCCAGGAAGGGTTTATAATCAAGGGAGCAAACTTAGGAACGAATGTAATCCTGACGGGTCTTTTGGTGGAAACATTGGGAGGATTGTCGGAAATGATGATTATTGATACATCTTCACACAATTTTTTTAAAGGGGGAACTTTCTCAAACAAGATTCCTTGTTAATCATCAAGCGCTGGACACCCATCTTTAACAACCAACAACCATCTTTTACAGACATACAATAAGTGGCAACCCTCACCACAACCCGGAAATAAACTGGCTCGTAACAGATTCTCTTTAACAATCAGAAGAGGAGTAGCTAATTCATCCACAGAAGAAACAAACAGGTCATCATTAACAGCATTGACACCCTAGCCATGTTTGGGCATTGGCGTAATTATTACATTAGGGGTCTCTTGTGGATCAACCTCAATCTCCTTTTCCTCGATAATATCTTGCACCTTATTTTTCAGAGCCTAACAATCGTTTGTATCATGCCCTAGACTTTCATAATGATAGGTACATCGAGTATTTGGGTTGTAGCGGGGAGATGCAGTATTGGGATTTTTAGGAGCCTCCTTTAGGGTGACCAGATTAGACTTTAACAGGTGTGGCAAAACCTGAGATAAGGTCATGTTGATTCGAGTGAACTGTCTTCTGGGCGCATCCGGCCTGCGCTGATTATTTCGTTGTTGGTGAAGATCATAACAGCCTCTACCGTTGGACAAAGTTCAGTCTTGCTTTGATTTCTTTGACCGTAGGCAACACTTACTTCTTTCTTCCCAGAGAATGGTCTCCTTACTGTATTTGAGGATGCATCTCTCTAAATATTACCACTCTTAATACCAGCTTCTACTCGCTCACCAGTCAAAATCAACTCAGTAAACCCAACTGAAGAGCTTCCAATCAGATGGTTGAAAAATGGACCAGATAAAGTGCCCAAGAACATGTCTATCAGCTCTCTATCAGACAGAGGAGGCTGGACTCTTCCCTGCAAGGTCTCTCCACTTTTTGGCATAATCTTTGAAACCCTCACTGAAACCCATATACATACTTTGCAATTGTGTACAGGTTGGAGCAAGGTAGGCATTATATTGGTACTGCCTGTAGAAAGCAGCAGCTAGATCTTCCCAATTGGGAACATTGGTTCCCTCAAGCTGATAAAACCATTCCAACTGAGTCCCTGACAGACTTTCCTAGAAGAAATGCACCCACAGATTCCTATAAGCAATGTGAGGCTGAATCTTCCTGATGTATGACCTTAGGTGTAGCTTGGGACAGGAGACACCGCCATACTTAGTGAATGGCGGGACCTTGAACTTCTGTGGGATGACCACCCCTGAGACCAGTCCTAACTCTTCAAAATCTAGACCCGGTATCCTCTGAATCTCCATAGCGTTGAGAGGATCCTACAGCTGTTTGTATTTATCATTAGTAGGAGGATATTGTTCTTCAGAGTAGTCAACCTCTTCTTCATCAATCTTGGGGTTGTTGTTTTCTTCTATTGGTTACTCCTCTTGATTGTCCCCCTTGTTTGACGGGGTTGCGAAATCTAGAGTTCGCTTAGCCGGTCCTCTAAACCTTCTTCCCAAATTCAAGACACCAACTGGTTTCTTTTCCTTCTTTATCTTCTCTTTGACGATGAGATATTTCAGATCTTCTTGTCCCTTAGCCAGAGCTAGGAATATTTGTTGGAATTGAGCATTTTGAGCTTGCAGATCCTTAACTGTTTATTTAAGAGCCATTTCTTTTTGCTGAAATAAACAACGAAAAGAATAAGAAATCTGTCTCGAAATACCTATTTATGTAATGACATGCATGATATGCTTATGCAATGTTTTCAAGGACTTTTAAGGTTTTAAATTTGCTTAAACAAAGAGAGAACAAACATTAATTACATTCATAAGTTTAAATGGTTACAATGATGCCTATTGGGATTACAATGGAAGAAACAAATATAAAACAAAAAAAAAATCCTAAATCAAACAGGACTCAGGCTTCCCATGAGTGCACCCTATTTGGTGCAATGTAGGAATTCAAACTCTGTTCTTCATGCAGTTGTATTGTAAGCTCCAAAACCTTCTTCTCGCTTGCGTAGAACTGGGTTTCAAAGGTGTCTCGTTCCTCTTTGAGTTGAATCTAAGATCTTTGCAATTCCTTGAGAGTAGTCAGCATGTCAGGATGTATAATAGTATGAGGTACATCTGTCTCGGTAATAGGTCCCATGATGATAGGTAGGATGGCAGGGTAAGTCATTATGAGATTTTGAGCGCGTGCTCGCACCCACTTAAGATAAGGATCCAAATGGATGGAGTTCTTATGCCCTAATGTCTTGCTATCCACTCTGTTCACCATGCCCCAAGATCGGATGAACCTCTGACGATACCCTTGGACATCGTTCTCATAGTCGAATGCAATTCCATGAACTAGTGCCTTATGAGGACCATCCCTCCTAGCATACCCATACTGTCGCAACGCCAAACAAAGGTTATAATTGATTCCTCCTCTAATGCCTAGGAGAGGGACATTAAGGAATTACCCATAACGATCAATGATGGTAACATATTCCAAATATCGAGGGCACCAGTGAATATCCGAATGCATGAGAGATCAACCTATTAGACCACCTCATGCCTTGCTCATTCTTCAACACAGATCGAGGTAGGTGAAAAATAAACCACCTAGCCAATAGAGGAGTGCAACACGTAAGGGTTCCTCTTCTCTTTATGGTGCGAGTGTGAAAAGAGTGCAAAATGTCTCCAAGTAAAGTAGGCACCGGGTTAAAAGACATAAAAAATTTGATCCTACTCACGTCTATGAGTTGGTACGAATTAGGGAACAGTACCATCCCATAGATGAGAAGGTCCAACACCTCTTCAAAGGCTTGTAAGTCCAAAGTATCCCAAAAATAGTGAGCTTTATCAAACAAAAACTTGGCTAGAAACCCTTTGACACTGCTTCTTGTTTCCTAATATGTCATAACGTTGGACCGTTGTAAATACAAGGCTTGAGAAATCTCCTCAGGCTTTAGGTCTCTTTCCATACTGTTGAAGGGTAATTGATTAAGAATAGGCACTCACAATAACTGAGAAAACTTTTCCATGGTAGGCACCAACTGGTAATCGGGAAATGTAAAGCAATGATGTAAAGGGTCAAAGAACTGAAAGAGAACTTTCACCATGTCTTCATCAGGGCTTGAGGTGACCAAATTGAGGAGTCGACCATGTCTTTTGGTGAATGGAGAATTCTCAGGGACCCTTGATGCCAACTCTTTGAGTTGAGGAGGCATCCTTACGAGGTTGAGTTGGATAGTATTTCTGCGAGTGGGAGCCATGTCCTACAAAAAAGACACAAAGATAAGTCCTAAAAGTCCTTGAAATGGTTAGTGTGACATGCCATGTTATGATGTTATGATGTTATATACAAACAAAAGCACACAAACAGATCCTTAGGTTTAGGCTTGCATGGATTCCATAGGTAAGTACCCTCTTGTAGTATAGTTGGTTTCAACCTATCCTAGAAAAAAAACGGGTTCTAGGGAATCTCAATATCACTGATCTTTCTTCACCGGGAATTGTTTCAGTGTAATCCTCTTTATTGGCGACCGAAATATCCCAGAAGTCAGATCTCAATGAGTGTAGTATTGAGTATCAACCAACTTTGGACTGCACCAAAGCTGGCTATCTCACTACTTCCTAATGGCCAAGTTGTTCAATTAAAGGTTCCAAGGTCAGTTGGTGCTTCATGACACCACATAACAGCCGTGTATTCTCCTTGACTACTCAAGGGTTACCGGTACCAAAAAATGTGTCATACCAATATAGCTATTGTTTCAAATGTGTCGGTATACCCCACGGTCTATTGCTACTTACCTAAAAGGTGCCCCATATCCGAGTGTAGGATCTTTACGAGTAAACCCAAACAAACCCTCAAAAGTAAAGCAAACAAAACATACAAGGAAAGCAAATTAAAATGAACTAAGCTCTAAGGTAACCCCGCTTTATAAGTATTTCCCCAGTAGAGTCTCCAGTCTTGTGATCGATGGCAAAATCGACTGTTATACTGGTTTTGCGTTTGTATTCGCAAATGTTGCATTAAGCAAGAGTTGCCACCAACTTTTCTTTTATCTAACAAAGGAAAGGGTGAAAAGAACAGAAAAAGACCTTTCGAGAGTTTTCTAAGTAAGGGGGTAGATTATGGAAAAGGAAGGTGTTAGCACACTTTCCATCCGTAGTTTTCTACGGGCTCTTAGATGTGTTGTACCCCAAAATTTTCCCTCTCATTTATCAAGAAATCTCGCATAATATCTCCTTGGATTCAAGACTGCACGAAGTTTGATCAGCTCAAGACACCTCTTCAAACACCGATGACTCAAATTAGGGTTTGAGTTTGCATAAGTACAATTGAACTTTCAAAGACTCAAATGACTTTCATGGATCATTTTGGACCCTCAATATTTCTCATGTCAAGTTTCAAGTCTTGGATCCCATTTTTGCTCAATCAATTGATCAGTTGACCTAAAATCAACTCTATTGGGGAAAAAGTCAATTATGGTCAATTTACAGTCGAACTTCATAATTTTTGATCCATATCAATATTAAGAACTAATATATGTCAATTGATCAATTTTGGATCATAATTCCTCAAGAATTTTTGATCAGATCATCAAAAGGGCAAAATGGTCAAAATTAGGGTTTTGACTGAGAAGATGCAATTTTTGATTTTTGACCTAACAAATGACTTATTGGTTCAAGGCATGATCTCAAGGATTCAAATACTTCATTTTGACCTAATGATGTGGCTCAAAACATTTATCAAGATCAATTGATTAATAGTTGAATTTTAGTCAACTGATGAAAAGTCAACTGTACACTAAAAAGTCAAACTTTGACTTTTTGATTAAAATCAAGTTTCAAAGATTATAATTCATAAAGACATGTCAAAACTTTGTACCAAATTTCCACCATGATGCAAGGTGATTCAAGAGAAACTTCCAACATGAAAGTTGTAGATCCTAATGAGATATAAAACATTGTAGGGCATAACGTTTCCTAGAAATGCTTAGACTTCATGTTATGATTTTGTGCAGACATGTTCATGAAACTTAAAAGACTTAGTGAAATTTTGCCCTAGTTAGGCAGGATTTTGACCTCACTTCATGGCAACTTTTCACCTAGTTCCAAATTGAATTCTCAAAAATATCCAACATGAAGGTTGTAGGGGATGTTAAAAGCTTTCCAAAATGTCCAAGAACTCATTGAGATCATAGCTAAGAGAATCAAAGCCATGAAGTTATGGTTTCATTCTTGAATTACAAGCCATTTCCTTGATGAACACATAATCCAATCTCAATGTTATGCTGCATAATCTTGCTTTGCAGGCCTTCTAACTTGTATATCTATCCATAATTAATGGATTACACAAACTTTTGAGCTATGATCCAAGTGGTTTAAGCATTGTCCAAGTCAATTTGCCATTTTGGGAAGAAAGTTAACATTGCCATTCTTGAAAAGCAAGCTTTATGCATAAAGTCAATTCCCAAGCTTCTCACTTGTTCCCTCTGATCACACTCCATCTACAAAGTCAGAAGCAAGTTTATTTAAAGTGTAACCACTCTACAATAGCAAGGACAAAGGCATGGAAACTTGTTTTATCAAGAAAATCACATGTTGAGCTTAAACATGTGAATTTGAATTCTGATCAACTACAAGTCTCAAAACCATTTGCTTATAAATAGGGATACTATTTGCAAGCTAATGGACGAGCTCAAGCACCCTGAAACTCTCTCAAATACTTGCAATCCAAAAATTGCCCAAAAACACCATTGATGCACAATTTCTGACTTTGAACTTGTAACTCACATTTCCCTCGTGCATTCTCATTCCTAATCAATCACAAAGCTTCTATACCTCAAATATAGTCCATCCTTATCCTTGTTCCAGAACTGTAACACCATTTTCGTCAACCTCCATAACCAAAAACTAGAGTCTGCAAGTTGACTTCTCCGGGCCATTTCAACCATCCTCATTCCAAACTAATCATTGCATTAGCTTCCCGGAGGTTCGTTGAAGCTAACCTGATCATCACAACTCCTTGAAAGTTGCTCAAACTCATTTCACGATTTCCAGTTTTGACGTATCTTTTTTGAACTTCTATTTTTTCATTTAGGCATTGTTAAGCTTGCATTTGTGAAGATAAAATGTAGATATCATTTCCCTGAAACTGTACATGTCCTTAGATTTCATTTATATTGATTGAGCTTAAACAATTTTAGGTTTGAATCTCTGAAAAAAGTTAGGTCAGAATTTGGTACTATTAGAAATTCTCATTCATCTTTGATTTATAGCTTATAATATTTATATGGATGGATTCGTATGGAAAAATGGAGCAACTTTCATGTTTACATCGGATGAGAAATGAGCAAGTTACAGGAACCATGGCTGGAGGTTGAAGATGAAGTCATTTTCAAGACTGAGTTTATATTATGTATTTATTGTTTTGCTTATGTTAACGGATGTACAACAATCCCAGTGGCAAAGGCAGCGTGCGTGTATGGTAGAGGTCATGGGTTCAAGTCCCAGCTTTGCCTTTTGCTATATTTTCCAACTTTTTCCTTCTATTTTTTTGTTACAAACAATCAGCGCCTGAGCTTAGTCAGTGGACCTTCCATTTTTTTGCTTCTCCTAACCCCCCTGCCTGCTTATCATACATAGGCCCACCCTTTTATTTTATTTTTTTCTTCTGATTATAAAAAACTATTAATGAGCCAAACTCTAACAAAAACCGTTCTTTTCTAACAAACTGCCAAATTTAATTTCACACCTCCCTGACTCTTTTTTTATGTTTTTATTTTTACTTTATTATCTTTATTATTTTCATTATTATTATTATTATTATTATTATTATTATTATTATTATTATTATTATTATTATTATTATTATTATTATTATTATTATTATTATTATTATTATTATTATTATTATTATTATTATTATTATTATTATTATTATTATTATTATTATTATTATTATTATTATTATTATTATTATTAGTTTTATTAATACAAAATCCAAATTATTTATTTATTTATTTATTTATTATTTACACACTTATATTTTATTTTCTTTATAAACTAAAAAAAGACAAAAAAAATTCTTAAACAAACTTAATTTCTTTTTATTAATAATAATTAGATTTAGGTTTAATTATTTTTCTTTTTATTTAAAATTAACTTAGAATTTAGGTTTATTTTAATTAATTAATTTCATACTATTTTTATTAAACTTAAAACCTTTTCATAAAAAAACCCTAAAAATGCTTTCTAACTTAATTTCTTTTCTTAATTAGTTTAGGTTTAATTTTATTTATTTTTAATTAATCATTTTTCTTAATTAGGTCAAAACTAAACCCTTTCCTCAAAAACCAAATAAAAATCATTTCCCTTCCATTCATATCCTTGTATATTATATTTTCATTTTTTGTACATTATTCATTATTCAATATGGTTGTAATAGATAATTAGGTTTAATTTCTTACAATCCCCCTTTGTAAATTTGAATACCCCATCCCCCTAATGATGTAATAGCGTAGTAATATTACTTTCCGCAATTTATCGCTTTCATATAAATGCTAGTAATTAGGATTTGTATGGAAAGATAAAACCAACAAGTAGATAACCCTAATCAAAGATTAAATGCATGCAAATCAAACACACTATTCACACATGCACCCCTAAGGTTAACTCCACTTGTTGCCTAAAAATGGTCATGTTATGCATGTGGGATATCTTAGCAAAAACAATAAAAAATACAAGATCATAGTCCCTCGATGACGCTACAAATGTTGCCTTTCAAAATGATCTTAGTCCCTCAAAAAGAAATGCTAAGATATCTCACAATATTGCTATCATGACTATACGATGACCCATGCTCGTCCCTTTATATCCAAAGATAAGGCTTCTTACCAATCAATGGTGAGATATAAATATCAAAGGAAAGGAAGAAATGAACAAAAGACTTTTGAGTAGGTAGATTGTTCCTAGTTGCTTGCTCGCTTTCAAAACAAACATCCTTTCTTATTTTCAAAGCAAACACCAAACACTTTCAAAAAAAAAACTTTCCAAACATGAAATATTTTCAAAAAGTCCAACACTTTGTATACGTTCTTACGAACAAGAACTATTACAAAGTTTTCCTAAAGGAAGGCGCCTTTTCAAAATACTTTCAAAAACCACCACAAAGAACATTTTCAAACAAAAGCAAGTGATCTAGCAAGTAACTAAGAGCCCATAGATAACTATTGATGAAAAGGGTGCTAACACCTTCCCTTTTCATAATCTACCCCCATAACTCAAGAAATAATATCAAAGGTCTTTCTTGTTCTTTTCCACCTTTCCTTTTGGATAAAATAAAAGTCGGTGGCGACTCTTGATAACTGCAATAATTGCGATCAACCGCAAAACATCCCAAGTCAGTTCTCCCACCGTATTACAGAACTGGCGACTCTGCTGGGGAAAACTTAAAAGTGGGGTTACCTTAGGGCAAGATCACCTTTAATTGCTTTCATTGTTTGACTTGCTTGCTTAACATTTCCGTTCCTTATTTAGGCTTGTTTTAATCCTCTACCCGGATTTGGGATACCTTATAGGTAAGTATAAATACGTTGTGGAAATTGTGTGGAGTATACCGACATGGTCTAAGAAATAGCTACGTTAGTGTGACACATTTGTGGGTACCGGTAGCCCTTAGGTAGTTAAGGAGAATACGGAGCCGCTGTGTGGTGTCATGAAGCACTAATTGACTTTAGAACCTTTACTTGACCAACTTGGCCATTAGGTAGTAGTGAGATAGCCAGATTTGGTGCAGTCCGAAGTTGATTGATACTAGATACTACGCTCATTGAGATCAGACTTCTCGGGTATTTTGGTCACTGTGAAAGAGGCTTGCGCTGAAACAATGCCCGACAAGAAAGATCAACGATATTGAGATCCCTTATAACCCGGTTACTATTTCTAAGACAGGTTTGAGCCAACTAAACTTCAAGAAGGTACTTACCTATAAGACTCCATGCAAGCCTAAACCTAAGGACTTGTTTGCCTTGTGTGTATATACTTACTTGTACATAACATCATAAACATCATAACATCATACTCATTCTCACTAACCATTTCAAGGATTATTGGGATTTATCTTTGTTCTGTTTTGTAGGACATGGCTTCTATCCACAGGAATACTATCCAAGTCAATCTCGTAATAATTCCTTCTCAACTCAAAGAGTTAGCATCAAGGGTCCCTGAGAATTCTTCATTCACCGAAAGACTTGGTCACCTCCTAAACTTGGTTACCTCTAGCCTTGACGAAAATATGATGAAGGTGCTTTTCCAGTTCTTTGATCCTCTACACCATTGCTTCACTTTTCCCGATTATCAGCATGTACCTACTATGGAAGAATTCTCTCAACTCTTGAGGATTACCATTCTCAATGAACTACCTTTCAACGGTATGGTAAGTGATCCAAGACCTGAAGTGATTGCCCGAGACCTACACTTGCAACAATCTAATGTCACGACTAATCGGGAAACAAGGAGTGGTGTCAAAGGGTTCTTAGCCAAGTTCTTGTTTGAGAAAGATCAAGAATGTTGGAACTATTTGGAATTAAAAGATTTTGAAGAAATCTTGGCTCTTCTCATATATGGGATGGTTTTGTTTCCAAATCCCGACCAACTTATAGATGTAAATGCTGTTAAAATCTTCATGTCTTGCAATCCTGTGCCTACTTTGTTGGGAGATATCCTACATTCTTTTCACTCTCGCACTATGAGGAAGAGAGGGATCCTCATGTGTTGCACTCCTCTCTTGGCTAGATGGTTTATTTTGCATTTTCCCCGATCTGTATTGAAGAACAAGCAAGGTTTGAGGTGGTCCAATAGGTTGATGACGCTTAGACATTCGGATATTCATTGGTGTTCTCGATCCTTGGAGAATGTTACTATCATCGACCGTTATGGGGAATTACCTAATGTTCCTTTGCTTGGAATTAGGGCAGGTGTCACTTACAACCCTTGCTTAGCCTTGCGACAGTTTGGTTACGCCCGAAGAGATGGTCCGCATGATATGCTTATCCAAGGAGTGGTATTCGACTATGAGAGCGACGATTAAGGCTACCGTCATAGGTTTATATGAGCTTGGAGGATGGTAAGAAAATTGGATAGCAAGACGCTGGGACACAAGAATTCCATTCCCCTTGAGCCTTACCTTAGGTGGGTACGAGCTCGTGCTCAGAAAATTGTGATGCCTTATCCCTCCATCTTACCAGTTATCATGGAACCTGTAGTTGAAGGAGATGTCCCGTACACTGTCCTCCATCCCAATATGCCTACTTCTCTTGAAGACTTGCAAAAGGGTTAGATTCAGCTGAAGGAAGAATGAGATACCTTCGAAGCTCAATTCTACGCTAGTGAGAAAAGGGTCTTGGAGCTTACAAAGCAGCTACATGAAGAACAAAGCTTGAACGCCTACATTGAGCCGAGGAGGATGTGTTCGACCTTTTTATCTTAGAGATTTATTTTGTAAGCCCAAGAGGCATGTTGTAGTCATTTTGAACTAATTAATGAAATTTGACGTTTGTTCATGCTTTATCTATACAAATTTAAATTTCATAAATCCTTGAAATCATTTACATACACATCTTCCATGCATCATAACATAACATGTTTTCCATGACAAATTTCCTTATCTTTATGCTATTAATTTCAGCAAGATGGATCTAGAGAAAACAATGAAGGACCTACAAGCACAAAACTCTCAGTTTCAAGAGACTCTGCTGACCCTAGCCAAGGGGCAACAAGACTTAATGGCGTTGCTAGCAACTAAAAAGAAACCAAAGAGGAAGGCCCTAGTCAACATGGGAAGAAGATTCAAAGAATCGGTGTGTCAGATCCCGGTAGTGGAAGACTCATCTGAGGAAGACGAGAATCAGATTGGAGAAGCTAGGAGTACCCAGGCTGGGTGTATTAATGATTAAGCGTCTGATGATGATGATTATTTTGACGAGCAATATCCTCCAGCCAATGTCAAATACAAGCAGTTAGAAGGTAGATTGAAGGTCGTTGAGATCCAAGCCGTCCCCGGTTTAGATTTTGATGATTTAGGTTTAATATTTGGGGTTGTCATTCCCCACAAATTCAAGATACCAGTCTTTGCAAAGTACGATGGGGTTTCCTATCCAAAACTTCACCTGAAATCTTATGTGCGCAAGATACAGCTGCACACCGCTTATAAGAAACTATGGGTTCACTTTTTTCAAGAAAGCTTGGCTGGGACGCAAATAGAGTTGTTTTACCAGTTGGATGGTTCCCGTGTTAATACATGGGAAGACTTAGCCACTGCTTTCTACCACCAATACCAGTATAATGCCGACTTGGCGCCGACAAGAGTTCAGTTGCAAGACATGACAATGGGGAAGAATGAAGGATTCAAAGAATACGCCTAAAAGTGGAGAGACCTTTCCAGTAGGGTTCAACCATGTTTGAATGATAGGGAGCACATTGACATGTTTATGGGCACTTTATCTGGTCCATTATTTAACTTATTGGTTGGTTGTTCTTCTTCCGGTTTCACCGAACTGATCTTAACAGGCGAAAGAGTTGAAAATGGCATCAAAAGCGGAAGGATTCCCATGACATCTGCCTCCATCTCCAATCCTATAATGAAACCTTTTGCCGGAAAGAAATAAATTAATGTTGTGTATGGGGCAAGGGCCCATACCAAGAAGGATGACCTCCAGTCCGTTAATGCCGTCCGAATTTCCAATCCAACTCCTGCTCAAAGACCATCTACTAATTATCAATGATTTAAAACTCCGAGAAGACAATTCACGAGGATAGGCATGCCATTATCCCAAGCCTTACAACACCTACTAAAGGCTAATTTGGTGATATTGCGCCATCCTCTGGCCAATCCAGATACCTTTTCACCAAAGTATAATCCGAACGCCAAATATGCATATCACTCAAGTAGTCCCGAGCATGAGACTGACCATGTTGGGCACTGAAGAATAAAATTCAAGACTTGATAGATAACAAGACCATTGAATTTGATCCTCATCCAACTCCGAATGTAATCACCGCGCCTATGCCAAATCATGGCAAGGGTGTCAATGCTGTTGAAGATACAATTTTTGTTTCCTCCGTCGAAGACTTGACTACTCCATTAACCATCATAAAAAAGAAACTATTAAAAGCCAAAATTTTCCCTGACTGTGTGAAGGACTGTGTTTGTTGTGCCAAACAACTCAATGGATGCAAAGGGCTGAAGGAAGGCATTCAACACTTGATGAATAGCCATGAGATCCTATTTGAGAAGACTCTGTATGCCAAAAGTTTGACCAATAAGTGTGAAGATATCTCCATCATAACCATCTCAAACAAGCCTCTTAGGATCTCCTCCAAGGGTCCTATCAGGATTTCAAATGAACCAATTATTTCTCCTTTGATAATTACCAATCCCGGACCAATTCCGTACTCTTCCAACAAAGCAATGCCATGGAACTATGGTGTTGAGGTGTTTTACCATGGGATAAAACAAGACGCTTGGATTGAAGAAAACAAAGATGATGATATTGGTAACATAATTGGCTCTAGAAAGGTGACCAGAACTGGGAGAATCTTTTCACCCAACATCTCACCACCAATTGTTACCAAGGCGCCTGTCCTCATTACCGCTGTCAAGCGTAGTACTGATACAAGGGGAAAAGAGAAGGTTGTTGAGCCCGTTGAGACGGAAATACCCGTAAAGGACATTGCTGATGGCGAAACTTCCTCTTGTGAAATGGATGATATCTTAAAAATTATAAAAAGGAGCGATTTCAAGATTGTAGAGCAGTTGGGGAAAAGCCCTTCCAAGATTTCTATGTTATCTTTTCTACTCTGTTCCGATGCTAATGCTCGGTCGTTAATCAAATTCTTGAAGAAGGCTTATGTCCCTCATGAGACCACAACTGACCAGTTTGAAAATTGTGTGGCAAGATTGACGGCCGATAATGGTTTAGGGTTCTCGGATGCTTATCTGATGCCACGGGGAAAAAACCATAACAAAGCTCTGCATGTTTCTATCGAATGTAAAGGGACTACCTTGGCACACGTTCTGGTTAACACTGGATCTTCTTTAAATGTGATACCCAAGGGGGCTTTAGACCGCTTAGACTATGAAGGTTTAGTTTTGAAACCAAGTGATATCATTGTGAGGGCTTTCGATGGGTCCAAAAGGACAATTCATGGAGAGGTGGACCTCCCGATCAAGGTGGGCTCACAGATTTTCAACTCTACCTTTTAAATCATGGATATCCGTCCTGCCTACTCCTGTTTGTTGGGTCACCCTTGGATCCATGAAGCTGGGGCAGTAACCTCAACTCTTCATCAAAAGCTCAAGTATCTGGTGAAAGGAAGAATTGTCACTGTCTGTGGTGAGGAGGAGTTCATGGTAAGCCAACTCAACTCTTTAAAATATGTGGATATGGATGGAGAATGTATAGAGACCCCGTGTCAAGCTTTTGAAGTGGTGCCACTAATGATTACTACTGCCAAATGTCCGTTTGATGCATCCAAAGCTGCTAAAGTCGTGTCGAAGATGGTTTCACTTAAAGATGCTCGTGCTGCAATCGAAGAAGGAAGTTGTGATACTTGGGGGAAACTCCTCGAGATCCCATTCAAAGCAGACAGGTGTGGTTTGGGTTTCACCTTCAAGGCTCAGAAGGAAGTGAAGCACGCTCGTACAGGGAAGCCCCCTCTCCGTATTGGAAGCAACAAAGTCAACGCGGTAGGTGATTTTGATGATGAATGTGCATTTGAAGATTGGGTATATCCTACTACAACGAAACTCAAAAATTGGCAAGTGAAGGACTTCGTTCCCATATCCTTCATTGAGGAGTAACTACTTGTTTATTTCTTTCTTTTAATTCAAGAACATTTTGTCTGTAATATTAAACAATGACTTTTATGCCATGTGCCTGGCCCGGGGCACTATGGTCCATTTGTCAAGGGTTTTATTTATGTTAATGTTATCATATGATCATTCAATACAAATCATTGGACTTTCACATTCAAATATTTGTGCTCAATTTCTTTCTTTTCTTTCAAATACATTTCTCAAAATAGCCACGTATCTTACATGCACATACACACACTCTTGCAGGTCTTCATCCACTCTGGATCTTATTGCCAATAACTCTATTATTACCGACTATGACTTCAAATGTACAATTAACCAAGCCGAAGACGAAGGTGAGGAACATTGTGAAATACCAAGAGAACTAGCCAAACTTCAGTTACAAGAGGAAAAAACTATTCAGTCGCACGAAGAGTCAGTTGAAGTTATCAATCGAGGTACCGAGACAGACAAGAGAGAGGTCAAGATCGACGCTAACCTAGAAAGAAGTGTCAAAAGAAGATTGGTTAAGACGTTGCATGATTATGTGGAAGTTTTTGCTTGGTCGTATGTAGATATGCCAGGGTTGGATATCGATATTGTAGTTCATCGTCTACCGACAAAGGAAGATTGTCCTCTTGTCAAACAAAAATTTCATCGCATGAGGCCTGACATGTCTGAAAAGATAAAATCTAAAGTGATGAAACAATTTGACGCATGATTCCTAGCCGTGACATCTTATCCCCAATGGGTTACAAATGTGGTTCCAGTACCAAAGAAAGACGGAAAAGTTCGCACGTGCGTAGACTAAAGGGATCTGAATAGGGAAAGCCCCAAGGATGACTCCCCCCTACATAATATTGATGTCTTGGTTGATAACATTGATCAACATAAAGTCTTCTCTTTCATGGATGGTTTCTCCAACTATAATCAAATTAGGATGGCTCCTGAAGACAAAGAGAAGACTACTTTCATTATGCAATGGGGAACCTTTTTCTACAAGGTCATGCCGTTCGAATTAAAGAATGCAGGGGAAATGTATCAAAGAGCTATGGTAGCTTTGCTTCATGATATAATTCATCATGAAATAGAGGTATATGTGGATGATATGATTGTCAGATCACAAACTGAAGAGGAACATCTCGATCACCTTTACAAGCTTTTCAAAAGGTTGAAAAAGTACAAGTTGAGGTTGAAACCTAATAAGTGCACATTCAGAGTACAATCTGGAAAGCTTATAGGTTTTGTTGTCAGCGGTAAAGGCATCAAAGTCCATCCTGCCAAGGTGAAGGCCATCCAAGAAATGCCAGTTCCCCACTCTGAAAAGGAAGTTAGAGGATTCTAAGGTCGTCTCAATTACATCGCCCACTTTGTATCTCACTTGACTGCTACTTATGAGCCAATATTCAAACTCTTGAAGAAAGATAAAGTAGTCAAATGGAATGATGAATGCCAAGCTGCCTTCGACAAAATCAAAGAATATCTACAAGAACCTCCTATCCTCATGCCTCTAGTTGAAGGAAGACCCTTGATCATGTACTTGACAATGCTATAGAATTCTATGGGATGTGTTTTGGGCCAACATGACGAGTCTGGTCGAAAAGAGCATGCTATTTACTACATGAGCAAAAAGTTTACTGATTGTGAAACTAGATATTCACTGCTCGAGAAAACTTGATACACTCTGGCATGGGCTGCTCGCCGACTAAGACAGTATACATTGACTCATACCACTCTACTGATTTCTAAGATGGACCCAATCAACTACATCTTCGAGAAACCTGCTCTTTCCGGATGGATAGCTAGATGGAAAATGATCTTGACTGAGTACGACATTCAATACACAATGCAAAAGGCCATCAAAGGAAGTGTATTAGCATATCATTTGGACCATCAATCTGTTGATGATTATCAGTCTATGAACTTTGACTTCCCGGATGAGAACATCATGCTAGTGACCGGCTGCGCGAAACCTGGACTGTATGACAAACCTGAAAAAGGATCCCGATGGACTATGGTATTCGACGGGGCTTCCAATGCCTTGGGTAACATAATTGGTCTTGTGATCATATCCCCTGAAGGTTGCCACACTTCTTTCACTTCCAGATTATGCTTCGATTGTACGAACAACATGGCTGAGTATGAAGCGTGCATTTTGGGTCTGAAGGCTCCCATTGATTTGAGGATCAAGCATTTGAATGTATTTGGGGATTCCGCTCTATTGATTAGCCAAGTAAAAGGAGATTGGGACACTAAACACCCTAATCTCATCCCTTACAAGGAACTTGTACTATCTCTGATTCTTTACTTCGAAGAGGTCACCTTTGAAAACTTCCCTAGGGAAGAAAATCAGTTAGCCGATGCTTTGGCCACCATGTCTTCTATGTTCAAGGTAAGATGGGACAACGAAGCTCCTATGATTACAATTGAGGGATTCGACGAACTTGCGCACTGCTGTGAGCTCAAAACTGATATAGAAAAGCCATGGTAACATTAGGTGAAGAGATACCTTGAAGCACAAGAGTATCCTGAAGGATCATCCATCAGTGATAGAAAGTTCTTACGAAGATTTTCAGCCAAATTCTTCCTAAGTAACATAATATTGTACAAGCGCAACCATGACTCTACTCTGATATGTGGACAAGAAGGAGGTAGAGGAAATTATGGAAGACATGCACGATGGTCTCTTTGGAATCACTCAAGGGGACATACTTTGGCCAAGAAGATCCTGAGGGCTGGTTACTATTGGTCAACAATGGAGACCGATTGCCATCAACATTCAAGAACTTGCCATAAATGCCAAATCTATACTGACAAGGTCCATGTGACTCCTATCCCTCTGAACGTCATGACCGCTCCGTGGCCATTTGCAATGTGGGGCATTGACATGATTGGAGAGATCAAGCTCACTACTTCCAATGGACATCACTTCATTCTGGTCGCTATTGATTATTTCATAAAATGGGTCGAAGCCGCTTCATTTGCCTCAGTCACAAGGAACCTTGTAGCCAAATTCATCAAACATAACCTCATTTTCCGCTATGGTATCCCCGAAAGGATTACCACCGACAATGGGACTAACCTCAATAATGCTATGATTACCGAACTTTGCACTCAGTTCAAAATCAAGCATCACAATTCTTCTCCTTATAAACCTAAAATGAATGGTGCAGTCGAAGCGACTAACAAAAACATTAAGAATATTATGCAGAAGATGGTAGTGACCTACAAGGATTGGCATGAAATGATACCGTTTGCTCTTCATGGCTATCGTGCTTCAGCTAGAACATCAACTGGGGTAACTCCCTTTTCTTTGGTCTATGGCATGGAAGCTATTTTACCAGTGGAAGTTCAGATTCCGTCACTAAGGATCATGAATGAAGCAAGCCTAGGAGAAGACGAGTGGGTTCAAGCAAGATTGGATCAGTTGAACTTGATCGATGATAAGCGACTGGCCGCTGTTTGTCACGGTCAGATGTACCAAAAACGCATGATTAAGGCTTTCAACAAAAAGATCAAGCCCCGAGTATATCAAGCTGGAGACTTGGTGATAAAGCGTATCATTCTGCCGCAAGGAGACCTCATAGGCAAATGGACTCCCACCTACGAAGGACCATTTGTTGTCAAGAGAGTGTTCTCTGGTGGTGCCATGATGCTGACTACCATGGACGGTGAAGACTTACCGCATCCTGTGAACGCGGACATAGTTAAAAAATATTATGCATAAGAGACCCGATAGGTTGACAAACCTAGGCAAAAATAAGAGCATCCCGGCAAACCAAAAGGTTTGGGCAAAAATTATGGATATATGAAAAAGATTATACACCCAGCAAGTTGAAAACCCGAAAGGGAGACTTGGGCAAAATGGGTATCCTGATGGGCTGAAAACCCGAAAGGTCGGCCCAAGCAAAAGTTAAGGATTAAAAGCGTATGACTATGTCTCGTAGAATCACCGCAGTCAACTTTATTACCAAGGTCCGAGTTTAAACGGTCCAAGATCAATCCAATCAACTTCTGTCAAAGACAAGGGGCATTCGAAGACATTAGGGAAATAGTAGAGTTGGAATGCAATGAGATCATTTCCACATGGCTATTTGTTTTTTCTTTCAATTTTTGTTTTCCTTTCGACGATTTCCTCTTACTAGGATTTTCGTCTCTTTGTACAAAAACTCCTATTTACAGGCGAAATATCAATACAAATATACTTTAAAGTGCAAACTTTCTGTTTTTGTTTTGAATGCAAAAATGTCCAATGACTAAAATTGAATGAATATATGCATATGAACATAATTAAAACTATTTGGCACATGTGTCCTGCTAAGCAGCAACAAGCATCTCTTTAATGTATATCGAATATCCCCAGAGTTATTTCGTTAGCATTATCCCCACAAAACCGGTTACAATAAACCAATCCTCAACAGAGTTACCCACAAAGTCTCTTTGCATAGGTTGAGACCCAACCATAGTCTCAATCCCTTGACATCTCTCTCCCCAGCTGTTGGTCCTAAAAGAAGAGGCCTTGTGGATCTCTTCCTAAAAGAACTCACCTCGTCAGCAGTTCATCAACAGGGTTTATTCCCCCAACATGCAACAATCAACGAACAACAAAATTCCCCCGACATAGTCTATCTTCCCCAACTGAGTCTGTCTTCCCCGACTGAGTCTATCCTCTCCAACTTGATTTTGCCTTTCAGACTATTACAAATCAGAGGGCCAAAACCCCTAATCCCCAGTAATGTCATCAACAAAACCTTTACTATCTCTAAAAGATACTATGAAGCCTCGACCCGACCAGATGATAATACTATTTTCAAGCTACTACGAAGCCTGGATCCGACCAGATAATAGTTAACTTATCAAGTCAATATAAATCTTGGACCCGACCAGATAATAGTGAAAAACTTTCAAATACTATAAAGCCTGGACCCGACCAGATGATAGTACAATTTTTCAGTTACTACGAAGCATGGACCCGACCAGATAATAGTCAACTTCTCAAGACGCTATGAAACCTGGACCCAACCAGATAATAGTTTAACTCCTCGAGATATAGAAGAACTTGGACTCAACCAGACCAGGGTTTAACTTCTTTTCCCCAATAGAGTTTGCCTCTACCCTAGCAAGTTACTGCGAAGCCTGGACCCGACCAGATATCATTTTTAAACTTCATCTTTTCAAGCAAGTTATTGTGAAGCCTAGATCCGACCAGATAATAATTCCCCTCAGAAGTTTGTTGTGAAACCTAGAATCCTACCAGATAACAACTAAGTTCCAAGAAAGTTACTGTAAAGCCTGGACCCGACCAGATATCAGTTAAACTCTATCTCTTCAGACAAGTTTATTGTGAAGCCTGGACCTGACCAGATGACAATTAACTTCATCCACCTCAAAAACTATGAACCCTGGATTCGACCAGATATCAGTTTTCAACTTCATCTTTTCAAGCAAGTTATTATGAAGCCTGGACCCGACCAGATAGTAACTAGTTACAATCCCCAACGAGACACTATGAAGCCCAGACCCGACCAGATAATAGTTTAACTTTTCAAAAAACTATGGGGCCTGGACCCGACCAGAAAGTAGTTACCACTTCAAGAAATCTGCGAAGCCTGGATCCGACCAGATAATAGTTCAATTTCAAGAAATTTTCTGCGAAGCCTGGAATCTGACCAGATAATAGATAATTTATTCTTCCCCGGTAAGTTATCGTGAAGCCTAGAATTCGACCAGATAGCAGTTGCTTTCCTCATCCTCAGCAAGTTGTGAAACCTGGATCCGACCATATAACAGTTAACATTCAAGAGATATTCCCTGGCGGAAGCATTCTTCCAACAAAGTTTGAAGATATGTATTTTCTTCATATCCGGGATTCAAAACTCCTCAGTAGTAGTCAGGGATTTATTTTCCCAGACAGATGTGCATCCCATATTCATACATCAAAGCATATACATACAAAATGCATTTAGCACAATCACATTCATTTTGTGAACATAACACATACATCTGCATTTAACTAACCCTTTTTCCCCACAGGTAAAACATTAAGTTTAGTATAAATCGACCAAAGGTTTGTGCTCATACTTCTTGCAGTGTTTACCATCATTCCTCCAAATGGCATCTATAAGCCCATTCCCAATACATCTTCGAGTGCAAATTTCTGGGCACTCTAGTGTTCATTCATCTTCCACCTTCAAGTCACGAATGGCGGATCCACAAATCTAACTCTTCAGGTTTAAGAAGATTGAACAGGGGCAGCTGTTGTACCCCAAAATTTTTCCTCTCATTTCTCAAGAAATCTCTCATAATATATCCTTGGGTTCAATACTGCACAAAGTTTGATCAGCTCAAGACACCTCTTCAAACACTGATGACTCAAATTAGGGTTTGAGTTTGCATAAGGACAATTGAACTTTAAAAGCCTCAAATGAATTTCATGGATCATTTTGGACCCTCAAGATTGCTCATGTCAAGTTTTAAGTCTTGGCTCACATTTTTGCTCAATCAATTGATCAGTTGACCTGAAATCAATTGTATTGGGGGAAAAAGTCAACTATGGTCAATTTACAGTCAAACTTCATAATTTTTGATCCATATCAATATTATGAACTCATATATGTCAATTGATCAAGTTTGGATCACAATTCCTTAATAAATTTGATCAGATCATCAAAAGGGCAAAATGGTCAAAATTAGGGTTTTGACTGAGAAGATGCAATTTTTAATTTTTGACCTAACAAATGACTTATTGGTTCAAGGAATGATCTCAAGGATTCAAATAATTCATTTTGACCTAATGACATGGCTCAAAATATTTCTCAAGATCAATTGATTGATAGTTGAATTTCAGTCAACTGATGAAAAGTCAATTGTACACTGAAAAGTCAAACTTTGACTTTTTGATCAAAATCAAGTTTCAAAGATTACAATTCATCAAGACATGTCAAAATATGAAACTTGTTCATCAATAAATCAAAAAGTCAAAATTCATTTTTGAAAAGCCAAAATTTCTAAAACTTAGAATTTTTTCTAAGTGTTGGAAAAGTTCACTTTTTCACAACTTTGTGCCAAATTTCCACCATGATGCAAGGTGATTCAAGAGAAACTTCCAACATGAAAGTTGTAGATCTCAATGAGATATAAAACATTGTAGGGCAGAACGTTTCCTAAAAATGCTTAGATTTCATGTTATGATTTTGTAAAGACATGTTCATGAAACTTCAAAGACTTAGTGAAATTTTGCCCTAGTTAGGCGGGATTTTGACCTAATTTCATGAAAAATTTTCACCTAGTTCCAAATTGAATTATCAAAAATGTCCAACATGAAGTTTGTATGGGATGTTACAAGATTTCCAAAATGTCAAAGAACTCATTGAGATCATACTTGAGCTAAGATAATCGAAGCCATGAAGTTAGGGTTTCATTCTTGAATTACAAGCCAATTCCTTGATGAACACATAATCTAATCTCAAAGTTATGCAGCATAATCTTGCTTTGCAGGCCTTTTAACTTGTGTATCTATCCATAATTAATGGATTACACAAACTTTTGAGCTATGACCCAAGTGGTTTAAGCATTGTCCAAGTCAATTTGCCATTTTAGGAAGAAAGTTAACATTGCCATTCTTGAAAAGAAAGCTTTATGCACAAAGTCAATTCTTGAGCTTCTCACTTGTTCCCTCTGATCATACTCCATCTACAAAGTCATAAGCAACTTTGTTTAAAGTGTAACCACTCTACAATAGCAAGGACAAAGGTATAGAAACTTGATTTATCAAGAAAATCACATGTTGAGCTTAAACATGTGAATTTGAATAATGATCAACTACAAGTCTCAAAACCATTTGCTTATAAATAAGGATACTATTTGCAAGCTAATGGATGAGCTCAAGCACCCTGAAACTCTCTCAAATACTTGCAAGCCAAAAATTTCCCAAAAACACCATTGATGCACAGTTTCTGACTTTGAACTTGTAACTCACATTTCCCTCATGCGTTTTCGTTCCTAATCAATCACAAAGCTTCTATACCTCAAATGTAGTCCATCCCTGTCCTTGTTCCAGAACTGTAACACCATTTTCATCAACCTCCATAACAAAAAAATAGAGTCTATAAGTTGACTTCTCCAAGTCATTTTAGCCATCCTCATTCCAAACTAATCATTGCATTAGCTTCTTGGAGGTTCACTAAAGCTAACCTGATCATCACAACTCCTTGAAAGTTGCTCAAACTCATTTCACGATTTCCAGTTTTTAGGTATCTTTTTTGAACTTCTATCTTTTCATTTAGGCATTGTTAAGCTTGCATTTGTGAAGATAAAATGTAGATATCATTTCCCTAAAACTGTACATGTCCATAGATTTTATTTATATTGATTAAGCTTAGAGAATTTTAGGTTTGAGCCTCTAAAAAAAGTTAGGTCAAAATTTGGTACTTTTAGAAATTCTCATTCATCTTTGATTTATAGCTTATGATATTTATATGGTTGGATTCGTATGGAAAAATGGAGTAACTTTCATGTTTACATCTTTCATTTTGGATAAGAAATGAGTAAGTTACAGGAACCATGGCTGGAGGTTGAAGAAGAAGTCATTTTCAGGACTGAATTTATGTTATGTATTTATTGTTTTGCTTATGTTAACAGATGTACAGCCACCCCAGTGGCAAAGGCAGCACGCGTGTATGGTAGAGGTCATGGGTTCAAGTCCCAGCGCTGCCTTTTGCTATAATTTCCAACATTTTCCTTCTTTTTTTTTGTTACAAACAACCAGCGCCTGGGCTTAGTCAATGGGCCTTCCATTTTTTGCTTCTCCTAACCCCCCTGCCTGCTTATCATACATAGGCCCACCCTTTTAGTTTAATTTTTTCTTTTGAATACAAAAAACTATTAATGGGCCAAACTCCAACAAAAATTGTTCTTTTCTAACAAACTCCCAAGTTTAATTTCACACCTCCCTGACTCTTTTTTTATATTTTTATTTTTTAGTTTATTATCTTTATTTTTATTATTATTATTATTATTATTATTATTATTATTATTATTATTATTATTATTATTATTATTATTATTATTATTATTATTATTATTATTATTATTATTATTATTATTATTATTATTATTATTATTATTTTTATTAATAAAAAATCCAAAAATATTTTTTATTTATTATTTACACACTTATATTTTCTTTTCTTTATAAACTAAAAAAAGACAAAAATATTTTCTTAAACAAACTTAATTCCTTTTTCTGAATAATAATTAGATTTAGGTTTAATTATTTTTCTTTTTATTTAAAATTAACTTAGAATTTATGTTTCTTTTAATTAATTAACTTTCATACTATTTTTATTAAACTTAAAACCTTTAAAAAAAAAACCCTAAAAATGCTTTCTAACTTAATTTCTTTTCTTAATTAGTTTAGGTTTAATTTTATTTATTTTTAATTAATCATTTTTCTTAATTAGGTAAAAACTAAACCCTTTCCTCAAAAACCAAATAAAAATCATTTCCTTTCCATTCATATCCTTGTATATTATATTTTCATTTCTTGTACATTGTTCATTATTCAATATGGTTGTAATAGATAATTAGGTTTATTTTCTTGCAATCCCCATTTGTAAATTTGTATACCACATCTCCCAAATGATGTAATAGCATAGTAATTTTACTTTCCACAATTTATCGCTTTCATATAAATGCTAGTAATTAGGGTTTGTATGGAAAAATAAAATCAACAAGTAGATGACCCTAATCAAAGATTAAATGCATGCAAATCAAACACACTATTCACACATGCACCCCTAAGATTAATTCCACTTGTTGCCTAAAAAATGGTCATGTTATGCATGTGGGATATCTTAGCAAAAACAATAAAAAATACAAGTTCATAGTCCCTCGATGATGCTACAAATGTTGTATTTCAAAATGATCTTAGTCCCTCAAAAAGAAATGCTAAGATATCTCACAACATTGCTATCATGACTATACGATGACCCATGCCCGTCCCTTTACATCCAAAGATAAGGCTTCTTACCAATCAATGGTTAGATAGCAATATCAAAGGAAAGGAAGAAATGAACAAAAGACTTTTGAGTAGGTAGATTGTTCCTAGTTGCTTGCTCGCTTTCAAAACGAACATCAATGCTTATTTTCAAAACAAACACCAAACACTTTCAAAAAACAAACTTTCCAAACATGAAATATTTTCAAAAATTCCAACACTTTGTATACGTTCTTATGAACAAGAACTATTACGAAGTTTTCCTAAATGAAGGCGCCTTTTTAAAATACTTTCAAAAACCACCACAAAGCATATTTTCAAACAAAAGCAAGTGATCTAGCAAGTAACTAAGAGCCCATAGATAACTATGGATGAAAAGGATGCTAAACCTTCCCTTTTCATAATCTACCCCCCCTCCCCGCCGAACTCAAGAAATAACCTCAAAGGTCTTTCCAGTTCTTTTCTACCTTTCCTTTTGGATAAAAGAAAAGCCGGTGGCGACTCTTGCTTACTGCAACAATTGCAATCAAACACAAAACATCCCAAGTCAGTTCTCCCACCGTATTATAAGATGCTAGCTCATTTTGAAATACCTTATGCTTTGTGTGTTTTTTTTAAAAGTATTTTGAAATTTCAATAATGAGGCAGTTTACTTTATGATAACTCTTGTATCAATCCTCAAGAGTGTTGATAAAGCATTTGAAAATGTTTTGAAAGAATTTTGTGTATGTATTAAATTTTGCTTTTGAGCATAGCATCTAGGAACTATCTACTTTACTTGAAATGATGTTTCTTTTCCTCCTTTCCTTTAGACAGTACCATCCTACTATTAATGAGTAGGTATCCCTAGTCGTTTGGATGTATGAGGGTAATTCGAAGGGACATTTATAGTCACGAAGGCAATTTGGAAAGAAATCTTAGTAACTACCCTAGGGTTTTAAGATCATTTTTACTGAGGCAACGTCGAGAGGGTCATCGAGGGACTTATGATGTTTTTAAACCGAATGGTAACCACTAAAATCTCTCACGTTTCGAGAGTTGTGATTATTTTTCCGAAGGCAACCAAAGTGGGAGTACCCTAGAGGTGCGCATGTGCGAGTGTGTTATGTTCAGATATTTTAGTCTTGTGTTAAGTTTGCTAGCGTTTTATTTTTAATTTCTTGTCATGCAATCCTATTAGACATACATCTAAACAGTTAATATATGTATAGGAAATAAAAATGCGAGAATTAAGTCCTACGGTATTACATCCTGTGGGCAGTTACATAATAGAAAAATACGGAAAAATAAACTAAACGATTACAAAATTTCCCATGCAACCTATACATTCTTTCTAGAATTTAAATGGAAAATAAATATTAAAATGATAAGAAAAAAATACAAAAAGTGTCTTGAAACCTTAAGCATTAAGAAAAAAAAAATGAGTTTTTGGTATTTTTTGAGAAATAGAACTAAAATTGATTAGAATCTTAAGTCTATTGATTTTAGTTAAACAAAATGTTAAGGTAATTAATTAAATTTATTTTTAAAATTAGCTTAATTAATAAAAATACTAACCTAATGTTTTTTTAATGTTATTTATTTATTAAAATAAGATTAAATCATGAAAGTAAAATATGAAACAAATAAACAAAACATACTAAAACAGTAGAAGAGGAAAACACAAATGGATCTGCCAAAAAATAATAAAGGGGGTGCAATGTTTGAAAATGGTTAGGCCCAAATAATTTGGCCCAAGGTGCATTAGGATCTGGTGAGAAGGCATCTGGAGAGTCCACGGTGGGGACTGTATCTGATGGTTATGATGGTAGAGTGCATAGTGCACATATTTGGACTTGAAGCGCCAGATCTGTCAATATAACATGAGAAAAAATAGAAAGACTGAAGCCTGGGATCGAACCCAGTCCTCTAGCCCATCGCGTTCTTCTTCACCACCCAACCATCTGCTTTAATTGTTAGTGCAAAAAAAATAGTAATATATTTGAAACTTAGTCAGAAACATGTTTGAATAAAACAATAATATGCCATGGCTGAATGGAACAGTTTCAAATGCCCAAACAAGTGGCGGATTTTTATCCTAATGTCAATATTCGTATGTGAGGACTGTAAAACACACAAACACGTTAGAACGATAAAAAGAAATGCTTGAATCAAGAGATTGAATTTCAAAATTTATAACTATGGAAGGTATACTTCGATCTGCAGTTTTGAGTATGGAACCACTTTGTTGAACTTTGGAGAAAAAAGTTGGTGTGGCTTTATGTGGGTAATGTTTTCATCTGGCTGGTGGTATGAGTGTCTGGAAAAAAAAATTTGTCTGGCAAAAGTGTTTTCGTCTTTTGCTGGCAACGTGTTTGTGTCTCTGCAAGAATGTTTCTATGGCAATGTTTTTTTAGTGTTTGTCCTTCTATTATGTATTTATAGGGGGTAGTGGTGAATGGAAATGACAAGAATTAGCCATTAATTAGGCTTTGAAGGCAGAATCAAAGGCCTTTAAAAAGTTTCCATTTTTGATGATTTCTTACCCTTTTGGGTTTTTAATGAACCTGGACAAGTTTCTCATCTTGACTCCTTCGAATGTCTTCAAGCCTTGTTCTTTGACTGGCTCTGGATTGCTCCTTTTGATTTGCTTTGGGCTCATTATTGTGGCTCCTTCGATTCTAAACCCCACCCTTGGCTTATGTCTTTGCTTTCCCGCAAGAAATAACTTTGTTGCATATTAGTCCACCTTCAATTGGTGAATACAGCTTGTATTACACCAATCAAAGGGTAACCTAAGAGCATCAGAACTTCTCTTCAAACATCCCACACCTGTTTAGGTGCACAGAAGAAGTTATAAGGTGGCTCGTACTTGGCTACTTCATCCGAAATTGTCCTTCGATCATGCCACACTTAAAGATGGCATGTCCTTCAAATCCACCAAATTCATGTTCTTTGAATAGACTATATGCACCACTTGGGTGTTCTTCGAATGGACCACATGCACCACTTGTGCGTTCTTCAAATGGGCCACTAATGTATGTTCATAATGTAGAAATTATGTGTTGAAGGATTCAGAGGTGGAATCGAAGCAAGCCGTTTCAAAGGGAACCATTGCCCAGTATAAGCTAGCACAAAGGAAGTCAATGCCTTATGGATGCTAGCATGAGGGAAGCAATTGCTTTATGAATCGAAGCACGCATGAAAGGAGTTCTTACATTGTGAGTCGAAGGCATGCCTGAAGGTTTTACTTTCCTTGTGAATGGAAAGCAAGCATGAAGGAAGTATTTTCCTAGTGAATCAAAGGCAGGCATAAAGGAAGTATTTTCCTAGTGAATGGAAAGTAAGCCTGAAGGATATAATTGCCTTGTGAATGGAAATCAAGCCTGAAGGATGTACTGGCCTTGTGAATTAAAAGCAGGCATGAAGGAAGTATTTGCCTAGTGAATGGAAAGAAATCCTGAAGGATGTATTTGCATTATGAATGGAAAGCAAGCCTGAAGGATGTACTTGCCTTATGAATCAAAAGTAGGCATGAAGGAAGTATTTGCCTAGTGAATCGAATTCAAGTTGCTTAGAAGGAATCCTTTTCCTTGTGATTCAAAAGCAAGTTGCTTCGAAGGAATATTTTTCCTTGTGGATCAAAGGCAAGCCTGAAGGATGTACTTGCCTTGTGAATCGTAAGTAAGTTGCTTCGAAGGAATCCTTTTCCTTGTGAATCAAAAGCAAGTTGCTTTGAAGGAACCCTTTTCCTTGTGGAAGCTTGGGAATCAAAGCAAACTTTCTCTTTCTTCGATTTGATGCTTGAGAGCCAAATATGACTATATGGAAACTATATGGGGAATCAAAAATCCAATTGTACTTGTGAAAACTTGGACTTTTGAAAATCCTTGTGAGAAAATGTCTAGATAAAAGTGAGGGAAAATTTTGGGGTACAACACATATACTATGTATGAATGCAACAAATGAACTGATCAGTTATTCTTTGTAGCACCGTTGAATTGAGGGAAAATAAATCCCTGACTGCTGTTGGGGATGCAGAATGTGATTCTTCATTATTTGTTGAAGTTAAATTGCTGGGAGATGGATTTTCGTGGCTAGAAAAATAAACTCTACTAGGGAAATAAAACTTCGTAAACTGCTTGGGGATTTTTATGAAGCCTTGTTGGGGAACCCAAGAAGTTAATGAACCTTGCTGAGGAATTCTTCAAGATGATGGGGAGATGATTGAAGACTCTTGCTCTGTAGGGGATATCAGAACCTCTGACATCATTAGGCTGTATGCTTAGGATATGGCAGTGACTTTGCAGGAGTACGTCTCTGTCTCTGTATCTATTGTGGGATGCACCTGTGGGGATTTGCAGATGACTTTTTAGACATTGTCCCGTTTCTTAAAGCCACTAGTAACTGTCTTTTTGTTTTTTATGCGTGTATTTCTAAACGGTGATCTTATTCAAATGCATATGTTAAAAATAATCATTGGACGTTTTTTTCAAAACAAAATAGAAAAATAAAAAACAAATAGTTTTGTGCTTTCAAAGAGATAGCTTTTGTATTAATCTGAAGAAGTCTTCCTATAACATGCGTTTTTGTACAAGGAGACAAACATCCTAATAAGAGAATTCCGTCGTAAGAATAAAAACTATATAAAGTAGTATATAAAGAAAAAACAGCTATGTGAAATGATCCTATTGGGTTCCCATTCTGCTATTGCCTTTATTTATTTGAGTGTCTCATCACTTTGCTGTTTGGCCGAAGTTGACTGGATTGATTAGTACCATTTGAACTTGACACTTGTTATCGAAGTCTGTCTGCGAGGTGATCCAACGGGACATAGTTGTACGCTTTTAATCCCTAATTTTTGCCTGGACCTCCCTTTTGGGTTTTCAGTCCACCGGGATACACTTTTTTTACCCAAGCTGCCTTTTTAGGTTTTCAACTTGTCGGGTGTACAAATTTTTTCATGTATATCCCTGATTTTGCCCGAACCCTTTTGGTTCGCCAGGATGCCCTTATTTTTTCCTAGGCCAGTCAACCTAGAGGGTCTCTGTTCATGCGTAGTATCTTTTAACTATGTCTGCGTTTACAGGGTGCGGAAGGTCGTCACCATCCATAGTGGTTAATATCATGGATCCACCAAAAAATATGTTCTTGATTACAAATGGTCCTTCGTATGTAGGAGTCCATTTTCCCATAGGATCCCCTTGCGGCAGGATGATGCGCTTGATTACTAGGTCACCCACTTGATATACCTGACGTCTGACCTTCTTGTTAAAAGCTTTGATCATACATTTTTGGTATATCTGACCATGACAAACATCCGCAAGCCTCTTCTTGTCAATCAAGTTCAATTGTTCAAGTCGAGTCTGAATCCATTCTTCTTTGTTTAAACCTGCATTCTTCATGATCCTCAAAGAAGGGATCTGGACTTCAACGGGTAAGACAACTTCCATACCATATCGAGAGAAAAAGGGGTTTCCCCTATTGATGTGCACACTGAAGTGCGATAGCCATGAAGAGAAAAGGGAAAGATATCGTGCTAGTCTTTATATGTCACTGTCATCTTCTGTATGATCTTTTAAATATTCTTATTGGCAGCCTCCACAACGCCATTCATCTTCGCCCGGTAAGGAGAAGAGTTATGATGCTGGATCTTAAATTGCATACAGAGCTCGGTGATCATAGTATTATTGAGGTTGGTACCATTATCTATTATAATCCTTTTTGGGATACCATACCGACAGATAAGATTGTACCGTTATTGACCCACTTTGTGAAGTAATCAATGGAAACGAGGATGAAGCGGTGGCCATTAGAAGTGGTGGGTCTAATCTCTCCAATCATATCAATGCCCCACATTGCGAACAACCAAGGAGCAGTCAAAATGTTCAAGGGGACCAGAGGTACATGTACTTTATCAACATAGATCTGGCACTTGTGACAAGTTCGGGAATGTTGATAACAGTCTGCTTCCATAGTGGACCAGTAGTATCCTGCGTGCAGGATATTTTTAGCCATCGTGTGCCCACTAGAATGGGTTCCAAAGGTACCTTCGTACATATCCTCAATAATTATTTATGCTCCTCTCTTATCCATACACCTCAGTAAGGTAGAATCATGGTTGCGCTTGTAGAGAATTTTGTTACTCAGGAAGAACTTTGCGAGAACCTTCTTAAGAACTTTTTGTCATTTATGGATGCTCCCTCGGGGTATTCTTGAGCTTCGAGATACCTTTTCACTTCGTGGAACCAAGGCTTTTCTTCTACTCCATCAGTATCAATCTCATAACAGTGGGCCGGTTCGTCTAACCTTTCAATAGTGATCTGAGGGGCTTCATTATCCCATTTGACCTTAAACATGGATGACATGGTGGCTAGCGCGTCTGTTAACTGATTTTCTTCTCGTGGAATATGTTCAAAGGTAACTTCTTCAAAATACGGAATCAATGTCAACACATGATCTCGGTAAGGGATGAGATTAGGATGCTTCGTGTCCCATTCTCCCTTAATCTGACTGATTACCAAGGTCGAGTCTCTATACACGTTCAAGAATTTAATTCTCAATTCAATAGCAGCTTTAAGACCCATGATGCACGCTTCATATTCTGCCATATTATTGGTACAATTAAAGCATAGTCTGGCGGTGAAGGGTATATGGCAGCCTTCTGGGGAGATAATCACAACACCAATGCCATTTCCGAGTGCGTTGGAAGCTCCATCAAAGACCATAGTTCATCGGGATCCCTTTTCAGGTCCTTCATTCGGTCCAGGTTCTTCATAATCAGTTACGAGCATAATATTCTCGTCCAGGAATTCAAAATTCATTAACTAGTAGTAGTCTACATCCTGATGAGCCAAATGATCAGCTAACACACTTCCTTGGATTGCTTTTTTGGTAGTGTATTGAATGTCGTATTCGGTCAGGACCATTTGCCATCTTACTATTCTTCCGGATAAAGCGAGTTTCTCAAATATGTATTTGATAGGATCTATTTTAGATATCAATAAGGTAGTGTGAGTCAACATATATTGTCTTAGTCGGAGAGCAACCAATGCCAAAGTGCAGCAAGTTTTCTCGAGTAATGATTATCTTGTTTCACAGTCGGCAAACTTTTTTCAAAGGTAGTATATTGCATGCTATTTTCTACCAGACTCGTCATGCTGCCCCAGCACACACCCCATTGAATTTTCTAATACTGTTAAGTACATGATCAGAGGTCTTCCTTCAACCGGCGACATCAAAATTAGAGGTTCTTGAAGATATTCTTTGGCTCTGTCAAAGGCAGTCTGGCAGTCATCATTCCACTTCACTACTTGATCTTTATTCAGTAATTTGAAGATTGGTTCACAAGTAGCGGTTAGGTGGGAAATGAATCTGGAAATGTAGTTTAGACGTCCTAAGAATCCCCTAACCTCCTTCTTAGTGAGGGGAGTTGGCATTTCTTGTATAGTTTTAACCATTGCAGGGTCTACTTCAATACCTTTGCCACGGACAATGAAACCTAAGAACTTACTAGATCTTACCCCAAAGGTGCATTTGTTTGGGTTCAGTCTTAACTTGTACTTCTTCAGTCTTTGAAATAGCTTTTGCAGATGATCAAGGTGCTCTTATTCAGTCTGAGACCTGACTATCATATCATCGACGTAGACCTCTATCTCGTGATGGATCATATCATGGAATAAAGCTACCATTGCATGCTGATAGGTTGCCCCGACATTCTTCAACCCAAATGGCATAACCTTGTAGCAGAAAGTGCCCCACTGTGGGATGAAAGTTGTTCTCTCCATATCTTCAGGTACCATTTTGATCTGATTATAACCAGAGAAACCGTCCATGAAGGATAATATCTTATGCTGTGCGGTGTTGTCAACCAGAACATCAATTTGGGGAAGCGGGAAGTCATCCTTGGGGCTTTCCGTATTCAAATCTCAGTAATCCACACACATACACACCTTAATGTCCTTTTTAGGTACTGGTACCACGTTTGCAACCCATTATAGATAAGAAGTAACAGCTAAGAATCCGACATTAAATTGTTTCATGACTTCTGCCTTGATCTTTTCCAACATCTCAGGACGCATACGACGAACCTTTTGCTTCACTGGAGGGTGTTCTTCTTTTGTTGGCAGACGATGAACCATAACATCAGTGTCCAGCCCCGACATGTCTTCGTATGACCAGGAAAAGATCTCAACATAGTCATGCAACATCTGAATTAACCGTTATTTAATACTATTTTCCAAGTTAGCACCTATCTTGAATTCCTTTTTATTCTCTCCAGTACCCAAGTTTACTGTCTCGACTAGCTCCTCATGAGGTTGTATTGCTCTTTCCTCTTGATGTAATAGTCTAGCATGTTCTCTTGGTACTTCACAATCTTCTTCACCTTCGTCCTTGACTTGGTAGATCAGATTTTCAAAGTCATAACTGGCAATAGCAGAACCGTTTTCAATGAGATCCAGGGCAGATATGGATCTGCAATTTGATACGTGGGTGTGTGTAAGAGAGCATAGCTATTTTTACAATGTAGAGTAAAAATAAAAACAGAGAGCATAAAATTTGTATGCAAAACATCCAATGATTTATCAATGACATATGAATATGAAGTGATAACCCTCAGAAATAGACCGTTGTGCCTCGGGTAATACATACGGTTTAGAGTTTAATTTGTTCAAAAATTACATATCCTTAAAAAACAGAAAAATAATTACTCCTGGATAAAAGAAATAGGCACAAAGTCTCTAGCCGTCCAATTATTGAGTCCTCCGTTGATAGTAGGGAAGATCCAATTGTCCAGGTCACAATCACTGTCAGCGTCTTTTACAATGTTGACTCCATGGTTGCTGATGTGTAGTGGTGGTCCTCCAGCGCAAGCATGATGAACATCTTTTTGAGCTCCTGAAGTAAAACCCAAACCAAATTTGTCATACTTATAGGGGATATCGGGGAGTTGGCCCCAAATAGTACACCCACCTTCTTCAACTACAACCCCATCATCTATTAGAGAAGGCATCTTCAGTGGAGGTCTCGTAATTTTTGGAACAGCGGCAACAACTTTATGTTGTACCCCAATTTTTTCCCTTAAGATCCCTTCATCATTCCATATTGATTCAATCACAACAAGATCACATTAGGGCTTTTGGCTCTCTTCCCTATCTTTAGTTTTTCTCTTTGAGGAATCACCAAGCACCTTGACTTGTTTTTTCTTTTGTGATTATGCATGTTTTGCTTTGAATTTCCTTTTAATTAATAAAATGCAATGTTGGTTTGTCTTACTTGTTAATAATGTAGGTAAAGGCAATGTGGCTTAGCAAGTTGATCCATGGGTTCATGAGTTTATTTCCATGCCCTAGTCAATAAAGCTTGAAAAATTAAAACCTCACCATTGAAGTTGATTTGGAAGAAATGGAATGAAAAGGTTATTTTGGTTTACCACATTTCAAAGTTACAAAAATTGATTCAAAAGTATAAGGGGTTGATTGAAGAAGTTGTCATGGTTGGACTAGGCCTTGCTCCTATTGGTTACAAGTGCATATTTCTCTCAATTCTCAAGATATGAAATTGGTTTTGGTTTTTATGAGTTCTCATTATCATCCTCAACAACTTCTATCTACAAAGCAAAAGTGTTGGTACAAGAAGGTTGTTCAAAATTGTCAAAGTTCCTCAAAGCATTTTCTTGATCTAGGAGATAGGGTTTTGAACTTCAAAGAAGTATATCTTGCTCATCTTTTGGTATTTTTGAGTGATTCCAAAAACATCCTTCTCTTCAAATGGTTATTAACAAATCACTTAAAAAGTTTCAAGGAGTTTTCACGTGGAAGAAGCTTGATAATGAAGATAGATTACAAGTCCTCTAGATGAACCCCCAATTTCTCATATGTGACTTCAAATGATCATAACTTGGTCAATTTTTATCACCTTGAACCCACTCTTTTTCCATAATGATCTCTAAGATGTTAACTTTATACCTTCGTTTATGTGCGAAGTGAGAAAATTGATGGAAGATGCCCTAAGCATACAAAAGATTATAGGTCATTTCATGATTTTTTGCCAACTTTAACAATTCATAACTCTCTTGGTTTTTGGATATTTTGAATGGTTCAGGTCTCAAAATGTCATTCAAGAGATCTATTTCATGCTATCTTTTTTGGTCAAGAGCAAATTCCAAGTGGAAGGCCATGTTTGGATGCAAAACATTATAGGTCACTTTTGAAGAAAAATTTGAAATATTTCTAAGTATGGAAAGTCAACCTTTCCCCCCAACTTTGACTGATTGAAACTTTCAGCTCAAACATCCATTTGATTCCATTCTTTTCCCATTGTAAAGCTTGTAATCTCATCTATCTAAAGCATCAAGAATCATTCCCTAAGACCCCTTGAGCTGAGAATGCCATTGATTTGAACTTGGTAACTTGAAACTGAAGTTTCTTTAAAAGTCAGGATTTGAAATCCTTGATTTAGATTCTAAACACAATGTTCCTGCATGTTTTTGATTCTAAACATGTTTAGTGAACTTCCAGAAGTGATTAGCATAGCAAAACGCGCGTTTTGGATGAGTTTTGATCAATATAGAAGTCACACTTTTCTTGTTTGCAACTTCACACGACTTCCCTCCAAACATCATCTTTTCACGCGCTTGAACATTCCATTTGATTCCCTATAAATAGAGGGTCATCCCTCATTCATTTCCTCATGCTTAAACAACCAGAATCACCCTGCCAAACTTACTCCATAACTCATATTTTTCTGTAACTTCGAAATCAATGTTCAAGCTTTTTTCAATCCGATTTTTCTCTCAATTCACCTTCCTCGATCTTCCCAGAAGCTAACCATACAATTACCTTCAAGAATCGTGACCTATATTGATCCATAGAAGTCCAGTTTCAGAGCTCTGTAACTCAACTTCAATAGGTGGATTTCTCCATCAATTCTTCAAAACTTTGATATCATTGTGAAGCTCTCATTGCCCTGGTTCTAGTTGCAACACTTGCTTTTATCTGGAAACATATTTTGACCATAAAATTTCAAATCCCTTTTCAAAACTTCTCTTCCAAATTGCTTGAGCTACAATTTATATAAATTTGTCGCGAAGGTGTAGTTGTCTTCGTCTTGAAGACACGAAGCGAATGGCATAGGTCTCGTACTCTAATTTTACAGTTTGAATGACCTGGTTTTAGGACTGGCTGGAGGTTGAAGATGACCAACGTGTCATCTTCCAACCAGTGATGGCGTGCCATTTGTATTTTTTGAATTTCTAATTTTACATTAGATACAGTGCTTCATTCATTAATGACCATGATATGCACAGCGTGTCAGATCCCTTGGATTTGATTACTAACGCGTTTTGACTTTCATCCAACGGTCCACATATTTTTGAATTTATTTTTATTTATTATTGTTATATTTAATTGCTTTAAACTTCAAAAAATCATAGAAAATTCATTTTTAGTCCAAAAAATCTAAAAAAATAATGAAAAATATTTTTGATTTTTCTCTTTCTGACTTTTACCTTTTCACAATTTTATTTTGTGTTTTGATATTTTTTTTTAAATAAATTTTCACTTTATTTAATTCTTTTAAATGTTTAAAAATACTTTTATGCATTTTTAAATTCTGAAAAAATTATGGAATGATCCAATGATATTGTGACAAATATTAGTGACCTCACTTATTTTTTATTTCTGACTTTTTTATTTTTTATCATTTTTGGTTTATTTTACTCATTTCTTTAAATTTTAAAAATAGTTTATGACTTTAAAAAATTACCAAATTTTTTATAAAAATGTTTGAGTTCATTTATGATTTTTCTATGGTCTTACTTAATATTTCTTGATTAATTTGAACATAGTTGATATTTTTATCCCTTATTTCTATTTTAAAACATTTTTAAACCCTTTTTAATATATATATATATATATATATATATATATATATATATATATATATATATATATATATATATATATATATATATATATATATATATATATATATATATATATATATATATATATATATATATATATATATATATATATATATATATATATATATATATATATATATATATATATATATATATATATATATATATATATATATATATATATATATATATATATATATATATATATATATATTAAATGCAATATTATTTTGTGATTATCTTCTGCCTGATCTTGGGTTGAATTTTTGATCATGAACATTATTAACATCATTCGATCCATGGTGTTGAGTCAACCTCCACAAAAATGGATGAGTGATTTTAATAAGAGTTTGATTAAATTTTAATCCAAATGTGGTTTGTATATTCTTTGCCACCCCTCTTCATCTTATCCCTTTCTTATTGCACTAAGTGTTATTGGAGCATGATCTCTATATCATGCCTCAAAATAAATGGTGGATATATTGCTATTGACCGGCCTCAAAATAGGTGTGAATTCTATATAAGTCCACTTACGATTGCTTAACATAGCGCTAAATTTTGTCCCGATTCGAATAAATGATCCTTCGTGGCCCAAACCTATGTTTGCAAGCCCAAGTATGTTAATTTGATCTCTTTGATCCAATAACCTTGAGATTCATTGTGTGGAGGCTTTGGTTCTACCAATCCTCTAATGGATCTACAACACTTTTGGATAATGCGGATCACTTAAACATGGTTGATCATTAAATAATACCATTGAGGATTCCAAATGGATGATATACTTGACAAAAAGAAAATGCAACTTGCTGTGTGGAGGCTTTGGTTCTATCAATCCTCTTATGAGTTCCAAATGCAAGTTTCAAGATGGTCATCCAACTAACCACTAATTATTAAAATGTTTTTACGTTATGCTTTTATTTTTATGCTTTATGTACTATTTACTTTAAGCATTACATTTCATGCCATTTTTATTTTGCTCACTTGAGCATTTATATTCTTGTTATTTTTGTTTTGCTCACTTGAGCTTTTATTTTCTTTTTTTAAGAAACCTAATAATCAACATGAACCATAAAAAACTTTAATGATATTTGGATTATTTGGTTACTAACCTTGTCATTATGGAGTATTGGACTTCTTGGACTTAAGATTAGAAATGTTGGCCTATGTTGGAGACCTTGTGACCTTAATTGATATTTTTTCTAGAGTTCTTGAGGTTTACCTCAAGACATTGGGTTGTTTAATTGTTTGTTGTGCAGGTTATTGTGATTACATTCTTCGTTTGTAATATTGAATTCACCTGTATACAGCCGTTACTCAACCCAATTTTTGTGAAGACTTAATACATTTGAAGTTTAGTTCTCTCAAGAGGTCTAGTATCTTTGCTTGCTTGGTTTCAATCCAAAGAATGAGAATTCTATCTTGACTCATAATGTCAAGTATTGGCTTCTTGTTAGTTAGATGGTTCTTATCCCTAGCTTTTACCTTATGCTTTAGGATAGTCTCTTCATCTCCTCCCATCTTCTTTAATTTCAAAAATCTTCTTCCTCCTTTTGAAAACTCTTATTGTTTTGAAACTTGAACCATTTTCATAATAAACTTGGACTTATGTCCATGAATTTTCAAAACATTTTCATAAATAAACTTCAATCAATTTAATAATACCTTGACATTTTTTTGTGAGAAGACTAAAAGTTAATCAATCTTATTTCAAACTATTTTGCCACTTTGGCTTCTACTTTAAAACTTTTTCTCAAAAGATTGGACTCTTGTCAATCCTTGTAGTGATGCAAACAACTATACTTCTACAATATATAGTGAAGTGAGATATTTTCCACATGGGTGTTGAGTGAGGCAGTGTTGATTTTAAAATCCAAGCTATATCCTCCACTTTGAGATGACGCAAATTCTCCTTTCTCATGATTGTGGGTAGTATGTATGTTTTCCACACAGACAATGACGATGATGTCTTATCTCATAAAATTAACCAACACACTTGTGTTTTAAAATTTTTAAAAAGGTGAACTACGTGTACCCTGATCCCCTGTTTCATGAAAGGTGGTATGTAGGCACTAAAGGTTCGCAACCACGGCGGGTGAAAAAATCATAAAAAATATATTTCTTTTCTCACCTCCACCATCTATTTTACATACAACATTTTATAGATAAAATATAAAGATTTTACAAAAAGGTTCCTGCGGAGTACCTTAGATGTTTAGGGTGCTAATACCTTCCCTTTGCATAAACAACCCCCTTTCCTTGAATCTCTCCCCCTCTTCTTGGGTTATTCGCTTTTTTCCCATTCCTTTGGAAATAATAAATCACGGTGGCAACTTTTATTTTGATCTGTATGAGTCTAGTCAATCCAATGGCTTAGTGTTAAACGTTTCTACCGCTACAGAAAAAATGGCGAATTCACTGGGGAAAACTTTTTGATAGGAAGGGATATATTGTCATGTTAACTTTGAGGGAGTAATCCCAAAAAAGGAGGAATGAGATCCCCCACTCAATGGAGGGCCCTTTGACTGTAGTGTCATTTACCGAGTAATCAGGAAGACGTACTGCTTTCGACCTGGGAGCCTTCTGAAGCTGAGGATCGTAGAATACCTAACCCATCTTGGCCTTTTAGGTGTAGTGCAAAATCTATGACGGATTAATCCATAAATAGTTGTCACGCGACTACGCTCGGACGAGTTTTTCTTGAGAATATTACTAATTACCAAGTTAATCAGGAAGTTGGTAATATCCGAAGGAAGGATGTAGACCATGGGAACCTCTAGAACCTTGTTCGGCAGGTGATAACTTTTAGAACATACCTTATGGGTAGTACCTTTGACCTCATTCTCGTGACGTTGAACCTATGAACCCTATGTTTGTGATCTTGTGTGTGATTATTGCATCATGCATTCATGCACTCATAAGCATCTTTTGAAGAAATTTTATTTCAAGGGACTTAAAGTTGCCAATTTGCGAAAGCTTGTTACTTTTCCAGGATGAAGAGTATAGTCGCTTTTGAGGCCGTCTTTGCTCTACTTGCTTACGTGTTGTTTTTATTTCCTAATATGGACAAGTTTCTTGACATTAATGCTATCAGGATCTTCATGATTGGAAACACAGTTCCCACATTGTTGGGTGCTTCTTATTACTCTATTCATCTTTCGAATTCTTATCATGAGGGGATGATCATTTGTTGCACGTCTCTGTTGTACCGGTGGTTTATTTCTCATATGCCCAAGTCTGATGCTTTATGGGATGTCAGGAAGGAACCCCGTTGGGCTTCTAAGATCATGGCACTTACTCACTCGAATATTGATTGGTATCATCAGGCTTACCATGATATAGAGATTACCGATAGTTGTGGTAGTTTCCCCAATGTACCTCTTCTTGGTACAAAGGGAGGAATTAACTACAACCCTGTTCTTGCACGACGACAGCTTGGTTATCCGATGAGGGATAAGCCAAACAATATTCATTTGAGTAGTTTCTTTCTGAAGGAGGGAGAAGACCATAAGGAAGCTAGGGGAGCAGATTGTGAAGGCCTGATGTCACATTCATAGGAAGAGTAGGAAAGACTTGGGACCTAGGGGGGATGTTTCTTTGGAGCCTTATCTACAGTGGGTCCAAATGAGAGCTATTCAGTTGAAGATGCCGTATTCCTGGGAAGCACCTATGCCTGATTTGTTTGTGAATACTACTCCTCCATTATTGGATCATATAGAAGAGCTACAACTTGCTTTGGTCAGGATGCAGCAGGAAAAGGATGCTTGGAAGAATAAGTGCCTAACTTTAGAGATTTCCTATAGAGCATACTTGAAGGAGAAAGACGACTTGAATGAGATTCTTGAGAGTCGGGCGGTACAGACCATGGAGAGGCAAGGAGATTTATTTTGTCCTAAGCCTCAGTCAGATGTTAGTTGCTCACTTCATGATTCAAGTGATTGGAAGGAGGTTTCCACCAGATATGCGGAAGAAAACCAGAGGTTGAAGGCTCAGATTGTCAGGCTTACAGGGAAGTGCCAGCGTATAGAGTGATCTATGTCAGCTTTACTTTTTAGCATTTTAGACTTTATTTTTCATCTTGTACTTGGGATTATTGAAACTTGTAATCCATTTTGAAGTTATTATAATAAATTTTTTCAGTATTTCAAACGTGTTATTACTTTGATATTTGCAATATGTCTATAAATCTTTAAGTCCCTTGAATTATTAATAAAATAAATCATGTGCACTGCATATCATGAATCATATTGCACACGTTTCTTGCATTTATTATGCATATCCAGGTGTCTTACCAAGATTCTTTACTTCAATAGCAAGTTATCTACCACTACAACACTCGAGCTAATTTCAGAAGGAAGATGGATAAATTAGAACAAGAGAATCGCGAGCTGCGCAAGGAAGTTTCTGCTCTAAAGGCCGGCATGACCAATCTCACTACTCTGATGAAATATCTGGTGGCTGCTCAGAATAAGCCACTGAGTGTTCAACCTCAACGTACAAGGGTTACTACTGAAGCTCCGACTGTTCCTGTGTATGATACTTCAACTGTTGTTCATAATCGCATGCCTCAAGGTTGTCCATGGGGAATGCCAGAGAACTTTGTGCATGAAGTTTTTAATCTTGGTCCTCAAGATACTCCAGTTGTTCAGACTACTGTTACTCCTGCACCTCTTGTGGTGCATGTTGCTCCTGCTGCACCTCCTTTGGTGAATATGGTTCCATTTGCTAATGATGACATGTGTCGTCCTTTTCCTCCACCAAGTGAAGACTTGGGTCTGTATGATAGAATGGATGATTTTCAAGAGAAGTTTGACAAGATGCAGAGGGAGATGAAGGCCCTCAGTGGAAAGGAATTGTTCGGGCAAAATATGAATGATTTATGCTTGGTCCCAAATGTCAAGATACCTGCGAAGTTTAAAGTCCCATAATTCAAGAAGTACAAGGGAAACACTTATCCTCGTGCTCATCTTGTGATGTATGTAAGAAGAATGTATACCCATACTGATGATCAGCGTCTGCTGATTCACTTTTTTCAGGATAGTTTGACTGGTGTTGCACTGAAGTGGTATATGAGTTTGGACAACTTTAATATCCATACTTTCAATGACTTGGGATAAGCATTTATCCGAAAATAAAAATACAACGTGGACATGGCGCCTGACCGTGATCAACTCAGAGCCATGGTCCAGAAAGACAAGGAATTATTCAAAGAATATGCACAGAGATGGCGTGAGGTAGCTGCCCTAGTGATTCCTCCCATGGAAGAGAAGGAGATGACTAAGATTTTGTTGAATACTCTGGGTGCTTTCTACTATGAACGGATGGTAGCGAGTGCACCAAGTGACTTTACTGAAATAGTAGGCATGGGTATACTCTTAGAAGAGGCTGTAAGAGAGGGCCGTTTAATAAAAAGTGAAAGTTCTGGAAGTACGAAGAAGCCATCTTATGGGTTTTCCAAGAAGAAGGAATGATATACAGACACTGTCATGCAAGAAAGGAGGGTTAATCCTCTTAGAAGAAATTATCAGCGTCATCAACAAGTCGCCTCAGTTACTCCAGTTGTTGGTGTAGCTCTAACCACCGTTGCTTATCAGAGACCATCCCATCAGGGGAATCAAGGGTATAATCAGAGAAGGGAGAGTTATGATCCTATTCCTATGAGCTATACATAATTACTCCTGACATAAATTCATAATAAGTTGGTTCAGACTCGACCACCTCCTGTTGTACCATCACCATTTCCTTGGTATTACAAGGCAGACCAAACATGTGCTTTTCATCAGGGAGCACCAGGGAACAATGTTGAGAACTGATATCCTTTGAAAACTGAAGTATAGAAATTGGTGAAGTTTGGTATCTTGTCTTTCAAGGATGTTGGCCCTAATGTGAAAGATAATCTTCTGCCAAAGCACGTAGGAGAAAATGCTGTGAACATGGTGGCCGGTTGTCCAGGTGACTTCCGAATTTTTGATATTAATTTGGTTAGAGGAGATTTGGTTAAAATGCATGCAGTCCTCTGTGAATTTAGCTATTATACGCATAACCATTCCGGTTGTGCTATTTGTAGTACATATATACAAGGTTGCGACAAGATAAAGGCTTATTTGCAGAAGATGATGGATGAGGGCCTCATCCACATAATCAGGCCTATGGAAGAGTATGAAGAGGAAGTAAATATGGTTTATGGATGTCCTGCAGAGTTCAGAATCTTTGATGTGGAACATATGAATGAGGATCTTGTACAATTGCATGCTACTTTCTACCACATGGCTGGTCAGGTAGAACATTAGTATGGATCTTTCAGAATTTGCTGTCGGGACTCCCGAGGATGTTCAACTGTTAGGAAAGGTGTTCAGTTATTGTTGGATAATGGAATTATCAAGGTTACAGGTCAAATGGATGATTACCATGAAGTTGATGTGATTGAGGTTTGTTTGGCTGAAGAAGAGTCAGATGATGAGTATGCCTCTGTAGATGAGTACTTCTCCTCAGATGAAGATTTGTTTTCCAGAGATGACTCTGTAATGACTGATTATGTTGAAGAGGGAGTAAATGTTATTGTGCCTTGTTTCGGTGCATCCGCCCATTTTGAAGTTGAATATCACAGCAAGCCAACTATTACTCCATTGGTGATTAGTTTGTCGGGTCCTGTCCCCTATAAGTCAGATAAGGCTGCACCCTACAAATATAATGCTACAATCTTAGAGGATGGTGAGGAAGTTCCCATCCAGCCAATGCCTAATGTTGGAAATATTGTTGAGACTAGCAGAGTGACCCGCAGAGGTCGTGTATTTGCACCAGTTATTCGTGGAGATGTTAGTACTGGAAAGAAAATTGTTAAAGATGTTAAACCCAAGAAGGCTATGGGTGAATCTAGTGGAACTACGCTAGAAAAAGAGGTGGATGATATTTTGAAGACAATCAAGATGAGCGACTACAGAATTTTAGATCAGCTACTGCAGACTCCTTCAAAAATATCTATATTGGCTTTATTGATGAACTCCTCTGCTCACAGAGAATTTGTGATGAGGGTATTGGACCAAGCTTTCGTGGAGAGTGACATGCCTGCAGACTAATTCAACAGTGTAATAGGGAACATTACATCATGTAATAACCTGAGTTTATGCGACGGTAAATTGCCCGATGAAGGAAGGAATCACAACATGGCCCTCCACATCTCTATGAACTGCAAGAATGATTCACTATCCAATATGCTGATTGATAATGGATCCGCATTGAACATTATACCAAGGAGCACACTTATGAAGTTGAAATATTAAGGAACGCCCATGCGCCCAAGTGGCATTATTTTGAAAGCGTTTGATGGATCAAGGAAATCTGTCATTGGTGAAGTGGACTTGCCTATTCATATAGGCCCACATTTGTTTCAGATTACTTTCCAGGTCATGGATATTGTACCCGCTTATAGCTGATTGCTGGGACGGCCGTGGATACATGAGGCATGGGCTGTCACTTCAACTTTACACCAAAAGCTGAAATTTGTACGTGAAGGAAAAGTGGTAATTATAAATGGAGAACATGCATTATTGATATCTTATTCGTCTTCTTTCAACATTGTGGAGAAGGATGAAGCTGCTGTTAGAACCCAGTCCAAGCTTTACCCATTGATAACATAAGAGGAAATGAGAATTATATAGCTTCGTTTAAGGATGCGCAACAGGTTATGCGTAATGGCCATAACGACGTATGGGGACAAATTGTTAATCCATCTGTAAACAAGAATAGAGCTGGCTTGGGGTTCTCTGAGAAGAATGATAAAGGTAAGAGCATGAAGCTGAAAACTGCTGCAGGCAAGTATCAAGATATCTTTCATAGTGGAGGTTATCTTCATCCAACTATTTTCGAGATTAATGCCATTTTGGAAAATGAAGCAGAGCCAGAAATGCCAAATTATGTGACGAATGCAGTTAGGGTTCAAAACTAGATCACCATTAATGTTCCCTCTTGCATACATGTTTCAAAGTGATTTGTTTTGTTAATCTTTTTGAAAAGCTTTCATTATGCCCAAGGTGAAAGTATTGATATTGTATGGGCTCATCGTTTTCTTTGATTTTTAAAATCAATAATAAAAGTTATCTTTGTTTCCCAAATTGTGTTTTTATTTTTTGCTTTTTTCTTGGAAAATAGTAATCAGAGAAAACCTTTCAAAATAAATAATAACTGAAATTCAATTTGCACGATCACTTGTTATATGTGTCAGTTTCTAAAAGCAATCATAAATCATATGTGCAGATTAATTAAAAAACCCGTTGAATACAATGACCCTGCACCCTCTCCCAACTTTGAATGTCCTGTGTATAGGGCCGAAGAAGAAGACTATGAGGAGATTCCAGAAGAGGTCTCACGGTTGCTTGAGCGCGAGGAAAACTCCATTCAGTCATATAAAGAGCCATTGGAAGTAATCAATTTGGGTTCAGAAGAAGATCCAAAGGAAGTCAAGATTGGAGCATTGCTGCATCCTGATGCGAAGAGCAGGCTGATTGAGATGTTGAAAGAGTATGTGGATATTTTTGCTTGGTCTTACCAAGATATGCCTGGTCTAGATACAAATATTGTAGAGAACCATTTGCCGTTGAAGCCAGAGTGTCCTCCAATCAAACAGAAGTTGCAAAGAACTCACCCTGATATGGCAGTGAAGATCAAAGATGAAGTTATAAAGCAGATTAATGCTGGCTTTCTTGTGACATCAGTGTACCCTCAGTGGATTGCCAATATTGTCCCAGTACCAAAGAAAGAAGAAAAAGGTCACATGTGCGTAGATTACAGAGATCTAAATAAAGTTAGTCCAAAACATGATTTTCCATTGCCACACATTGATTTGTTAGTGGATAGCACAACAAAATTCAATTTTTTCTCGTTCATGGATGGATTTTCCAGGTATAATCAAATAAGGATAGCTCCTGAGGACATGGAAAAAACAACATTTATCACACCCTGGGGAACATTCTGTTACAGAGTGATTCCCTTCGGGTTGAAGAACGTTGGTGAAACGTACCAGAGGGCTATGACAACCCTATTCCATGATCTGATGCACAAAGAAATTGAGGTATATGTTGACGATATGATTGCTAAATCCCATACTGAAGAAGGGCGTATAGAAGATTTATTGAAGTTGTTTCAGTGTTTAAGGAAGTATCATCTCCGCTTGAATCTAAATAAATGTACCTTCAGTGTTCAGTCAGGGAAATTGTTGGGTTTCATTGTTAGCCAGAGAGGGATCAAAGTTGACACTAATAAATTCAAAGCAATTCAAGAAATGTTAGCGCCGAGAACTGAAAAGCAAGTCAGAGGGTTCCTCGGGCGTTTGAATTATATCTCAAGATTCATTTCCCATATGATTGCAATGTGTGAACCGATCTTTAAGTTGTTAAAGAAAGATCAAGGTTATGTGTGGACAGATGACTGCCAAAGAGAATTTGAAAGTATTAAAGAATATCTGCTTGAACCTCTTATCTTGCTCCCTCCTTTTGAAGGAAGACCCTTGATTATGTATCTGATAGTGTTAGATAATTCCATGGGCTGTATTCTGGGACAACAAGATGAAACAGGGAAGAAAGAGTATGCCATTTATTATCTCAGTAAAAAGTTTACTGATTGCGAATCGCGGTATTCCATGTTGGAAAAGACATGTTGTGCTCTGGCCTGGGCGGCAAAAAGTTTGCGGTAGTACATGTTGAATCACACTACTTGGTTGATCTCCAAAATGGATCCAATCAAGTACATTTTTGAAAAGCCTGCTCTTACTGGGAGAATTGCCCGCTGGCAAATGCTGTTATCTGAATATGACATCGAATAATGCACTCAAAAAGATATTAAAAGCAACGTGTTGGAAGATTATCTTGCTCACCAACCAGTTGATGATTATCAGTCTGTGAATTATGATTTCCCCGATGAGGATGTGATGTTTTTGAAAGTGAAAGATTGTGATGAACCATTGCCCTAAGGAAGGTCCTTATCCTGAATCTCGCTGGAGTATGATTTTTGATGGAGCTGTGAATGCTTATGGTAAAGTAATTGGTGTTGTGATTGTCACCCCACATGGATCGCATATTCCTTTTACTGCAAGGGTGACATTTGATTGTACTAATAATATGGAAGAATATGAGGCTTGCATCATGGGTCTCGAGGAAGCTATTGATCTCAGAATTAAAATTCTAGATGTGTATGGCGATTCAGATTTGGTAATACATCAGATTAAAGGAGAATGGGATACTCGTCACCCTGGCTTGATCCCTTATAAAGATTATGCTAGAAGATTGTTACCCTTCTTTAATAAAGTTGAATTCCATCACATCCCTAGAGATGAAAATCAAATGGCGGATGCTCTGGCAACTCTGGCTTCTATGTATCAAGTGAATACTTGGAATGATATACCTCGAATTATAGTTTGGCGACTGGATAGGCCTGTTAATGTGTTTACAACAGAAAAGGTAGTAGATGAGAAACCTTGGTATTACGATATCAAACATTTTATCCAGACTCAGGAATACTCGATTGGTGCGTCGAATAAAGATAGAAAGACATTGAGAAGATTAGCTGGAAGCTTCTTCCTCAGTGAGAATGTGTTGTACAAGAGAAATTATGACATGGTCTTGCTCAGATGCGTGGATAGACACGAAGCAGACATGTTGATGCATGAGATTCAAGAAGGTTCATTTGGCACTCATGTCAATGGATATTTGATGGCTAAAAAGATGCTAAGGGAAGGTTACTATTGGATGACAATGGAATTTGACTGTTACAAATTTGCAAAGAAGTTCCATAAATGCCAGATTTATGTGGACAAAATTCATGTGCCTCCGACACTTCTCAATGTTATTTATTCCCCGTAGCCTTTCTCTATGTGGGGTATTGACATGATTGGAATGATAGAACCCAAAGCTTCGAATGGACACCATTTTATCTTGGTAGCAATTGATTACTTCACCAAACAGGTGGAAGCTGCTTCATATGCTAATGTTACTAAATAGGTGGTAGTGCGCTTCATTAAGAATAATCTCATATGTAAGTATGGTGTGCCGAGCAGAATCATCACCGACAATAGCTCGAATCGGAACAACAAGATGATGACATAACTGTGTGAAGAATTCAAGATTGTCCATCACAATTCATCTCCGTACAGGCCGAAGATGAATGGGGGTGTTGAAGCTGCTAATAAGAATATCAAGATCATCCAGAAGATGGTTGTTACTTATAAATATTGGCATAAAATGCTCCCTTTTGCTTTACATGGATATCGGACATTTGTCCGCACTTCAACAGGAGCAACCTCGTTCTCCCTTGTGTATGGAATGAAAGTTGTGCTCCCAATCGAGGTTGAGATTCCCTCTTTGCGTGTGATAATGGAAACCAAGTTGTCAGAGGCTGAATGGGTCCAGAACAGGTTTGACCAATTGAATTTAATCGAAGAGAAGAGAATGACAGCCTTGTGTCATGGGCAGCTATATGAGAAGAGAATGAAGAAAGCTTTTGATAAGAAGGTCAAACCTCATGAATTTAGAGAAGGCGACCTCGTGCTCAGGAAGATCATGTCTTTTAATGCTGATTCTAGGGGCAAGTGGACTCCCAATTTTGAAGGCCCATATGTTGTCAAGAAAGCCTTCTCAGGCGGTGCATTAATTCTTGAAACTATGGATGGCGAGGAGTTCCCACGTCCTATGAATGCTGATGCAGTCAAGAAATACTTCGCCTAAAGAAATAAAAGAACAGCTTGCTAAGTTGAAAACCCGAAAGGCCGACTTAGGCAAAAAAGAGCGTCTCGGTAGGCCGAAAACCCGAAAGGGCGGTCTAGGAAAAAGTTAGAGACATAAACAGAATAAAATTTCCCTCTAAGTTGAAAACCCACAAGGGCAGCTTAGGAAACAATTAGGGACTTTCTTGGCAAGCAACTGCATCAGACAAGACTTGATTATTGAAGCAACAATCTTCTTGGAGCCTCACCATACTTCAACAGAAGCTTTTGGTCAGGATTTCAAAGTTGTTAGAGGAAATAGTGGTCATTGTATCTCAATGTATCTTTTCATTATATATTACCATTTTCCAAACTTTATAATTATCCATGGAGTCTCTCCATTCACATACTACCGTTCTATCAATAAAATTTGAGCTTTTACCCAATTCTTTGTATTTCTTATTTTATTCAGCTTACAAAGACTCAATTTATTATTGATGATAATTTCCAAAGAGAAGAGATTAAATAACAAAATTGTTTTTAAAAAAAGAATTTTCAACTTACTTTTACTTTAGATTTCGTGATTCAAGAGGAAAACAAAGATGGTGATCCCAGGAATGGATGAACTCCCGTAATTTTGAGAAGTTTTGTTTTCCCTGGGAAGGTTTTCTCAGGTTGTTTTTTCTGGTACACGCATGTTTATTGTATATTGAAGATGATACCAATTGGCGTAAGATGCAGTATCGGGTTTGTGATCCCAGTGTCCCCAGTCAAGTGTTGGTTCATTTTCTGATTTTTTGGGTTTGCATGGTATGAGGCCTCTATCCCAGATTCCCTAGCGAATATTTCCATCATATGACAAAAGGTTTTGTCCCCTTGGTGTGCTGAGATGGAATTATTTGCAAATTGTTTCTCTTTTTGGTATTGTTGGAATTATTGTTGGTATTTATTTCCCAGGTAACTGGATCAGGGCAGTATATTTTCAAGGAAGTGTTGAGGCAGTTGTCAACCTTTTGGGGTTTTCACCCGTCAAGTGTTGGGTTTGATTTAAAATCCCCAAGAGTTTGAACTCTTTCTATGTGTTGACTTCTTGATTCTCCAGTGAAGGCATCTCTATTTGATTGAAGTCTTTTCTCCCTGTGTGTGATGAGATTTGACTCATTTACGAAGCATCTCCCTTTCGGTAGTTCTTGCATTTTGTTTGATTGCCCAGTAATTAGGCAAGGGCCGTGTTTTATTTAAGAAGTGTTGAAATGGTTATCAACTTTTTGGGTTTTCACTCGCCAAGTGTTGGGTTTGATTTAAAATCCCCGTAAGGTTGATTCCTTGCTATAACGTTTGACTTCTTAACTCTCCAAGTTGTTGTCCCCATGAGATTTCATACTTTTTCCCCAAAGAAGTTAGTGCAATACTTACTCTCAATATTGAAGAACGTATCTCTGGTTTCCCCAGTGAGGAATGTATCTTGGTTTCCTCTCTTCGATGTCGTGTTGGCCTCTCCAATAAATTCATCATGAGGTCTCCATTAATATCTCGACGATGAGGCACTATTTCCCATAGTGAAGTCTGTATGATATGTCCCCAATAAAGTTAGCACGTGATCCTCAGGTGGTGGTTTGACAATATGGTTTCCATATTCCCTATTTGAAATCAGTATTGCAATCCCTAGTAGAAGTGCAGACCTTGAAAGCATTTGTTTCCCCATTGAAGTATGAGTGCTATTCCATGGTGAAGCCTGGAGAAGGATGTTATATCCCTGTATCTGTACTGTTTTATCGCTATGATTTGATTACTTCCGGATTATGTTGCTTCCCAGTGAAGTTAAGCCATGTAGTAGGATTTTGTTTCCTCTGTTGTTGCTTATTTTCTTATGGAATGTTCATCTTGGATGTGATTTAGCCGAGTGTTGTTTGTGTCCGAGTTGGTTTTGTTTGTTTTTCCCCAGTGTTATATGTCTGTTTTGTCAGCATATACATGATAACACTCATACATTCATACATATATCACGCATATTTAAATTTATCAAATCATTTATCATGAACATTTGTTAATATTTTGTTGACATATTACCCTGTTTTAAAGATTTGTGTTGTCCTCTCTCCAATAGAGTGTCAGCCTTAAGCAGAAAGTGTATATTCTTTCAATTTCCCCACTGAGTTATCCCTCATGGAATATTTTTGCTTTAGCCTTCCTGTACAGCTCTTTGTTTGGATAATTTGGGTTTCCCTCTTGAGTTTATTTCTGAAAGAATGTATTTTTGTTGACTGTTTCACTCCAGTTTATTTCTGGTTTGAATCTTTGTTTCCCAACAATATTATTACTTTGGATTTCTGCAAGCTTCGGGCTTTGGTTTGAGAATGTGCATTTATTTTGCACGAGAAGACTTTATCTCCTCAGCAGAAATATATTGGCATCTCCCCAGGAAGTCATATTTCATTCCCCAAGAATTCATATTTCTTTCCCCAGGAAGTCATATTTATTTCCCCAGGAAGCCATATTGCTTTCCCTAGGAAGTCATTTTTACAATCCTTCCTATAACAACAAGTAGCAGGTCTCTTTATTTGAGCAACTTGTATTTCCCCGTAAAATTTGACGTTACTTTTTTTTTGCTATCTTCTCTATGAGTGGATAGTTTGCAGTCTGCTGTCAAGTTACTCCAGTGGATGGCAAGTCTTTCAATATGGCAGAGACAATTCGTTGTGAAATATTTGTAAGTGGTAGTCTATTTATTTGAGACAACTTATATATTACCCTTTCCAGGTGGAATTCCTTGGTTAAAGAAGAAGTTGAGACCCATTCTAGGTGCAACGCCAGAATTTTAGGGAAAACTTGTTCTTTCTCTACCTTCAGTGAATGTTGGTAGTTCATCGTCAGTGAACGGAAATGATATGATATATTTTCCTCTCTACCTTTAGTGAAAGCTGGTAGTTCATCATCAGTGAACGTCAATGATTGTTATCTTTTTGCTACCTTCATTGAATGTTGGTAGGTCGGGGTCAGTGAACGTCGGTACTATGATATTTCTTTTCTCTCTACCTTCAGTGAAAGTTGGTAGTTCATCTTCAGTGAACGTCGATGTTTGTCTCTCTACCTTTAGTAAATATTGGTAGCTCACCGTCAGTGAACATCGGTGTTGTTATTCTTTTCTCTTTCTACCTTCAGTGAACGTTGGTAGTTTCGCCTTCAGTAAAAGTTGGTGTATCCTTTAATCTTTTACAATCCTCTATGAGTCGGGTGTTTTTGATTCACCAGTGATTTATTTTCCTGGTCGGGTTTCTCTTTTTATCCTTATTTCCTTTGCTACATCCTCAGTGGTGTTTTGCGTCCCTTTGAAGTTGTTCATATGCATTCATATTCATAAGCATTGCATGGAATCTTAGGGCCAAAAATAGGGTTTGTTTTATATTTAAGTATCTTCAATCGCGTCGACACGAAGATTTTTAACCTTCTTATCTCCGGATAGAAGAAACTTAAATAAGGGCAGCTATTGTACCCTAATTTTTCCCCTAAGATCCCTTCATCATACCATATTGATTCAATCACAACAAGATCACATTAGGGCTTTTGGGTCTCCTCCCTATCTTTAGCTTTTCTCTTTGAGGAATCACCAAGCACCTTGACTTGTTTTTTCTTTTGTGATTATGCATGTTTTACTTTAAATTTCCTTTTAATTAATAAAATGCAATGTTGGTTTGTCTTGTTAATAATGTAGGTAAAGGCAATATGGCTTAACTAGTTGATCCATGAGTTCATGAGTTTATTTCCATGCCCTAGTCAATAAAGCTTGCGAAATTCAAACCTTACCATTGAATTTGATTTGGAATAAATGGCATGGCAAGGTTATTTTGGTTCACCACATTTCAAAGTTATCAAAATTGATTCAAAAGTACAAGGGGTTGATTGAAGAAGTTGTCATGGTTGGACAAGGCCTTGCTCCCATTGGTTACAAGTGCATATTTATCTCAATTCCCAAGATATGGAAGTGGTTTTGGTTGCTATGAGTTCTAATTATCATCCTCAACAACTTCTATCTACAAAGAACAAGTGTTGGTACAAGAAGGTTGTTCAAAATTGTCAATGTTCCTCAAAGCATTTTCTTGATCTAGGAGTTAGGGTTTTGAACTTCAAAGAAGTATATCTTTCTCATCTTTTGGTATTTTAAGTGATTCCAAAAACATCATTCTCTTCAAATGGTTATTAACAAATCACTTCAAAAGTTTCAAGGAGTTTTCATGTGGAAGAAGCTTGATGATGAAGAAAGATTACAAGTCCTCCAGATGAACCCCCAATTTCTCATGTGTGACTTCAAATGATCATAACTTGGTCAATTTTTATCACCTTGAACCCACTCCTTTTCCATAATGATCTTGAAGATGTTAAATTTATGCCTTCTTTTATGTGCAAAGTTGGAAAATGGATGGAAGATTCCCTAAGGATACAAAATATCATAGATCATTTCATGATGTTTTTCCAACTTCAACAATTCATAACTCTCTCAATTTTTGGATATTTTGAATGGTTCAAGTCTCAAAATGTCATTCAAGAGATTTATTTCATGCTATCTTTTTTGGTCAAGAGAAAATTACAAGTGGAAGGCCATGTTTGGATGCAAAACATTATAGGTCACTTTTGAAGAATATTTTGAAATATTTCTAAGTATGGAAGGTTAACCTTTTTCCCCAACTTTGACTCATTGCAACTTTCAGCTCAAACATCCATTTGATTCTATTCTTTTACCATTGCAAAATTTGTAATCTCATATTTCTAAATCATTAAGAATCATTCCCTAAGACCCCTTGAAATCCTTGATTTAGCTTCTAAACACGTTGTTACTGCGCGTTTTTGCTTCTAAACATGATTAGTGAATTTCCAGAAGTGATTAGCGTAGAAAAATACGCGTTTTGGATGAGTTTTGATCAATATAGAAGTCACACTTTTCTTGTTTGCAACTTCACATGATTTCCCTCTAAACTTCATCATTTCACACGCTTGAACATTCCATTTGATTCCCTATAAATAGAGGGTCATCCCTCATTCATTTCCTCAAGCTTGAACAGCCAGAATCATCCTGCCAAACTTGCTCCATAACTCATTTTTTCTGTAACTTCGAAATCAGTGTTCAAGTATTTTTAATCCAATTTTTCTATCAATTCACCCTCCTTGATCTTCTCTGAATCTAACCATACAATTGCCTTCAAGAATCGTCACCTATATTGATCCATAGAAGTCCAGTTTCAGAGCTCTGCAACTCAACTTCAATAGGTAGATTTCTCCATCAATTCTTCAAAACTTTGATATCACTGTGAAGCTCTCATTGCCCTGGTTCTAGTTGCAACACTTGCTTTTATCTGGAAACATGTTTTGACCATGAAATTTAAAATCCCTTTTCAAAACTTCTCTTCCAGATTTCTTGAGCTACAATTTATATAAATTTGTCGCGAAGGTGTAGTTGTCTTCGTCTTAAAGAGACGAAGCGAATGGCATAGGTCTAGTGCTCTAATTTTACAGTTTGAATGACCTGGTTTTGGGACTGGATGGAGGTTGAAGATGACCAACGTGTCATCTTCCAACCAATAACAGCGAGCCATTTGTATTTTTTGAATCTCTGATTTTACATTTGATTCAGTGCTTTATTCACTAATGACCATGATATGCACCGCACGCCAGATCCCTTGGATTTGATTACTAATGCGTTTTTGTTAGAACATAGTTTGATTCTACAACCCTTAATTAGTGGTTTGATGATAACAAATACAAAGAAAAAATATGCACTCTAAATTTGTGTTATTTTGTACGCAGAAGTTTTGACCAAAGCAGCATCAGGAGTTAAGCTATAGAAGCTTTCACGCTGAGGTAATCAGAATTTACACTGAAGAATGATGATCAGAACTTACGTTGAAGAGAAGAATACTTTGATTCTGAACAGAAGGTTCATAAAAAATCAGGTCCTCACATCTCTAAGTCATCAATGTTATGAAGCATTTACAGCATGCAAGATTGTAAGATTCTGAAGCGTTACTATTCAATCAAGACAACATCACATACAACGGCTTCATTCAGACAAGATCTTCTCAATATGGAAACTGTTTAAATGTCCATTATCACGCTTAATGTTGGACAGGATTCCTTTGCCTATATAAATAAGCTAAGAGATCAAACCGTTCACGATTTTTCAACACGACTGCAATACATCTCAAAATGATGCAAGCTTACACACTTATTTTCTACGCTCTAAATTGTGTAAAATATCACAGTTGTGATAACTGTTTTTGTAACGAAAAACAACCATACACAAAATTATTTTACTTTGATTAAGCCAATTTTTCCTTGAGATTGACCGGATTGTGGTTGTACTCAAGAGGACTTTGACAGTTGTCAAAGTAGTGATTGTAATCAGTTTTTGATTAGTGGATTTAGTCCTCATTGGAGAGAGGCGAAATCACCTTGACGGGTGGACTGGAGTAGTTTGAGATCAAACGAACCAGGATAAAAATATTTTGTCCTTGGGCATTTGATTTTAAGTTTTCAATTCAACCCCCCTTCTTGTGTTTTTCACTTCTTCAATTGGCATCAGAGCGCCTGGTTCTGAGTTAATACACTTAACCTAGTCAGTACAAGATCCAAGCTTTAGAAAAACACTATGGTGGGACCAAGCCAAAACATCAGCAATGACTATCATGAAGACAAGGACAAAATCAGTTGCAAACCTCCAGTATTTGATGGAGAAAATTTTGACTACTAGAAAGACAAAATTGAGAGCTTCTTTGTGGCCCATGATGCTGATCTATGGGACATGGTAATTGATGGATACACACATCTAGTGGATGGAAGTGGTTAGAAGATAGACAGAAAAATGATGTCTGACAAGCAAAAACATGATTTCAGAAACCATCATAAAGCTAGAACAATACTCCTCAATGCTATCTCATAATCAGAATATGAGAAAATCTCAAATAGAGAGACATCCAAAAACATGTTTGACTCTCTGAGAATGACACATGAAGGAAACATACAAGTCAAAGAAACCAAGGCCCTTGCACTCATTCAGAAGTATGAGGCATTCAAGATGGAAGATAGTGAATCCGTAGAAGAAATGTTCTCAAGATTCCAGATCCTTGTTATTGGGCTGAAGGTTCTTGACAAAGGATATTCTACTGCTGATCACGTAAAGAAGATCATCAGAAGTCTACCCAAGAAATGGAGGCCAATGGTCACAACACTTAAGCTAGCTAAAGATCTCAACAAGATATCTCTGGAGGAACTTGTCATCTCCCTCAGAAGTCACGAGATAGAGCTACAAGAAGATGAACCTCAAAAACAAGGTAAGCCACTAGCATTAAAATCTAACAAAAAATATGATTCTAAGGTTTTGCACGCTATGGAAGAAACCTCTGATGGATCCTCATCAGAAGAAGATGATTTGTCTCTCCTCTCCAGAAGGGTGAATCAGCTACGGAAGCAGAGACAAAGGAAATTAAGAAATCCTAGAAGATCAGAGAATCAAAATGAATCCTCCTCCAGATACAGAAAGTCCAAGTCTTCCTCTGGACATAGAAGATCTGAAGGTTCTTCAGGAAACAGAAAGTCAAATAACAAGGATATCATCTGCTATGAGTGCAATGAGCAAGGGCACTACAAAAGTGATTGTCCAAGGCTTCAGAAGGAGAAGCCCAAAAAGAAGTTCTTCAAGGAGAAGAAGAAAATCCTCATGGCATCATGGGACGATTCTGACACTTCTGATGCTGACTCAGAGTCAGATGATGAAAGATAAAACATACCTCTCATGGAAAATGTTTCAGAAGACAGTGAAGCTTTTGGTTCAGACTCAAAATTAGACAATGAAGAGGTATTCCCTAACTTCACTATTAATTTTACTAAGGCTGAATTTGCAGAAAGTCTAAATGAAATTCTGGAAAAGTATCAGCAAATCAGAGTCAAATTCAAGAACCTGAAAAGGGATCTTGTCTCTGACTCTGAAAATACTGAGAGCCTCAGATTAGAAAATTTTGAGTTAAAAGAAAAAGTTTCAAAGTTAGAAAACGATTTGTAAAACTCTCAGAAGGAAATAATCTCAGAGACTCCCAGTAATGCTGATGAGATCATCAAACAGTATGATCACAACTTTCAGAAGTTTCTGGCTAAAAACTTAGATAGAAGCAAGATGGCTTCAATGATCTATGGAGTTAGCAGAAATGGCCGAAAAGGGATAGGATATCAAGGTAAGGTATCTACACCTAAGAAAGTCATGGACCTAGTCATAAAACGCACACCACTTAAATCACACATCATATATGGGCACACACATGACCTAAAATACACTAGCAATGATTACTCTATCAAACCAAAATTCAACCGTAATTTTGGTAAAACTAACAAACCAGGACCCAAGAAGATATGGGTACCTAAGGAGTAAATTATATATGGAGCAGATATCTTTAGCAGCAAGGCTAAAACACCAGTCATAGTACCTGGACTCTGGTAGCTCTCGACACATGACAAGAAGAAAGCATATGTTCCAAAGCCTGGAACTTAAACCTGGAGGCTACGTGGGCTTTGGAGGCAACTAAATAGGAAAGATCATTGGCTCTGGAACAGTAGGTAATGGAAATCTTCCCTCTATAAATAATATGCTCTTAGTTGATGGATTAATGCATAACCTGTTATCCATAAGTCAATTAAGTGATAACGGTTATGATATAATCTTTAATCAAAATTCATGCAAAGTTGTTAGTCAGAATGATGGAAATATCTTTTTTAATGGAAAGAGGAAAAACAACATTTATAAGATAAAACTTTCTGAACTAAAGAGTCAGAATGTAAAATTTCTTCTCTCTATTAACAACGAGAAATGGGTCTGGAATAGAGTATTAGGGCATGTTAGTATGAGAAGAATATCTCAGATTAACAAACTCAATCTGGTCAGAGGACTTCCTAATTTGAAGTTTAACTCAGATGCTCTGTGTGAAGCATGTCAGAAAGGCAAATTTGCAACACCTGCTTTTAAATCTAAAAATGTTGTTTCCACCTCTAAGCCATTATAACTTCTGCACATAGACTTATTTGGACCAGTAAAAACTGCGTCTATCAGTGGCAAGAAGTATGGGTTAGTGATCGTAGATGACTATAGCAGATGGACATGGGTAAAGTTCTTAAGACACAAGGACGAGTCACACTCTGTGTTCGTTGCTTTCTGTAACCAAGTTCAGAATGAAAAGGATCTTAGAATTGTCAAAGTCAGAAGTGATCATGGTGGAGAATTTGAAAATAAAAATTTTGAATCATTTTTTAATGAAAAAGGCATCTTGCATGACTCTCTTGTCCTAGAACTCCCCAACAAAATGGAGTTGTAGAACAGAAGAATAGAACACTGCCGAAAATGGCCAGAACCATGATCAATGAGACTAACATTGCTAAGAGCTTTTGGGAAGAAGAAATTAACACATCGTGTTACATTCAGAATAGAATCTCTGTAAGACCTTATTGTACCCCAAAATTTTCCCTATCAATTCTCAAGGCTTTTCTTACAATGATTTCAAGGTTCAAGCTTGAACAAGTGCATTGGTATTTTCCAATACCAAAATTAAAAGGAAACTGTCAAAAATGGAGAAAATAGATAAAAATAATATTTTGACAAATTTGGAGGAAAACAGGTCTCCTTCGATTCAGTACCCTTCGATTGACTCTTGGCCTCCTTCGAATGCAACTTGGATTACATCCTTTGATTGACTCTTGTCCTCCTTCGAATGCAAGTTTAGGTACATCCTTCATTTGGATTTGAAACCTCCTTCGAATCCACTTGCACCAAGGGCCTCTTGCAGACCTTGCCTCTCACAAGTTTCGTTTGAGCCAAGAGATATCTTCATACAAGATTTGACTAAGTTCTTGCTTCCCTTGAAGGAACACCCTTCGATTCAGAAGCCATGAACTTCCCTCACGCTAAAAGGCATTGAATACCTTTATGTTTGTTTCGATCCACATGCTTCGATTGGGCAATATGCTTCCTTCGAGCAGGAGCTTTCGATTTGGGCAACATGCTTCCTTCGAACACGAGATTTCGATTGGACAATATGTTTTCTTTGATCCAAGCTTCGACTGGGCATTAGCTTCCTTCGAGTAAGATTGTTTCAACCACAAGCTTCGACTGAGGCAAAGGCTTCCTTCGAACAAGTGCTCTTCGATCTCATTCTTGCATTCGACTCAAGACCAAATCTCATTTTCCAGGCTATGTTGCTTCCAAATCTTTACATAATCAGAAGCTTGTACAAGGGTTTTAAACTTTGTCTTTTAGATACTACTATTCTTGGTTAAAGGCTACATACTCTTTCTTTTTCATAGAGAGTACTTTTATCACAAAATCAGCTTTCAACCTGATTCTGGTCTGAGCTCAAGCAAGGCCAGAAGCATAAGTCACATCTTCTGCACCCCAAGTGCCAAGAGGCCCCCCACATGTACTTTCACGTTACATTATTTTATCATTTCTTTGCAAGGCTGGATTTGAAACAACATGTACATTCTTTCTCTATAAATAGAGGAATTTTTTACAAAGCTGAGAGAGGATCTTTGGACCAGAGGAACGAATCTCCCAAATTTTCTCAAAACTCTCAAGTTCATCAACACTTGAGAAATCAGAAAAAGCCCAGAATCACATACTTACTTCCTTCGATTCTGAAGAACAAGTACTCTTCAGTATCCTTCGAATCCAGTTTGGAAAGAAACATAAGACTTGTTTCTTTCCTCCCTTCGAATCCAGCATTCTAAGCACAGCTTTTGACCCCCTCTTTCGAATCCAGCATCCTGGGCCTCCACTCAAGGTCCCACACCCATTCAAAGCCTCCATCAAGGTAAGTCACTCTTACCCTTGAACCTTTCACTTCATGGCATAACATGTAAATAATCTTTTCGTTCGTTTCAAGCATGTATATACCATTGTTCCCTTCGTTTCCACCCTTTTAACATGTTTTTTTAGAGTTAACCCTTTCGTTTCGCTTTCTGTTTACTTGAACTTGCTTTAACTATTAAACTGTTTACAAGACAAATACTAGCATGGCCTCAGGCCATGTTGCCATTTAATGCTTGAAATGAAAGAAACATGAAACAGGAAATAGGAAACAAAGCTTCTGGCTTCTACCCTCTTTCTCTAGGTCAAACGAAAGAGACAACCAGGAGGAAAACCATGTTGACTTCTAGGCTCAGTCAAAAGGCATTCCCTCACTGCTTTCAACCTCCAGTCAAAGAAGACAACAAGGCAGAACCATAAGGCTTCTCCATACACTGACTTCCAGGCCAATCGAAGGATAAGACCTCACTGGTGCTAGCCCCAGTTGAAGGAGGCCAACAGAATACAAGTTGAAGGGTGCTACTTCCTGGGTCGAAGAGCTCATTTTCCTTTCTTTTATTTTGTTTTTGCCTTTGCATTTTCTTGCCTTTCAATATGGTTGTAATAGTGTAGGATTTATTTTTTGCACTTTTTATTACTTTTGTACAAATGCTAGTAATTAGGTGCATATGGTAAGATAAAACCAACAAATAGGCCACCCTAATCAAAGACTAAATGCATGTAAATAAAACACGTTTGCACACTTACACCCTTAGGGTAATTCCACTTGTTGCCTATCGGAAAATAGTCATGTCCCTCGAACATGGGCGTTTTAGTAAAAGACCCTCGATAAAAGATCGTAGTCCCTTGATGACCCTCGATGTTGCCTTTGGTAAATGATCTAGTCCCTAAAATGACATTGCTAAAACGTCCCATATGTTGCCTTCTATGACTATACAAACGTCCCAACGCCTGTCCCTTCACATCCAACAATGGGTCTTCTTACCAAATCAATGGTAAGATAGCCACATCTAAAGGAGGAGGAAAAGCACATTTAAGACCTTTCGAGTAGGTAGATTCGCTCCTAGTTACTCGCTTGCTCAGAACAAAAACATTTTTATACACCCACACTCTCATCTTTGAACTATTTTCGAAACAAACACTTTGTATGTGTTCTTATAGAAACGAGAATCTTTACAAAGTTCCATTTTCAAAATACTTTCAAAAACACATCTCACAAACACACTTTTGAACTATTTTCGAAACAAACACTTTGTAGGCGTTCTTATAGAAACGAGAACCATTACGAAGTTCCATTTTCAAAATACTTTCAAAAATAACCACCACAAGCACACATTCAAACAAAAGCAAGTGATCTAGCAAGTAACTAAGAGACCATGGAAAACCATGGATGAAAAGGGTTCTAATACCTTCCCTTTTCATAATCTACCCCCCGAACTCAAAAAACATCTCTAAAGGTCTTTCTTGTGCTTTTTCACCTTTCCTTTTGGATAAAAGAAAAGTCGGTGGCGACTCTTGCTAAACTGCAACACTCACGATAAAACACAAAACATCAGGTCAGTTCTCCCACCGTATCACAGAACTGGCGACTCTGCTGGGAAATTTTTATAAAAACTGGGGTTACCTTAGGGCTAGATCACATTTATTTGCTTACATTTGTTTGACTTGTTTGCTTTACATTGGTTCTTTGTTTGGGTTTTAATCCTCCACCCGGATTTGGGAAACATTATAGGTAAATAGCAATACATTGTGGAAACTGTGCGGGGTATACCGACATGGTCTAAGCAATAGCTATGTTAGTGTGAAATATTTGTGGGTACCGGTAGCCTTTGAGTTAATCAAAGAGAATACGGGGCCGCTGAGTGATGTCATGAAGCACTAATGAACTTCTAGAACCTTTACTTGACCAACTTGGCCTTTAGGATGAAGTGAGATGACCGACTTTGGTGCAGTCTGAAGTTGGTAGATACTCGATACTACACTCATTGAGGTTTGGTTTCTTGGGATATTTCGGTCGTCATTAAAGAGGCTTGAGCTGAAACAATGACCAAGGAAACAATCCGGTGATATTGAGCTCCTTAGAACCCGGTTACTATTTCTAGGACAGGTTTAAGCCAATTAAACTTTAAGAGGGTATTTACCTATAAAACCCCATGCAAGCCTAAACCGAAGGATTTGTCTGCTTTGTGTGTACATGATTATTTGTATAAGCTTGTTTACTTTGCATACTTGTGCATAAAATCATAACATCATACCATAGAATTTTCAATAACCATTTCAAGGATCTCGAGGGTCTTTGATGCAGGTTCACAATGAACCAGATGTCTATCGAGGGGCAAGAGGATTTATTTTCCTCTGACCAAACACCGTCAACGATCAAGTACAACAAACTTGAGTCAAGGGATATGACCCACTTGACATGGTGAGCTTGATTCTCGTGGAAGGACATCCACCGATACAAATTTCTCCAATCAAAGATGTTGATCAAAGTTCATCTTCTAACTTTTTCTTGTGTTTACCCCGCTAGATCCTTGAAAACATTGCATCCACATATCATGCATCATATCATGACAGGTTTCTCCCATACAAGTCTCCTTATCTTCCTACTGTTTATTTTAGTAGATATGGCTCTAGAGCAGACTATCAAGGACATCCAGGCTCAAAACGCTCAACTGCAAGAGATGTTCTTAAACCTATCCAAGGGGCAAGAAGAAGTCAAAACGCTCCTCGCCAGGGGCATGATCATGGGAAATCCTGGGGACGACAGAAATGACCAGTTGGAGCGGCTACAAACTGAAATAGCCATAATAAAAGTCCAGATGATGGGACAACTGGTGGGCCAGGTGGCTCTTATCCAAAATATGGCATAAGCACAAGAAGAGCTGAGGGTCCTCATCAACAAGCTTTGTCGTGATGGATGTAACCAAATGGGGCAAACATCTAGGATTGGGGATCAAATCATCATTCAGCCTCCGTTGAGACAAGAAGCCGAGAGTGCACCTTTCCAATTTTATTTTGCGTCACGAGCCCAACAACATCCTCGCCAACAACAACAGGGTAATCGGCGTAGGAAGAATGCATCTGAAAGACGCTTCACCGAAATTGACATGTCATTATCTCAAGCACTACAACACCTGTTGGAAGCCAAGCTAGTTGTATTAAGGGACCCGCCTCAGAATCCCAACACAACCTCCCCAAGGTACAATCCAAATGCAAGATGTTCGTACCACTCCAACAGCCCTGGACATGACACCAATAACTGCTGACATTGAGAAATAAAATTCAAGACCTGATCGACGAGGGAGCTTAGGAGTTCACACAAGATGGCCAGACTGAGTTCTCCTGTCATCCTTCAAAGGCTCACCACCTAAAGTGACAAGTCCATACAAAGAGGCTTCTGTTCATTTGAATTTTCAATTGTAATTTCTTTTGCTTGTTCAAACAGTTATCTATTAATGTCAAACTTTGTTTCATTAATGCATTGCATATGTCTGTCTTGATTTGATTCACTCATTTTCATTACATTTAAACTATGCTTTTTACTCACTTTATGACATTCAACTCTTGCTAAAAGTTACAAGCCTTTAGAGGGAGGATGAAGAAAACAATGCCATAATCTCATACAGTATGCTTTTGGACAGACCTTTCTGACGATGTACATGCGTTATTTCAAATCCTAAACACTGGAGTTATAAGGAAGATAATCCCTAGTCAACCCCTTCGAGCCAAAGAAGTAGAAGTTTTCTGTTTTAACACAAATTGAAACCTTTAATCAAAACCTGGGGCAGGGTAGTCTCTCAGCTAATTCAAATGCGCGTTTAGCTGCAAACTCTCATCTTATAATACAATGAATGACATCAAAAGCATTCCTCTGGAATCAAAATACGGTGATGGTTCCCTATCACACAGGAAGTCGTTATCTCTAAAAAAAAAGAAAGGCCCACTAAGTCAAAACCTACAAAGGAGACTTAAGAAAACTGGGGCATCCCGCTGACTGTAATCTCAAAACAAGAACAGTCAGGCAAAAATTTGGGATAAAAAATCTATCAAAAGAGGTTACTACAAATCCTCAACAACAACAAAAAAATGTTGCAAAAATGACTGCCTTCCAACAAACTTAACTTGTCTGAACCATACCTAAAATGTCATTCCAGACTCAATTGAAGTTCAAAATGCACAATTAACTGAGTTTAGGACTGAAGAACATCACGAAGAATGGGTGGGTACAAATACACTTTGATCCTTTATCCTTTGTTTCTTAAACCTTGAACCAAGCCACGCTACAACCCTTCAAAAGTCCTAATTGAAGCTTGGGTTAGTTAGAGAGCATACTGTTACAAAAGGTATACTGACTCCTGTAAGGCTTTACTCAAAATCCAAAGTTGAATTACAAACTTCTGTACTTGCTAAAAACGCATTTTTCAAAACTCCAAGACAAGCATAAACTTTGCATTACTTGAATATCACTGTTTGCATATGACTATTTGTTCGACAGCGAAGAAATTCACACAATGAATATCCAGTGAACGAAAGCTCTCTCAGTGAACAAAATCAATTCAATAAGGATGACACTTCTGTTGACAAATCTCCTATCAATAGGGGGACATGACATGTCACTATCCAGCACATCTGGGGCAGTCTAGTCAAGATTCTAAGAAATCTCTCAAAGTGTAGAGTAACCAGGGGCAAGTCTCCATCTCCGTCACTTGGGGGCATTGAACGTCAATCCCGACAAAAGGTTACGTACGGTCAAACATTTCCAGGCAGTGCCACAAACACTCGCTCCTAGGGGCAGTGACAAATCTCCCTAAAATCCTTCTCATAGATTGATTCCCCAGCCAGAGTGTAATCTCTGAACACCTTTCCCCAGCTGAAACAACCTCAAGAATCCTCGAGGACTTCCCCCAACGAAGTTTTCACCTCTCTAGCGGACCGGAAACAGGGTTTATTTCCCCAACAAACGGTAGGATTCCCCAACTTGAGTTTGCCTCTCCGACTACTACAAATCAAAGGACCACAACTCTTCTTCCCCAGTAGACTACTCTACAATCCCCAGCATGTTATTATGAAACCTGGACCCGACCAGATATCAGTTCAACTTCAATTCCCCAATAAATCAACGAACAACCAAGACTCCTGAATTCTTTTCCCAAGCAGGAATAAAAATTCTCCCCACAGAGTTTTCAATATCCCCCGGCGGAGTTCTCCTCAAACAACAAAACAGGAACCCCCGGTGGAAACATTCTAGGCATAGTTTGAAGACACACATACTCTTCAACAGTAGTCCAGGATTTAACAAGCTCCTCGACATTTGTCAAGGATTTATTTTCCCAGACAAAAATACATTCGTAAACATTTCACATTTCATACCTCCTATTTACATACATGATAAAGTTCATACGACATAATCTCATTTATTTTTGAGAACATCATGCCATCATGCATTTCATACATCATGACATTGCATATAGCTAATGTTTTACCTTTTTCAGAAAAAAAGGTCAATCAACAGATGGCTACCAGCAACCTTTTCAAGTTCCAGATTAATACCTGTAGCAAGCCAGGAAAACTATTTGTGGACGATTGATTGTAGATTAAGACCTGTAACAAGCCAAGAAAACTATCTACATGAAGAGATTGAAGATTAACACCTATAGCAAGCCAGGAAAACTATCTTTCTTTCTCAGGTCAGAGATTAATACCTGAAACCAGACAGGATAACTATCTCGTCGACCAACCTTTTCAAGTTCCAGATTAATACCTGTAGCAAACCAGGAAAACTATCTGTGGACGACTGATTGTAGATTAATACGTGTAACGAGCCAGGAAAACTATCTACATGAAGAGATTGAAGATTAATACCTGTAGCAAGCCAGGAAAACTATCTTTCTTTCTCAGGTCAGAGATTAATACCTGAAACCAGACAGGACAACTATCTCGTCGACCAACCTTTTCAAGTTCCAGATTAATACCTGTAGCAAGCTAGGAAAACTATCCGTGGACGAATGATTGTAGATTAATACTTGTAACAAGCCAGGAAAACCATCTACATGAAGAGATTGAAGATTAATACCTGTAGCAAGCCAGGAAAACTATATTTCTTTCTCAGGTCAGAGATTAATACCTGAAACTAGACAAGACAACTATCTCGTCGACCAACCTTTTCAAGTTCCAGATTAATACCTATAACAAGCCAGGAAAACTATTTGTGGACGACCGATTGTAGATTAATACCTGTAACAAGCCAGGAAAACTATCTACATGAAGAGATTGAAGATTAATACCTGTAGCAAGCCAGGAAAACTCTCTTTCTTTCTCAGGTAAGAGATTAATACCTGAAACCAGACAGGACAACTATCTCGTCGACCAACCTTTTCAAGTTCCAGATTAATACCTGTAACAAGCCAGGAAAACTATCTACATGAAGAGATTGAAGATTAATACCTGTAACAAGCCAGGAAAACTATCTTTCTTTCTAAGGTCAGAGATTAATATCTGAAACCAGACAGGACAAATATCTACTCGACCAGCTCAAACAACCCAACCTTTCAGATACAGTTACGATACGCTCCAGATACGGATGCCATCCTGATACTCATTCAGATTCAGCTTTCAGATACAGTTCAGATACGCTCCAGATACAGACGCCATTCTGATAATCATTAAGTTCCAGCTTACAGATACAATCCAGTAATCACCTCTGGATGGAATCTTTAAGCCCATCTCCAACAACTATCCATTATCTCTCCAAATGGAATCTTTAAGCCCATTCCCTACATAATCAACTAACACATCTTCGAGTGCAAATTTTCTGGGCACTCTAGTGTTCAATCATCTTTCACCTTCAAGTCACGAATGGTGGACTCACCAATCTAAGTCTTCAGGTTTAAGAAGATTGAACAGGGGCAGCTGTTGTACCCTAAAATTTGCCCTCTCAATTCTCAAGGCTTTTCTTACAAGGATTTCAATGTTCAAGCTTGAACAAGTGCGTTGGGATTTTCCAATACCAAAATTAAAAGGAAACTGTCAAAAATGGAGAAAATAGATAAAAATATTATTTTGACAAATTTGGAGGAAAACATGTCTCCTTCGATTCAGCACCCTTCGATTGACTCTTGGCCTCCTTTGAATGCAACTTAGATTACATCCTTCGGTTGACTCTTGGCCTCCATCGAATGCAAGTTTAGGTACATCCTTCGTTTGGATTTGAAACCTCCTTCGAATCCACTTTCACCAAGGGCCTCTTGTAGACTTTGCCTCTCACAAGTTTCGTTTGAGCCAAGAGATACCTTCATACAAGATTTGACTAAGTTCTTGCTTCCCTTGAAGGAACACCCTTCGATTCAGAAGCCAGGAACTTCCCTCATGCTAAAAGGAATTGACTCCCTTTATGTTTGTTTCGATCCACATGCTTCGATTGAGCAATATGCTTCCTTCGAGCAGGAGCATTCGATTTGGGAAACATGCTTCCTTCGAACACGAGCTTTTGATTGGACAATATGTTTGCTTTGATCCAAGCTTTGACTAGGCATTAGCTTCCTTCGAGTAAGCTTGTTTTGACCGCAAGCTTCGACTGAGGAAAATGCTTCCTTCAAACAAGTGCTCTTCAATCTCATTCTTGCATTCGACTCAAGACCAAATCTCATTTTCCAGGCTATGTTGCTTCCAAATCTTTACATAATCAGAAGCTTGTACAAGGGTTTTAAAATTTGTCTTTTAGATACTACTATTCTTGGTTAAAGGCTACATACTCTTTCTTTTCATAGAGAGTACTTTTATCACAAAATCAGCTTTTAACCTGATTTTGGTCTGAGCACAAGCAAGGCCAGAAGAATAAGTCACATCTTCTGCACCCCAACTGCCAAGAGGCCCCCCACATGTACTTTCACGTTACATTATTTTATCATTTCTTTGCAAGGCTGGCTTTGAAACAACATGTACATTCTTTCTCTATAAATAGAGGATTTTTTTACAAAGCTGAGAGAGGATCTTTGGACAAGAGGAACGAATCCCCCAAATTTTCTCAAAACTCTCAAGATGAACACTTGAGAAATCACAAAAAGCCCAGAATCACATACTTACTTCCTTTGATTCTGAAGAACAAGTACTCTTCAGTATCCTTCGAATCCAGGTTGGAAAGAAACATAAGACTTGTTTCTTTCCTCCCTTCGAATCCAGCAATCCAAGCACAGATTTTGACCCCCTCTTTCGAATCCAGCATCCTTGGCCTCCACTCAAGGTCCCACACCCATTCAAAGCCTCCATCAAGGTAAGCCACTCTTACCTTTGAACCTTTCACTTCATGGCATAACATGTAAATAATCTTTTCGTTCGTTTGAAGCATGTATATACCGTTGTTCCCTTTGTTTCCACCCTTTTAACATGTTTTTTTAGAGTTAACCCTTTCGTTTCGATTTCTGTTTACTTGAACTTGCTTTAACTATTAAACTGTTTACAAGACAAATACTAGCATGGCCTCAGGCCATGTTGCCATTTAATGTTTGAAATGAAAGAAACAGGAAACATGAAATAAGAAACAAAGCTTCTGGCTTCTACCCTCTTTCTCCGGGTCAAACGAAAGAGACAACCAGGAGGAAAACCATGTTGACTTCCAGGCTCAGTCGAAAGGCATCCCCTCAATGCTTTCAACCTCCAGTCGAAGAAGAAAACAAGGCAGAACCAGAAGGCTTCTCCATACACTAACTTCTAGGCCAATCGAATGACAGGACCTCACTGGTGCTAGCCCCAATCGAAAGAGGCTAACAGAATGCAAGTCGAAGGGTGCTACTTCCTGGGTCGAAGAGCTCATTTTCCTTTCTTTTATTTTGTTTTTGCCTTTGCATTTTCTTGCCTTTCAATATGGTTGTAATAGTGTAGGATTTATTTTTTGCACTTTTTATTACTTTTGTACAAATGCTAGTAATTAGGTGCATATGGTAAGATAAAACCAACAAATAGGCCACCCTAATCAAAGACTAAATGCATGTAAATAAAACACGTTTGCACACTTACACCCTTAGGGTAATTCCACTTGTTTCCTATCGGAAAATAGTCATGTCCCTCGAACATGGGCGTTTTAGTAAAAGACCCTCGATAAAAGATCGTAGTCCCTTGATGACCCTCGATGTTGCCTTTGGTAAATGATCTAGTCCCTAAAATGACATTGCTAAAACGTCCCATATGTTGCCTTTTATGACTATACAAACGTCCCAACGCTTGTCCCTTCACATCCAACGATGGGGCTTCTTACCAAATTAATGGTAAGATAGCCACATCTAAAGGAGGAGGAAAAGCACATTTAAGACCTTTCGAGTAGGTAGATTCACTCCTAGTTACTCGCTTGCTCACAATAAAAACATTTTTGTACACCCACACTCTCATCTTTGAACTATTTTCGAAACAAACACTTTGTATGCGTTCTTATAGAAACGAGAATCGTTATAAAGTTCCATTTTCAAAATACTTTCAAAAACACATCTCACAAACACACTTTTGAACTATTTTCGAAACAAACACTTTGTAGGCGTTCTTATAGAAACGAGAACCATTACGAAGTTCCATTTTCAAAATACTTTCAAAAATCACCACCACAAGCACACATTCAAACAAAAGCAAGTGATCTAGCAAGTAACTAAGAGCCCATGGAAAACCATGGATGAAAAGGGTGCTAATACCTTCCCTTTTCATAATCTACCCCCCGAACTCAAAAAACATCTCTAAAGGTCTTTCCTGTGCTTTTTCACCTTTCCTTTTGGATAAAAGAAAAGTCGGTGGCGACTCTTGCTAAACCACAACACTTGCGATAAAACGCAAAACATCAAGTCAGTTCTCCCACCGTATCACATACCTATTCTGGAAAAGACTCCATATGAACTGTGGAAGAACAGAAAGCCCAACATTTCTTATTTCCATCCTTTTGGATGCACTTGTTTCATTCTGAATACTAAAAATTATCTGAACAAGTTTGACTCTAAAGCACAAAAGTGTTTCATGTTAAGATACTATGAACGCTCAAGAGGGTACAAAGTATACAATACAGAAACACATATTGTTGAAGAGTCAATCAGTGTTAGATTTGATGATAAGCTTGACCTTCAAAAGTCAAAGAAGAATGAATTATTTGCAGATATAGAAGTTGAATTCACAGGTACTGAAGACAACTCAACAGAGACGCTCCAACAACCTCAAAAAGAAATGTTACAAGCAATCCAGCACCTTCCGTTGATCAACTTCAGAAAAGGCTATCCAGAAGCAGCATAGCTCACCCAGAAGATAAGATCTTGGGAAAGAAGGATGATCCAATCAGAACAAGATCAACATTCAGAAACTCTGAAGAATCCCTCATGGGACTGGTCTCTCTGATTGAACCAACAACAATTGATGAAGCGCTTCTGGAAAATGACTGGATTTTGGCAATGCAGGAGGAATTAAATCAGTTCACCAGAAATGACGTACGGGATCTGGTTCCCAAACCAAAAAGATTCAACGTCATTGGAACAAAGCGGGTGTTCAGAAAAAAACTGAACGAGAAAGGAGAAGTCATCAGAAACAAAGCACGACTGGTGGCATAAGGTTATAGTCAGCAAGAGGGGATAGACTATACAGAAACCTTTGCTCCATTCGCCAGATTAGAATCTATCAAACTCTTAATATCATTTGCTGTAAACAATGGCATCACTCTGTATCAGATGGATGTCAAAAGTGCATTCCTAAATGGCTATATAGATGAAGAGGTATATGTGCACCAACCCCCTGGGTTTAAGAATTCCAAACACCCAGAATATGTTTTCAAACTAAAGAAGTTACTCTATGGTCTGAAACAAGCTCCCAGAGCTTGGTATGAAAGACTAAGTAACTTCCTGTTAGAAAAGGAATTCACCAGAGGGAAAGTGGACACAACCTTACTCTGTAAGACATTTAAGAATGACATTTTAGTGTGTCAGATTTATGTAGATGATATCATCTTTAGATCTACTAAACCTTCTCTAGGAAAAGAGTTTTCTAAGTGCATGCAGGCAGAGTTTAAGATGAGCTTAATGGGGGAACTCAAATTCTTTCTGGGCATTCAGATAAACCAAACTCCAGAAGGAACTTACATTCATCAGAGAAAATTTGTCAGAGAACTTCTGAAGAAATTTGATCTCTTAGAATGTAAGTCCTCAAAGACTCCAATGCACCCCACGTGCATTCTGGAAAAGGAAGAGGTAAGTAAAAAGGTAGAACAGAAAATCTACAGAGGTATGATTGGGTCTCTCCTTTATCTGACGGTTTCAAGGCCTGATATTTTATTCAGTGTTTGCTTATGTGCTAGATTCCAATCAGATCCTAGAGAATCTCACTTAACAGCAGTTAAGCAAATTTTCAAGTATCTGAAAGGTACTACTAATCTAGGTTTGTTTTATAGAAAATCCAATGAATACAGCTTAGTAGGATATTGTGACACTGACTTTGCTGGAGACAGAGTAGAGCGTAAAAGCACTTCTAGAAGCTGCCAGTTTCTAGGAGACAATCTGATCTCATGGGCCAGCAAGAGACAGTCCATAATAGCATTGTCAACAGCAGAATCTGAATACATAGCAGCTGCTAGATGTAGCACGCAAATTCTCTAGATGAAAAGTTAACTTAAAGACTTCAACATTTTTTAGAGTAACATTCCTATCTTCTGTGATAACACTTCAGCTATATGACTCAGTAAGAATCCCATTTTGCATTCTAGGGCTAAGCATATAGAAATAAAACATCACTTTATTAGGGACTATATTCAGAAAGGAATTCTTACCTTAAAATTTATTGACACAGACCATCAACGGGCTGATGTATTTACAAAACCCCTTTCTGAAGATAGATTCAATTTCATTCTGAAACATCTCAACATGAAGTTATGCCCAGAATAAAATGTTTTATTTGCATATATTAACCCTCAGAACTTTATTATTTTCTATGAACATCTGATCAACCTGTCTTTAGAAGTTAGAAGTACAGTTGCCTTAGAATCTATCTACGAAGATATGAATGTTTCATTTCAAGGATAGAGGCGTGCAGTTCACATCATCAAACATCTGTCATCCTCTCACAAGCTACCTTATGAGGCTGAACACGTGTTCAAATTCTGAAGGGTCCAAGGCTCTGATTGGATGCATTGAGACACTTGTCAGTGGTAACCGTTCAATATCTTTCTAAATCCCCTAATTTCAGGTTTCATTAATGCATATAATCATTACATATTTTCTTGCTTACTGTTTACGTTTTCAAAAAACCTATATAAACTCAAATTACTATTTCATTCATTCACTTTTACTCTCTTCTATATTCTCTCTTGTTTCAAGTTTTGTTTTCAAAAACCCTTTCCATTTTCTTCAACGAACCCGTGTGAATAATGGCATCATCATCAAGTCTTAAGAATCTCAGTGCTCCTGAATCTTCATCAACAGAACAATATGAAGAACCCATTAGAACGCTTCTCACTCCTGTTGACAACCTGGAAGTTCTCTCTCAACTGATCATTGATTTTGAGAGTTTACAAGAAAATAGTTTTAATCTCTATGAGGACGTAACTGCACAGGGATGGAACAGATATTTTGACCGTCTGTTGGGTCCAACGTTTCCCATTCTCGTCAAAGAGTTCTAGATTCATGCTACCTCATACAACCACCAGGTTACTTCATATGTTATGGGAAAGAAAATAGTGATAACAGAAGATCTTATTGGGAAACTCATTAGATACAATGGTGGTGGAGCCAGATGCATTGATATGGCTGATGGGTGTTCTAACCTAAAATCTATTGCCAGGGAAATCTTCACTTCTGGACAACTATCCAGCAAGATCAGAGACTTGAAGGATCATCACAGAATCTGGTCCAGATCAATCCTGGGATGTATCAATCACAGGAAGCCTACAAGCTCTCCTGATTACATCAATATTGATCAGCAATTCCTGCTTTTTTTCATTGCAAAGAAGACCAAGATAAACCTTCCACACTTGCTCTTCAACCATCTCAGAACAAGTGTGAAAGAGATAAGAGAAGACGAAAGGACTAAGAGGGATTGGATTCCCCTAGGAAGATTGATATCAGATATTCTAACAGAAAACAGGTTGATAGAACATCTGACAGAGGCTCAAGAAATAAGCACTCTGGAAGCAACCGTTGGGAAACCTTTGAACACCAAGAATCTGAAGAAAATGATGATCATTGAGAACATTAAGAAGGAACCAACTATTGCTTCTCATGAGACCATCACTTCTAGGAGAATCCCTCTGAAGGATTTTCCATTATTTTCTGAGATAGATGCCACACCAGAAATCATAGTCAGATACCTTGAAGCTTGTAAGGATGATGGGACTGCTCCAGAAATCAACATTCTAGATCTGCATAAGCCAGCTCCAGAGGTTGTGTTAAAGAAATCCAAAAAGAGGAAGGAAGCAGGAGAAGGATCCTCTCCGAAGGCACCTAAAGCTACGAAAAAGAAAGGTAATCCATCTTCTGTTTCTGTTATAGAATCAATAGCTGTTCCAACATCTGAAACCATTCCCCCTCAACCAATAGAAAATCCTTCACCCTAAACTTTTAAAGATTTTGACATAGAGTTTGATCCATCTGTAACTCTAGGAAACTTTTTGAATGAACCTCACTTCCCCAATCAAAATCCAAACCCAGAACATCATCAACCAGAACTTGCCAAAGTTCTATCTGACATTGAATTGTTTGATCAAGAATTTTCCTCACCAATACCAGAAAATCCAAACACTCAACAACAACCAGAAAATCCACAACCACACTCTCCTCAACCATAACATCTGAACCACAACTCACCACAACCAGAAAATAAACACTCTCTCTCTCCACCTTCTGAAAACCCATCTTCTGAAATTCCTGAACCAGAAACCCAATATGCTACCGCAAACCAATCTGAAGACTCTCCTTCAGATTCTGATACCACTATCCCAATCCCTGGAATAACAGAACCTCTTACGGTTCGATTACCTCTCACTATTCATGATATTCCAGAAATCATTTCATCATATAAATCCACACCACCAAACACCCCTAACACACCAATTCTAATTTCTGACTCTTCCACTCCATCACCCATCAACCGTCCAGCTGACAATGTCAGACTTGTCATTGACTCACAAGTGCTGGACCGACTAGCTTCCACCTCACACAAAATTGCCATTCCCAAACCTAAACCAACCGCAACCAAATCAGATGTTGGTAAGAGTCTGTTGATTTTTGAAATAGAATGCATTAATGGATTAATTCTTTGAAGCAAGCAAGCAAAGAGATTTCTAATCCTGCTGCTTTTGATTCTCTGTGGGAAAGATTCAGAAAATGGCTAAACTATGAAACTCAGAAGCTGAAAGAATTGGGTTATGAAAGGGCTCAGCAGAACTTCAGTGATCAGCTGAAAGCCTTCCAAGATCAAGTTTTGAGCCAATGGTGTAAGAAAGAAATCCTCCCGCTGGATAATGCTCCCTAGAAAGAGCACTATCTTCAGAAGTCGCTGAACCAGATTCAGATAGTCTCTCTCTGACTACTGCTCCAGAAGACATGATTGTAGCAGAAGAAGTGGTTCAATCAGAAGAGGCTGCAGAATGTTCTGAACAACATGCAACCCCTGAAGATACACCAGCTTCGTCTCTAGTCATGCAAACTCTGGAAAAGTTGAAGAAAGAGAATGCCTTAATCCATGCCAGACTGGATAAGCAACAGGATATGAACAAAGAGATCAAGGGTATTCTGGATAAACAAGAATATACTACAAAAGAAATCAAAGACATTCTGGGAAAGCAGGAAGAATCAAGCACCCAGATCAAGAGCTTGTTGGAAGCGTTGTTCACACGTCTTCCCCCTCCTTCTTAGATTATCTTTAAAACTGTTTATCTGTACTTTTTATCTTTACCTCCTTGTTTTTGAAACTTGTCATTGCATGCTGTTTTCAATATAATTCATCTTCTTTGACTCTGATTATATTGATTTTTGATACCTGACAAAAAGGGGTAGAAAGTAATATATTTTCAATCATAGTATACCGGGACAAAGTCTCAAACATTCTGAATATTTTAATCTCTACTTTCTGAAAAGTTTGAACAGGAACACATTCTGATAGGAGATGCATCAAAAGCTCTGATGAGAAGGACCTTTAGGGAAGTAATCAACTCAGGGGGAGTCTCTTTTAAGCTTTTTGTTCTCTATTTTTCATTGAAAATTCTAGTTTTTATCATCATCAAAAAGGGGGAGATTGTTAGAACATAGTTTGATTCTACAACTCTTAATTAGAGTTTTGATGATAACAAACACAAAGAACAAATATGCACTCTAAATTTGTGTTATTTTGAATGCAGAAGTTTTGACCAAAGCAGCATCAAAAGTTAAGCTATAGAAGCTTTCACGCTGAGGTAATTAGAATTTGCGCTGAAGAATAATGATCAGAACTTGCACTGAAGAGAAGAATACTCTGATTTTGAACAGAAGGTTCATAAATAATCAGATCCTCACATCTCTAAGTCATCAATGTTCTGAAGCATTTGCAGCATGCAAGATTATAAGATTCTGAAGTGTTATTATCCAATCAAGACATCATCACATACAACGGCTTCATTCAGACAAGATCTTCTCAATATGGAAACTGTTTAAATGTCCATTATCACGCTTAATGTTGAACAGGATTCCTTTGCCTATATAAACAAGCTAAGAGATCAAATCGTTCACGATTTTTCAACACGACTGCAATACATCTCAAAATGTTGCAAGCTTACACACTTATTTTCGACGCTCTAAATTGTGTAAAATATCACAATTGTGATAACTGTTTTTGTAACGAAAAAAAACCATACACAAAATTATTTTACTTTGATTAAGCCAGTTTTTCCTTGAGATTGACCGGATTGTGGTTGTACTCAAGAGGACTTTGACGGTTGTCAAAGTAGTGATTGTAATCAGTTTTTGATTAGTGGATTAAGTCCTCGTTGGAGAGAGGCGAAATCACCTTGACGGGTGGACTGAAGTAGTTTGAGATCAAACGAACCATGATAAAAATATTGTGTCCTTGCGCATTTAATTTTAAGTTTTCAATTCAACCCCCCTTCTTGTGTTTTTCACTTCTTCAGTTTTGACTCTCATCCAATGGTCCACATATTTTTGACTTTATTTTTTATTTTTTATTTTTATATTTAATTGCTTTAAACATCAAAAAATCATAGAAAATTCAGTTTTAGTCCAAAAAATATCAAAAAATTATAAAAAATATTTTTGATTTTTCTCTTTCTGATTTTTATTTTTTCACAATTTTATTTTGTGTTTTGATATTTTTTTTATAAATTATCACTTTATTTGATTTGTTTTAAATGTTTAAAAATACTTTTATGCATTTTTAAATTATGAAAAAATTATGAAATGATCCAATGATATTGTGACAAATATTGGTGACCTCATTTATTTTTTATTTCTGACTTTTTTGTTTTTTAATCATTTTTGGTTTATTTTACTCGTTTCTTTAAATTTTAAAAATAGTTTCTGACTTTAAAAAATTACCAAAAATTTTATAAAAATATTTGAGTTCATTTCTGATTTTTCTATGGTATTACTTAATATTTCTTGATTAATTTGAACATAGTTGATATTTTTATCCATTATTTCTATTTTAAAATATTTTTAAAACTTTTTATATATATATATATATATATATATATATATATATATATATATATATATATATATATATATATATATATATATATATATATATATATATATATATATATATATATATATATATATATATATATATATATATATATATATATATATATATATATATATATATATATATATATATATATATATATATATATATATATATATATATATATATATATATATATATATTAAATGCAATATTATTTTGTGATTATCTTCTGCCTGATCTTGGGTTGAATTTTTGATCATGAACTTTATTAACATCATTGGATCCATGGTGTTGAGTCAACCTCCACAAAAATGGATGAATGATTTTAATAAGAGTTTGATTAAATTTTAATTCAAATGTGGTTTGTATATTATTTGCCACCCCTCTTCATCTTATCCCTTTCTTATTGCACTAAGTGTTATTGAAGCATGATATCTATATCATGCCTCAAAATAAATGGTGGATAGATTGCTATTGACCGACCTCAAAATAGGTGAGAATTCTATATTAGCCCACTTACGATTGCTTAACATAGCGCTAAATTTTGTCCCGATTCGAATAAATGATCATTCGTGGCCCAAACCTATGTTTGCAAGCCTAAGTATGTTAATTTGATCTCTTTGATCCAATAACCTTGAGATTCATTATGTGGAGGCTTTGGTTCTACCAATCCTCTAATGGATCTACAACACTTTTGGTTAATGTGGATCACTTAAACTTGGTTGATCATTAAATGATTCCTTGGAGGATTCCAAATGGATGATATACTTGATAAAAAGAAAATGCAACTTGTTGTGTGGAGGCTTTGGTTCTACCAATCCTCTAATGAGTTCCAAATGCAAGTTTCAAGATGGTCATCCAACTAGACACTAATTATTAAATTATTTTTACTTTATGCTTTTATTTTTATGCTTTATATACCATTTACTTTAAGCATTACATTTCATGCCATTTTTATTTTGCTCACTTGAGCATTTATATTCTTGTTATTTTTATTTTTCTCTCTTGAGCTTTTCTTTTCTTTTTTTAAGACACCTAATAATCAACATGAACCATAAAAAGCTTTAATGATATTTGGACTATTTGGTTACTATCATTGGCATTATGGAGTATTGGACTTCTTGGACTTAGGATTAGAAACCTTGGCCTATGTTAGAGACCTTGTGACCTTAATTGATATTTTTTCTGGAGTTCTTAAGGTTTACCTCAAGGCATTGGGTTGTTTGTTTGTTTTGTGTGTAGGTTATTATGATTACATTCTTCGTTTGTAATATGGAATTCACCCGTATACAGTCGTTACTCTGCACAATTTTTGTGAAGACTTAATACATTTGATGTTTAGTTCTCTTAAGAGGTCTAATATTTTTGCTTGCTTGGTTTCGATCCAAAGAATGACAATTATATCTTCACTCGTAATGTCAAGTAATTGCTTCTTATTGATTAGATAGTTCTTATCCCTAGCTTTTACCTTATGCTTTAGGATAGTCTCTACATCTCCTCCCATCTTCTTTAATTTTTAAAATCTTCTTCCTCCTTTTGAAAACTCTTATTGTTTTGAAACTTGAACCATTTTTATAATAAACTTGGACTTATGTCCATGCATTTTCGAAACATTTTCATATATAAACTTCAATCAACTTAATAATACCTTGACATTTTTTGTGAGAAGACTAAAAGTCAATCAATCTCATTTCAAACTATTTTGCAACTTTGGCTTCTACTTTAAAATTTTTTCTCAAAACATTGGACTCTTGTCAATCCTTGTAGTGATGCAAACAACTATACTTCTACAATATGTAGTGAAGTGAGATATTTTCCACTTGGGTGTTGAGTGAGGCAGTGTTGATTTTAAAATCCAAGCCATATCCTCTACTTTGAGATGACGCAAATTCTCCTTTCTCATAATTGTGGGTAGTAAGTATGTTTTCCACACGGACAATGACGATGATGTCTTATCTCATAAAATGAATCATCACACTTGTGTTTTAAATTTTTAAAAAAGGTGAACTACGTGTACCCTGATCCCCTATTGCACGAAAGGTGGTACGTAGGCACTAAAGGTTCGCAACCGCGGCGGGTGAAAAAATCATAAAAAATATATTTCTTTTCCCACCTCCACCATCTATTTTACATACAACATTTCATAGCCAAAATATACAGATTTTACAAAGAGGTTCCTGCGGAGTACCATAGATGTTTAGGGTGCTAATACCTTCCCTTTGCATAACCAAGCCACTTACCTTGAATCTTTCCCCCTCTTTTTGGGTTATTCGCTCTTTTCCCATTCCTTTGGAAACAATAAAGCACGGTGGAGATTTTTATTTTGATCTGTATGAGTCTAGTCAATCCAATGGCTTAGTCTTAAACATTTCTATCAATACACTTTGGTAACAATAATCGCCTGAGGAACCTCTTCAAAATTCTGACAAGGGGTCTCAATGAACTCGCCGTCCATCTCGACATATCTGAAAGAGTTCAAATGGCTTACCGTATACTCTTCTTCGCCACGGACTGTAACAATATTTCCATTAACCTGGTACTTTAACATCTGATCCAAGGTGGAAGTGACAGCACCTGCCCCATGAATCCAAGGGCGTCCCAATAAGCAAGAGTAAGACGGACGAATGTCCATCACATAGAAAGTAGAATCGAAAGTCTAAAACCAACTTTAATAGGAATGTCCACCTCCCTTTGTACCATTCTCTTGGAACCATCAAAATCCCTCACCACAATATTGCTGGGCTTCAATGTAAGTCCTTCATAGTCCAATCTGTCCAAAGAACCCTTGGGTAGAACATTTAGTGACGAACCCGTATCAACTAGAACATGAGCCAGGGTAGTGACCCTGCACTCAATATAGACATGCAGGGCATCATTATGCTTTCTTCCTTTAGACGTTGTAATATGGTGGGAGAACTGACTTGGATGTTTTAGGTTTGATCACAATTGTTGCGGTTAGCAAGAGTCGCCACCGACTTTTCTTTTATCCAAAAGGAAAGGTCGAAAAGAACATGAAAGACATTTGAGATTATTTCTTGAGTTCGGGGGGTAGATTATGAGAAGGGAATGTGTTAGCATCCTTTTCATCCATAATTATCCATGGGCTCTTAGTTGTTTGCTAGATCACTTGCTTTGTTTGAAAATGTGCTTTGGGGTGCTTTTTGAAAGTATTTTTGAAAAGGCGCATTTGTTTAGGCGAACTTTGTAATGGTTCTCGTTTTGTAAGAACGTATACAAAGTGTTGGACTTTTGAAAATATTTCATGTTTTGAAAGTGTTTGGTGTGTGTTTATTTTGAAAGTTTTTGTTTGTTTTTTGAAAGTGAGCAAGCAACTAGGAACATTTCTACCTACTCAAAAGTCTTTTGTTCATTTCCTCCTTTCCCTTGATGTTGCTATCTTACTATTGATTGTTAAGAAGCCTTATCTTTGGATTTAAAGGGACGGGCGTGGGTCATCGTAAAATCATGATAACAATGTTGTGAGATATCTTAGCATTTATATTTGAGGGACTAAGATCATTTAAAAGTCAACATTTGTAGCGTCATCGAGGGATTATGATCTTGTATTTTTGATTGTTTTTGCTAAGACATCCCACATGCGTAACATGACCATTTTCTCAAGGCAACAAGTGGAGTTAACCTTAGGGGTGTAAGTGTGCATAGTGTGTTTGATTTGCATGCATTGTTTATCTTGAATTAGGGTTTTCTAAGTATTGATTTTATCTTTCCATACAAACTCTAATTTACTAGAATTGATATGAAAGCGATAAATTGCGGAAAGTAAATTTAGTATGCTATTACATCATTTGGGGATGGGGTATACAAATTTAAAAATGGGGATTGCAAGAAATTAAACCTAATTATCTATTACAACCATATTGAAACTTGAAAAATGTACAAGAAATGAAAATATAATGTGCAAGGATGTAAATGGAAAAGAAATAGACTTTTGCTTGGTTTTTTAGGAAAGGGTTTGGTTTTGACATAATTAACTAAAATAAATAACTAATTAGATTAAGAAAATTAAACCTAAATTAATTAAGAAAAGAAATTAAATTTAATCAAGAAAGCATTTTTAGGGTTTTTTTTTTATGAAAAAGGTTTTTATTTAATTAAACTAAAATAAAAATTAACTAAAAGAAAAACTAAATTCTAAGTTAATTTAATTAAAGGAAATTAAAGCCTAAGTCTAATATTATTTGTTTAGGAAAAAAAATTTAAATATGCAATAAGAAAATATTTTTGTGTTTTTTATTAATAAAAATAATATTTATAATAGTAATAATAATAATAATATTTAAAGAAAAGAAAAAAAATAAAGAAAAAAAATCAAGGGGAAAAAAAAAATTAGATTTGGGTGTTTGTTTGTGTAAAACAGTTTTTGTTTTGTTAGGCCCAATGGCCTGTTTTTAGAATCAGAAAAGAAATAAAAAAAATAGGTATGTGTGGTGATAAGTATACAGGGGGTATTATTAAGAAAAAATGCAAGGCCTGGTGAGGGATGGCCCAAGGCGCGCTGGTTGCTTGCAAAAAAAAAATGTTAGAAAAATGAAAAAGTGGCAGCGCTGGGGCTTGAACCCACACCCTTTGCAATATGCGCGCGCTGCCTTACCACTGGGGTGGCTATACATCCGCGTATTAAACTGAAACCATGTTATTATGTTTCAAAACAAATTCTAGGTCTGCACTTCATCTTCTTCACTGCGCGCGTTTACCGTGAGAACAACAACATTTTTGAATTTGTGAACTTGTTCATTTCTCAACCAGTTTCAAAACTTCAAACATCAAACTTGTTAGAAATTTCACCATGATTCTAAATATGTAAATAAATTAAACTAATTCTCAAAGATGAACATGAATTTCTGTTGGTACCAAATCTAACCTAATATTTTCAGAAACTTCAACTTAAAAATTCTCCCTACTCAATCAATATAAATGAAAACTATGGACATGGGCAGTTTCAGGGTAACGATATCTACATTTTATCTTTGAAAATGCACGCCTAACAATGCCTAAATGAAGAGATGAAAGTTCAGAAAAATACCTCAAAAACTGGAAATCGTGAATTGAGTTTGAGCTTGTTTAAAGTGATGTTGATGATCAGGTTAGATTCCTCAAGTTCCAGGGAAGCTAATGCAATGATTAGTTTGTGCTGAGGATGGTTGGAATGGTCTGAAGAAGTAGAGATGCAATGCCCTGTTTTTGAAAATGAAGATTGGTGAAGATGGAGTTATAGTTGGATAACAGGTGTTGGGATTGTTTATGTGTGATGTTTAAAAGCTTTAGGAACCAAAAGGCCAAGAAACGCACGAGTGGATTTTGATTTTAGGATTTCTGGCCAGAATATGCAACAATGGAGGTTTGTTATGCAATTCTGGCTTTGGTGGTGTTTGAGGGCTTGTGCATTCATGTTCTAGCTTGCAAATAATGTATATATTTATAGGCAAGAGGTATCAAGTGTTACAACAACTCAGAATTTGAATTCTCAAGTTGTGGCAACTTTACTTGTTTTTGAAGCAATGTTGAAACATCTTGTTCCAAGACATGGTACAGGGTTGTATAGAGTGTTTAGAACTTAAAACAAGTTTTCTTTTGGTTTATATGGGTTGTGTGTGCAGAATGAACAAGTGCAAGGCTCAATGCAAGTTGACTTTGCATAAAGCTTGCTTTTTCAAAATGGAAGTGGTGACTTTCTTCCTTAAATGGCAAGGTGTATTTGACAAAGCTTAAATCAAGTGGTTCAGAGCTCAAAAGCTTGTGCAATCTTCTGATTAAGGATATATACACAATTTAGAGGGCCTGAAAAGTGGTATTATGCAACATTGCTTGGAATTGGATCAAATGTTCATCATGAAAATGACTAGAAAAACAAGTTTGAAACTCTAACTTCTTGCCTTCGATTCTCCTAGCTCAAGAATGGTATTGATGAGTTCTTGGACATTTTGGAAAGAATGTAACATGTTATACAAACTTTATGTTGGACATTTTTGAAGATTAAATTTGGAACTAGGTGAAAAGTTGCCATGAAGTTAGGTTAAAATCCTGACTAAAATACTCAAAATTTTACGAAGTATTTTAGTTTCATGGACATGTCTTCATAAATTCATAACTTAAAATCCAAGAATTTCTAGGAAAATTTATGACCTACAATGTTTTAGATCTCATTGAGATCTACAACTTTCATGTTGGAAGTTTTCCTTGAATCATCTTGCATCATGATGGAAATTTGGCACAAAGTTATGAAAAAATGTTAAAATTCTAACACAGAAAAATTTCCAAGTCTTAGAATTTTGACTTTTCAAAGATATCTTTGACTTTTTAATTTCATGATGAACAAGTTTTGTATTTTGACACGTGTTGATGAAATATGATTTTTGAAACTTGATTTTGATCAAAAAGTCAAAGTTTGACTTTTTAGTGTACAATTGACTTTTCATCAGTTGACTGAAATACATCTGTCAATCTAATGATTTTGAGAGTTGATCTGAAATGCATCAGTTGACTGAAATACATCATGTCTTAACCCAATAAGTCATTTCCTTGGTCAGAAGTCAAGAACTGAGCCTTCTCAATCAAAACCCTAATTTTGACCATTTTGCACTTTTGGTATTCTGATCAAAATTCTTTGAGGAATTGTGATCCAAACTTGATCAATTGACATATATGAGTTCATAATGTTGATATGGATAAATAACTATGAAGTTTGACTACAAATTGACCATAATTGACTTTTTATCCAATACAACTGATTTTAGGTCATCTGATCAACTGACTGAGCAAAAATGTGATCCAAAGCTTGAAACTTGACATGAGCAATCTTGAGGGTTCCTAATGATCCATGAAAGTCATATAAGGCATTGGAAGTTCAATTATGTTTGTACAAGCTCAAACCCTAATTTTGAGTTGTCAGTGGTTGAAGAGGTGTCTTGAGCTGATCAATCCTTGTGTAGTCTTGAATCAAATGGAGATCTTATGAGAGATTTCTTGAGAAATGAGAGGGAAAATTTTGTGGTACAACATCTGACCCTGTTCAATCTTCTTAAACCTAAAGAGTTAGATTGGCGGATCCGCCATTCGTGACTTGAAGGTGAAAGATGATTGAACACTAAAGTGCTCAGAAATTTGCACTCGAAGATGTATCGGGAATGGGCTTATAGATGCCATTTGGAATAATAATGGTTAATACTGGAAGAAGTATCAGCATAAATCTTTGGTCGATTTATACTAAAACTTGATGTTTTACCTGTGGGAAAAAGGGTTAGTTAAATGCATATGTATGTATGTCGTTCTCAAGATGAATGAGATTGTGCTAAATGCGTTTCGTATGTATATGCTATGATGTATGAATGTGGGATGCATATTTGTCCAGGAAAATAAATCCCTGACTACTGCTGAGGAATTCTGGGAAGTTGAATCCCAGATTGCTGTTGGGGATGAAGAATATATATATCTTCCAATTTTGTTACAAGAATGCTTCCGCCAGGGATTATCTCTTGAAATATAATTTCTATCTGGTCGGATCTAGGTTTCACAATAACTCGATGAGGATGAGGAAGTCAACTGCTATCTGTTGGAATTCCAGGTTTCACATTAACTTACTGGGGAAGAATGAATTAACTGTTATCTGGTCGGGTTCCAGGCTTCGCAGTAAATTTCTTGAAGTTGAACTGTTATCTGGTCGGATCCAGGCTTCACAGTAACTTGTTTGGAACTAGTTGCTATTTGGTCAGATTCCAGGCTTCACAATGAATTTCTGAGGGAATAAAGTTAATTGTTATCTGGTCGGATCCAAGCTTCACAATTACTTACTTGAAAAGATGAAGTTGAACTGATATCTGGTCGGATCCAGGATTCACAGTATCTTGCCGGGGTAGAGACAAACTCTACTGGGGAAAAGAAGTTAAACCCTTGTTTGATTGAGTCCAGGTTTTTCAATATCCCGAGGAGTTAAACTATTATATGGTCGGGTCCAGGATTCATAGTAATTTGCTTGAAATTAGTTGTTATCTGGTCAGATTCCAGGCTTCACAATGAATTTTTGAGGGAATAAAGTTAATTGCTATCTGGTTGAATCCAGGCTTTACAATAACTTACTTGGAAAGATAAAGTTGAACTAATATCTGGTCGGATCCAGGCTTCACAGTAACTTGTTGGGGTAGAGGCAAACTCTATTGGGGAAAAGAAGTTAAACCATTGTCTGGTTGAGTCCATGTTTTTTTCCAATATCTCAAGGAGTTAAACTATTATCTGGTCGTGTCCAGGCTTCATAGTATTTGGAGAAGTTACACTATTATCTAGTTGGGTCCATGCTTCATAGTGTCTTGAGAAGTTAACTATTATCTAGTCGGGTCCAGGCCTCATAGTTACTGAAAATTGTACTATTATCTGGTCGGGTCCAGGCTTTATAGTAACTGAAAATTGTACTATTATCTAGTCTGGTCCAGGCTTCGCAGTACTTGGAGAAGTTACACTATTATCTGGTCGGGTCCAGGCTTCACAGTGTGTTGAGAAGTTAACTATTATCTAGTTGGGTCCATGTTTCATAGTTACTGAAAGTTATACTATTATCTGGTTGGGTCCAGGCTTCACAGTGTTTTGAGAAGTTAACTTGTTATCTGGTCGGATTCCAGGCTTCACAACAACTTTTGGAGATAGGAAAGACTTTGTTTGCGACTTCAATAGGGATTAGGGGTTGTGGCCCTCTGATTTGTAATAGTCTGAGAGGCAAACTCAAGATGGAGAGGATAGACTCAGCCGTGGCAGACAGATTTACTAGGGGAAATAAACCCTGCTGGGGAAATAAACCCTGTTAAAGAAATAAACCCTGTTGAGGAATACATGACGAACTGCTGACGAGGTGAATTCTCTTAGGAAAAGATCCACAAGGCTTCTTATTTTAGGACCAACTTAGCTGGGGAGAGAGCTGTCAAGAGATTGAGACTCTGGATGGGGATCAACCTATGCAAAGAGACTTTGTGGGAAACTCCGTTGGGGAAATGTTTATTGTAGCTGGTCTTGTGGGGATAATGCTAATCAAATAACTTTGTGGGGATATTCCATATACATTAAAGAGATTCTTGCTGCTGCTTAGCAGGACACATGTGCCAAATAGTTTTAATCATGTTCACATGCATATGTTCGTTCAATTTTAGTCATTGGACATTTTTGCATTCAAAATAAAAACAGAAAGTTTGCACTTCAAAGTATATTTGTATTGATATTTTTCCCATGAATAGGCGTTCTTGTACAAAGAGACGGAGATCCTAGTAAGAGGAAATCGTCGAAAGGAAAACAAAATTGAAAAAAACGATAATAGCCATGTGGAAGTGATCTCATTGCATTTCAACTCTACTATTTCCCCAATGTCTTCGAATACCCCTTGCCATTGACAAAAGTTTATTGGATTGATCTTGAACCGTTTGAACTTGGACCTTGGTAATAAATTCGACTGTGGTGATTCCACGGGACATAGTCATACGCTTTTAATCCTTAACTTTTGCCTGGACCACCCTTTCGGGTTTTCAGCCCACCAGGATACCCATTTTTTCCCAAGTCTCCCTTTCGGGTTTTCAACTTGCCGGGTGTACAATCTTTTTCATATATCCCTAATTTTTTCCCAAACCTTTTGGTTTTCCGGGATGCCCTTATCTTGTGTAGGTGTGTCATCCTAGCGGGTCTCTTATGTGTAGTATTTTTTAACTATGTCCGTGTTCACAGGATATGGGATGTCTTCACCGTCCATGGTAATCAGCATCAAGACACCACCAGAGAACACTCTCTTGACAACAAATGGCCCTTTGTAGGTGGGAGTCCATTTGCCCCTGGGGTCGCCTCGTGGAAGAATGATGCGCTTTATTACCAAGTCACCAGTTTGATATACTCGAGGCTTGATATTTTTGTTGAAAGCCTTGATCATGCATTTTTGGTACATCTAACCATGATAAACAACAACTAGTCATTTTTCATCAATCAAGTTCAACTGATCCAATCTTGTCTGAATCCATTAATCTTTTCCTAGGCCTGCTTCATTCATAATCCTTAGTGAGGGAATCTGAACTTCCACTGGTAGAACGGCTTCCATGCCATAGACCAAAGGAAAGGGAGGTTCCCCAGTTGATGTATGACCTGAAGTACGGTAGCCATGCAGAGCAAACAGTAACATCTCATGCCAGTCTTTGTAGGTTACTACAATCTTCTGCATAATCTTCTTAATGTTTTTGTTGGCCGCTTCCACTACACCATTCATTTTAAGTCTATAAGGAAAAGAATTATGATGCTTGATTTTGAAATGAGTGCAAAGTTCTGTAATCATAGCATTGTTGAGGTTAGTCCCATTGTCGGTGATGATCCTTTCGTGGATACCATAGCGGAATATGAGGTTATGTTTGATGAACCTGGCTACCACTCTCTTTATGATTGAGGGAAATGAGGCGGCTTAGACCCTCTTGGTGAAATAATCAATGGCGACCAGAATGAAGCGATGTCCATTGAAAGTAGTAGGTTTGATCTCTCCAATCATGTCAATGCCCCACATTGAAAATGGCCACGGAGCGGTCATGACGTTCAGAGGGATAAGAGGCACATGGACCTTGTCAGCATAGATTTGGCATTTGTGGCAAGTTCTTGAGTGGTGATGGCAATCAGTCTCCATTGTTGACCAATAGTAACCAGCTCTCAGGATTTGCTTGGCCATAGTATGTCCGCTAGAGTGAGTCCCAAAGAGACTATCATGCATGTCTTCCATAATTTACTCTGCCTCCTTCTTGTCCACACATCGGAGTAGAGTAGAGTCATGGTGGAGTTTGTACAATATTCCATTACTTAGGAAGAATTTGGCTGAAAATCTTCGTAAGAAATTTTTGTCATTGATGGATGCTCCTTCAGGGTACTCTTGTGCTTCAAGGTATCTCTTCACCTCATGGTACCATGGAATTTCTGTGTCAGTGTCAAGCTCATAGAAGTGTGCAGGTTCGTCGAATCTCTCAATTGTAATCATAGGAGCTTCACTGTCCCATTTGACCTTGAACATAGAAGAAATTGTGGCCAAAGCATCGGCTAACTGATTTTCTTCCCTAGGGAAGTGTTCAAACGTGACCTCTTCGAAGTAAGGAATCAGAGATAGAATAAGCTCCTTGTAAGGGATGAGATTAGGGTGCTTAGTGTCCCAATATACTTTTACTTGGCTAATCACTAGAGATGAATCTCCAAACACATTCAAATGCTCAATCCTCAAATCAATGGCAGCCTTCAGACCCAAAATGCATGCTTCGTACTCAGCCATGTTGTTCGTACATTTGAAGCATAGCCTGGCAGTGAAAAGAGTGTGGCAACCTTTAGGATAGATAATCACATCACCAATTCCATTACCCAAAGCGTTGGAAGCCCTATCAAAGACCATAGTCCATCGGGATCCTTGTTCAGGTCCGTCATACGGTCCAGGTTTCGCACAGTCGGTCACTAGCATGATATTCTCATCCGAGAAGTCAAAGTTCATAGAATGATAATCATCAACAGCTTGATGGGCCAAATGATCTGCTAATACACTTCTTTTGATGGCTTTTTGGGTTGTGTATTGAATATCATACTCAGTCAAGATCATTTGCCATCTAGCTATCCGTCCAGAAAGAGTCGGTTTCTCGAAGATGTACTTGATAGGGCCATCTTGGAAATCAGTAGAGTGGTATGAGTCATAATATACTGTCTTAGCCGGCGAGAAGCCCATGCCAAAGCACAACAAGTTTTCTCGAGCAGTGAATATCTGGTTTTACAGTCGGTAAACTTTTTGCTCAGGTAGTAAATAGCATGCTCTTTTCGGCCAGACTCGTCATGTTGGCCCAAAACACACCCCATAGAATTCTCTAGTACTGTCAAGTACATGATCAAGGGTATTCCTTCAACTGGAGGCATGAGGATGGGAGGTTCTTGTAGATATTATTTTATTTTGTCGAAGGCAGCTTGACATTCATCATTCCATCTGACTACCTGATCTTTCTTCAAGAGTTTGAAGATTGGCTCACAAGTAGCAGTTAAGTGAGATATGAAGCGGGCGATGTAGTTAAGAAGACCCAAGAATCCTCTAACTTCCTTTTCAGAGTGGGGGACTGGCATTTCTTGGATTGCCTTTACCTTGGCAGGATCGACTTCGGTGCCTTTACCACTAACAACAAAACCTAGAAGCTTTCCAGATCGTACTCCGAATATGCACTTATTAGGGTTCAACCTCAACCTGTACCTTTTCAGCCTCTCGAATAGCTTATATAGGTGACTGAGATGTTCCTCCTCTGTTTTTGATCTTGCAATCATATCATCCACATAGACCTCTATTTCATGATGGATCATATCATGAAACAAAGCTACCATATCCCTTTGATATGTTGCCTCTGCATTCTTTAATCCGAACAGCATGACCTTGTAGAAAAAGGTGCCCCATTGTGTAACAAAATTGGTCTTCTCCATGTCTTCGGGAGCAATCCTATTTTGATTATAGCCGGAGAAACCATCCATGAAAGAGATAACTTTATGCTGAACAATGTTATCGACCAAGACATCAATATAAGGTAGAGGGAAATCATCCTTGGGGCTTTCCCTATTCAGATCCCTATAATCTATGCGCATGCAAACTTTTCCTTCTTTCTTCGGCATTGGTACCACGTTTGCAACCTATTGGGGATAAGATGTCACAGCTAGGAATCCCACATCAAATTGTTTCATCACTTCAGCTTTTATCTTTTTAGACATTTCAGGCCTCGTGCGACAAACTTGCTATTTGACAGGAGGACAATCTTCCTTTGTCGGCAGAAAATGAACTAGAATATTGGTATCCAACCCTGGCATATCTTCATACGACCAAGCAAACACTTCCACATAGTCAGGCAACAACTGAACAAATCTGGTTTGACACTGCTTTCTAGGTTAGCACTGATCTTGACCTCTTTCTTGTCTGTCTCGATACCTAGATTGATGACTTCAACTGACTCTTTGTGCGGTTGAATAGCTTTTTCCTCTTGTAATAGAAGTCTGGCTAGTTCTCCCGATATATCACAATATTCCATGCCTTCGTATTCGGCTTGGTTAATTGGATGTTCGAATTCATAGTCGGTAATAGTAGAGTCATTGGAAATGAGATCCAGAATGGATGAGGACCTGCAAGAGTGTGTGTGTGTGCATGTAAGACACATGGCTATTTTGAAAAAATGTATTGAAGAAAAAGAAAGACAATGAACAAAAAAGTTAGAATGCAAAAAAGTTCAATGGTTTGTATTGAATGATCATATGATAAAATGAACATAAATAAAACCCTTGACAAATGGACCATAGTGCCCCGGGCCAGGCATATGGCTTAAAAGTCATTGCTTAATATTACAGACAAAATGTTCTTGAATTAATAGAAAGCAATAAACAAGTAATTAGTCCTCAATGAACAAGATGGGAACGAAGTCCTTTGTGTGCCAATTGTTGAGCTCTGTTGTAGTAGGGTATACCCAATCTTCAAAGGCAACCTCATCATCAGAATCACCCACAACATTAACTTCATGACTTCCAATACGGAGAGGGGGCTTCCCTGCACATGCGCGCCTCACTTATTTCCGAGCCTTGATAGTGAAACCCAAACCACATTTGTCTGCTTTGAATGGGATCTCGGGGAGTTTCCCCCAAGTACCACAGCTTCCTTCTTCGACTGCAGCACGAGCATCTCTAAATGAAACCATCTTTGGCACGACCTTAACAGCTTTGGACACATCAAAGGAAAACTTGGCAGTAGCAACCATTGGTGGCACAACTTTAAAAGCCTGACATGAGGTTTATATAAATTCGCCATCCATCTCCATATATTTGAAAGAGTTGAGGTGGCTTACCATGAAATCCTCCTCACTACAGACCGTGACAATCCTTCCTTTGATCGAATACTTGAGCTTTTGATGAAGGGTTGATGTTACTGCCCCTGCTCCGTGGATCCAAGGGCGACCCAACAAACAGGAATAAGCGGGACGGATATCCCTGATGTAGAAAGTAGAGTTGAAAATTTATGACCCCACCTTGATCGTGAGATCCACTTCTCTATGAACTGTCCTTTTGGACCCATCGAAAGCCCTCACAATAGTATCACTTGGTTTCAAAACTAGTCCTTCACAGTCTAAACGGTCCAAAGCCCCCTTGGGTAGCATGTTTAAAGAAGAGCCAGTGTCAACTATAACATGTGCTAGGGTAGTCCCCTTACATTCAACATAAACATGCAGAGCTTTGTTATGGTTCTTTCCCAATGGTGTCAAATCAGCATCCGAGAACCCCAAACCATTTTCGACCGACAAGCTTGCCACACAATTTTCGAACTGGTCAGTTGTGGTCTCATGAGGGACATGAGCCTTCTTCAAGAAATTTATTAACGCTCGAGCATGAGCATCAGAAAAAAGTAGCAAAGATAACATGGAAATCTTAGAAGGGGTTTGCCCCAACTGCTCCACTATCTTGAAATCACTCCTTTTTATAATTTTCAAGATCTCATCCATTTCTCGAGCGGGAGGTTCCTCAGCAACAATGCCTTTTGCGGGTATTTTTGTTTCAACAGGCTCAACTACTTTCTCCTTTCCCCTTGTGTCGGCATTAGGATTAGCAGTGGTGATATGGACAGGTGCCTTTATAGCAGTTGGCGGTGAGATGTTGGGTGAAAAGATTCTCCCAGTTATGGTCACGTTACTAGAGCCAGTAATGTTACCAATGTCATCATCTTTTCTTTCTCCAGTCCAAGCGTCTTGCTTTATTCCATGGTAAAACACCTCAGCACCATAGTTCCATGGCACTACTTTGTTGGAAGAGTACGAAATTGGCCTGTGTGCGGTAATTATTAGAGGAGCAACAGTCGGTTCATTTGTAATCCTGATAGGATTCTTGGAAGAGATCCTAAGAGGCTTGTTTGAGATCGTTATGATGGAGAGGTCTTCAAACTTATTGGTCAAACTTGTGGCGGACAGAGTCTTCTCAAATAGGATCTCATGGCTATTCATCAGGTGTTGAATGCCTTCCATCAGCCCTTTGCATCCATTGAGTTGTGTGGTGCAGCAATCGCAATCCTTCAAACATCCAAGGAAAATCCCTTCTTTCATCAAATTCTTTTTGATAATGTTTAACAGAGTAGTCAAGTCTCCGGCGGAGGAAACAAAAATGGCGTCTCCAACAACATTGACACCCTTGCCATGGTTTGGCATATGCGCGGTGATTACATTCGGAGTTGGAGGAGGATCAAATTAAATGGTCTTGTTGTCTATTAACTCTTGAATTTTATTCTTCAGTTCCCAGCTTTGGTCAGTCTCATGCCCGAGACTATTCAAATGATATGCACACTTGGTATTAGGATTGTATTTTGGTGAAGTTATATCTGGATTTGTCGGAGGATCATGGAGTTTCACCAAATTAGCCTTTAACAGGTGTTGTAAGGCTTGGGATAGCAACATGCCCATCCTTGTGTATTGTCTTTGTGAAGCCTCAAACCGTTGATGATTGGAAGATTGCCTTTGAACAGGAGTTGGATTGGAAATCCGGACAACATTAATGGGTGAACGATCATCCTTCTTGGTACGGGCCCTTTCCCCATACACAACACTGATTTCTTTCTTCCCGGTAAAAGGTTTCTTTATGGGATTGGAGGTGGAAGCATATGCTATGGGAATCTTCCCGCTTTTGATACCGCTTTCAACTCTTTCACCAGTTAAGATCAGCTCGGTGAAATCAGAATAAGATTAACCAACCAATAAGTTAAAAAATGGACCAGATAAAGTGCCCATATACATATCAATGTGCTCCCTTCCGGTTAACGGCGGTTGGACCCTACTGGAAAGATCCCTCCACTTTTGGGCGTACTCTTTGAACCCTTTATTATTACCCAATGTCATGTCTTGCAGTTGAACTTTTGTCGACGCCAGGTCGACATTGTACTGGTATTGGTGGTAGAAAGTGGTGGCTAAGTCTTCCCATGTATGGGTACGGGAACCCTCCAATTGGTAAAACCACTCTAGTTGCGTCTCAACCAAGCTTTCTTGAAAGAAGTGATCCCAGAGTTTCTTGTCGGTGGAGTGCCGTTGAATTTTGTGCACATAAGACTTCAAGTGAAGGTTTGGGAAAGAAACCCCATCATAATTAACGAATACTGGTATTTTGAATTTGTGGGGATGATAACTCCATATATTAAACGCAAATCATCAAAATCCAAACCAGGGACGGCTTGAATCTCAACGACCTTCAGTCTGTCTTCTAGCTTTTTGTACTTAACATCGACAGGAGGATACTTCTCGTCAAAATAATCCTCATCATCAGACGCGTGATCATTGATACACCCATCCTGGGTACTCCTAGCTTCTCCAATTTGATTTTCGTCTTCTTCAAACGAGTCTTCCACTACCGGTATCTGACAGATCGGCTCTTTGAATCTTCTACCCATGTTGTCTAGGGCTTTCCTCTTTGGTTTCTTTTTAGTTGCAAGCCACGCCATCAAATCTTTCTTCCCCTTGGCCAAGGTCAGTAGAGTCTCTTGAAACTGGGATTTTTGTTCTTGTAGATCCTTCACTGTTTTCTCGATATCCATCTTGCTGAAATAAACAGTAGAAAGATAATAAAACCTGTCGTGGAAAACCTGTTATGTTATGATGCATGAAAGATGTGTATCTAAATGATTTCAAGTATTTATGAAATTTAAATTTTTATAGGAAAAGAATGAACAAACGTAAAATTTCAATAATTAGTTCAAAATGATTACAACAAGCCTTTTGGGCTTACAAAATAAATCTCTAAGATAAAAAGGTCGAACGCATCCTCTTCGGCGCAAGGTAGGCGTTCAAGCTTTGTTCTTCATGGAGTTGCTTTGTAAATTCCATAACACTTTTCTCGCTAGCGTAGAATTGAGCTTCAAAGGCATCTCGTTCTTCCTTTAGATGAATCCAACCTTTTTGAAAGTCTTCAAGAGAAGTAGGCATGTCGGGATGGAGGACAGTATACAAGACATCTTTTTTAACCACATGCTCCATGATAACTGGTAGGATGGAGGGATAAGGCATCACGAGCTTCTGAGTGCAAGCTCGTACCCACCTAAGGTAAGTCTCAAGGGGAACAGAATTCTTGTGTCCCATCGTATTACTATCCACTTTGTTCACCATCCTCCAAGCTCGTACAAACCTCTGACGGTAGCCTTGATCGTCACTCTTGTAGTCGAATACCACTCCTTGGATGAGCATATCATGAGGACCATCTCTTCGGGCATATCCAAACTGTCGTAAGGCTAAGCAAGGGTTGTAAGTGATACCTCCCCTAATTCCAATAAAGGGACATTATGGAATTACCTACAACGCTCAATGATAGTAATGTTCTCTAAGCACCGAGAACACCAATGAATATTTGAATGTTTGAGTGACATTAACCTTTGTGACCATCTCAAACCTTGCTCGTTCTTCAACATAGACCGATGAAGATGCAAAATAAACCATCTAGCCAAAAGAGGAGTGCAACACATAAGGATCCCTCTCTTCCTCATAGTGCGAGAGTGGAGAGAATGTAGGATACCCCCCAACAAAGTAGGCACCGGATTGCGAGATATGAAGATTTTGACAACATTCACATCTATGAGTTGGTCAGGATTTGGAAATAAAACCATCCCATAGACGAGAAGGTCCAAGATCCCTCAAAAGCTTGTAAATCTAGAGTGTTCCAACAATCTTGAACTTTTTCAAACAAGAACTTGGCTAAGAACCCTTTGACACCACTTCTTGTTTCCTAATTATTCGTGACATCAGATTGTTGCAAGTGTAGAGCTCGGGCAATCTCTTCAAGACTTGGATCTCTTTCCGTACCCTTTAAAGGTAGTTGGTTAAGAATGGGAATCCTCAACAGTTGAGCAAATTCTTCCATAGTAGGTACGAGTTGGTAATCGAGAAAGGTGAAGCAATGGTGCAAAGGGTCGAAGAACTGGAAAAGCACCTTCATCATATCTTCATCAGTTCTCGAGGTAACCAAGTTTAGGAGGCGACCATATATTTCGATGAATAAAGAAATCTCAGGGACCCTTGATGCTAACTCTTTAAGTTGAGAAGTAATTCTTACGAGATTGACTTGGATAGTATTCCTGCGGATGGAAGCCATGTCCTACAAAACACAACAAAGATAAATCCCAATAATCCTTGAAATGGTTTGTGAGAATGCTTATGATGTTATGATGTTTATGATGTTATGTACAAGTAAGCATGTACACACAAGGAAAACAAGTCCTTAGGTTTAAGCTTGAATGGAGTTTTATAGGTAATTACCCTCTTGAAGTTTAGTTGGATCAACTTGTCCTAGTAATAGTAACCGGGTTCTAAGGGATATCAATATCACTGATCTTTCTTGTCGGGCATTGTTTCAGCGCAAGCATCTTTAATGGCGACCGAAATATCCCGAGAAGTCTGATCTCAATGATCATAGTATCGAGTATCAACCAACTTCAGACTGCACCAAAGCCGGCTATCTCACTACTTCCTAATGACCAAGTTGTCAAGTAAAGGTTCTAAAGTTAGTTAGTGCTTCATGACACCACACATCGGCCTCGTATTCTCTGTGACTACTCAAGGGCTACCGGTACTCACAAATGTGTCACACTAACATAGCTATTGCTTAGACCATGTCGGTATACCCCGTACAGTTTCCACAATGTATTGTTACTTACCTATAAGGTATCCTAGATCCGGGTAGAGGATCAAAATAAGCCCAAACAAGGAACCAAAATGTAAAGCAATCAAGTCAAACAATGAAAGCAAATAAAGGTGATCTAGCCCTAAGGTAACCCCACTTTGAAGTTCTCCCCAGCAGAGTCGCCAGTTCTGTAATACGGTGGGAGAACTCACTTGGATGTTGTGATTGGTGGGAATGAGAACTGACTGTTTTGGAATGCTGGTTCGCGTTTTGCGTTTGTTTTTGAAAAATGTCACGGTAAGCAAGAGTCGCCACCGTCTTTTATTTTATCCAATAAGGAAAGGACAAAAGCACAGAAAAATTCCTTTTTGAGATGTTTCTCGGGTTCGGGAGGTAGATTATAGAAAGGGAAGGTGTTAGCACCCTTTCTATCTGTGGTTATCCACGGGCTCTTAGGTACTTGCTCATTGTGTTTTCAAAACTTTTCTTTTCTTTGTGTTTGTGGGTTTGAGAAGAGTTTTTATTTTGAAGAGAGTGTAAGTGTGAAAAGTTTTGTTTTGTTTTAAAAAGGAGCAAGTACTTAAGAACCATCTACCTACTCGAAAAAGGAATTAAACTATGCAAATGTCCTTTAGACAATGCTATCCCACTATTGAGGAGTAGGTAGCATCGTCGTCGGAGTTTTTTGGGTCAATTCGATTAAGGGACGTGTGGTCACTAAAGCAATGTTAGGACGCCTTAGTTGTAACCCTAATGTCTTAGATCATTTTTCCGAGGCAACCGTTTCGAGGCAACTATGATCTTTGGACAAGAGGGCGACCTCTAAAACTTCCTATACTCAATGACCACGTTCGAGGCAACCAAGTGAGGTGTACCCTAAGAGTGGCATGTGCAAGTGTGTTATTTCGGTTAATTTTATCTGTACATATCATGGGTGAGCTATTGTTGATTTTAGGTTAAAAATTGATCTTGTCATGCATTGCCTATTTACATCGCCAAAAACAAACCCATTAATTTAAATTGCGGAAAATAAAAGAAAGCGATAAATAATGTCCTAATTTAAAAGCTATTACATACTAGAAGCAATTACAATATTGAAATATAGATCGTGTGCGAGAAAATTAAATCGGCGCATTTGTAGGGTTTTGACCCTTATTGAAAGCAAGCATGTTTTTTTTTTGTTTTTTTTTGAATTAAAAATTAAACCTAAGTGAATTAATTAATAAAAAAATATATTTTAGGTTTTTTTATATTTAAAGAAATAAAATAAGAGTGATTAAAATTATTAAAACCTAATTCTATATTAATTTTAATTTATTGCAAACAATATTAAAGGTTTAAACATATTTAAAACTAAATCAATTAATTAATTTTTATTTACAAAAATAAAATAATGAAATTAATAATAAAAAATATATTTTTTGTCTTCTGATTTTATGAAGAAAATTATTATTTGGTTAGTAATTAAAAATAAAAAATAAATAACAATAAACAAAAAGAAGAAAAATAATGGAAGAAAATAAAAAAGAAACAAACTCAGGGGGGGTTTGGGCCCAAACTGGGTGTTTGTTCAGCAATTCAGAGGCCCATTCAGGTTCAATCCTGGTTGACCTTTTCAATCCAATGCATGCTTGTTGACTTGAGTATATGGTGCACCTCCAATCTGGGCCTTTAGATTTGGCCTAGAGGCCATCTGGAATGTGGATCTTTGAGGCATATGGTGTTCTACACTTTGGGCGTTGCATGAGAATATCTGAAGAAAAATTAAACAAATGTTTTGGGGGACCTGGGATTCGAACACAGGTCCCATTGCTCAATGGCCAGCGCGCTTACCAATCCAACCAAACTGCTTATTTGTTATCAGAATATAAAACAAATATTATATGGAAAACATTTACTATGCCTGGAAAATAAAAATAAATGGCGTGAGATTATGAATGGCCTAATAAGGAAGAGGCACGTGGTCGTCTTCTTCCTTGAACAGCCTAGTTATTTACCTGAGGATTTCATTCGCAACTAAATCCATGGCTCACTCCTAAAACAAATTCCTGGCCATAAAAATGCAAACTAAAACCACCAATATGTTCGTCTCTTCCTCCTGGTTTCATCCATGTCCAGTATTGGCCTTGATTTTCCCTAGAACTAAAAACCCCAAAAACAAGAAGCACAAACCCTAGATTTGGGCATGGCGTTACAGGCTATGAAAATAAAATCAAATAGTGCAGAAAGTTTCGAAATCAAACAAGAATGAAGAATATATCCATGGTTTGTCAAAAAGATGCAAGAATGAGTGGTTTCGATTTCATGTACAGGGATAGGTTCAAGGAGACTTACAACGCGATTTAGGAGGTTTTAGGACTTGATTTTGATTCCAATCGCTTCAGCAAACGTCCAGCAAGAGATTAGTGTCAAGTTTTTGCTTTGAATCGAGCCCTAAGATCGTTTTCAGATTCCACTTTTTCCAAGCTTTTTTCAAAGTTTGTCTGGCCGTTTCTGCAGTGCTTAGCTCCTGTTCTTTGTATGCCTCGCTTGTACATGTATATTGGAATGCATTTAGGTTAAAACTTGGGCTTGAATCCATAGGAATTGATGAATCATGATTTGATATGATCTTCCATTAACAAGTTTCCAAAAATGCCTCAAATCAAATATTTTATGCACAACAATACTTGATACGAATTTGTTTGAGTGTATCATGATATTTGCAAGCTGTAATGATAAAAAAAATCTCATTCCATTAATTTTTGGATTTTATTTGAATTAATATTGATTTAAAATGAATTAAATCAATAAAAATCAAATAAAATAGAAAAATAAATGATTGGTCATGAAAATAAAGATGGGACACGTGTGTTGTGTGATAAGACCAAATCAAGTGGAAAAAAGTGGACCCTTTTGTCAAAAATTGGAGTTTTGAGGATAGTTGACTTTTGGCACTTTTGGAAAAATGCCCAACTTCAACAATGCATAACTTCTTCAATTTTGAACTTTTGGAGGTTTTATTGGACTTTTTGGAAACCTTGAGATGTGCTCTAACCAACCCGTCTGGTAACATCTCATTTGGATCTTCCATGCTCAAGTTATAAGCTTTGGCAAAAAAGGTGTTTTTGTTGTCTTTCAAAAATGACCTATAATGTCCAAATTTGTAACTTCTTGTGAGACAATTTACTGATCTTGGGGTGTGAAGATGGATTGTAGGAAATTGCATCCTCTCCAAAATGAGCTTTGGATGGGTCATTTATCATAAAGTATGAGAAAGTTATGCTTGGTCAAAGTTGAGTTAACTTTTCCTACAAAACCCTAATTTAGCAACTTTTGAATCTTGATGAATCTTGAGCAATCCTTGATGAATCATGATCAACCCTTGATCAAATGATGAATTATCCTTCAAAATGAGAATGTTGACAAAAATATTGAGGTTTGACTATTTGTAGGTCATAGTTGACTTTTGGCCTAACACAATCGATTTTTGGGCCTCTTGAGCAATTGACTTACCAAACTTCCTCTGCAAGGCTTGAAATTTGACATGGATGAACTTAATAAAATATTAGGACATTGGGGAAAAATTGAGGGCATTTGGATGTAAGGACCTTGATGCAACACAAAACCCTAATTTTGAATTGACTGTCTAACTCTTGAGCCATCTTGAGCAACTTGGAGATTATTCTTGACATGTCTTGAGAAATATGGGAGGGAAAATTTTGGGGTAAAATAGATGTTCTACGTTTGATCGCAATTGTTGCGATTAGCAAGAGTCGCCATCGACTTTTCTTTTATCCAAAAGGAAAGGTAAAAAAGAACAAGAAAGACCTTTGAGATTATTTCTTGAGTTCGGGGGGTAGATTATGAGAAGGGAATGCGTTAGCACCTTTTTCATCCAAAGTTATCTATGGGCTCTTAGTTGCTTGCTAGATCACTTGCTTTGTTTGAAAATGTGCTTCGTGGTTGTTTTTTAAAGTATTTTTGAAAAGGCGCTTTCATTTAGGAGAACTTTGTAATGGTTCTCGTTTTGTAAGAACGTATACAAAGTGTTGGACTTTCAAAAATATTTCATGTTTTGAAAGTGTTTGGTGTGTGTTTGTTTTGAAAGTTTTTGTTTGTTTTTTTGAAAGTGAGCAAGCAACTAGGAATATTTCTACTTACTCAAAAGTCTTTTGTTCATTTCCTCCTTTCCCTTTATGTTGCTATCTTACCATTGATTGGTAAGAAGCCTTATCTTTGGATGTAAAGGGACGGGCGTGGGTCATCGTATAGTCATGATAACAATATTGTGAGATATCTTAGCATTTCTCTTTGAGGGACTAAGATCATTTGAAACGCAACATTTGTAGCGTCATCGAGGGACTATGATATTGTATTTTTGATTGTTTTTGCTAAGACATCCCACATGCGTAACATGACCATTTTCTCAAGGCAACAAGTGGAGTTAACCTTAGGGGGGCAAGTGTGCATAGTGTGTTTGATTTGCATGCATTGTTTATCTTGAATTAGGGTTTTCTAAGTATTGATTTTATCTTTCCATACAAACCCTAATTTACTAGCATTGATATGAAAGCGATAAATTGTGGAAAGTAAATTTACTACGGTATTACATCATTTGGGGATCGGGTATTCAAATTTACAAATGGGGATTGCAAGAAATTAAACCTAATTATCTATTACAACTATATTGAAACTTGAATAATGTACAAGAAATGAAAATATAACCATTTTCTCAAGGCAACAAGTGGAGTTAACCTTAGGGGGGCAAGTGTGCATAGTGTGTTTGATTTGCATGCATTGTTTATCTTGAATTAGGGTTTTCTAAGTATTGATTTTATCTTTCCATACAAACCCTAATTTACTAGCATTGATATGAAAGCGATAAATTGTGGAAAGTAAATTTACTACGGTATTACATCATTTGGGGATCGGGTATTCAAATTTACAAATGGGGATTGCAAGAAATTAAACCTAATTATCTATTACAACTATATTGAAACTTGAATAATGTACAAGAAATGAAAATATAATGTGCAAGGATGTAAATGGAAAAGAAATGGATTTTTTGTTTGGTTTTTGAGGAAAGGGTTTGGTTTTGACCTAATTAACTAAAATAAATAACTAATTAGATTAAGAAAATTAAACCTAAATTAATTAAGAAAAGAATTTAAATTTAATCTAGAAAGCATTTTTAGGGTTTTTTTATGAAAAAGGTTTTTATTTAATTAAACTAAAATAAAAATTTAATTAAAATAAAAACTAAATTCTAAGTTAATTTAATTAAAGGAAATTAAAACCTAAGTCTAATATTAATTTGTTTTTGAAAAAAAAATTATATTTGCAATAAGAAAATATTTTTGTGTTTTTTATTAATAAAAATAATATTTATAATAGTAAAAATAATAATAATAATATTTAAAGAAAATAAAATAAGAATATAAAATGAAATAAAGAAATAAAATCAGGGGGGATAAAAAGTAGATTTGAGTGTTTGTTTGTGTAAAACAGTTTTTGTTTTGTTAGGCCCAATGGCCTGTTTTTGGAATCAGAAAAGAAATAAAAAAATGGGTCTGCGTGGTGATATGTATACAAGGGGTATTGTTAAGAAAAAATGAAAGGCCTGGTGAGGGATGGCCCAAGGCGTGTTGGTTGCTTGCAAAAAAAAGATAAGAAAACATTGGAAAAATGAAAAAGTGGCAGCGCTGGGGCTTGAACCCACGCCCTTTGCAATATGCGCGCGCTGTCTTACCATTGGGGTGGCTATACATCCGTGTATTAAACTGAAACCATTTTATTATATTACAAAACAAATTCTAGGCCTGCACTTCATCTTCTTCCCTGTGTGCGTTTACAATGAGAACAACAACATTTTTGAATTTGTGAACTTGTTCATTTCTCAACCATTCTCAAAACTTCAAACATCAAACTTGTTAGAAATTTCACCATGATTCTAAATATGTAAATAACTTAAACTAATTCTCAAAGATAAGCATGAATTTCTGTTGGTACCAAATCTAACCTAATATTTTCAGGAACTTCAACTTCAAAATTCTCCCTACTCAATCAGTATAAATGAAAACTATGGACATGGGCAGTTTCAGGGCAATGGTTTCTACATTTTATCTTTGAAATGCATGCCTAACAATGCCTAAATGAAGAAATGAAAGTTCATAAAAATACCTCAAAACTGGAAATCGTGAAATGAGTTTGAGTTTGTTTCAAGTGATGGTGATGATAAGGTTAGCTTCCTCAAGTTCCCAGGAAGTTAATGCAATGATTAGTTTGTGCTGACGATGGTTGGAATGGTCTGGAGAAGTCAAGATGCAATATCATGTTTTTGAAAATGGAGGTTGGTGAAGATGGAGTTACAGTTAGATAACAGGTGTTGGGATTGTTTATGTATGATGTTTAGAAGCTTTATGAACCAAAAGGAAAAGAAACGCATGAGTGGATTTTAATTTTGGGATTTCTGGCCAGAATATGCAACAATGGAGGTTTGTTATGCAATTCTGACTTTGGGGGTGTTTGAGGGCTTGTGCATTCATGTTCTAGCTTGCAAATAGTGTATATATTTATAGGCAAGAGGTTCCAAGTGTTACAACAACTCGGAATTTGAATTCTCAAGTTGTGGCAACTTTACTTGTTTTTGAAGCAATGTTGAAACATCTTGTTCCAAGACATGGTACATGGCTATATAGAGTTGTTAGAACTTTAAACATGCTTTATTTTGGTTTATAGGGGTTGTGTGTGTAGAAAGAACAAGTGCAAGGCTCAATGAAAGTTGACTTTGTATAAAGCTTGCTTTTTCAAAATGGAAGTGGTGACTTTCTTCCTTAAATGGCAAGGTGTATTGTAGAAAGCTTAAATCAAGTGGTTCATAGCTCAAAAGCTTGTGCAATCTTCTGACTAAGGAAAGATACACAAGTTAGAGGGCCTGAAAAGTGGGATTATGCATCATTGCTTGGAATTGGATCAAATGTTCATCATGAAAATGACTTGAAAAACAAGTTTGAAACCCTAACTTCTTGCCTTCGATTCTCCTACCTCAAGAATGGTCTTGATGAGTTCTTGGACATTTTGGAAAGCATGTAATATGTTATACAAACTTTATGTTGGACATTTTTTAAGATTCAATTTGGAACTAGGTGAAAAGTTGCCATGAAGTTTGGTCAAAATTCTGACTAAAATACTCAAAATTTTACAAAGTATTTTAGTTTCATGGATATGTCTTCATAAATTCATAACTTGAAATCCAAGCATTTCTAGGAAAAGCTCTGCCCTTCAATGTTTTAGACCTCATTGATATCTACAACTTTCATGTTGGAAGTTTTCCTTGAATCATCTTGCATCATGGTGGAAATTTGGCACAATGTTATGAAAAAATGTTAAAATTCTAACACTTAGAAAAATTTCCAAGTCTTAGAATTTTGACTTTTCAAAGATAACTTTGACTTTTTAATTTCTTGATGAACAAGTTTCGTATTTTAACACGTATTGATGAAATATGATTTTTGAAACTTGATTTTGATCACAAAGTCAAAGTTTGACTTTTCAGTGTACAATTGACTTTTCATCAGTTGACTGAAATTCATCTGTCAATCTAATGATCTTGAGAGGTGATTTGAACTATGAAATTAGGTCAAGATGGTTCATTTTAATCCTTGAGATCATGTCTTAACCCAATAAGTCATTTCATTGGTCAAAAGTCAAGAACTGAGCATTCTCAATCAAAACCCTAATTTTGACAATTTTGCCCTTTTGGTATTCTCATCAAATTTCTTTGAGGAATTGTGATCCAAAATTGATCAATTGACATATATGAGTTCATAATATTGATATGGATAAAAAATTATGAAGATTGATTGCAAATTGACCACATTTGACTTTTTATCCAATACAACTAATTTTAGGTCATCTGATCAACTGACTCAGCAAAAATGTGATCCAAAGCTTGAAACTTGACATGATAAATCTTAAGGGTTCCTAATTATACATGAAAGTCATATAAGGCATTAAAAGTTCAATTATCTTTGTACAAGCTTAAACCCTAATTTTGAGTTGTCAGTGGTTGAGGAGGTGTCTTGAGGTGATCAAACCTTGTGTAGTCTTGAATCAAATGGAGATCTTATGAGAGATTTCTTGAGAAATGAGAGGGAAAATGTTGGGGTACAACAGACATCAAATCAACATCATAGAAACCGAGTCCATTGTCAGCAGTCAGACTAGCAACACAATTCCCAAATTGGTTGGCAGATGAGAAGACTTCAGGAACTTCACCAAAGCCTTAGCATGGGCTTCGGAGCATAACAACAAGGCCAACATTGAAATCTTTGAGGGGGTCTACCCCAATTTTTCCACCATATTATAGTCGATTTTCTGTATAATTTTTAAAATTTCCTCCATTTCTTGCTTGGAGGCTTTAGGAATGGCTTCTTTAGGTGCCTCCGTCCGGGCAGGCTCAACCGATACTTCTTTGCCCCGAGTCTCAGCTGACACAGTAGCAGGAATAACAACAGGAGTAACAACATATGTATTAACAGGAGTATTAGCAAGAATAACAAAAGGAGTGGCAACAATCTTTGGAGAGATTTCAGGAGAGAAAATCCTTCCGCTTTTGGTAAATTTATTGGTCCCAACAATGTTGTCAATGTTAGGATCAGTATCTCCAGAAACTTCATTTTCGACAACCAATAGGTCTTGCTTGACACCATGGTAATAGACGTCAGATCCATAGTTCCAAGGAACGACCTAGTCAGAGGAATATGGTATTGGCCCAGAAGAGGTAATAAATAAAGGAGAAATCTTAGGAGTGGATGTAATCCTGACAGATCTTTTAGAGGAGACCCTAGGAGGATTGTCGGAAATGGTAATAATTGACACATCTTTACACAAACTTCTTGTAGAGGGAATCTTCTCAAAGAGGATCTTCTAGTCATCAATCATACGTTGAACGCCTATTTTCAGTAATAAATAACCATTAGGAAGAGACGCATAATGGTAACAATATTCACCACATCCTGGAAATAAACTGGCTTGCAAGAGATTCTCCTTAACCACTGGAAGAGGAGTAGCCAGTTCATCAACAGAAGAAACAAACAGGTCATCACCATCTTGTTGTTGAATTGAAGCAAATTCTTGAAGTTGTTTGATAATTCTCAAATTCTACCTTTGGTAAGTTGGATCATCATCTTTCACAATATGATCTCTTGTGGATTTCTGGTTTTGATTCATTGAGCACTGTTTTATGACTCCATTAGTGTTGTTTTCTCATAATTTGATGGAATTTTCACGCTCAATTGGATCCATGATCATAAGGTGTTTGATTAAAAGTTGGAACAAGAATTTGATCTTTAAAATGTTGTTTTCTACTGATTTTTAACAGGTTGCAATCAATTGTTGTAATATTGCAATTGATTGTCACATAAAATTGATTTGATAAAAAAACTGCACTGATGCAATAGGTTGCTGTCTAAGCACAATTGATTGTAACAGTGCCAAAAATACTTTTTCTGCCTTATTTTGGGGCTGTTTTGACTCAAATATTTTTCTGCTCATTCTCTTTGATGGATAATTTGTATCGCAATTTTAAATGGCCAATTTGTTTTTAAACTCAATGGACTTTGTGATGTAGATGAAGTTGTATAAATGTTCATCAATTCAAATCTACCTAAGAGTGAATTATTTAATTCATTTTTGGTGCTTTGGATTAATGATATGTTTAGTGCTCTAATCCATCTAGAGGAGTGGTTGGATTTAAAGATGAAAGAATTTTGAAATGGTGATCCAAATTAGCTTATCATTCCCCTCCCTCTTCATATTGTCCCTTTATCTTTTTAAATTGTGCTACATGTTAAGGGATGGTGGTCTCTATATCATTTATCCAAACATGAAGTACATAAATTGCTATTGACCGGCCTCTAAATAGGTGCGACTTCTACATAAGTCCACTTACGATTGCTTAACATAGGGCTAAATTTTGTGCCGATTCGAATAAATGATCATTTGTGGCCCAAACTTATGATTGCAAGCCCAAGCATGTTAATTTGATCTCTTTGATCCAATAACCTTGAGATTCATTGTGTGGAGGCTTTGGTTCTACCAATCCTCTAATGGATCTACAACACCTTTGGTCAATGCATATCACTTAAACATCGTTGATCATTAAATGTTACTTGTGAGGATTCTAAAATGGGTGATATACTTGACAAAAAGAAAATGAAACTTGTTGTGTGGAGGCTTTGGTTCTATCAATCCTCTAATGAGTTCTAAATGCAAGTTTCAAGATGGTCATCCAACTAACCACTAATTTCTAACAATTAACTTTACTTTATGCTTTTATTTTTATGCTTTATGTACCATTTAATTTAAGCATTTACATTTCATGCCATTTTTATTTTGCTCACTAGAGCATTTACTTTTATGACATTTTTATTTTGCTCACTTAAGATTTTCTTTGTAATCTGGAATTCACCCGTATACAGCCATTACTCTGCCCAATTTTTGCGAAGACTAAATACACTTGAAGTTTGGTTCTCTCAAGAGGTCTAGTATCTTTGCTTGCTTGGTTTCAATCCAAAGAATGGGAATTATATATTGACTCATAATGTCAAGTATTTGCTTCTTGTTGGTTAGATGGTTCTTATCCCTAGCTTTTACCTTATGCTTTAGGATAGCCTCTTCTTCTTCTCCCATCTTCTTTAATTTCAAAAAAATCTTCTCCCTCCTTTTAAAAACTTTTCTTATTTCTAAACTTGAAACACTTTCATAATAAACTTGGACTTATGTCCATGCATTTTCAAAACATTTTTATAAATAAACTTCAATCAATTTAATAATACCTTGATATTTTTTTAGAAGACTAAAAGTCAATCAATCTCATTTCAAACCATTTTGCCACTTTGGCTTTTATCATTAAACTTTTATCAAAAGATTAGACTCTTGTCCATCCTTGTAGTGATACAAACAACTATACTTCTACAATATGTAGTGAAGAGAGATATTTTCCACTTGGGTGTTGAGTGAGGCATTGTTGATTTTAAAATCCAAGCCATATCCTCCACTTTGAGATGATGCAAATTCTCCTTTCTCATGATTGTGGGTAGTAAGTATGTTTTCCACACGGACAATGACGATGATGTCTTATCTCATAAAAATAACCAATACACTTGTGTTTCAAATTTTTAAAAGAGGAGCTACGTGTACCCTGATCCCCTATTGCACGAAAGGTGGTACGTAGGCACTAAAGGTTCGCAACCGCGGTGGGTGCAAAAATCATAAAAATATTTCTTTTCTCACCTCCACCTTCCATTTTATATACAACACATTTTTATAGCCAAAATATACAGATTTTTCAAAGAGGTTCCTGCGGAGTACCGTAGATGTTTAGGGTGCTAATACCTTACCTTTGCATAACCAACCCCTTCCCCCCTTTTTTGGGTTATTCGCTCTTTTCCCATTCCTTTGGAAACAATAAAGCGTGGTGGCGATTTTTATTTTGATTTGTATAAAGTCTAGTCAATCCAATGGCTTAGTCTTGAACATTTCTACCGCTACACATAATTGTATTGATAATGTAAAAAGCAGAAAAGAAAGACAGAGAGCACAAAATTTGTATGCAAAACATCCAATTCTTTATTGATGCCATATGAAAGTGAAACATGATAACCCTCACAAATAAACCAATGTGCCACGGGTAAGACACATGGCCATAAAGTTATATTGTTTATTACATATCCAAAAAAACAAGAACGACAATTACTTCTTAACAAAAGTAATAGGTACAGAATCCTTTTCCGTCCAGTTACTAGGTCCGCCGTTGGTAGTACGGAAGATACAATTATTAATGTCATTATCATTGTCTCCGTCTTCTACAGCGTTGACCCTGTACGAGGTTTTCTAGCATGAGCACGTCGAATAGCCCATTGAGCCCCTGAAGAGAAACCCAAATAAAACTTATCATACTTGTACGGAATATCAGGGAGTTGACCCCAGATGGTAGACCCACCTTCTTCAATAACAACTTTGGAATCCTTGAGAAAGGCCATCTTCAAGGGAGGTCTAGTGATCTTAGGCACATTGATAACAACTTCAGTTGTGGCCAGAGTCTGAGGTACCTCTTTAAAATTCTGGCACGGAGTTTCGATGAACTCACCCTCCATTTCCACATATCTGAAGGAATTCAAATGAATGACCATGTATTCCTCTTCGCCGCATACAATAACAATTCTCCCTTTGACCGGGTATTTCATCATCTGATGCAGATTGGATGTAACAACTCCAGCCCCATGTATCCAAGGGTGGCCCAACAAACAAGAATAAGATGTCCTGATATCGATCAGGTAGAAGGTAGAGCCGAAAGTCTGAGAACCAACCTTGATGGGAATGTCCACCTCCCCGTGCACCATTCTCTTGGATCCGTCAAAAGCCCTCACAATAATATTGTTGGGCTTCAAAGTCAAGCCTTCACAGTCTAGTCTGTCCAGAGCATTCTTTGGCAGCACATTTAACGACAAACCAGTATCTACAAGAACATGGGCCAGAGTGATGCCCTTGCATTCGATAGAGACGTGTAACGCATCATTATGTTTCCTCCCTCTAGGGGTCAAATCAGTATCAGAAAATCCCAATTCATTATCGACCGTTAAACTAGCCACGCAATCTTCCAATTCGTCAACAAAAGTTTCCTGAGGTACATGGGCAGTTTCCAGAAACTTCACCAAAGCCTTCGCATGAGCTTCAGAGCATAACAACAAGGCTAGCATAGAGATCTTTGAAGGGGTCTGCCCCAGCTGTTCGACCATGTTGTAGTCGCTTCTCTTGATAATTTTCATAATTTCTTCCATCTCCTTCTTGGAAGCCTCTGGGATAGATACTGACTGCGCCTTCGTCTGGACATGCTCAATCAATATGTCTTTGCCCCGAGTCTCGGTCGACTCGGTGATAGGGGTGACAGTAGGAGTAATCAAAGGAATTGTCCTAGTAGTAGGAACAAAAGTAGGAAAAATCACAGGACGAGTAACAACTTTCGGAGGAGAAATCTCGGGGGAGAACACTCTTCCACTTCTTGTTATTTTTCTGGTTCCATCAATGTTGACAATGTAAGAATCATCTTTTTCAGAAACCTGGTATTTATCATCCAGCCAATCTTGCTTCACGCCGTGGTAGTAGACGTCGCCCCCATAGTTCCAAGGGACAGTTTTATCAGAGGAGTACGAGATTGGCCCTGGCGCAGTGATTATCAGTGGAGTAATCTTCGGAACAGATGTAATCCTGACGGGTCTTTTGGTGGAGACCCTGGGAGGATTGGCGGAAATGGTTATTATTGAAATATCCTTACACAGAATGGTTGGAACGGGAGTCTTCTCAAACAAAATCTCTCCAACATCCATCAGGCGCTGAACACCTGCCTTCAACAAATGACAACAAGTAGGTAGAGAAAGTGGCAACCTTCGCCATAACCCGGAAATAAACCAGCCTTCAACAAGTTCAACTTAATGGTCACCAGCGGAGTAACAAGCTCTTCAACAGTAGTAACAAACATATAATCTTCAATAGCGTTAACACCATGACCATTCTTCGGCATAGGAGCAGTAATAACATTTGGCATCTCAGGGGCGTCAAACTCAATTTCCTTCGCCTCGAGAAGGTTTTGTACTTTGTTTTTCAAAGCCCAACAGTCGTTTGTATCATGACCTGGAATTTCCAAATGATAAGCACAACAGGCATTTGGATTATAGTGGGGAGAGGTAGTGTTGGGATTCTTTGGCGCTTCCCTTAAGGTTACCAGATTGGATCTCAACAAATGAGACAAAACTTGATCTAGATTCATATTTATCCGGGTGAATTGTCTTACTGGCCTTTCTGTTTGTTGCTGACTATTCCTCTGTTGAGTGGGTGCAGGATTAGGAATCACGACAGCCCCTACTGTTAGACGGTGTTCAGTTCTGTCCTAACTCTGTTGATGGTGAACAACACTAACCTCTTTCTTCCCAATGAATGGTTTTCTCACGGCACTATAGGATGCATCCTTTTGGATCTTCCCACCCTTAATTCCAGCTTCCACTCTCTCCCCTGTTAAGACTAGTTCAGTGAAACCGGCCAAGGAGCTTCCAATTAGATGATTAAAGAATGGACCGGACAGGGTACCCAAAAACATGTCCACTAGCTCCCTATCAAACAGGGGAGGCTGAACTCTTCTTGCTAAGTCCCTCCACTTCTTAGCGTAGTCTTTCAAACCCTTGCTCGAACCCATAGCCAAACTCTGGAGTTCAGTACGGGTGGGAGTAAGGTCTGCATTGTAATTATACTGCTTATAAAAAGCAGCGACCAGGTCTTCCCAATTATGGATGTTTGCCCTATCCAATTGATAGAACCAATCTAACTGAGTTCCAGATAGACTGTCCTGAAAGAAATGGACTCACAAATCTATGTCAGCAGTGTGAGGCTATATCTTCCTCACATAAGATCGGAGGTGCATCTTGGGATACGACACCCCATCGCACTTAGAAAACACTGGTGCTTTTAACTTTGGCGGAATAACAATCCCAGACACCAAACCCAACTCTTCAAAGTCCATCCCGGGCACTTTCTGAATCTTCATTGCACTCAGACGCTCTTCCAACTTTTTGTACTTTTCGTCAGCCGGAGGATACTGCTCTTCAATGAAATCAGTGTCATTGTCATATTCCTCCAGACTAGGGTCTTTCTCTCTTGTCTCACCCTCTTGATTCTCTCCTTCCTTAGATGAAGAGGTCAGATCAACCATTTTCTTCAACGGTCCTTTGAATCTTCTTCCCAAGTTTACCACACCAGCTGTCCTTCTGGGCTTCTTAGCCTTGTCTTTAACAATCAAGGCTTTCAGTTCCTCCTACCCTTTGGCTAGAGCCATAATCATCTGTGAGAATTGTGCATTCTGAGTCTGTAAGTCTTTCACAGTTTGTTTGAGAGCCATTTCTTGCTGAAATAAACAGCGAAGAAGATGAGAAACCTGTTATGAAACCTGTTTATGCATTGATATGTATGACATGTGTATGCAATGATTTCAAGGACCTTATTGGATTCAAGCTCTTTTAAACAAAACAAAAATAAAAACCTTTTATTAGTATGTTTTTAAACAAACAAAATATTACACAAGGATAAACATTAAAAGAAAATTCCTAAGTTTCCCATGGGCGCTTCCTCTTGGTGTTGAGGTAGGTGTTGAGATTCCTCTCTTCGTGAAGTTGTTTTGTTAATTCTAGCACCTTCTTCTCACTTTCATAGAATTGATCCTCAAAAGTATCCCGTTCTTCCTTGAGCTGGATCCAAGTGTTTTGCAACTCTTCGAAGATGGTTGGCATATCAGGATGGAGAATAATACGGGACTCGCCCCCTTGAACAATAGGTTCTAAGATCACCGGTAAGATGGAATCGTATGCATCATAAGAATTTGGGCTCGAGCTCTCACCCATTTGAGGTAAGGTTCCAAAGGGATGGAGTTCTTATGCCCCAAAGTCCTACTATCAGTCTTCTTAACAATACCCCAAGAACGGATGAACCTCTGACGATAATTATGCAAATCATCTGAGTAGTTGAACATAATACTCTGGATGGGCATATCCGGTGGACCATCTCTCCGTGCATAACCAAACTGAAATAGTGCTAAAGAAGGATTGTTGGTGATGCCTCCCCTAATTCCTAGGAGTGGCACATTAGGAAATTCTCCATAGCGATCAATAAAAGAAATGTCTTCTTGAGATCGAGGACACCAATAGATGTCGGAGTGAGAGAGAGACATTATTCTTTGACTCCACCTTAAGCCTAAATCGTTTTGCATTACTGACCGAGGAAGGTGCGAAATAAACCACCTATATAGCAGAGGGATGCAACACATGAGAGTTCCTCGCTTCTTCAGAGTACGAGTATGGAGAGAATGTAGGATATCCCCGAGCAATGTAGGAACCAGATTGTGAGCAAGAAAGATGTTGATGGCGTTAACATCTATAAGTTAATCTGAATTAGGAAATAGTACCAACCCATAGACCAAAAGGGCTAATACATCTTCGAAGTTATGATAGCTCATATCATCCAGGAAAATATGATCTTTCTTCATCAGGAAATTTTCAAGGAGACCCTTAACTCCACTTCTTCTTTCCCAATTGGCCTCAATGTCAAGTGGTTTCATGTGCAAAGCTACGACAACATTTTCAGAAGCTGGGTCTTGTTCCAAACCGGTGAAAGGTACTCTCTCTAATATAGGTAAACCAAGTAACATAGAGAATTCTTCCAGCGTAGGCACTAGTTGATAATCGGGGAATGTGAAGCAATGGTGCTTAGGGTCACAGAACTAGAATAAGACACTCATCAAACCTTCATCAAACCCGATGGTAACCAAACTGAGCAAGTGACCATGTCTTTTGTGGAATGATGAGTCATCGGGGACCTTCAAGACTAACTTCTTGAACTTAGGAGGAACTTCCGTGAAGTGAATCCAGATGGTTTTTCTGCAACCTGAATTCATATCCTACAAAACAAACAAGAAGTAAATCCAATAGGTCATTGAAATGATTAGTATGTATGAATGTCATGATGCTTATGATGTCATGATTATGCTAAAAATCACAGATAAAAACAAGCAAATCACACAATAGACCTTAGGTTCAAAGGCTTGCATGAATTTTTAAGGTATGTACCCTCTTGAATGTTCAGTTGGCTCAACCTGTCCTATTAATAATAACCGGGTTCTAAGGAGCCTCAATATCATTGACCTTCCCTTCATAAATTGTTTCATATCCACACCAAAGTATTGCAGCCAAAAAATCCTGAAAGTCTGACCTCAATAAGTGTAGTATCGAGTATCAACGAATCTTCGGTCGGAACCAAAGTCGTTTATCTCACTACTTCCTAATAGCTAGGATGAGTCAATTAAAGGTTCTAAAGGTCAGTTAGCGCTTAGTGACACTATGAGGAAGCCTAATGTTATCCTTAACTTACTCAAGGAACATTAGTACAATCCAAAGTATCGGGCTAACATAGCCACCACTTTGTTTGTATCGGTCTACACCGTACAACCTCCATGGTTTATTGCTACTTACCTAATAAGGTACCTCAGATCCGGGTATAGGATCTTTACAAGAATACCCCAACAAAACCCTCAAAGATAAAAGCAATCAAATAAAATAGAAGAAAGCAATTTAAAATGATCTAGACCCTAAGTTAAACCCCACTTTATATTCGCTCCCCAGTAGAGTCGCTAGTTCTGTGATACGGTGGAAGAACCGACTGTTAATAATGGTTTTCATTTTTTGTTCGCAAATGTCGCGGTAAGCAAGAGTCGCCACCGACTTTTCTTTTATCCAACAAAGGAAAGGGTGAAAAGAACTTAAAAAGGCCTTTTCCGAGATTTCTGAGTACGGGGGGTAGATTATGGAAACGGGAGGTGTTAGCACCCTTTCCATCCATTGTTTTCCATGGTCGCTTAGGTACTTGCTCATTTTTGAAATTGGTTGTGTTTGTGTGTTTGAAAAGCTTTAAAAATTTCCTCAGTGCGACGATTCACATTATGGTAACTCTTGTATCAGTCCTCAAGAGTGTGATAAAGTGTTTTGAAAACTTTTGTTTGAAAAGTAGTATTTTTGAAAGTGTGGTGTAAAAATTTATTTGAGCAAGTACCTAACAGTTATCTACCTACTCGAAAAAAGACAGTTCTTTTCCTCCTATCCTTTAGACCGTGTTATCCTACTATTAGTGAGTAAGTAACCCTAGTCGTTGGATGTTTGAGGGAATATCAAAAGGGACGTAATGGTCATCGAAGGCAACGTGTAAGGATACCATAGTATTTCGAAGGGATTATCATCATAAGATCATTTCTCGTAGGCAACTCGAGGGGTATTTTAGGGATTATGATCTTTATGACGATTTTAACCGAGGTTCTTTGCTAAGAGTATCCCTACGTTTCGAGGGACATGACCATTGTTTCCGAAGGAAACCAAGTGAGGTAATACCCTAGGGGTGCAAGTATGTAAAAGCGTGCTTTTTTCAGATATTTTATCTTGCGCAATTAGGGTTATCTAGGTTCAATTAATCATTATCTTTCATGCAACCCTATTAACAATTCATCTAAACAGTTTACCGTGCGGGAAAATAAATGGCGGAAAGATAAAATTCCTAACTATTACAAGGCTTTGGTGCAATTACATAATTAATGATTGAAAGGTAAAAATGCGAAATTAAAACCCTAGTTAAACTATTACAAATTGGGTGCAATTACATCAATAGTGAAAATAAATTGTACGACAAAAATATTTAAGCGCGAGAATTAAAATTGAAAAGAAAATTGCAAAACCCTAAAAAACTAATTTGAAATATTTTTTTGATCTTTTTATAAAAATGATTTAAAATTGACCCAATCTTCTAATTAATTTTAATTAATGAGAATAAGTTAAAATTAATTAAAATAATTAATTTGCAAAAATTAATTTACTAAAAAAAACTAAGTCCTATTTTTGTGATTTTTGATTTTATAAAAAAATGATTTTAAAAAAGGAATTAAATTAATTGCACAAAAATAAAAATAGTAAAAAACAAAGAAAGAGTGAAGGAATGGGCCTGAGGGGTGCAAACCCAAATCTGGGCGGTGTATGTTGAATTTAATAGGCCCAGCCAGAGTTATCCCATTATCCCTGCGTGTGATCTAGTGATGCTCCATCTGGAAGGTCCATGGTGGGGCTGCAAGCTTGTAGCGCTGGATCTGGACCACTGGGATCTGATGGCATGAACTTGATGATCTATGGTGTACGCATGGGAAGACAATGCATTGAATCTGAAAGAAACTAGTTAGAAAACACAAAACATTGGACCTGGGACTCGAACCCAGGTCATCTCCCTTCCAACGCGCTTCCTTTGCCATCCGTGCCAAGTGATCATTCATTGAATTACACAAATACAAAACAATACATTCAAAATAAATGGTCAGAATTTTGTTTAACAAAAAATGCGTGCTTATTTCAAACGGGCCAACCAGGCTGCGCCACGCCATCATCTTCTCCACCCATCTGTTGTATTAGCCTACGCATCTTTTACCTACGGACAATGTTCGTCACTAAAACACTTGTAGTTTCCAAAATCTACAAAACGCAATATAAATTCAGTTTAAAGCCATGGATCAACTGGATTTGATCCCCTGAGCATGATGGTATTCCTCATCAGGCCCAATTTTGCTTGTATCTGAAAACCCTAAATCAAAGGTCAACACCCTAACAATGGCATATGTCCATACAAGCATCAAAACTCATAATTAATTATACAAAAAACTTCTAAATGATGATACAAACATGAATGTATGTCTAGAAATCATTTATAATGCATAGATATTCAAAATCAAATTCAAGAATGAAGGACAAACCGTGATATCGTATGCAGCGTTCTCGGGTGCTTTAATGCATGGTAATGGTCCAAACGTGCCAAGGAGTTGATTGTGAGCTTTAGAATGCCTTGAATCTCCCTGCAAATGCCAAACCGAATGCCACTTTTTTGTCAAAAAATTGGAGTTTCTTGTCAGTGTTCTATGCGGCAAAACCTCTCTTTTTTTATCAGGCAAGGTTATGAATATATACTAGAGTGAATTAGGTCAATAAAATTGGATGCAATATTGAAGATTTAGAGGAAGAAGTTTTATTTGCAATTGATACTTTAAGTTTCTAAATTTGGCCAAAACATGCTCTTTTCATCCCAATCATTGCTTGCACGAGAATCTTGATTTTCAAGCTGATTATAGACCTAAAATGTGCTCATAAAATCCAATCTTTGATTTTGTTTTATTATTCCATTATTTAAATTGATTTATTTTGATTTAAATGAATAAAAAATAAAAACAAATAATAAAAATAGTAAAATAATAAGTGGATAACCTCAGGGGTCATGGGTCCTCTTAGGGACAAGTTTCAAACAAGAAAACATGGGCCCCTTTGGGGAAAAAAATCAATTTTGATCAATGTTGCCTTTATGCACATTTCCAAAATTTGGTCAACTTTAGAAATGCATATCTCTCTCTCATTTTTTACCCTAAGAGGGTGTTCTTTGACTTTTTAGAAAGCTTAGGATGTCCTCTAAACAACCATTTTGGATTCATCTCAATTGGATCTTCCATGTTCATGTAAGGAGCTTTGACCCAAAAGGTGTTTTTGTTGACTTTTTGAAATGACCTATAATGTCTGAGCTTATATATTTTGCTGGAAGCATTTCTTGACCTTGAGGGATGAATATGAGTTGTAGGGAATTGGATTCTCTTCAAAATGAGCCTTGGATGAGAAATTTCTGATAAAGTATGAGAATGTTGTGCCTGGTCAAAATTTGGTTGACTTTTCCTATAGAAACCCTAATTTTCCATTTCTGACTTTTGATGAGTTAGGAGAATTTCTTGAGGAATCATGATCAACCCTTAATAAAATGATGGATATTACTTTAAAATATTGATGTTGACCAAAAATCTTAAAGTTTGAGTGTATGTTGGCCACAATTGACTTTTGACATAATACAGTTGATTTTCAGGCATTTGAGCGGTTGATTGAGCAAACTTGTTGTGCAAGGCATGAAACTTGTCATGGATGATCTTGAGGACATATTAGGACAACGGAGACCATTTGGGACCCTTAGAACTCAAACATCTTGATGTGGAGTTAAACCCTAGTTTGAGGCTTATTGTCTTAGGAGGAGGATTTGTCTGGTCAATCCTTAGTCAACTTGAGCCATTGAGAACCTCTAGGAGTATGTCTTGTGTGAAAATGGGAGGGAAAATGTTGGGGTACAACAGACACACATAGTATCAACACTATGAATTACAAGTCTATCTTCATGCTTGCTTCGATCCACAAGCTTCGACAGGGCAATGGCTTCCTTCGAGCAACCTGCTTCGACCCACCTTTAAACCCTTCGACACACATAGTTTCGACACTATAAATTACAAGTCTATCTTCATGCTTGCTTAGATCCACAAGATTTGACTGGGAAATGCTTTCCTTCGAGCAACATGTTTCGATCCACTTCTAAAACCTTCGAAACACATAGTTTCGACACTATGAATTACAATTTAACAAAAAAACTTGCTGATAATAGTTCATTGCAAGAAAAAGGTACTGGAAACATAGTCTTTCAAACGAGTAATGGAGTAAAAGTTATGATTAAAGATGTTCTCTATGTGCCTGGAATAAAGTGTAACTTGCTAAGTGTTGGACAACTAGTCGAAAAGAGTTTCTCAGTTGTCATGAAAGATGGAGTTTTGAGATCGTTCGACACCAAGAACAATTTAGTCTTAAAATCTATGTTGTTGAAAAATAAGACATTTAAGACAATGATCAATTCGGAAGAAGTTCAATGTTTGAAAGTTGTTCGAACACAAGGATAGTCAGTTCTGGCATTTGAAGTTTGGACATTTGAACATTCCACCACTTAATCAACTGATTACTTAAGATATGGTTACTGGTATTCCAAGTCTTGATATGCCTGAAAAAACTTTGTGAAGTTTGTTTAGTAGGAAAGCAATCCAAAAATTCTTTCGTTTTGACTATGCCAATGAGATGATCTTGCATACTCAAAGTGGTACATTCAGATGAATATGGTCCATTTGAAGAACATACAATTGGTGGAAACAAATATTGTTTTGTCGGTTAATGAGTTTGGTTGAAAGTTGTGGATCTATGTGATCAAAACGAAAGGATGGAGTATTCGACATCTTTAAGAGATTCAAGATGCTTGTCGAAAACTAGAGTAAGAAAAATATCAAATTTCTATAGAGGTTCAAGATCTTTGTAGAAGGAATCAAGTTGAAGACAGAATTTTGAAGAAAATTGATCAAACCCTTGTGTTGTAGGCCTTCTTACTTGCAAATCTCATCATAATTTAATGCTTACACCCACTCTTTGAGATATTGCCCAAGTTATTAAGCCATTGTCCAAAAGATCTTTCCATAAAGTAAGCTTGTTGGTACAAAATTTGTTTTGAGCCCATACCTTACTTACTTCTGATTATACTCCACCATAAATCATGGAAAGTAGCCCCTATATACTAACAACTTTGGTACTTCATCTTGTGATCATGGAAGACTTGACATAACTTGACATTTGCATTTTAACCCAACCATGATTTGTTATCTTGCAAATCTGATTACTTCAACTTCCAAAATCTTTTCTCTATAAATGGAGAGACCATTTGCAAGCTAAAGGGGCCAGATTCTTGTGTGTTAAAAAATCCTCAAAACCCCTTATACTCTCAAAAACTCAGAACCTGCACACAAGCATAAAACTTGGCACATTCTAACTTTACACATAAAATCTCGAATCCCTTCGTGCATTTTTTTAGCCTTTTGATTCACTAAGCTTCCATACACCATATAGAAATTGTCTCAGCACTTAAACCATGTTTCTGTAACCATCCTATAATCATACACCATTTCCATTTTCTACCATTGCACCTTGACTTTGTTAGATTGATTTAGTGACTTTTAAAGCAAAGTAGTGATCCCTTTAGCTCAAGGAAGGTCCATACAAGCTTAATGCATCATCGAACCATTTCTGGAAGTCATATAGAGGTCCTTCGAATTTTACTTCAAGAGGTAAGATTTCTTAACTGTGATATTTTGATACAAGCATTTCAGCATATACAAATAAAATAAAAGATGTAGATATCATATCTAGGAAGCTGACCATGCTCATAGTTTTGATTTTCATTGCTCGTGCCTTAGGAATTTCAACTCTGACCAGTTAGGTTTTGATTTTGGTACCAAACAAAATTCGTGCTAATCTCTGATCCATAGCTATTAAAAGTTATATGGTTAGATTCGTATTAAAATTTTGAGCAGGTTTGATGTTTACATTTTTTATATTTGGCTGAGAAATAAAGCTTTTAGAAGCTTAACAATGGTGATGTGCATCCCTGCGCGCGCAAAGGAAGAAGATGAATCCATTTTCAAATTTTTAGAAATGAGTTCATTTATATTAAGTGCATGTTGTATAACTAACGAATAAAACATGCCACCCCATTGGTACAGGAAGCGTGCACGTATTAGAAGGTCCTGGATTTGAGCCCCAGCGAGACCTTTTGCAATTTTCACATTTTTTTCCATTCCTTTTTTGTTTGCAGGAAGCACGCATGAGCCTCCATTGGCTGGGCCTTGACATTTTTATTTTTCTGACCCCCCATTTTACTTCATCAATGCAACCCATTTTTATTTTTTTAGTTCTCTAATTAAATGATTATTGGGCCAGGCCAAACAAAAACTATTTTCATGCAAAAAACCCTAAAATTGCACATTTGATTAATTTCATTTTTAAATTAATTAAGTTTTCCTATTTTAATTAATTACCCTTATTTTAATTATTTAGGTCAAAATCTTTTCTTAACAAAATCCAAAAAAAAAAACAAAATCCATTCCCTCTCCATTTCCATCCCTTGTACATCATATACATTTTAAATCTTGTACATTATTCAAGCTCGATATGGTTGTAATAGATAATTAGGTTTAATTTCTTGCAATCTCCATTTGTAAATTTGTACACCCCATCCCCAAGTGATGTAATAGCGTATGATATTTACTTTCCACAATTTAACACTTTCATATAAATGCTAGTAATTAGGGTTTGTATGGAAAGATAAAATTAATGCCTAGAAAACCCTAATTCAAGATAAACCAAACATGAAATACAAACACTTGCACACTTGAACCTCTAGGGTTAACTCCACTTGTTTTCGTATGAAAAATGGCCATGTTATGCATGTGAAACGTCTTAGTAAAAAAAAAATACAAGATCATAGTCCCTCGATGATGCTTCGAATGTTGTCTTATAAATGATCTTAGTCTCTCAAGAGAAATGATAAGATATCTCACAACATTGCTATTCATGACCATACAATGACCCACATCCGTCCCTTTAGATCCAAAGATAAGTTTTTTACCAATCAATGGTAAGATAGAAATATCAAAGGAAGGAAGAAATGATTAAAAGACTTTTGAGTAGGTAGAACATTTTTAGCTGCTTGCTCACAATCCATCTTCAAAAAAACAAACATCTTTTCAAACACACCAAACACTTTCAAAACTTGAAATATTTTCAAAAAGTCCAACACTTTGTATGCATTCTTATAGAGACGAGAATCATTACAAAGTTTTCCTAAACGAAGGAGCTTTTCAAAAATACTTAGAAAACCCACCACAAACACATTTCAAACAAAGCGGTTTCAAAAGTGGTATATCAAGCAACTAAGAACCCATAGATAACTATGGATGAAAAGTGTTCTAACACCTTCCCTTTTCATAGCCTACCCCCCGAGCTCAAAAAAATATCTCAAAGGTCTTTCATGTTCTTTTCACTGTTTCCTTATTGGATAAAAGAAAAGTTGTTGGCGACTCTTGCTATCCGCAACAATTGCGATCAAACGCAAAACACCCAATTCAATTCTCCCATCGTATTACAGAGGGTAAAATAGAAGTTGTAGGGAATTGAATTTACTTCACATTGAGCTTTGGTTGGAGAAAAATGGATGAAGCATGTGAAAGTTATGCTTGGTCAAAGTCTAGTTGACTTTTCCTATAGAAATCCTAATTTGGTAATTTTGGATTCTTGATGATTTGATAGAATTTCTTGGGGAATCATGATCAAACCTTGATAAAATTATGGATATCACTTCAAGATGTTGATGTTGACCAAAAATCTTGAAGTTTGACTGTATATTGGTCACAATTAACGTTTGACCTAGTACAATTGATTTCCAAGCATTTGAGCCATTGACTGAGCAAGCCTGTAGTGCAAGGCATGAAACTTGGAATGGACAATATTGAAGACATATTAGGTACCATGGAAATCATTTGGAGCCTTTGCAATCCAAAATTCTTTGTGATAAGTGAAACCCTAGTTGGAAGTCCATTGCTTAGGAGGAGAATTTGTCTGGCCAATTCTTAGTTAACCTTGAGCAATTGAGGACCTCAATGAGCATCTCTTGAGTAAGATGGGAGGGAAAATTTTGGGGTACAACAATGTGTCAGATTAGTTGAGAAGAAAACTTGATGACAAGTCGAATCAGATGATCCTAGTAAGATATTATTCGACAGGAGGTTACAAGTTGTTCGACCCAGTGAACAACAAGATTATGATCAACAGGGACGTGATCATAGATGAGCTTAAAGAATTGGATTGGGTTGAAAATATCAAGAAAGATTCCTTGGAAATACTACTTGAAAAACCAGAAACTCAAGTCGAAAGAGAAGTTCGACAAGAGGAACCAGCTATTATAGATCAACCAAGTACAAGCATACCTCAAAGAATAAGACGCATGCTTGCAAGGTTGCAAGAATGAATGATTAAATTAGATGATATGGTTGATAACGAAGGTGAGATGGTGCATTATGCTTTCTATGAAGATTTCGGACTTGTCAATACAGCTGAAGCATTGAAGGATTCAATGTGGGTGAAAGCAATGAATGAAGAAGTGAAGTCCATCAAAGACAACAACACATGGTCACTTGTCGAATTGCCTCAAGGCAAGAAGACAATTAATGTCAAGTGGATATATAAAGTGAAGATGAATCCCAAAGGGGAAGTAACCCGACACGAAGCAAGGGTTGTGGTGAAATAATTTCTACAGAAAGAAGGAATAGACTTCGATGAAGTTTTCCACCTGTTGCTAGGATCAAAACAGTCAGGTTGGTTGTTGGTCTAGAAGAAATAAATAGTTGACATATATGTCAGATGGACATGAAGTGTGCGTTCTTGAATGAAACCTTAGACGAAGAAGTTTATGTTAAACAACCTGTTGGGTTTGTGAAGCATGGAGAAGAGAGAAACGTGTACAGGCTGCATAAAGCTCTGTATGGATTAAAACAAGCTCCAAGAGCTTGGAATAAGAAGATTGATAGTTTCCTAAGGGAAAATGATTTTGTGAAGCGCATAACTGTACATGGAGTATATGTAAGAAAAAGAAATAGTAAATTTCTTATACTATGTCTCTATGTTGATGACTTGTTAATAACAGGTAACTGCAAGAAGGAGATCAAAGACTTCAAATGTGATCTCAACAAGGAATTCAAAATTTCTGATATGGGTGACATTTCATATTTGCTTGGCATCGAATTCTACAAGAGCAAAAGAGGTTTTAAGACGCATCAAAGAAGATATGCAAGTGAAATTCTCAAGAGATTTGAGATGGAAGAATGCAACTCGACTTTAACACCTGTAGAACTAAGACTGCAACTGTCAAAAGATTCATAAGAAGATGATGTCGATCCAACCAAATAAATAAGACTTAGTATATCACTAATATACCTTTGTCACACGTGGCCTGACTTAGCATACAGTGTAGGTATGGTAAGTAGATTCAAGTTTGTGGGATACACTGATTCAAGTTGATGTAGTGATGTTGAGGATCAAAAATATACAACAGGATATGTGTTTATGTTAGATGATGCACTAGTTGCTTGAAGTTCGAGAAAGGAACCGGTAGTGGCATTATCATAATTTGAAGCATAATATATAGTTTCTTCTCTTTGTGCATGTCAAGCAACATGGATGGTGAACTTGGTCAAAGAGATAACAGGGAAATATCATTAAGTAATTACCATGAAGATCGACAGCATGTCAGCTATCAATCTGGCGAAGAACCCAATAGCTCATGGTCAAAGCAAACACATTGAAATGAGGTACCACTATATTCGAGAGCAAGTAGCAGATGTGAAGATGAATTTGGAACACTGTAGAACTGAGAATCAGATTGCATATATCATGACGAAGGGAGTGCAAGTCGAAGTATTTCGAAGAATAAGAGTTATGATGAATATAGATAGTTTAGACATAATGAATTAGGTGGTGTGTTAAATTGTACTTCATAGTGTCGAAACTATGTGTGTGTGTGTCGAAGGGTTAGAGGTTGTCGAAGCAGGTTGCTCGATGGAAACCATTGCCAATCGAAGAGCTTGTGTATGGAAGCAGGCTGCACACATATTTGATTTGGTTTTAGATTTAGATTTGTTTGAGATCTACATAAAATTTGATTTAGGTCTAAAATAGATAGATTTGATTTAGTTTTGAAATAGGTATTTTAAGCATTTATAGTTTTGGGATTTGACTTAGGAGAAAGCTAACCTAAATCTATAAATAGAGGGAGTAACCCCTATTTTTGTAATCAAGTGAATCAAATTGTATTCACATAATTTTGCAGTTGTAAAGTGAATAATAAAGTTTTCCACAGTTTGTGGGCAAAGAGAAACTCTGCAGAAAATTACATTGTCTTCTTTCTGAAGGTGTGAAAAACACAAGAAAGAGGGGTTTGAATTTGGTTTTTAAAACAAAACTATTATTTTAAAAAAAATATTCCCCTTTAAGTTAAAATGCTTTTTCCTTCACCCTTGATAATAACAATAAGTAAGAACATGAAGTAAAGAACAATGTGTGTTTATACTAGTTCACTTGAAAATTATCAAGCTAGTATACTCCACCCGCCACAGTGATTTCTCCTCACTCAATCGAGGACTTAATTCACTATAACCAAAATGATTACAATTTTCATAAGCTACCCTTAAGTGACTAACAACCTCTAAGACTCACAAGTCATGGACTTCTTAAGGATTCAGACTTACCCGGTCCCTTAAGGAATATCAAACAATAATCATCCTGATTATTACAATGCAGAAGCTACCTGCAAATGATTAACAATCTCTAAAACACGCAAGTCCTAGAATTCTTAAGAATACAGATCTATCCGGTCCTCTAAGGAAAATCAAACAACAGTTTGAATTCATGTTTTATTTACAAGAGTATTGCTTTTACACAAGTTTAATATGTAAACTATTTTAAGAACAGTGACTAAAGAACATGAAAGCTATGAACAATGTTTGCGCATGAATATTCATTGAACTGGTAGCTTTATCTCTTAGTCTTCAGGTCTTTATATAGCCAATAAAATAATATATCTATTGAGGGGTAATCTTGGGATTTCCATAAACATTGACAGCTTGAACAGTAACGTGGGGGACAAGATCGTGCAACACGCCCGTCCTTTCATGGTAGTGGAATAAGACGTTGATTGTACCATGTACTATTTGTAGCACGTTAACATTATCTTCTTTTCTTCTTCACTTCAGAGGCTTCTGCAAGCATGAGTTAGAAGCGACAATATAACACAAGGTTATCAGAACTTCAAGTCTTCAGAACTGCGTCTTCAGAGTCTTCAGCACTTGGTTGTGAGAACCTTTTCTTGGAACCTTGGGTATTTAGAACTTCTAGTCTTTAGAATCTTTAGAACTTCTGTCTTTAGAGTCTTAAGTACTTGGTCTTTAGAACCCTTATATTTAGAACCTTGGGTCTTTAGAAACTTAAGTCTTTAGCATCTGGACTTGAGTAGAAACTTCTGTCTTCAGATCTTCTGACTGTTTCTTTAGAACCCCTTGTCTTTAGAACCATGAGTCTTCAGCATCTAGACTTAAGTAGCAACTTCATTCTTCAGATCTTCTGACTAGTTTCTTTAGACAAACATCAGAGCTTACACTCCAGAGCCTTCTGGAGTTTCTTATTAGTGTTCAATAAACTTGTGCAGCGTAGAAGTGCAATTAATTCTCTTCTAATGTCTTGGCCATGCCATCCATCAGAAGCAAAACCTATTTGTTGAGTACTCAAAAATAATAAACATTAGAGTATAAAAATACAAACATACTTATTTTTATCCTCAAAACTCATAGAAAATATTGCAGAACCAAATGGTGTTCTTACACTTTCTTCCTTCCTTTCATATATTTTCATTATCATAGTGTGGATATATCAATCTTGATCATCAAAATTGATAAAAATTCATCATAAGTTTTGGTGGATTTCCAATAGTTATGATGAGATGATTTGTGTGAAGATTGTTGGTAAATATGAGAGATAGATGGTGTGTTGTGATAAGAAGCTACGGAGGATTTAAGTTAAAGAATGAAAGTGTTATTGATGGAAGATTGTAGTGAGTAAGAATTGGAGTGATACCTCTCAAACTATTTCCATTATTTTTTTAGAATCTGATTTGTTACATTAACAACAAAAATCCTCTCTTATATGTAATGTTCCTATTGGTTGCTCTCTCTAAAATTTTCTCTATTTCATAATTTCTCCACCTCTTGATCTGGTTTATAGCTAATATTTATATGTAGGAATTAGGTTAAGGCCCAAGCAAGAGGCCAATAACAAATTGTATGGAGTGTGAAATTACAAAGATGGTGGGTTTGGTATGATAGAATTTCAGAGCAGTAGAGTTTGTTCAAAATAAGGGAAGAAAAGAAAAAATAAACTCTGAAAGTAAAATTGGAACTAACTAAAAATACAACTTTTATCTTTTTGTGAATTTGAAAAGAGTGAGAAATATTTAAAAAAGTAATTTTATAAAAATATAGTACTAGTAAATAATGGATTTATAAAGTTTGTTTTGGAAGGGGACAAAGTTTGTTGTATTGTATTATTAATAAGAGTGTTCCTGTAATACGGTGGGAGAACTGACTTGGTGGTTTTGCGTTTGATCGCAATTTTTGCGGATAGCAAGAGTCTCCACCAAATTTTCTTTTATCCAATAAGAAAAGGTTTAAAAGAACAGGAAAGACCTTTCGAGATTATTTCTTGAGTTCGGGGGGTAGGTTATGAAAAGGGAAGGTATTAATACCCTTTTTCATTCGTAGTTATCTACGGGCTCTTAATTGCTTGCTAGATCACTGCTTTTGTTTGAAAATATGCTTTGTGAAGTGGATTTGAAATTATTTTCAAAATTTCTTTGTAATGATTCTCGTTTCTATAAGAATGCGTACAAAGTGTTGGTTTTGAAAATAGTTCAAAGAGGTGTTTGTGGAATGTGTTTATGAAAGTGATTTTGAAAAGTGTCTTTGTAATGATTCTCGTCTCTATAAGAATGTGTACAAAGAGCTTTGTCTTTTGAAAATGTTTCAAATGAAAGTATTGGTGTGTAAAATGTTTTTGTTGTGAGCAAGCGAGCAACTATGAGCATCCTACCTACTCAAAAGGTCTATGTTATTTTCTTCCTCCTTTAGATGTTTCTATCTCACCATTGATTGATAAGAAGCACCATCGTTGGATGTGAAGGGACGGGCGTGGGTCGTTTGTATAGTCATGGAAGGCAACCTATGAGACGTTTTAGAAATTTCGTATAGGGACTAGCTCGTTTACCAAAGGGAACATCGAGGGTCATCGAGGGACTACGATCTTTCATTGAGAGTCTTTGCTAAACTCCCATATTCGAGGGACATGACTATTTTCTGAGGCAATAAGTGGGATTATCCTAGAGGTTCATGTGTGTGAATAATGGGTTTGATTTGCATGCATTTAGTCTTTGATTAGGGTGGTCTACTTGTTGGTTTTATCTTGCCATACATCCTAATTAGTAACATTTGTATAAAGCAATAAAAATGCAAAAAATAAATATCCTACACTATTACAACCATATTGAATAGCAAGAAAATGTAAAGACAAAACAAAATAAAAGATAGAAAAATAAGCTTTTCGATTCATGCAGCAACACCCTTCGATTATGCTCTTCCTGGCTTCTTTCGATTTGGCTTGGAAGTCAGCATGTGCAGGAAGCTTTTGATTCATCCTTCTAGCTGCTTCTTTCGGTTGGGCCTGGAACCAGCATGAGGCAAACTCTTCATTTCAGACTCTTTGCTACCTCCTTCGATTGCAGGAATGCAAATCTCTCAAGTTGAGATTCGAAAGGATTCAAGGTTTTGCCAATCGAAGGATACAACAAACTTGTCTTAAACTTGGAAATGGAACTAACAAGTGAAACTTTCGAAAGCTACAAGCCCGGGGTTAGCACAAGATCATTGGGCACCAAAATCTAAAGTCTAACTAGTCAGGGTTGAGGTTTTCAACATACATGCAGTGAGGATCGAAAGTTAAGACATGGTAAACTTCCTAGATGGGATATCTACATTTTCCTTTTATTTATTTGCGCAAATGATATTTAAATGAACAAATTCCATGTTTGGAGGAAAAACTTACCTCCTGAAGTGCTTGATCGAAGGAACTACAGGTGACTTCCTTGGTGGTGAATGGAACTTCGCTGGAATCTTCCTGCAACTAGTTCAGTTACTGCATTGTTTGGGAAGCCACTGAATCGAAGGAGAGTATATGATGATGGTGAGTGAATCTAAGGTTATTATATAACAGTCTAGGGAGTTAAATAAAAGACTATTATATTGTAGTTGGGGAATGGGTCGAAGGTTAGTTATCTGGCAGTTGAGGAGTGAATCGAAAGGTTCACTTAGTATATGAAGGGATCTGAACTTATTAGAATTGAAGTGTTTTGAGAATGTTTAATAGTGTTTGAGGATTTTGAGAGATTGATAATTTTTCTCACAACAAGAGTTTTTCCATTATCCCCAGGGCCCCTAACATGTGTGGTGGAGGCTCTTATTTATATATGATTTTGGCTGATGTTTGGGAGGGAAAACAAAAGAAATTTGAACAAATTGGGTATGTTGTTCTTGTAGTCTTTGAGGTGCAGGCTTGTATGCCATTTTGGTGCAAGAATAGGGGCAGCATTGCAGGACTGCTTTGTAGCAGTTTTGGAGTGTTGTGGCCAGTGCAGCAGGCTTGTACTTGGCAGCACATAGGACTCTGGCCAGCAAGCATCTTTTGATATCTCAACCTTTCGTTTTGATCACCTTGGTCCAACCTTCGACCATATTTCTCTTCAGACAATACTATTTGATTTTCACCCAATAAGTGTCTTTCGAATGGTCCCTTTTTATGCATCCTTCGAAGGGGCCAAATGTGTGCCCCTTGAATGGGCCACCAAAATATGTCATTCGATTGGGACATTCAGGTACGTCTGGCAGGTCCTTCGAATGTGCCACCATAGTATGTCTTTCGAACGGGACAACAATTATGTTTCATAGTGTAGAAATTGTGTATTGAAGATTTTCAAAGGTGTAATTGAAGCAAGCTATTTCAAAGAGAGATATTGTTTATTCAAAAACTCATATAAAAATGGATAATGCATGAGGGAAGTTCCTGCCTTATGACTTGAAACAAAGCAGGAAACAAACCTTTGTTTCCTGAATCGAAACAGACACTGTAAGGGGCCATTTCTTCAATCAAAGCTTACACGCAGTGGCCACTTGCTTTGGGGAACTAGCATGAAGAGGAATTTCTTCCTTGTGAATTTGGCAAATCATGCAAAAACATTGGCTTCTGAGTCGAAAGAAACCTATAGAAGGCCATTTCTTTGTGACTCCAAGCAAACATGCAAGATGCCTTTGCTCAAACGAAAGCTTGCATGAAGAACCACTGTCCATTCAAAACTTGCCTGCAAGAGGTCATATGGCCAAACGAAAGATGTAACCCAAACTTGCATTCGAAGGAAACCATAAACCAAACGAAAGATGCATGCATGATGTCCCTGCTTTGTGAATCAATGGAAACTTTCATAAATAGAAAAAGAACAAGAATTTTTATTTCCTTATTTTTACTTTGTTAATTAATTTTTACTTCATAAATTTTTTGTAATTTCGATTAATTGCTCGATTCCATTTGGTAGTATTGTTTACCTATTTGGAAATTTAATTGTATTAATCCATCTCCATTTGTAAATATGTACCCCCATTCCCGAAAACTATGTAATAACGTATGTTGTACCCCAACATTTTCCCTCTCATGTTTTCAAAAGTCTTCCCTTACATGGTTGGTCACAAACATTTGCCTAACGAAAATAAAGTTTTTTGAAGATGAACAAAGTGTCTTTCGATTAGCATCTGGGAAAAGTCTTCGATTGGGTATGCAAAATACTTCGATACAGGCTTGACTCACCAGTCTTCGATTGGGCATTTGGCACTCTTCGATCAGGCTTTGATTAGTAAGCTTCGATTAGGTGTTTGGAACCCTTCGATCAAGCTTTGGTGTGCAAGTCTTCGATTGAGCGCTGGACCCCTTCGATCAAGTAAATTTCACAATGCTTCGACTAGTACTTTAGAGGGTCCTTCAACTGGAACTTCATACTTTACCTCAATCAGAACATCAGAACGAAATGACCTTCGAATGGCATTTCAGTGCAGAGTTTCTCTTAATCTAAGATGCTCTGATGAAGGAAGTTCTGGACACTTCAAATCAGAACTTAGACTCATCACAAGGCCAAGGGCTGGTCGAAGTTGTCTAATAGGGAATGTTCTAGATAGATTCGAATTGGACTTTGAAGCTGGCAAAGAAGGCAGATTCGAAGGAATGAAGTAGGTTGGCATGACTAAGCAAAAACACATATCCTAACCTGTCCAGGTTCACCCAAAGTTCACAATGGCATGTGTCCCTTGCAAATATAGAAATAATTAAATGCTGATTGTGGACTCAATTATTTGAATTAAAGGCCATATTCTTGCCTTGTTTTCTCCCAACCCTACAAGAGCTGATTCGACCAGAGTGATCCTTTTCGAATCAAGCAATCGAAGCAGAGGGAGGCTCAATCGAAGGGGCTATGCAATTGAAGCTGGAGTAATTCGATTTGGGACTTTGAAGCTATCAAAGAGAAACATTCAAAGGGTCATTCGAAGAACATTCAAAGGGTCAATTCGAAGAACATTCAGAAGGCCCATTCGAAGGGCACATAAGAAGTCCATTCGAAGGAGGCAACTCAAGACCAATCGAAGACCATGGCCTGGAGGCATTAGAAAATCAAAGGTGTCCAGGTTCATTCAAGATTCCAAAGAGACATGAATATTTCAAAAAAGGAAATCTTTTAATATGTCTGATTCTTGTCTCATGGCTTTAAAGGCCTGGTTAAATGGCTGTCCCTTGCCATTTTCATGCACCCTCACACTCCTATAAATACGAGGCCAGTGACACATTACAGAGGGGAACAAAAAAGGAGAAAAAGAAAGAAAAGGAGGATTTGGAGACGCTGCCCACAAACCCACCAAAGGTTATCAGTATTTTCATAAGTAATCCAAGCCAAAGCAGCCATTCGGCGAACATCTCCACACCCAGAGCCACAAATCACACATCTTTAATTGGTAAGGGTTTGCAAAACCAAAATTGCACCTTCATGACATTTAAATACACTGCATATGTATTTTTGTTATTACTGATTATGTTGCATGTAAGCTGAAGCGCAAAGATGAGATTGTGCCATTGCTGGGGCACGATCTAAGTATCTCCTTCGAATCTCAGGATAAAACAAACCCAGGCCCAGATTCAGCAGATTCAAATTGAGGAAGGATTCGAATTGGGAGGAGATTCGAATCAGGGGGGTGAAATCCCCCCTGGATCTTTAACGTTTGTCTAGTTTTGTAGGAAATATCTTCTCAGAATCTTGTTCAGAGCTTCGAAGCTTAACAGCTTAGCTTCAAATTGGATCCAGGGTTCCCAGATCGAAGGATGACATATCCAGATCGAACACCCCCAAAGTGCAGCCCCTCATGCACCTTCGATCAAGCCTCTTCACTGGATCGAAAGATAGCCCACGCCTCTTTCGATCCAGGCCTCTAGAATTTTACCTTTTTTTGATTTACTGCATGTTTCCTTCGATTTCATCTTTGTTTTGACTATTTTATTTCTTTTTTTTAATCAACATAAAATCAATTAAAAAAACACAAAAACATTAGGATAGTTTTTTCTATTAAATTAACTTTGTTAATTAATCATTTAATTATCTTAACATTTTCTCAAAAAAACTAAAATTAAGAAGATTTAGATCATTTTCCCAAAATAAAATAAAACAACAAAAATATTTTATTCTTAGGATTTTAAGAAGTTATGTTCAGATTCGCGCGCGTTTATTTTATTGTAACTGCCTACTGGTTTGTAATAGCTTAACTAAGACTTTTACACTTTACTGCTTTATTCCCCCAATTTTGGACATGTAAATAATCCCCCTCCCCGAAGCCTTGTAATAGCGTAGGATTTACAATTCCCGCACTTTAAATTCCTGTACATATATTAACTGTTTAGATGTATGCTAACTAGGATTGCATGACAAGATCTATCTTGACTTAAAATCAATAGTAGCTCACCATGACATGTAAAGATAATATAAACTGAAAATTGACAGACTCACACATGTCACTCTTAGGGTACGCCTCACTTGGTTGCCTCGAACGTGGTCATTGAGTATAGGATGTTTTTAGAGGTCGCCCTTTTGTCCAAAGATCATAAGTTGCCTCGAAACGGTTGCCTCGGATAAAATGATCTAAGACATTAGGGTTACCACTAAGGCGTCCTAACATTGCTTTAGTGACCACACGTCCCTTAAATCGAATTGACCCGAAAACTCCAACGACGATGCTACCTACTCCTCAATAGTGGGATAACATTGTCTAAAGGACATTTACACAGTTTAATTCCTTTTTGAGTAGGTAGATGTTCTTAAGTACTTGCTCCTTTTAAAACAAAACAAAACTTTTCGCACTTACACTCTCTTCAAAAACAAAACTCTTTTCAAAACCCACAATCACAAAGAAAAGCAAACTTTTGAAAACATAGTGAGCAAGTACCTAAGAGCCCGTGGATAACCATAGATAGAAAGGGTGCTAACACCTTCCCTTTCTATAATCTACCTCCCGAACCCGAGAAATATCTCGAAAAGGAATTTTTCTGTGCTTTTGTCCTTTCCTTGTTGGATAAAATAAAAGACGGTGGCGACTCTTGCTTTCCGCGACATTTTGTGAAAACAAACGCAAACGCGAACCAGCATTCCAAAACAGTCAGTTCTCATTCCCACCGATCACAGAACTGGCGACTCTGCTGGGGAAATATTTTAAAAGTGGGGTTACCTTAGGGTTTAGATCACCTTTACTTGCTTACCTTGATTGATTTGTTTGCTTTACACTTGGTTCTATTGTTTGGGTTTGAAATCCTCCACCCGGATTTGGGAAACATTCATAGATAGGAATATGTTGTGGAAATTGTGCGGGGTATACTGACATGGTCGAAGCAATAGCTATATTAGTGCGACATATTTGTGAGTACCGGTACCCTTTGAGTCAATCAAAGAGAATACGGGGCCGCTCAGTGATGTCATTAAGCACTAATGAACTAGAACCTTACTTGACCATCTTGGCCTTTTTTAGGGGTAGTGAGATGACCGACTTTGGTGCAGTCCGAAGTTGGTAGATACTCGATACTACACTCATTGAGGATTGTTTTCTTAGAATATTTTGGTCGCTGGTTAAGTGGCTAAACCAAAACGATGAACATAGAAAACAATCCAATGATATTGAGCTCCTTAGAACCTGGTTACTATTTATAGGACAGGTTTTGAACCAACTGAAACTGAAAGAGGGTAATACCTAAACTCCATGCCAGCCTAAACTTAAGGCTGTTTGTGTGACTTATGTGCCTTCAAACTTGAACTACTTGCACATTCTTGTTATCTGACAACATGAGTTCCTTGCAGGTTTTGTTTATAGTCCTTATCCAATAATTTGGATTTATTGCAGGGTTTACTGACATCGCTCCACACTTTTGCTTAAACGCATAACATACACATCATAACATCATGCTTTAACATTTCCTTAACCATTTAAAGGATCTCAAGGGTCTGTGATGCAGGTTATGGTAAATCAAATGTCTAGCAAGGGGCAAGGGGATTTATTTTCCTCTAGCCAATGTTGTCTATAGATCAAAACATGATAACTTGAGTCAGTGGCTATGACCCACTCGATATGGTGAGCTTGACTCTTGAAGAAGGACTCTCAGCAACATGAAGTTCCTTCAATCAAGCTACCAGATTCAGATTCTAACAGTTTCTTGTTTACCCCGCGAGATCCTTGAAAACATTGCATACATATGTCATACATATCATTGCATTACAAGTACCATTACAGGTTTCTCATCTTCTTCGCCGTTTATTTCAGCAATCATCATGTCTACTGAACCTTCAACTGAGCAAGCTATCAAGGCCCTCCAGGCCCAGAATTCCTAATTTAAAGAGTTGTTCATGAATCTGGCTAAGGGTCAACAGGACCTGAAGACCTTGATTCTAAAAGAGAAAAAGAAGAAGAAAAAGAGGACCATCTTGTTTGACACTAGACGCAGGTTTGGAAACGGGCTGCAGAATGAAGTTGATCTGACCACCCCATCTGGAGGGAAAGATAGTCCACAAGAAAGGAAGGCTCCTAGCCCTGAAGTCTCCGACAATGAGACGGACTATGATGAAGAACAATATCCTCCTGCTGAGGATAAGTACAAACAACTGGAAGACCGTTTGAATGCTATGGAAATACAGAAGGTGCCCGGTCTGGACTTCGGATATCTAGGTATATCCTCTGGGGTGGTGATTCCCCATAAATTCAAGGCACCTGCCTTTTCCAAGTACGACGGAGCTTCCTGTCCAAAGCTACACCTCCGGTCATATGTGAGGAAGATTCAACCCTATACTGCTGATAGAAATCTCTGGGTTCATTTCTTTCAAGATAGTCTGTCAGGGAGTCAACTTGAATGGTTCTGTCAACTGGAAGGAGCTAACATCCGCAACTGGGAGGACCTTGCTGATGCTTTTTACAAGTAATACCAGTATAATGTCGACCTTGCTCCCACGCGTACTCAGCTTCAGGGTATGTTTATGGGTACATGCGAAGGCTTTAAGGACTATGCTCAGAAGTGGAGAGATCTTGCCGGAAGAGTCCAACCCCCTATGTCTGATAGGGAGTTGGTGGATATGTTTCTTGGGACTTTGTCTGGTCCCTATTTCAATCATCTGATCGGAAGCTCGTCAGTGGGTTTCACCGAACTAATTCTGACTGGAGAAAGAGTAGAAGCTGGGATCCTGAGTGGTAAGATCCAGAAAGATACCTCTTCAAGTACAGAGAAGAAGTCATTTGGTGGAAAGAGGGAAGCCAATGTTGTGCACGGCCAGAAGAGGCGAAGCCAGGCAGACTTCCACCAATCTGTGGGGGCAGTGTTGATCTCTAATTCGGCACGCACACAACAACCACACCAACGAAATAATCAGCCAAAGGGGGAAAGACTTCAAAGACAATTCACCCAAATCAACATGCCATTGTCACAAGCATTGAAGCGCATGTTGAAGATGAACCTGATTACGGTGATAAACCCTCATCCGAACCCTAAGACTTCTTCTCCTAACTACAACCCAGATGCAAGGTGTGCTTATCATTCCGGTAGCCCGGGGCACGATACTAATGATTGTTAGGCACTGAAATACAAGATTCAGAATATGATTGACGCTAAGGAGATCGAATTCGACCCTCCCGAGACTCCCAATGTGATCACTGCTCCCTTGCCAAAACATGACTAGGATTGAAAGCACTTTTGTTCATTTGAATTATGAAATTGTATTTTTCTTTGCTTATTCAAACAATTATTGTCATGTCAAACTTTTTTTTATTTCATTAATGCAATGCACGTGTCTGTTTTGAATTAATTGTTTTCACTATGCTTAAATTGCTTCATATTTCCTTTTTGTGATGTTTAACTCTTGATTAAAAAAAACTCTAAGACTTTAGAGGGAGGATGACGAAAACGATACCACGATCTTTACAGTATGCTTTTGAATAGACCCCGCTGATGAGGTACTACATTGTTTCAAATCCTAAATAGTGGAGTTATTAGGAAGATAATCCCTAGTCAACCCCTTTGAGCCAAAGAAGTTGGAGTTTTTCTTTTCATAAATTAAAACCCTTAATTATAACCTGGGGCAGGGTAGTCTTCTCAGTTGATCCAGGTGCACAATGAATGGCATCAAAGAAGTCCTTCCATAACAAAAGACAGTGTTGGTTCTGTATAATCGTAAGGACAAGCAGTCATTATTTCTCAAAAAATAAAAGCCCAATAAGTTAAAACCTATGAAGGAGACTTACAAAACGGGTGCATCCCGCTGACTTAATCACAAAGGAAACAGTTCAGGCAAAAGACAGGGATTATAAAATCAAAAAGAAGTCCTACAAACTCTCATAAAAAGGACTGCCTGTTCAAAATAAATTGTCAGTATCCGAACCATCACTGGTATGTCAGAGCAAAGACTCAAACGGGATCTAAATGCACGATTAGCTGAGTTTAGGATCGAAGAACATCACGAAGAGCGTGTGGGTACAAATAAATTTTGAGCCTTTATCCTTTGTTTCTTAAATCGTGAACCAGGCCACGTTATAACCCTTAAAAAGTCCTAGATGAAGCATGGGTTAGTTCGAAAGCATACTGTTACAAAAGGTATCCTGACTCCTGTAGGGCTTGCTGTAAATCCTGAGTTGACATCACATTTTACAAAAAAAAATTTGCCTGTTTTATTGGAAAAATGCATTTTCAAAAACTTCAAGACAGACATAAGCTTTGCATTCTTAAAATAACATTGTTTGCATATGACTATTTGTTCAACAACAGAGAAATTCGCACGACGAATATCTAGTGAACAAAAACCTTTTCAATAAAAAGGGTCACCTCAAGTGGAAAAAACACTTCCAACCAAGGGGCACGGCATGAGCATTGTCTATCATCTGGGGCAGTCAAGTCAAGATTCAAGGAGTTTCTCAAAGATGCCAAATAGCCAGGGGCAGACCCCCATCTGAATCACTTGGGGCATTGGACATGAATTCCAGCAACGAATCTTGCATGATCAAACGAAGATCTTCTGGTAGTATGGCAACACAACACTACCGACAGTGACACCTCCCTACATCCTGAAAGCATGGACATGGTCAGAAAATACTGCGCATGAACAAAGACCCGCTAGGTTGACACACCTAGGAAAAAATAAGGGCATCCTGGTGAACCAAAAAGGTTCGGGCAAAATTAGGGATAAAAACAAAAAGATTTTTACACCTGGCAAGTCGAAAACCTGAAAAGGCAGCTTGGGCAAGAAAGGGTATCCCGATGGACTGAAAATCTGAAAAGGCAGTCCAGGAAAAAGTTAGGGATTAAAGCGTACAACTATGTCCCGTCATCTCGTCACTTTCCTACCAGAAGAAGATTTGTCATTTCAATCGGCAATTACCAAGCACCTCATAGGTTGGAATAATACTCGATCCACAAGGCCTCCGCAGGCACCTTCTCCCGCAGATACAGGGGCAGAAAAGTCTCGATGCAAAGTCATCATCATATCCCCATTCCGCGTCCCAGTAACATCTACACTCCCCACAGAGTAAGAAAAGGACAGTGGTGTTAATTCTCCGCAACTGAGGCTCGCAACCACGAATGGGTCGATAAGATTCTCCCCAAGCAGAGTTTATCTATCACCAGCACTGGAAGATTATCCCCAGTAGAGTCTAAAAGATTATCCCAGTGAAGTCGCCATTGGAAAATCATCCCCAGCGGAGTTCATTCCTTTCACAGACAGAAATTCAATTCCCAACAGAGTTTCATGATCACCAAGCAACGGTAACTCATCCCCAACTGAGTTTATTTCTACAAATCAACTGGTCCTCTAGTAGGGTATCTCTTCTCCCCACAGAGTTATTTCCTCGTCAGTCCATTCCCCAGCGAAGTTATTCTCTCCTGCATGATTATTCTCCCAATTATCTTCGGTCGTTATCTCCAGCAAGTGAAACTCTTTATTCTCCAACAATAGTCAGGGATTTACTTTCCCAAACTCGGACGTACCACAATAGCATTTCATGTTCATATATTATGACGTGTGCATACATATTGCATACAGCATAATCTCATTTATTTTGAGAAAATCATCCTACAATGCATGTCATGCATCATATACGATTAATCATGTACCTTTTCAGGAAAGATGGTTATCATCAACAACTTCCAGCAAGTTCAAGATTAACTCCGGAAACTAAACAGAGTAATTATCTGCACGATCAAATGCAGCTTTACACGGGTTCGTCACGAAGAAATCTTACACGGGTTTCTCCTAAATCCAACTTCACACGGGTTTATCCTGGAAAATCCTACACGGGTCCTTTCTCATATATTTCTGAATAAAGTTTTACACAGACTTATCACAAAGTAACCTTACCCAGGTTCCTCCTGAAGTTTTACACAAACGTATCTCACAGTAACCTTACCCCGGTTCATTCTGAAGTTTTACACGAACTTATCACAAAGTAACCTTACCCAGGTTCCTCCAGAAGTTTCACACGAACTCATCCCAAAGTAACCTTACCCAGGTTCCTCCAGAAGTTTCACACGAACTTATCCCGAAGTAACCTTACCCAGGTTCCTCTATAAGTTTCACACGAACTTATCCCGAAGTTACCTTACCCAAGTTCCTCCAGAAGTTTCACACGAACTTATCCCGAAGTAACCTTACCCAGGTTCCTCCTGAAGTTTTACACAAACTTATCTCACAGTAACCTTACCCCGGTTCATCCTGAAGTTTTACATGAAATTATCACAAAGTAACCTTACCCCAATTCCTCCTAAAGTTTTACACGAACTTATCACGAAGTAACCTTACCCAGGTTCCTCCAGAAGTTTCACACGAACTTAGCTCGAGGTAACCTTACCCAGGTTCCTCCAGAAGTTTTACACAAACTTATCACGAAGTAACCTTACCCAGGTTCCTCCAGAAGTTTTACACGAACTTAGCCCGAAGTAACCTTACCCAGGTTCCTCCAGAAGTTTTACACGAACTTATCACAGAGAAACCTTACCCAAGTTCCTCCAGAAGTTTCACACGAACTTATCACAAAGTAACCTTACCCAGGTTCCTCCAGAAGTTTCACACGAACTTAGCCCAAAGTAACCTTACCCAGGTTCCTCCAGAAGTTTTACACGAACTTATCACAAAGTAACCTTACCCAGGTTCCTCCTGAAGTTTTACACGAACTTATCATAGAGAGACCTTACCCAGGTTCCTCCTGAAGTTTTACACAAACTTATCCCGAAGTAACCTTACCCAGGTTCCTCCTTACAATTTCCCGATGTATTTTTACCCAGACTCATCCTGAAGCCACCTTACCCAGGTTCCTTCTTACAATTTCCCGACGTAGTTTTACCTAAACTCCTCATGAAGCAACCTTACCTAGGTTTCTTCCCAGTTCAGATGTAGTTTCACCTAGACTCATCCTGGAGCAACCTTACCTAGGTTCCTTCTCTTTCCTGATGAAGTTTCACCCAGACTCATCCTGGAACAACCTTACCTAGGTTCCTTCTCTTTCCTGATGAAGTTTCACCCAGACTCATCCTGGAACAACCTTACCTAGGTTCCTTCTCTTTCCCGATATAGTTTTACCCAAACTCCTCACAAAGCAACCTTACCCAGGTTCCTTCTCAATTCAGATGCAGTTTTATCCAAACTCCTCACGAAGCAACCTTACCCAGGTTCCTTCTCATAACCTTACCATGCAGGTCTCTTTTCTCTTATCTCCAGACAACAGTCCACAATACTGTAAGACCTGGACCTGATCAAACACGATTGGTTTCACCTTTCCCCAGTAGGTCGCGATGTAGCCTATACACTGACCAGATATGCAGTCCACCTCCAAAGTTAGACTTCCCCAGCGGAATCTTCTACAAACAACAGGTATGCAAGTTCTCGCTAAGGAATCTCTTATGCAATCGACACTCCTGCAGATGGAATCTATAAGCCCATCCTCCTACCAACAATCTCCAAATGGCATCTGTAAGCCCATTCCCGACATCACAATGCTGATACTACACCCTGCGAGTGCAAATTTCTGGGCACTCTAGTGTTCAATTATCTTCCACCTTCGGATCACGAAAGGCTCAAAAGCCAATCTATATCCTCAGGTTTAAGAAAATTGAACAGGGGCAACTGTTGTACCCCAAAATTTTCCCTCTCATGTTTTCAAAAGTCTTCCCTTACATGGTTGGTCACCAACATTTGCCCAAAGAAAATAAAGTTTTTTGAAGATGAACAAAGTGTCTTTTGATTGGCATCTGGGAAAAGTCTTCGATTGGGTATCCAAAATACTTCGATACAGGCTTGACTCACCAGTCTTCGATTGGGAATTTGGCACTCTTCGATCAGGCTTTGATTAGTAAGCTTCGATTAGGTGTTTGGAACCCTTCGATCAAGCTTTGGTGTGCAAGTCTTTGATTGAGCGCTGGACCCCTTTGATCAAGTCAATTTCACAATGCTTCGACTAGTACTTTAGAGGGTCCTTCGACTGGAACTTCATACTTTACCTCAATCAGAACATCAGAACAAAATGACCTTCGAATGGCATTTCAGTGCAGAGTTTCTCTTAATCTAAGATGCTCTGATGAAGGAAGTTCTGGACACTTCGAATCAGAACTTAGACTCATCACAAGGCCAAGGGCTGGTCGAAGTTGTCTAATAGGGAATGTTCTAGATAGATTCGAATTGGACTTTGAAGCTGGCAAAGAAGGCAAATTCGAAGGAATGAAGTAGGCTGGCATGACTAAGCAAAAACACATATCCTAACCTGTCCAGGTTCACCCAAAGTTCACAATGGCATGTGTCCCTTGCAAATATAGAAATAATTAAATGCTGATTGTGGACTCAATTATTTGAATTAAAGGCCAGATTCTTGCCTTGTTTGCTCCCAACCCTACAAGAGCTGATTCGACCAGGGTGATCCTTTTTGAATCAAGCAATCGAAGCAGAGGGAGGCTCAATCGAAGGGGCTATGCAATTGAAGCTAGAGTAATTCGATTTGGGACTTTGAAGCTATCAAAGAGAAGCATTCAAAGGGTCATTCAAAGAACATTCAAAGGGTCAATTCGAAGAACATTCAGAAGGCCCATTCGAAGGGCACATAAGAAGTCCATTCGAAGGAGGCAACTCAAGACCAATCGAAGAGCATGGCCTGGAGGCATTAAAAAATCAAAGGTGTCCAGGTTCATTCAAGATTACAAAGAGACATGAATATTTCAAAAAAGGAAATCTTTTAATATGTCTGATTCTTGTCTCATGGCTTTAAAGGCCTGGTTAAATGGCTGTCCCTTGCCATTTTCATGCACCCTCACACTCCTATAAATACAAGGCCAGTGACACATTACAGAGGGGAACAAAAAAGGAGAAAAAGAAAGGAAAGGAGGATTTGGAGACGCTGCCCACAAACCCACCAAAGGTTATCAGTATTTTCATAAGTAATCCAAGCCAAAGCAGCCATTCAGCGAACATCTCCACACCCAGAGCCACATATCACACATCTTTAATTGGTAAGGGTTTGCAAAACCAAAATTGCACCTTCATGACATTTAAATACACATTGCATATGTATTTTTGTTATTACTGATTATGTTGCATGTAAGCTGAAGCGCAAAGATGAGATTGTGTCATTGCTGGGGCACGATCTAAGTTTCTCCTTCGAATCTTAGGATAAAACAAACCCAGGCCCAGATTCAGCAGATTCAAATTGAGGAAGGATTCGAATTGGGAGGAGATTCGAATCAGGGGGGTAAAATCCCCCCTGGATCTTTAACGTTTGTCTAGTTTTGCAGGAAATATCTTCTCAGAATCTTGTTCAGAGCTTCGAAGCTTAGCAGCTTAGCTTCGAACTGGATCCAGGGTTCCCAGATCGAAGGATGACATATACAAATCGAACACCCCCAAAGTGCAGCCCCTCATGCACCTTCGATCAAGCCTCTTCACTGGATCGAAAGACAGCCCACGCCTCTTTCGAACCAGGCCTCCAGAATTTTAGCGTTTTTTGATTTACTTCCTGTTTCCTTCTATTTCATCTTTGTTTTGACTATTTTATTTCTTTTTTTTAATCAACATAAAATCAATTAAAAAAAACACAAAAACATTAGGCTAGTTTTTTCTATTAAATTAACTTTGTTAATTAATCATTTAATTATCTTAACATTTTCTCAAAAAAACTAAAATTAAGAAGATTTAGATCATTTTCCCAAAATAAAATAAAACAACAAAAAGATTCTATTCTTAGGATTTTTAGAAGTTATGTTCAGATTCGCGCGCGTTTATTTTATTGTAACTGCCTACTGGTTTGTAATAGCTTAACTAAGAATTTTACACTTTACTGCTTTATTCCCCCAATTTTGGACATGTAAATAATCCCCTTCCCCGAAGCCTTGTAATAGCGTACGATTTACAATTCCCGCACTTTAAATTCCTGTACATATATTAACTGTTTAGATGTATACTAACTAAAATTTCATGACAAGATCTATCTTGACTTAAAATCAACAGTAGCTCACCATGACATGTAAAGATAATATAAACTGAAAATTGACACACTCGCACATGTCACTATTAGGGTACGCCTCACTTGGTTGCCTCGAACGTGGTCATTGAGTATAGGATGTTTTTAGAGGTCTCCCTTTTTTCCAAAGATCATAAGTTGCCTCGAAACGGTTGCCTCGGATAAAATGATCTAAGACATTAGGGTTACCACTAAGGCGTCCTAACATTGCTTTAGTGACCACACGTCCCTTAAATCGAATTGACCCGAAAACTCCAACGACGATGCTACCTACTTCTCAATAGTGGATAGCATTGTCTAAAGGACATTTACACAGTTTAATTCCTTTTTGAGTAGGTAGAGGTTCTTAAGTACTTTCTCCTTTTAAAACAAAACAAAACTTTTCGCATTTACACTCTCTTCAAAAACAAAACTCTTTTCAAAACCCACAATCACAAAGAAAAGCAAACTTTTGAAAACATAGTGAGCAAGTACCTAAGAGCCCGTGGATAACCACGGATAGAAAGGGTGCTAACACCTTCCCTTTCTATAATCTACCTCCCGAACCTGAGAAATATCTCGAAAAGGAATTTTTCTGTGCTTTTGTCCTTTCCTTGTTGGATAAAATAAAAGATGGTGGCGACTCTTGCTTACCGCGACATTTTGCGAAAACAAATGCAAACGCGAACCAGCATTCCAAAACAGTCAGTTCTCATTCCCACCGATCACAACGTAGAATTTTAATTTTTGCAATTTACTGTTTTCCTTATACTGTATAGTAATTAGGCGTGCATGGCAAGATTCAAAATCAATCGCTGATAACCTAATTTCCAAGACAAAATAACTTGAAACAAACACACTTTTTCACACGCGCACCCCTAGGTTAACCTCACTCGTTGCCTCATAAACACAATCATGTCCCTCGAATAGGGGACGCTTTAGCAAAGACCCTTCAATAAAAAAGATCGTAGTCCCTTGATGTCCCTCGATGTTTCCTTCGGTAAAACGATCTAGTCCCTTACGAAAATTGCTAAAGTGTCTCACAAGTTGCCTTATATGACAGTACGATTGACCCGCGCCTATCCCTTCACATCCAACGATGGGGCTTCTTACCAAAATAATGGTAAGGTAGCAACATCTAAAGTAGGAGGAAAAGAACATCTAAGACCTTTTGAGTAGATAGATTCACTCCTAGTTGCTCGCTTGCTCACAAAATTTTTTTTTACACCAACACTTTCATATAGAAACATTTTCAAAAGACAAACACTTTGTACGCGTTCTTATAGAAACGAGAGCCATTACAAAGAAAACACCTTTTCAAAATCACTTTCAAAAACACATTCCACAAACACCTCTATGAACTATTTTCGAAACAAAACTTTGTACGCGTTCTTATAGAAACGAGAACCATTAAAAAGATATTTTCAAAATACTTTCAAAACCCACACCACAAGCACATTCAAACAAAAGCAAGTGATCTAGAAAGTAACTAAGAGCCCATAGATAACTATAGATGAAAAGGGTGCTAATACCTTCCCTTTTCATAATCTACCCCCCGAACTCAAGAAAACATCTCTAAAGGTCTTTCCTGTTCTTTTCAGCATTTCCTTTTGGATAAAAGAAAAGTCTCTGGCGACTCTTGCTATCCGCACAATTGCGATCAAACGCAAAACACCCAAGTCAGTTCTCCCACTGCGTTACAGGAGCAGTTAATAAATGTTATCATGATTAATTAATTCCAAGAAAAATAACTGCTCGTGCATTACCTAAATAGAGTGTGATAGACACTAAGTCTATTTAAGTGATGTGTTTGATATTATTAGCATTTGGAAAAACTACAAAGGTTTCCATCTGATCAGAGATTTTTCTCCAGTCAAATATTTCCCTTCTCCAGTCACAGTGTTGATGTCAATCATTTCCCTTCTCCAGTCTCCGTACTGATGTAAATCATTTCTTTTCCAGTCTCAATACTGATGTAAATCATTCATTTCTTCCCTCAAAGTTATTCTCTAATAAGAGTCTCTCATTTGAAGTTTGTGACTTTGTTTCCCCAGTGGAGTTATAATCTCTTCCCCTGTGGGATTACTGTATAATGTGCTTAGTTTCTCCAGCAGCAGTTTGTCTCATGCGGCATCATTCCTCATTAAATTCAAAATCCTACATTCATATCATATCATAAACATAATTGTGGTATCTTAAGGCCAAAAATTGTGTATTCTATATTTAAGTCCCTTCAATCTAGTCGAAATGAAGATTTTAATCTTCATATCTCCAGATAGAAGAAACTTAAATATGGGCAGCTGTCATACCCCAAATATTGACCTAAGATCCCATTTTTATTTTTGCATTTTTATACATAGGGTCAAGGTCACGAAATATGTTCGGCTTTAATCTCTCACCTTCGAGCATTGACTATGCAGAAATTTTCAAGTATTTTGAACATTCCTAGCCTATGTATCAATAACTTCTAATCAAGCATGAAGTGTGTGTCTTTCATTTCTTTTATTTACTTTGCAGGAAATAGATCTAAATCAAGAGCATCAGGCGTCACGCCTCAATTAGGGTTTTGAGCCCCTCAAACCAGAAGTACAATTGATTATTGATTCTCGAAGACTGATTCATCAAGACACGACTTCTAAAGCTTTGTTCAGGCTTATTTTAATCACAATTGTTTCAAGTGTGATAGCTTCTGTCTCGAGGATCTTCAGAGGATCGTGTGTTTATTTCCAAGCCTTGTCTCTTTTCAAGCATAAAGCTCCTATTGTTGCTGCCCATAAACCCCTATGCAGCCCTGCATCATCCGCAAAACAAGCCTTGTAAACCAGTCCATAACAATAGTCTAAAAACCTATTACACACCACAAAAAGATCAATCCAAAAACAGGTTTTTTCCCTGTACATATACATCCGAAATTACACAGGCTTTGCACCAAATAAGCAACACAAATCCTGCATCAGAAAGTAAAAAAATCAGCATACCACATTAGTTCAAGACTCACCAATTTTCCCCCTAAAAATCCATTATGATTCACTATACAAAGACAACAATACATAGAACAGAAGGGGGATTGAGATAGGGGATTTGGGAAAAAAAATATCAGAAAGAAGAGAAATTTACTGATGTTGAGGAACAAACATTGTTGAAACTCTTGCAAAACAATTTAGAAACATTTACTTCAACCTTGTTGTACACTAACCTCCATAAACTTTAACTAAAATTTCAAACCAAACCCACTTCCTTCAAACACCCCCTTTAAGTTTTGCATTCAGAAACCATCACACTATCCTCACTGTAAAAATCCACAATCTAACCAAAACAACATTCAAACATTATCAAAACCTTCAAAAACAAAATTAAACAACCACATCTCGTGGAATCAAAGCAGAAAATTTTGGAAGAGAAAGTAAAGGAGAACGAATAGAAGTCAACCTCCACCATCCGACATCCATTGGAACTCCCTCCGACATGTAACACCCTCTCTCCGACATCCCAACAACCAAGGGAGCCTTACATCCTCAACCCTCACAGAATTTCGGCCATGCTCCCCCGAACACCGTCCCCGCGCAGCAAGAACCTCCATTTGCAGCCCCGACGCTATTGTTGCTTCACACGAATTCGCCTCCATCCCAACGCCTAACCTTCTTCATCGCTCCAAGAACCACTGCCAACTATTATCGTTCTGAACCCCTCTCTGTTCATCACAACAATACCAACCTCCATCCGTCAGTATCACAACTGCTCAACATCGACAAGATCACCATAAGTTTTTTTCTTCAGATTTCAACTTTCAGCTTCCATGTCCTTTCATCCTTCCGTGACAATGATACCTCTGTCCAGCTTCGTCGGTAAATTTCGACTTCCATTTTGATGGCGTTATTGAGATATAATTTGTCATGTTGTGATGTATGTGAAAACAATTTGATAAATGTGTGTTGATTGAGCTGTTATGTCAAAAAGCATGTGTTAAATTTCTGTAAAAATAGATTAGTGATTTACAGTGTTAATCTCTATTAAAACGTTGTGATATATTGAGTTATAATTTGTTATATCCATAAAAAACATGTAAAGAAGAGTAATCAATAATAATATTTAATTTGTTTTCCTTCCCCATGTAAACAACCAAACGGCGCCTATGTCTTGCTAGGGTTACAAAAACTTTCTTTACTTCTTCCCAAAAACGGGTCTGTCCATTGGGCCTTTTGGCCAAATCCCAATTATCAATTTTCAAATTTTATCTTAATTAAAACATAATATAACAGTTAAATAGCGTAGTTCATATGGCAAGGCAGGTTTACGGTAACCAGGATAACGCGAGTTCAACACCAAGCTGGGACATTTTTCCGTTTTTTTTCCTTTTAGTCTTATCTCTCCATATAATAACACATATAATTTAACTTCTTATAATTATTATAAAATACAATAAAAACATGTTTGTTACAAATTAACCTTTTTAAAAACATACTATTAATCTTTCATTTAATTTTTTATTTATTGAATTGTTTAAAATATATGTTATAAATTAATCTCTTGTTTATTTTTTTGTTATTTATTTACATGTTTTATAAATAAAATTTCTATTTAATGTTTGTTATTTTTAATTATTTAAATACAAGCTTTTATTTAATTTTTTCTATTTATAATTATCCAAATACATGCTTTTATTTAATTTTTGTTGTTTATTTAATTATTCAAAATTGCATGCTAGTATAAATTAGTATTCTATTTAATTTTTTATTATTTAATTGTCTTTCTAATTAACTTTGTTTAAGTCTTTATATCTTTCGTCCGTCTAAATTCCAAGGGAAAGAATTAAATTTATTGACTTCATGTCATTGAGCATCTAATACGATTGTGCGAGACCCTTTCATACATTTTACTTTTTGTTAAACTTAAGTTAAATCTCCAAAAAAAATAAATTTTTAAACTTACCCTCTTTTAAATCAAAACCTCGATATTAGGTCGTGGTATTTTCAAAATCTCGTCCACACCCATTTTGACAAAACAAAACATTTTAACCAAACAAACGATTTTAACCAAAAAACAGATATTTCAAAAGGTTCCTGCAGAGTACCGTAGATGCATTGGGTGCTAATACCTTCCCATTGCATAACCAACCCCCGAACTTTAGATCTCTTTCAAAAACGCATTGTATTTTCATTACTTTTAAGTATTATTTTACATTGCGTATTTTAGGGTTTTATTTCGCTCTTTTCCCTTTTCCCTTGGAAATAATAAAGCGCGGTGGAGACTCTTGTTTTTGTGAGTCAAGTTAATTAATAGCTCGATCTCCAATTTTCATCGCTACAGAATTGGCGACTCTGCTGGGGACAGATTGACCTCTTGTTGGTCCATCCCTAAGTGGGTTAAGCATAATTTGTCATATCTATTTTTTATTTAATTACTTGTTTGTTTGATTATATGTGATACATTGTGATTATTTGGGTGTTGATGATGTTTACAAAGGATAAGTCCTATACCCGGACGAAGTTACACTTAGGAATAGGATGGGTGGTATAGTCATGTTAACTTTGAGGGAGTAATCCCGAAGAAGGAGGCATGAAATCCCCCACTCAGTGGAAGCCCCTTTGACTGTAGTATTTATTTACCGAATAATCAGAAAGATGTTATTGCTTTCGACCTGGGAGCCAGAGAAGCTGAGAACTGTAGATCCCTAACCCATCTTGGCTTTTAAGGTGTAGTGCGGAGACTATAACGGAGTAATCCGAAAGTAGTTGTCACGCGATGCTACATTCAGACGAGTTTCTCTTGAGAATATTACTAATTATTGAGTAATCGAGACATTGATAATATCCGAAGGAGGAATGTAGACTCTGGGAACGTTTAGAACTTTGTTTTATAGGTGTGATTAAACCTTTAGTGCATACCTTGGGGATGGTTTTTTTTACCTTTGACTCCACGCTCGTGACGTTGAACCTTTCAACTTTGTTTGTGACCTTGCTTGTGATTGTTGCATAGCCATGCCTTCATGCATCCAGCAAACCCTTTTTCACTTGATTTTCAAGGAATTTGGAAGTCTTTCTTTGTAAACATCACAAGTTTCGTCAAGCTCAAAGGATCTTGGGTGTTGAGGTGGTGGAAACCCTAATCCACCAAAATAGATGATTGATCTTGATGATTACTTGATCAATGTTTTGATCCAATTTAAAATTCATCTTTTATCTTCATACTTTGATGTTTACAACTTAATATCTTGAAAATCAAATAAAAACTCTCTTTTACATTTACATATCATGCATCATTCTACATTTTTTGTTTCACTTTCAAAGTTCTTTTTCCAAGTCTTATTTTTCCTTTGGTCTCACCAGTATAACATTCGCGCTAAGAGAACAATGGAGAATATCAAGAAAGAGGTTTTTGAACTCCGTAAAGAGATGACTAATTTGAAAGCTAGTATGGAGCATCTAACTGCTTTGGTTAAAACTTTGGTTGCTTCCCAAGTCAATCCTTCTTGGAAGCAAGAAACGATGACAAAGTTCTTCGCAGAAACTCTAAAATCATTCTTTCATGAGAAAGTGATAGTCAACGCGCCCAGTGATTTCCCTTTAAAAAATAAATGTGGGAGTGCGTCTAGAAGAAGATGTCCGAAAGGGATGTTTATATGAATATGGTAGCTCAGCTAGTGGTGTGAAGAAGCTTGATAATAACTTTCCCAAGAAGAGAACCAAAGGAAGAAATAATCATCATAAGAATTATCATGTTTCTCTTATTCATCAACAGAATCAGCAAGTTCCTAATCAGAGCAAAATTCAGTTCGATCCAATCCCAATAACCTATACGGAGTTGTTTCCTGTCCTGATGCAAAGGAATTTAGTTCAGACCCGACCTTCACCGAAGGTTTCAAGAAGATGCATTGGTATTACAAAGCTGATTTGACTTGTTCCTTTCATCAAGGTGCTCCTGGGCATAAATTGGAGAGTTGCTTTGCTTTGAAGATTGAGGTTCAGAAGATGGTCAGAGGTGGTATTTTATCATTTAATGACGACATTTATAACATTCAAGTCAACACCTTTTCTAAAGAATGAGTGAATCTTTGTTAATTTTGGCCTTGAAGTTTAGGAGAAGTTTCCTTCGGCACAAGTCCAGATGGAAAGCTTTCCCAGATTATTAACTCATTTCTTATTTTTGTAATTTTTCTTGTTTATCAAAACATTGTTTACGTGTAAGAACTTGTTTGCATCTGAATGCTTATCTTAATACAATGAGTATGTTTGTCTTGAAGAAATTCATTCATTTCACTCATATTTGTTTTCAAATTTTAAATTGCTTTTTGCATTATGATACCAACTTGTTGCCCATACTCCTGCCTAGGCAGAGATTGAAGGGAGGATGATGATCTGAAAAACGCAAAATCTCTGGTTGTATGCTTTGGAATAAAATCTTGTTGACGATGTACATGCATTGTTTCAAATCCCTAAAAACCGAAGATATAAGGAAGATAATCCCTTGCTAACCCTTTTGATTGTTGAAGTAGGAGTTTCTTTACTATACGAAAAACTCTCAAATTTTATCCTGGGGAAGGGTAGTTTTCAGTTAATCTGATTGAGTGTTCAAAATTCATAAGGAAGATATTTCTAAAGAGAAACTGCGAGGGCTATCCTTCATGTATAATGAATCCAGAAGATTTTGAACCACAATGTTATCCCTCATTCATCAAGAAACGAGGCAGTCACAATCCTCTCAACAAGTAAAGACAAGCTAATGTCACACGTTTTGTTCAAAAATCAAAAATCAAGAAGAAAAAAAAAGAAAAAGCCTGCTAAGTCGAAAACTTGAAAACGTGTGGCTTAGGCAAAAATTAGGGCATCCCGCTGGACTATCAATTCAAAAGAATTAGTTTAGGAAAAAGTTAGGGAAAATAAAGAATTGCAGAGAAAGGAATACAAAGAAAAGCCCTCAGCAAAGAACAAATTGGTGACTACAAACACGAAGACATAAGGGTGGTTACTACTCCAAAAGTCTCGTCGTTTCCTTAACCGTCACACAATCCTTCTGAGAGATGAACATTCATGTTGAATTAACTGAACATAGGGTTGGAGAACATCACGAAGAATGGGTGGGCACCTATAAATTTTGAGCCTAAAAAATCTTTTTTCTAAAATCCATGAACCAGGCCACGTTACAACCTTCAAAAGTCCTAATTGAAGCGAGGTTATTTTGAAAGAATACTTCAATGAGATAGTGTTCGTGACTCCTACGAATGTTTGCTAAATAGTTATGTTGGTATCATATGCTTTTGCTATACAAAAATAAATGGTGCCCTAATTCGCAAAATTTGTGCGATATATTTTCAAAATCTTAAAGACTTACATAACTGTTGCATTAGAATTTTCATTCTCATAATAAACTTTTTCTAACTGCAAAACATTTGTTTGATATCAAGGAAGCTCACATATAAGCACTAGAGATGAGTTTATTCTTTTAAGTCCTGAAACTCTATTGAGTAATTGGCGAATCATTTCAAGAAAAATCATATCCAGGGGCATGTCACATGAGGACCTTAAGCACGGACATGTTGCTTCTCCCAGTTAATGCTTTCCCAACTTTTTTACCCTTTTGGGGAAAAATTTGAAGACTTTATTGTGCCAAGTACAGTCAATCTGGGGCAATCACATCGAGATTCGATGAATCTCTCTAAGAGTTTGAAGACACTAGAGCATTATGGATGCCAGGTCTTTTGTAAAATCCTCTTGAGACAATTTCTTCTCATAAACCATGTAATTTGGGGAATTTAATAAGTGAAGTTATTCGCAAGAATTGTCGTGCGTCACGAAGCTTATCATCAGTAAACTTGGGGCATCTAAAATTAGTCCCAAAGGCAATCCCGATTTGTCAAGATATGTGATATGTTTTGCACACATTATCAGAGGGTGGTGTTTCCAGTATCTCCAGATAAGCAAGAATTTTTCCAACTGAAGCATTGTTCGTGTTGTTATCCTGTCAATGGATTATTAATGATAGAAGACTGGACTTTGGGTTTTCTACCAAAAAATATCTTCCTCTCCCGAGAGATTTAAGTCTTGTAAAAGGACTTCACTCCAATGATGGATTTTGTTCTATCTCCAGTAATATTCCCATCTTGTTGAGATTAGCCGAGTGTCGAGTTATGCTGTGATGTCTTATCATCTCTAGTTTATCTTTTCTATCTATTTTGTCAATCATATACATGGCATTCATTTATTCATCCACACTTGCATCATGCACGCACATTTGTATTTGCTGATGTTATTGGGTTCATATACCTTGGTTATGTCTATTCAAATAGTGTGTTTGCTCTTTCCAAATAGAGTGTCAACTTAAGCAGAAATTGTGCCTCCTTTCTAATTCCCTACTGAGCTAATCCTCATGGAAGAATTTTTCTTATCCTTCCTTGTCCATCTCTGGATAGGATGAATCCCCAATTGAGTTATTTCCTCATTGAGTGGAGTCTTGTTTGATTGTTTTCTCTCTGTTTTATTCCTGGATTGAGCTTTGTCTCTTGCATAGGCTACCCCGTGGTGTTCTCTAGGTTGTGAAACCTGGATGAAGAGCACATTTATTTTGTGCATTAATATACTTGGTATCTCCAGAAAGGACATATTCATGGTTCCCTTTGAAGAAGAACTTTATTCCCTAGTAGTGTTACCACAACATCCTTTTGGAATATCGACGGAACAACAAGCGGCAGTCTCTTCATGAGCAACTTGTATGTTATTAATATCTTTGAAAAAACAGCAAGTGGCGGTCTCTTCATGAGCAACTTGTGTGTTATTGATAATTTTGAAAAAAACAGCAAGTGGCGGTCTCTTCATGAGCAACTTGTGTTTTATTGATACCTTTGAAAATCAGCAAGCGGCGGTCTCTTCATGAGCAACTTGTGTTTTATTTATACCTTTGAAAAACAGCAAGCGGCGGTCTCTTCATGAGCAACTTGTGTGTTAGTTATTTTTGAAAAACAAACACAGCAAGCGGAGGTCTCTTCATGAGCAACTTGTAGGTTATTGATACTTTTGAAAAAAATAGCAAGCGGCGGTCTCTTCATGAGCAACTTGTGTGTTATTGTTATCTTTGAAAAATAACAAGCGGCGGTCTCTTCATGAGCAACTTGTATGTTATTGATACTTTTGAAAAAACATCAAGCATCGGTCTCTTCATGAGCAATTTGAGTGTTATTGTTATCTTTGAAAAACAACAAGTGGCGGTATCTTCATGAGAAACTTGTATGTTATTGACACCTTTGAAAGATAGCAAGTGGCGGCCTCTTTATTTGAGCAACTTGTGTATCCCCAATAATAATGTTTACTCAGCAAACCACATCTCTTCGGAAAAGTTCTGTGGGGAAGCTTGCATTTTATCCCTTTCAAGCGATATCTTGGTTAAAGAAGGACTCTGTTACCGTTCTTGGTAAAATTCAGAAGTCAAAGATATTTATTTCCAGTCTCAGTACTGATGCCAATCATTTTCCAGTCTCAGTATTGATGTCAATCATTTCCTTTTCCAATCACAATGCTGATTTCAATCATTTCCCTTCTCTAGTCTCAGTACTGATGTCAATCATTTCCTTTTCTAGTCATAGTGCTGATGTCAATCATTTCCCTTCTCCAGTCACAGTGTTGATGTCAATCATTTCCCTTCTCTAGTCTCAGTACTGATGTAAATCATTTCTTTTCCAGTCTCAATACTGATGTAAATCATTCATTTCTTCCCTCAAAGTTATTCTCTAATAAGAGTCTCTCATTTGAAGTCTATGAATTTGTTTCCCCAATGGAGTTATAATCTCTTCCCCTGTGGGATTACTATTTAATGTGCTTGGTTTCTCCAGCAGTAGTTTTTCTCATGCGGCATCATTCCTCATTAAATTCAAAATCCTACATTCATATCATATCATAAACATAATTACGGTATCTTAAGGCCAAAAATTGTGTATTCTATATTTAAGTCCCTTCAATCTCGTCAAAATGAAGATTTCAATATTCATATCTCCGGATAGAAGAAACTTAAATAGGGGCAGCTGTCATACCCCAATTTTTGACCTTAGATCCAATTTTTATTTTTGCATTTTTATACATAGGGTTAAGGTCACGAAATATCTTCGATTTTAATCTCTCACCTTCGAGCATTGACTATGCAAAAAATTTCAAGTATTTTGAACATTCTTAGCCTATGTATCACTAACTTCTAATCAAGCACGAAGTATGTGTCTTTCGTTTCTTTGATTTCCTTTGCAGGAAACATATCTGAATCAAGAGCATCAGGCATCATGCCTCAATTAGGGTTTCGAGTCCCTCAAACCAGAAGTACAATTGATTATTGATTCTCGAAGACTGATTCATCAAGACACGACTTCTAAAGCTTTGTTCAGGCTTATTTTAATCACAGTTATTTCAAGTGTGATAGCTTCTGTCTCGAGGATCTTCAGAGGATCGTGTGTTTATTTCTAAGCCTTGTCTCTATCCAAGCATAAAGCTCATATTGTTGCTGCCCATAAACCCCTATGCAGCCCTGCATCATCCACAAAACAATCCTTGTAAACCAGTCCATAACAATAGTCCAAAAACCTATTACACACCACAAAAAGATCAGTCCAAAAGCATGTTGTTTCCCTGTACATATACATCCGAAATTGCATAGGCTTTGCACCAAATAAGCAACACAAATCCTGCATCAGAAAGTAAAAAAATTGCATACCACATTAGTCCAAGACTCACCAATTTTCCCCCTAAAAATACATTATGATTTATTATACAAAGACAGCAATACATAGAACAGAAGGGGGATTGAGATAGGGGATTTGGAAAAAAATAACAGAAAGAAGAGAAATTTACTAATGTTGAGGAAGAAACATTGTTGAAACTCTTGCAAAACAATTCAGAAACATTTACTTCAACCTTGTTGCACACTAACCTCCATAAACCTTAACTAAAATTTCAAACCAAACTCATTTCCTTCCAACACCCCCTTTAAGTTTTGCATTCAGAAACCACCACACTATCCTCACTGTAAAAATCCATAATCTAACCAAAACAACATTCAAACATTATCAAAACCTTCAAAAACAAAATTAAACAACCACATCTCATGGAATAAAAGCAGAAAATTTTGGAAGAGAACGTAAAAGGAGAACGAAGAGAAGTTAACCTCCACCATCTGACATCCATTGGAACTCCCTCCGACATGCAACACCCTCTCTCCGACGTCCCAGAAACCAAGGGAGCCTTACATCCTCAACCTTCACGGAATTTCGTCCATTCTCCCCCGAACACCGTCCCCATGCAGCAAGAACCTCTATTTGCAGCTCCGACACTACTGTTGCTTCACACGAATTCGCCTCCATCCCAACGCCTAACCTTCTTCATCGCTCCAAGAACCACCGCCAACTGTTATCGCTCTGAACCCCTCTTTATTCATCACAACAATACCAACCTCCCTCCGTCGGTATCACAACTGCTCAACACCGACAACATGACCACAAGTTTTTTTTCCTTCAGATATCAACTTTCAGCTTCCATGTCCTTTCATCCTTCCGTGACACTGATACCTCTGTCCAGCTTCATCGGTAAATTTAGACTTCCATTTTGATGGCGTTATTGAGATATAATTTGTCATGTTGTAATGTCTGTGAAAACAATTTGATAAATATGTGTTGATTGAGCTGTTATGTCGAAAAGCATGTGTTAAATTTCTGTAAAAATAGATTAGTGATTTACAGTGTTAATCTCTATTGAAACGTTGTGATATGTTGAGTTATAATTTGTTATATCGATAAAAAACATAGAAAGAAGAGTAATCAATAATAATATTTAATCTGTTTTCCTTCCCCATGTAAACAACCAAACGGCGCCCATCTCTTGCTAGGGTTACAAAACCTTTCTTTAATTTTTCCTAAAAACGGGTCAGTCCATTGGGCCTTTTGGCCAAATCCCAATTATCAATTTTCAAATTTTATCTTAATTAAAACATAATAATAACAGTTAAATAGCGTACTTCATATGGCAAGGCAGGTTTACGGTAACCAGGAGAACGCAAGTTCAACACAAGCTGGGACATTTTTCCATTTTTTTTCTTTTAGTCTTATCTCTCCATATAATAACACATATAGTTTAACTTCTTATAATTATTATAAAATACAACAAAAACATGTTTTTTACAAATTAACCTTTTTTAAAACATACTATTAATCTTTCATTTAATTTTTTATTTATTAAATTGTTTAAAATACATGTTAAAAATTAATCTCTTGTTTATATTTTAAATACAGGCTTTTATTTAATTTTTGCTATTAATAATTATCCAAATACATGCTTTTATTTAATTTTTTCTATTTATTTAATTATTCAAAATTGCATGCTAGTATAAATTAGTATTCTCTTTAATTTTTTATTATTTAATTGTCATTCTAACTAACTCTGTTTAAGTCTTTATATCTTTCGTCCGTCTAAATTCCAAGCGAAATAATTAAATTTGTTGACTTCATGTCATTGAGCATCTGATACGATTGTGCGAGACCCTTTCATACATTTTACTTTTTGTTAAACTTAAGTTAAATCTCCAAAAAAATCAATTTTAAAACTTACCCTCTTTTAAATCTAAACCTCGATATTAGGTCGTGGTATTTTCAAAATCTCGTCCACACCCATTTTGACCAAACAAACCATTTTAACCAAACAAACAATTTTAACCAAAAAACAGATATTTCCAAAGGTTTCTGCGGAGTACCGCAGATGCATTGGGTGCTAATACCTTCCCATTACATAACCAACCCCCTAACTTTAGATCTCTTTCAAAAACGCATTGTATTTTCATTACTTTTAAGTATTATTTTACATTGCATATTTAAGGATTTTATTTCGCTCTTTTCCCTTTTCCCTTGGAAATGATAAAGTGCAGTGGCGACTTTTTCTTTTTATGAGTCGAGTTAATTAATAGCTCGATCTCCGATTTTCACCACTACAGAATTGGCGACTCTGATGGGGACAGATTGACCTCTTGCTTGTCCATCCCTAAGTGGGTTAAGCCTAATTTGTCATATATGTTTTTTATTTATTATTACATGTTTGTTTGATTATATGTGATACATTCTGGTTATTTGGGTGTTGATGATATTTACAAAGGACAAGTTCTATACCCGGACTAAGTTACACTTTGGAATAGGACGGGCGGTATAGTCATATTAACTTTGAGGGAGTAATCCCGAAGAAGGAGGCATGAAATCCCCCACTTAGTGGAAGCCCATTTTATTGTAGTATTCGTTTACCGAGTAATCGGAAAGACGTTATTGCTTTTGAACTGGGAGCCAGAGAAGCTGAGAACCGTAGAGCCCTAACCCATCTTAGCCTTTTAGGTGTAGCGCGGAGACTATAACGGAGTAATCCGAAAGTAGTTGTCACGTGATGCTACACTCAGACGAGTTTCTCTTGAGAATATTACTAATTATTGAGTAATCGAGACGTTGGTAATATCCGAAGGAGGAATGTAGACTCTGGGAACTTTTAGAACCTTGTTTTACAGGTGTGATTAAACCTTTAGTACATACCTTGGGAATGGTTTTTTTTACCTTTGACTCCACGCTCGTGACGTTGAACCTTTCAACTTTGTTTGTGACCTTGCTTGTGGTTGTTGCATAGTCATGCCTTCATGCATCCATGAAACCCGTTTTCACTTGATTTTCAAGGAATTTGGAAGTCTTTCTTTGTAAACATCACAAGTTTCGTCAAGCTCAATGGATCTTGGGTTTTGATGGGGTGGAAATCCTAATCCACCAAAATGGATGATTGATCTTGATGATAACTTGATCAATGTTTTGATCCAATTTAAAATTCATCTTTTATCTTCATACTTTGATGTTTACAACTTAATATCTTGAAAATCAAATAAAAACTCTCTTTTACATTCACATATCATGCATCATTCTACATTTTTTGTTTCACTTTCAAAGTTCTTTTTCCAAGTCTTATTTTTCCTTTGGTCTCACCAGTACAACATTCGTGCTAAGAGAACAATGGATAATATCAAGCAAGAGGTTTTTGAACTCCATAAAGAGATGACTAATTTGAAAGCTAGTATGGAGCATCTAACTGCTTTGGTTAAAACTTTTGTTGCTACCCAAGTCAATCCTTCTGGCATGTAGGAAGAGATGGCAAAGGTCTTCACAGAAACTCTGAAATCATTCTTTCATGAGAAAGTGATAGTCAACGCGCCCAGTGATTTCCCTGAAAAAAGTAAATGTGGGAGTGCGTCTAGAAGAAGATGTCCGAAAGGGATGATTATATGAAGATGGTAGCTCAGCTAGTGGTGTGAAGAAGCTTGATAATAACTTTCCCAAGAAGAGAACCAGAGGAAGAAATAATCATCATAAGAATCATCATGTTTCTCCTATTCATCAACAGAATCAACAAGTTCCTAATCAGAGGAAAATTCAGTTTGATCCAATCCCAATAACCTATACGGAGTTGATTCCTGTCCTGATGCAGAGGAATTTAGTTCAGACCCGACCTCCACCGAAGGTTTCGAGAAGATGCATTGGTATTACAAAGCTGATTTAACTTGTGCCTTTCATCAAGGTGCTCCTGGGAACGAATTGGAGAGTTGCTTTGCTTTGAAGATTGAGGTTCAGAAGATGGTCAGAGGTGGTATTTTATCATTTAATGACGACATTCATAACATTCAAGTCAACCTCTTTTCTAAATCATGAGTGAATCTTTGTTAATTTTGTCCTTGAAGTTTAGGAGAAGTTTCCTTCAGCACAAGTCCAGATGGAAAGCTTTCCCAGATTATTAACTCATTTCTTCTTTTTGTAATTTTTCTTGTTTATCAAAACATTGTTTTCATGTAAGAACTTGTTTGCATCTGAATTATTATCTTAATACAATGAGTATGTTTGTCTTGAAGAAATTCATTCGTTTCACTCATATTTGTTTTCAAATTTTAAATTGCTTTTTGCATTATGATACTAACTTGTTGCCCATACTCCTTCCTAGGCATAGATTAAAGGGAGGATGATGATCTGAAAAACGCAAAATCTCTGGTTGTATGCTTTTGAATAAAATCTTGTTGACGATGTACAGGCATTGTTTCAAATCCCTAAACACCGAAGATATAAGGAAGATAATCTCTTGCTAACCCTTTTGAGCCTTGAAGTAGGAGTTTCTTTTCTATACGAAAAACTCTCAAATTTTAACCTGGGGCAGGGTAGTTTTCAGTTAATCTGATTGAGTGTTCAAAATTCATAAGGAAGATATTTCTAAAGAGAAACTACGAGGGCTATCCTTCATGTATAATGAATCCAGAAGATTTGGAACCACAATGTTATCCCTCATTCATCAAGAAACGAGGCAGTCACAATCCTCTCAACAAGTAAAGACAAGCTAATGTCACACGTTTTGTTCAAAAATCAAAAATCAAGAAAAAAAAGAAGAAAAAGCCTGTAAGTTGAAAACTTTAAAACGTGCTACTTAGGAAAAAATTAGGGCATCCCGCTGGACTATCAATTCAAAAGAATTAGTTCAGGAAAAAGTTAGGGAAAATAAAGAATTGCAGAGAAGGAATACAAAGAAAAGTCCTCAGCAAAGAACAAATTGGTGACTACAAACACGAAGACATAAGGGTGGTTACTACTCCAAAAGCCTCGTTGTTTCCTTAACTGTCACACAATCCTTTTGAGAGATGAACATTCATGTTAAATTAACTGAACATAGGGTTGGAGAACATCACGAATAATGGGTGGGCACCTATATATTTTGAGCCTAAAAAATCTGTTTTCTAAAATCCATGAACCAGGCCACGTTACAACCTTCAAAAGTCCTAATTGAAGCGAGGTTATTTTGAAAGCATACTTCAATGAGCTAGTGTTCGTGACTCCTATGAATGTTTGATAAATAGTTATGTTGGTATCATATGCCTTTTCTATACAAAAATAAATGGTTCCCTAACTCTCAAAATTTGTGCGATATATTTTCAAAATTTTCAAGACTTACATAACTGTTGCATTAGAATTTTCATTCTCATAATAAACTTTTTCTAACTGCAAAATATTTGTTTGATATCAAGGAAGCTCACATATAAGCACTAGAGATGATTTTATTCTTTTAAGTCCTGAGACTCTGTTGAGTAATTGGCGAATCGTTTCAAGAAAAATCATATCCAGGGGAATGTCACATGAGGAGCTTAAGCACGGACATGTTGCTTCTCCTAGTTAATGCTTTCCCAACTTGTTTACCCTTTTGGGGAAAAATGTGAAGACTTTTTTGTGGCAATTACAGTCAATCCGGGGCAATCACATCGAGATTCGACGAATCTCTCTAAGAGTTTGAAGACACTAGAGCATTGTGGATGCCAGGTCTTTTATAAAATCATCTTGAGACAATTTCTTCTCATAAACCATGTAATTTGGGACATTTTTCAGTTTTTTTTTCTTTTAGTCTTATCTCTCCATATAATAACACATATAGTTTAACTTCTTATAATTATTATAAAATACAACAAAAACATGTTTGTTACAAATTAACCTTTTTTAAAACATACTATTAATCTTTCATTTAATTTTTTATTTATTAAATTGTTTAAAATACATGTTATAAATTAATCTCTTGTTTATATTTTTGTTATTTATTTACATGTTTTATAAATAAATTTTCTATTTAATGTTTTTTATTTTTAATTATTTAAATACAGACTTTTATTTAATTTTTGCTGTTAATAATTATCCAAATACATGCTTTTATTTAATTTTTGTTGTTTATTTAATTATTCAAAATTGCATGCTAGTATAAATTGGTCTTCTATTTAATTTTTTATCATTTAATTGTCATTCTAATTAACTCTGTTTAAGTCTTTATATCTTTCGCCCGTCTAAATTCCAAGGGAAAGAATTAAATTTGTTGACTTCATGTCATTGAGCATCTGATACGATTGTGCGAGACCCTTTCATACATTTTACTTTTTTGTAAAACTTAAGTTAAATTTCAAAAAAAATCAATTTTTAAACTTACCCTCTTTTAAATCAAAACCTCGATATTAGGTTGTGGTATTTTCAAAATCTCGTCTACACCCATTTTGACAAAACAAACCATTTTAACCAAACAAACGATTTTAACCAAAAAACGAATATTTCAGAAGGTTCTTACAGAGTACCGCAGATGCATTGGGTGTTAATACCTTCCCATTGCATAACCAACCCCCGAACTTTAGATATTTTTCAAAAACGCATTGTACTTTCATTACTTTTAAGTATTATTTTACATTGCGTATTTTAGGGTTTTATTTCGCTCTTTTCCCTTTTTCCCTTGAAAATAATAAAGCGCGGTGGCTTCTCTTGATTTTTGTGAGTCGAGTTAATTAATAGCTCGATCTCCTATTTTCACCGCTACAGCAGTTAGATACAAAAGAGAACCTATCATACCACGATACAGCTTTTGACATACCTTTCCACTTTCCTCTTCTTTCTCCAGAATATATGTTGGATGCATTGGAGTTTTTACTTCTGTAACTGTAGAAATGTTCAAGACTAAGCCATTGGATTGACTAGACTTTATACATATCAAAAGAAAATTCTCCACCATGCTTTATTGTTTCCAAAGGAATGGGAAAAGAGCGAATAACCCAAAAAAAAAGGGGGGAAACATTCAAGGTAAGGGGGTAGGTTATGCAAAGGGAATGTATTAGCACCCTAAACATCTACGGTACTCCGCAGGAGCCTCTTTGTAAAATCTGTATATTTTGGCTATAAAAGTGTGTTGTATATAAAACGGATGGTGGAGGTGAGAAAAGATATATATTTTTATGATTTTTGCACCCGCCGCGGTTGCGAACCTTTAGTGCCTACGTACCACCTTTCGTGCAATAGGGGATCAGGAGATAAGACATCATCGTCATTGTCCGTGTGGAAAACATACTTACCACCCACAATCATGAGAAAGGAGAATTTACATCATCTCAAAGTGGAGGATATAGCTTGGATTTTAAAATCAACAATGCCTCACTCAACACACAAGTGGAAAATGTCTCTCTTCACTACATATTATAGAAGTATAGTTGTTTGCATCACTACAAGGATTGACAAGAGTCTAATCTTTTAAGAAAAAGTTTAAGGGTAAAAGCCAAAGTGGCAAAAATGGTTTGAAATGAGATTGGTTTACTTTTAGTCCTCTCATCAAAAAAAGTAAAAGTATTATTAAATTGATTGAGGTTTATTTATAAAGATGTTTTGAAAATGCATGGACCTAAGTCCAAGTTTATTATGAAAGTGTTTAAGTTTCAAAACAAGAAGAGTTTTCAAAAGGAGGGAGAAGATTTTTGAAATTAAAGAAGATGGGAGGAGAAGAAGAGACTATCCTAAAGCATAAGGTAAAAGCTAAGGATAAGGACCATCTAACCAACAAGAAGCCAAAAACTTGACATTATGAGTCAAGATAGAATTCCCATTCATTGGATTGAAACCAAGCAAGCAAAAATACTAGACCTCTTCAAATGTATTGAATCTTCACAAAAATTGGGCAGAGTAACGGCTGTATACGGGTGAATTCCAGATTACAAATCAAGGATGGAATCACAAAAAACCTGCACACAAAAACAAACAAGCAACCCAATGTCTTGAGGTAAACCTCAAGAGCTCCAAACAAAATAATCAGATAAGATCACAACGTCTCCAAGATAGGCCAAGGTTTCTAATCCTAAGTCCAGAAAAGTCCACTGCTCCATACTTCCAAGGATAGTAACCAAATAGTCAAAGTACCATTAAGAGTTTTTTAGGGTTTATGTTGATTATTAAGTATCTTTGGAAAAGAAAATAAAAGAAAAGCTCAATTGAGCAAAGTAAAAAAATGACAAGAATAAATAAATGCTCAAATGAGCAAAGATAAAAAATGACATGAAATGTAAAAATGCTAAAAACAAAATACTACATAAAGCATTAAAATAATAAAGCATAAAATAAACAAGTCAATAATTAGTGGTTAGTTGGATGACCATCTTGAAACTTGCATTTGGAACTCATTAGAGGATTGGTAGAACCAAAGCCTCCACACAACAATTTGCATTTGGTTTTTGTCAAGTCTATCATCTATTTTGGAATTCTCATAAGTACCATTTAATGATCAACGATGTTTAAGTGATCCGCATTGACCAAAGGTATTGTAGATCCATTAGAGGATTGGTAAAACCAAAGCCTCCACACAATGAATCTCAAGGTTATTGGATCAAAGAGATCAAATTAACATACTTGGGCTTGCAATCATAAGTTTGGGCCACGAATGATTATTTATTCGAATAAGGACAAAATTTAGCACTATGTTAAGCAATCGTAAGTGGACTTATATAGAAGTCGCACCTATTTGGAGGTCGGTCAATAGCAATCTATGCACCATTTGTTTTGAGACATGATATAAAGATCATGCTCCAACGAAACTTAGTGCAATAAGAAGGGGATGAGATGAAGGGGAATTAGGGTTAAAAAGAAAATCACATTTGAATTAATATTTAATCAAACTATTATTAAAATCATTCATCCATTTTTGTGGAGTTAGACTCAACACCATGGATCCAATGACGTTAATAAAGCCATGATCAAAAAATCAACTCAAGACAGCCAGAAAATATTCACAAAATAATAATATATACAATATATACATTAAAGGTTAACAAAAAGAAAGTTTAAAATAGAAAATAATGAGAAAAATGTCAATTATGTTCAAATTAAACAAGAAATAAAAAATAAAACCATAGAAAAATCATAAATGGGTCCAAATATTTTTATAAAATTTTTGGGAATTTTTAAAAGTCAGAAACTATTTTTTAAAATTAAAATAAATGGGTAAAATAGACAAAAATGGTGAAAAATAGTAAAGTCAGAAACAAAAATAAAATAAAGTCACCAATATTTTTCACAATGTCATTGAATCATTCCATAATTTTTTCAGAATTAAAAAATCTGCAAAAGTATTTTTAAACATTTTAAACAAATCAAATAAGTGTAAATTTCATAAAAAATACCAAAACAAAAAATTAAATTGTGAAAAAATAAAAATCAGAAAAAGAATAATCAAAAATATTTTTCATAATTTTTTTAGATTTTTTTGACTAAAAATGAATTTTCTATGATTTTTTGAAATTTAAAACAATTAAAATATAAAAACCAGAAAAAGAAAATAAAAGAAAAAGATGTGGACCATTGGATGAGAGTCAAAATGCGTTAGTAATCAAATCCAAGGGATCTGGCGCGCTGTGCATGTCATGGTCTTTACTGAATAAAGCACTGAATCAAATGTAAAATCAGAAATTTAAAAAATACAAATGACACACTTTCATTGGTTAGAAGGTGACACATTGGTCATCTTCAACCTCCAGCCTCATGAATTGCAGGTCTCTCAAACTGTAAAATCAGAAGCTCGGACCTATGCTATTCGTTTCTTCTCTTCAATACGAAGATAACTATACCCTCGCGCCATTTTTATATAAACTGTAACTCAAGCAATTCGGAAAGAAAGTTTTAAAAGGGGATTTGAAAATTCATAGTCAAATCGTGTTTCCAGATAAAAGTAAGTGTTGCGACTAGAACCAGGGCTATGAGAGCAACACAATGGTACCAAAGTTTTGAAGAATTTATGAAGGAATCTACCTATTGAAGTTGAGTTGCAGGGCTTTGAAACTGGACTTCTATGGAGCAATGTAGGGCACGATTCTTGAATGCAATGGTATGGTTAGGTTCAGGGAAGATCAAGGAAGGTGAATTGATGGAAAAAATAGATTGAAAAAGGCTTAAGAATAGGATTCAAAGTAGCTGATTTCTGAGTTGTGGAGTAAGTTTGGCAGGGTAATTCTGGCTATCTAAGCTTGAGAAAATGAATGGGATAGTACATGTATTTATAGGATAAGCAAATGGGATCAAAAGGAAGAGTGAATGAGGCGTTTTGGAGGGAATTTGTGCAAACCTGATGCACGAGTGAAGTGTGATCCAAACTTCACTAAAAATCATCCAATTCTTGCGTTTTGATGCACTAATCCACTTGGGAAGGTTGGATAATCATGTTTAGACCCAAAACGCGTGCTAATTTGAGGTTTAGAGGTTGTAATATGAAATTCAAATTCTGACTTGCATGAAAACTTCAATTCCAAGTTACCACCTTTGAAACAATGGCATTTTCACCTCAGGGAGTCTTAAGGCATGATTCTTGATGCTTTGGAAATATGACGTAACAAACTTTGCAATGGAAAAAGATTGGAATCAATTGGATGTCTGAGCTTAAAATTACATGGAGTCAAAGTTGGAGAAAAAGAGTTGACTTTCCATACTTAGAAATATTTCAAATTCTTCTTTAAAAATGACTTATAATCTCTTGCATCCAAACATGGCTTTGCACTTAGAATTTGCTCTTGAACCAAAAAGATGGAATGAAGTAGACCTCTTGAATGACATTTTTCAATTTGAACCACTCAAAATCTCCAAGAATTGAGCAAGTTATGACTTGTTGAAATTGGCCAAAAATCATGAAATGACCTATAATCTTTTGCATTCTTCAGGAAACTCCCATCCATTTTCTTACTTTGCACATAAAAGAAGGAATGAAGTTCACATCCTTAAGATCATCATGAAAAAATAATGGGCTCAAGGTGATAAAAATTGACGAAGTTATGACAATTTGAAGTTACATATGGAAAATTAGGGATTCAACTGGATGACTTGTAATCTTTCTTCTTCACCAAGTTCCTTCCACATGGAAACTCTTTGGAACTTTTGAAGTGATTTGTTGGTAACTCATTGAAGAGAAGAATGCTTTTAGAACCACTCAAAAATACCACAAGATGAGCAAGATATGTCCCTTTGAAGTCCAAAACCCTAGCTTTTAGCTCAAGAGAATGCTTGGTGGAACTTTGCCAAGTTTGAACAAACTTGTTCTGCCAATATTTTTCCTTTGTGAATAGGAATTGTTGAGGATGATGATGAGGACCTATGGCCACCAAAACCAATTTCATATCAACTTCAAAAAAAATTCAATGGTGAGGTTTGAATCTCTCAAGCTTATGATTAGGGCATGGAAATAAACTCATGAACCCATGATGCAACTTGCTAAACCTCATTGCCTTCACCTACATTATTAACAAGTAAGACAAACCTATATTATATTTGTTAATTAGAGAGAAAAAATCAAAGTAACATTTATGATCACGAAAGCAAACAAATCAAAGTGCTTGGTAATTTCTCAAAGAGCAAAGCTAAAGATATGGAGAAGAACCAAAATTCCTAATGTGATTTTGTGGTGATTAAAACAATATGGTATGATGAAGGGATCTTAGGGGGGAAAATTGGGGTACAACAGCTGCCCTTATTTAAGTTTCTTATATCCAGAGATACGAAGGTTAAAAATCTTCGTGTCGACGTGATCGAAGACACTTAAATATAAAACAAACCCTGTTTTTGGCCATAAGATGCCATGCAAAGGTTTATGCATATGAACAGAAGAGACACAAAGTAGCATTGGGGAGGCAACACAAAATGCAGAAGCAAAAGAGCAATCCCACCAGGAAAATAAATCACTGGTAAACCACAAGAATAGAATCAGAGAGGAGGATAACAAGCATCGACGTTCTCTTAATATATCATACCACCGACGTTCACTACCGATGTACTACCAACATTCACTGAAGGTAAAAAGAGAAAATAGCATACCACCGCCGTTCACTAACGATGAACTATCAACGTTCACTAAAGATAGAAAAAGAAAGCAAACACCGACGTTCACTGCCGATGTAGTACCAACGTTCACTGAAGATAGAAAGAGAAAATATCATACCACCGCCGTTTATTGACGATGAACTATCAACATTCACTAAAGATAGCAAAAAGATAACAAACACCGATGTTCACTACCGATGTACTACCAACGTTCACTGAAGGTAGCAAAAGATAACAAACACCGACGTTCACTGCCGATGTACTACCAACGCTCACTGAAGGTAGCAAAAGATAACAAACAACGACGTTCACTGCCGATGTACTACCAACGTTCACTGAAGGTAGAAAGAGAAAACATCAAGTTTTCTCAAAATTCTGGTGTTCTACCAAGAACGTGTCTCAACTTCTTCTTTAACCAAGGAGATCTGCCTGGAAAGGGTAATATGTAACCTGTCTCAAATAAAGAGACTTCCACTTATTGTCAGAGGGGAAATGCCAAAAGAAATGACTTTCTAAAGATAGAAATATGACTTCCCGGAGAAATGCTATAATATTCCCACTGAGGGGATAAAGTCTCTTTGTGCAAAATAAATGCACAAGCAAAAATTCAAAGTTTTCAGAAATCCATAATACACGACATCGTCATGCAACCACAAATTCAATTAAGAAAGATACTGGAGCAAGAAGGCCAAAGCAGATTCATCCTTTGAGAAATAAACTCAAGAGGGAAGACCAAATTCAACCAAACAAAGAACTCTGCAGTAAAGGTCAGAAACACAATGCCCATGAATGATGATTTTAGCAATGTATGATGCATGTATGAATGTACGAGTGCTATTGTGCATATGCTCATAAAAAGGATACATAATCAGTGCAAACAAACGAAACTTCCTCAGTTACTAACAACATTGGGATAATCCTCAATCAGAAAGATCAATCCAGGAAAGGTGAAAGCGATTGCGTAATCCAAACCTATTGCATTAACTTCACTGAGAGGAACAGAATCTGACTGTAGCTTAAATCAAACAGATACCGGGATAGAACACCATGCTTCCGGTTTCATCGGAGAAATAGTTTTCCAAAAGCAACATGCTTATATGAGATTGCAAGATCAACCTTAAATAAAGCATACTGACGTCGAAACAACCAAACCTCACTAGGGAATTCAAGCCTACCTCCCAAGAGAAAAGAAATTGCGGGTTAAACATTTTCACCACGAACCCTCATTCCAACAAAATATGCCCTTGGATAACCCTCCCAGGAGATCAAGAAGTCAACACTAGCGCCGATACTGTAAAAAGAGCGACACCTCAGCACACCAAGGGAATAAAACCTTTCATCATATAAGGGAAGACTTTGTTGGGGAAGCTGGGACGAAGGCTTCTGACCATGCAAACCCAAAATCAAAAATCAAATCCAGACTTAACTGGGGATAATTGGATCACCAACCTAAATACTTTACTTTGTACCCATTGATATCGTCTTAAACTATCTTGGAAACACACAAAGATTGCGCACATACCAGCAAAAAGACCTGAGAAAACCTTTGTGAAGGAAGTAATTCTTCTTAAAGCAACCAGAATTTGTTCATCCCTGGGATCACCATTTTTGTTGTCATTGTTTCATCACAAATCCCAATGTAAATTGAATTGTAAAGATCTCTTTTTTTGAAAAGTCAATTTTGTTTTTTAATCTCTTTGCTTTAAAAGTTATTATCAGTAATAAATGAAGTCTTTGCAAGCTAAATAAAATTAAGAATACAAAGAATTGGGTAAAAGCTCGAATTTCATTAATAGAATGGTAGTCTGCGAATGGCGAGACTCCATGGATGATTACAAAATTTGGGAAATGGTAATACATAATGGAAAAGATACATCGAGATACAATGACCACTATCCCCCCTAACAACTTTTGAAATCCTGAGCAGCAGTCTCCGTTGAAGTATGGTGAGGATCTGAGAAGATTGTTGCTTTGGTGATCAAGTTTTGTCTGACGTAGTTACTTGCCAAGAAAATCCCTAACTTTTGCCTAAGCTGCCCTTGCGGGTTTTCAACTTAGCGGGAAATTTATTCTGTTGATGTCTCTAATTTTTTCTTAGACCCCCCTTTCGGGTTTTCGGCCTACCGAGACACTCCTTTTTGCCTAAGCCGCCCTTTCGGGTTTTCAACTTAGCAAGTTGTTCTTTTATTTCTTTAGGCGAAGTATTTCTTGACTGCGTCAGCATTCATGGGACGTGGGAACTCCTCGCCATCCATAGTTTCAAGAATTAATGCACCACTAGAGAAGGCTTTCTTGACAACATACGGGCCTTCAAAATTGGGAGTCTACTTGCCCCTAGAATCAGCGTTGAAAGACATGATCTTTCTGAGCACGAGGTCGCCTTCTCTGAATTCACGAGTTTTGACTTTTTTATCAAATGCCTTCTTCATTATTTTCTAATATAACTGCCCATGACACAAAGTTGTCATTCTCTTCTCTTCAATTAAATTCAATTGGTCAAACATGTTCTGAACCCATTCAGCCTCTATCAATTTGGCTTCCATTATCACACGCAACGAGGGAATCTCTACCTCGACAGGGAGTACAACTTCCATTCCATACACTAGGAAAAACAGGGTCGCTCCTGTTGAAGTGTGAACAGATGTTCGATATCCGTGCAAAGCAAAAGGGAGCATTTCATGCCAATCCTTATAAGTGACAACCGTTTTCTGGATAATTCTCTTGATATTCTTATTAGCAGCTTCAACAGCCCCATTCATCTTTGGCATGTATGGAGATGAATTATGATGGACAATCTTGAATTCTTCACACAATTCCGTCATCATCTTGTTGTTCAAATTTGAGCCATTGTCAATGATGATTCTACTTGGCACACCATACCGGCATATAAGATTGCTTTTGATGAAATGCACCACCACTTGTTTGGTAACATTGGCATATGAAGCAGCCTCTACCCATTTGGTAAAGTAGTCAATTGCTACCAAGATGAAACGGTGTCCATTCGAAGCTTTGGATTCTATCATCCCAATCATGTCAATGCCCCACATAGAGAAAGGCCATGGGGAAGAAATCACATTGAGAAGTGTCGGAGGCACATGGATCTTATTTGCGTAAATCTGGCATTTATGGCACTTCTTTGCAAATTTGTAACAATCGGATTCCATTGTTAGCCAATAATATCCCGCCCTTAGCATCTTTTTAGCCATTGAATGTCCACTAGCATGAGTGCCAAATGAACCTTCATGAATCTCATGCATCAACATGTCTGCTTCGTGTCTATCCACGCATCTGAGCAAGACCATGTCAAAATTTCTCTTGTATAGGACATTTTCACTGAGGAAGAAACTGCCTGCCAATCGTCTCAGTGTCTTTCTATCTTTCTTTGACGCACCAAACGGGTATTCCTGAGTCTGAAGTTAATGCTTGATATCATAATACCAAGGTTTTTCATCTGCTACCTCCTCTGTTGCAAACACATGAGCGGGCCTATCTAGCCGTCGAACTGTAATTCGGGGTATATCATTCCAAGTACTCACTTGGTACATGGAGGCCAGAGTTTCCAGAGCATCCGCCATCTAATTTTCATCCCCAGGAATGTGATGGAATTCAACTTTATTGAAGAAGGGTAGTAATCTTCTAGCATAATCTTTGTAAGGGATCAAGCCAGGGTGACGAGTGTCCCATTCTCCTTTAATCTGATTTATTACCAAAGCTGAATCACCATACACATCTAAAATTTTGATTTTGAGGTCAATAGCTTCCTCAAGACCCATGATGCATGCTTCATACTCCGCCATATTGTTAGTGCAATCAAATGTTAACCTCGCAGTAAAAGGAATATGTGATCCATGAGGAGTAACAATCACATAACCAATTCCTTTACCATAAGAATTCACAGCTCCATCAAATACCATACTCCAACGAGATTCAGGGTCGGGGCCCTCCTCGGGAAATGGTTCGTCACAATCTTTCACTTTCAAGAACATCACATCTTCATCGGGGAATTCATATTCTGCAGATTGGTGATCCTCCACCGGATGGTGAGCAAGATAATCTGCCAACACACTACTTTTGATAGCTTTTTGAGTGCGGTATTCAATATCATATTCAGATAACAACATTTTCCAGCGGGAAATTCTCCCAGTAAGAGCAGGCTTTTCAAAAATATACTTGATTGGATCCATTTTGGAGATCAACCAAGTAGTATGATTTAACATATACTGCCGCAAACGCTTTTCCGCCCAGGCCAAAGCATAACATGTTTTTTCTAGCATAGAATACCGCGACTCACAATCAGTGAACTTTTTGCTGAGATAATAAATGGCGAACTATTTATTTCCTGTTTCATCCTGTTGTCCCAGAATACAACCCATGGATTTATCTAATACTGTCAGATACACAATCAACGGTCTTCCTTCTACATGAGGGAGAAAGATAGGAGGTTCAATCAGATACTCTTTAATACTTTCAAATGCCCTTTGGCAGTCATCTGTCCACACACAACCTTGATCTTTCTTTAATAACTTAAAGATCGGTTCACACGTTGCAGTCATGTGGGAAATAAATTTGGAGATATAATTAAAATGCCCGAGGAAACCCCGGACATGCTTTTCAGTTCTTGGTGCTGGCATTTCTTGAATTGCCTTGACTTTGTCAGGGTCAACTTCAATTCCTTTCTGGCTAACAATAAAACCCAACAATTTCCCCGATCTAACTCCGAAGGTGCATTTATTTGGATTCAGGCGGAGACGATACTTCCTCAAACGCTGAAACAACATCAACAAATCTTCTATATGCCCTTCTTCAGTTTGGGATTTGGAAATCATATCATCAACATATACTTCTATTTCCTTGCGCATCAGATCATGGAATAGGGTTGTCATAGCCCTCTGGTACGTTGCACCAGCGTTCTTTAACCCGAAGGGCATCATTCTGTAATAGAATGTTCCCCAGGGTGTGATAAACGTTGTTTTTTCCATGTCCTCTAGAGCCATTATTATTTGATTATACCCAAGAAAATCCGTCCATGAAAGAGAATAACTTGAATTTTGTTGTGCTATCCACTAACATGTCAATGTGAGGCAATGGAAAATCATCTTTTGGACTAGCTTTATTTAGATCTCTGTAATCTACGCACATGCAGACTTTTTCATCTTTTTTTGGTACAGGGACAATATTGGCAATCCATTGAGGATACACTGATGTCACAAGAAAACCAGCATTAATATTCTTTAGAACCTCCTCCTTAATCTTTACTGCCATATCTGGGTGGGTTCTTCTCATCTTTTGTTTAACTGGCGGACACTCTGGCTTCAACGGCAAGCGATGCTCGACAATGTCTGTATCTAGTCCAGGCATATCTTGATAGGACCAAGAAAAAATATCCACGTACTCTTTCAACAGCTCAATCAACCCGCTCTTCACATCAGGATGCAACGATGCTCCAATCTTAACCTCCTTCGGATCTTCTTCTGAACCCAAACTGATTACTTCCAAAGGCTCTTTATATGGCTGAATGGTATTCTCCTCGTGCTCAAGCAACCGTGAGACTTCTTCTGGAATCTCATCATAATCTTCTTCTTTGGCCCCAAACACAGAACAATCAAAGTTAGGAGAGGGTGCAGGGTCATTGTATTCAATGGGTTTTTTAATTAATCTACACATGTGATTTATGATTGCTTTTAAAAACGGACACATATAACAAGTGATCATGCAAATTAATTTTCAGTTATTATTTATTCTAAAAGGTTTTTTTTTACCATTTCTCGAGAAAAAGGCAGAAAATAAAAGACATAATTTCGGAAGCAAAGAAAACTTTTATTAATGACCTTATCAATTATCGCAAACAGATAAGCCCTACAACATTAATACTTCCACTTTGGGCAGAGTGAAAGCTTTTCAAAAGAAAGAAACAGATTAACAAAACAAATTACTTTAGAACATGTATGCAAGAAGGAATATCAATGGTGACCGAGTTTTGAACTCAGACTCCATGCATCACATAATTCGGTACTTCCTGCTCCACTTCATCCTCTTCAACAACATTAATTCCAGACCCAATCGGATGGAGATAGCCTCCACTGTGGAAAACATCATTATAACTGTTCACAGAAGACTTTGACTTCAAACTTTCACCTTTGCCACTCCTTGAAGAGAAACCCAAACCAGCTTTGTTCTTGTTCATGGGTAGATCCACAAGTCGTCCCCAAACTGCATTATGACCATTGCGCACAACCTGTTGCACATCCTTCAGTGAGACCACAAAATTCTCATTCTTCCTTATGTTGTCAATGGACGGGGCTTGGAACTGGGTTCCAACAGCAGCCTCATCCGCTTCTACAATACTGAAAGAGGATAGATGGGATATCAACAATGCCTGCTCCCCATTTATGATCACTACCTTCCCTTCACGCATAAATTTTAACTTCTGATGCAGAGTTGAAGTGACAGCCCCTGCTTCGTGTATCCATGGTCGTCCTAGCAAATAACTATACGCGGGAATAATGTCCATTACCTGGAAAGTTATCAAGAACAAGTGCGGTCCTATATGGATGGGCAAGTCCACTTCACCGATGACAGATTTTCTCGACCCATCAAAAGCCTTCACAATGATGCCACTCGGGCGCATAGGTGTTCCCTGATATTTTAACTTCATGAGGGTACTTCTTGGTATAACATTCAACGCAGATCCGTTATCAATTAGACATTGGATAGAGAGTCATTATTGCAATTCATGGATATATGGAGGGCCAGGTTGTGATTCCTCCCTTCATCTGGTAACTCATCATCGCAGAAACTCAGGTTGTTAAATGACGTAATGTTTCTAATTACGCTGCTGAATTGATCCAATGACATGTCATTCTCTACAAAAGCTTGGTCTAGTACTCTCATCAATGATTCCTTATGAGCGGAGGAATTCATCAGTAGTGCCAAGATGGATATCTTTGAAGGAGTCTGCAATAGCTGATCTACAATTTTATAGTCGCTCATCTTAATTACCTTCAGGATATCATCCACTTCTTTATCTAATGTGCCCCCACTAGTATCTCCTGTAGCCTTCTTAAGCTCATCATTCTCAGCAGTTTTATTTCCAGCAACAACGTCTTTTCGAATAACCGGCACAAACACATGACCATTACGGGTCACCCTGCTACTATCAGCTATATTTCCAACATCTGGCATTGGCTGGATGGGAACTTCCACCCCATCTTCCAAGATTGTAGCGTTGTATTTGTAAGGCACTTCCTTATCTGATTTATAGGGAACAGGACCTGGCAGACTAATTACCAATGGGGTAATAGCTGGTTTTCTATGGTACTCCACCTCAAGATGAGCGGGTGCACCAAAATAAGGTACGATGACGTTTACACCTTCCTTAACACAATCAGCCCTCAAAAGGTCATTTCCAGCAAACAAATCTTCGTCTGAAGAAAAATACTCATCCGCAGAGGCATATTCTTCCTCTGACTCTCCTTCCGTCAAACAAATTTCAACCATATCAATCTGGTGATAATCATCTCTCTGTCATGTGATCTTTATAGTCCCATTGTCTAACAGCAGCTGAACACCATCTCTCACAATAGAACATCCTCGGGGGTTTTGACAACAAACTAGGCAAGATCCATATTGGTGTTCCACTTAACCAGCAGTACGGCAAAAGGTAGCATGCAACTGTACGAGATCTTCATTCAAATACTCTACATTGAAAATTCGGAATTCACCAGGACATCCAGAAACCATATTCACTTCCTCTTCATACTCTTCCCTAGGCCTGCTTATATGGATTAAACCTTCATCCATCATCTCCTGCAAATCAGCCTTTATCTTCTCGCAACATTGTATGTTTGTACTGCAAATAACACAACCGGCATGGTCATGCATATAATAACTGAATTCATAGAGGTCTGCGTGCATTTTCACCAAATCTCCTCTAACCAGATTAATCTCAAAAATCCGGAAATCACTTGGACAACCGGCCACCATATTTATAGCATTCACTCCCCCGTGTTTGGGTAGAGGATTTTCTTTCACATTAGGTCCCATGTCCTTGAAAGATAAAATTTTGGACTTCACCAACCTTTATACTTTAGTCTTCAAAGGGTAAAAATTCTCAACACTATGCCCTGGTGCTCCCTGTGAAAAGCACATGTCTGGTCTGCTTTGTAATACCAAGGAAATGGAGATGATATTGCTGGAGGTGGTCGTGTCTGGACCAATTTCTTCTGGATCAATACTGGTAGTAGCTCTGCATAACTCATGGGAATAGGGTCATAGTTCTCCCTTCTCTGATTATTACCTTGGTTCCCCTACTGGGATTGTCTTTGATAAGCAACGGTAGTTGGAGCAGCATTCATAACAGGAGTAACTGAAGCAACTTGCTAGTGACGCTGATAATTCCTTCTAGGAGCATTCACTCTCCTCTTTTGTATGAAAGCATTGGTATCCCCCTCTTTCTTCTTTTTAAACCCATAAGCTGGCTTTTTCACACCTCTGGATCCTTCTCCCTTTGTCAAACGGCCTTCTCTTACTACCTCTTCTAGGCGGACATCCATTCCTACTATTTCTGTAAAATCACTTGGGGAACTTGCTACCATTCTTTCATAGTAGAAGGCACTCAGTGTCTTCAGAAAAATTTTAGTCATTTCTTTTTCCTCCATGGAAGGAATCACTTGTGCTGCCACTCCACGCCATCTCTGCGCATACTCTTTGAACGATTCTTTGTCTTTCTGAACCATGGCCCTAAGATGGTCACGATCGGGTGCCATGTCCACATTGTACTTGTATTGTTTTATGAATGCTTCTCCCAAATCATTAAAGGTATGGATGTTGACCCTATCTAAACTCATGTACCATTTCAACGCTGCGCCGGTCAGACTATCCTGGAAAAATTGAATCAGCAGACGTTGATCATCGGTGTGGGTTGACATTCTCCTTACATACATCACCAAATCAGCACAAGGGAAAGTGTTTCCCTTGTACTTCTCAAACTCAGGGACCTTGAACTTACCAGGCACTTTAACATTTGGGACCAAACACAGCTAATTCACGTTCTGCCCAAACAACTATTTTCCCCTAAGAGCTTTCATCTCTCTTTGCATTCTATCAAAATGCTCTTGGAAATCATACATTTTGTCATAAAGACCCACATCTTCACTCGGCGGAGGGAAAGGACGACACACATCTTCAAACAGAACCAAATTCAACGAAGGAGGTGCGGCAGGAACAGTATGCACCACAGGAGGTGCTGGAGTAAAAACATTTGGAACCATTGGAGCATCTTGGGGGCCCAAATTGAAACCTTTAGGTGCAAAATTCTCCGGCATTCCCCATGGATAACCCTGAGGTATACGGTTCTGAACAACAGTTGGAGTAGCAGATACGGGAACAGTAGGAACTTCAACATTTTCCCTTGTTGGTTGAGGTTGAACACTCGGTGGCTGATTTTGAGCATCCACCAGAGCTTCCATCAGAGCAGTCAAATTGGCCAAGCCATCCTTTAGAGTAGAAACTTCTTCGTGCAACTCGCGATTCTCCTGTTCCAAATTGTCCATCTTCTTTTTGAAGTTAGCCCGAGTGTTGTAGTGATGAGTCAGTTTGCTGATGCGAAGAAAAGAAGCTGGGTAAGGAACCTGGGTATGCATAATAAATGCAAGAAATATGTGCAATATGATGCATGTCATGCAATGCACATGATTATTTTTATTCCATCATTTTAATATTTCAAGGGATTTAAGATCTATAGACATATTGCAAACATTAAAACAATAACGCATTTGAAATACTGAAAATTCATTATTATAATAATTTCAAAATGGATTACAAGTTTCAATGATCCCAAGTACAAGATGAAAATACAATCTAAAAATCCTGAGAGAAAGAATATGATAGGGATCAATCTGTACGCTGGCGCTTCCCTATGAGTCTGGCAATCTGAGCCCTCAACCTCTGGTTTTCTTCCACCTGTCTGATGGCAACCTCCTTCCAATCATCTGAAGCAGGAAGTGAGTAATCAACACCTGTTTGAGCCTTAGGAGAAAATAAATCCCCTCGCCTCTCCATAGACTCCATCGCTCGACTCTCAAGGATCTCGATCAAATCATCTTTCTCCTTCAAGTCTACTCTATAGGAACTCTTTAAAGTCTGGAACTTGTTCTTCCAAGCATCCCTTTCTTGCTGCATCCTAACCAAAGCGAGTTGCAGTTCTTCTAGATCATCTAGTAAAGGAGGAGCAGTCTTCACAAATAAATCAGGCATGGGTGTCTCCCGAGTATACGAAATTTTCAACTGAACGACTCTCGATCGGACCCACTGAAGGTATGGCTTTAAAGAAACAACACCTCTATGCCCCAAATCCTTCCTACTCTTCTTATGAATGTGACTCCAGGCCTTCGCAATCTGCTCCCTAGCTTACTTGTGGTCTTCTCCCTCCTTCAGAAAGAAACTACTCAAATGAATAATGTTCGATTTATCTCTCATCGGATATCCAAGCTGTCGCCGTGCAAGTACAGGGTTATAGTTAATTCCTTCCTTTGTACCAAGAAGAGGTACATTGGGGAAACTACCACAACTGTCAACAATATCTATATCATGATAAGCTCGATGATACCAATCAATATCTGAGTGAGTAAGTGCCATGATCTTAGGAGCCCAACGGGGTTCCTTCTTGACATCCCAAAAGGCATCAGACGGAGGCATATGAGAGATGAACCATCGGTACAACAAAGGCGTGCAACAGATAATCATTCCTCCATGATAAGAACTCCGAAGATGAACAGAGTAATAAGCATCACCCAACAGTGTAGGAATTGGGTTACCAATCATGAAAATCTTGATAGCATTAATGTCGACAAATTTGTCCACATTAGGGATTAAGAATAATCCATAAGCAAGTAAAGCAAATATGGCCTCAAAAGAAACTGTGCTCTTCATTCTGGCAAAGTAACGAGCCTTTTCCGTTAAGAACTGAGCTGGTAATCCTCTAATCCCTCCTTTAGTAGTCATATGGGCTTCCACCTCAGACTTCCCCAGATGAATCAAAGCAGCAATCTCATATGGTTTTGGCTCACCCTCCAAACTAGTAAAAGGAACACGATCGATAACGGGTAAATCCAATAGATAAGAATACTCCTCCAGTGTAGGCATCAGCTGATAATTGGGAAAAGTAAAGCAGTGATACACCGGATCATAGAACTGGACCTAGGTCGAGAGAATACCCTCCTTCATCTCCAGCTTCATGAGAGGAATAAGGGATCCGTACTTCTTCCGAAAGTTTGCAGGACACTCAATCTCTGGAATCAGACTGATCAGCTCATCTATCTTGGGATCCTTGAAACTGTATTTCCCGGTCTTTCTCTTTCCAAAATCCATGGTTAAAAGTACCTGAGATATTCACAAATAGTCAACCTTTAAATCCCTTAAAATATTGTTTTCTTCAAAAGATGCTTATGAGTGCATGGATGCATGATGCAACAATCACACACAAGATCACATATATAGGGTTCATAGGTTAAACGTCACAAGCATGAGGTCAAAGGTACTACCTATAAGGTGTTGGTCTAAGAGTTATCACTTGTCGAACAAGGTTCTAGAGGTTCCCAGAGTCTACATCCTTCCTTCGGATATTACCAACTTCCCAATTAACTCGGTAATTAGTAATATTCTCAAGAAAGACTCATCTGAGCGTAGTATCGCGTGACAACTATTTCCAGATTACTACGTCATAGCTTCCACACTACACCTGAAAGGCCAAGATGGGTTTGGTATTCTACGGTCCTCAGTTTCAGCAGGCTCCCAGGTCGAAAGCAATACATCTTCCCGATTACTCGGTAAACGACACTACAGTCAAAGGGGCCTCCACTGAGTGGGAGACATCATGCCTCCTTTTTTGGGATTACTCCCTCAAATTTAACATAACTATACCGCCCGTCCTATCTTAAAGTTTGCCCAAGTCCGGGTATAGGACTTATGAGTAATCACCAAGCACCCTGAAAACCAGGAAAATCCAAGCAAACATATATATAAAATATAACACATAAACAACAATAGCACATATACAAATATAAACAAAGATAGGCTTAACCCACTTAGGGATGGACCAACAAGAGGTCAATCTTTCCCCAGTGAAGTCGCCATTTTTTATGTAGCAGTAGAAATGTTCAATACTAAGCCATTGGATCGACTAGACTTTATACATATCAAAATAAAAATCGCCATCGCACTTTATTGTTTCCAAAGGAATGGGAAAAGAGCGAATAACCCAAAAAAAAGGGGGAAAGATTCAAGGTAAGGGGGTTGGTTATGCAAAGGGAAGGTACTAGCACCCTAAACATCTACGGTACTCCGCAGGAGCCTCTTTGTAAAATCTGTATATTTTGGCTATAAAAGTGTGTTATATATAAAATGGATGGTGGAGGTGAGAAAAGATATATATTTTTATGATTTTAGCACCCTCCGCGTTTGCGAACCTTTAGTGCATACGTACCACCTTTCGTTAAATAGGGGATCAGGGTACACGTAGTTCTTCTAGAAAAGACTTGTTTGTTGATTGTTTTTAAACAAGGAGACAAGTCGTCATTGTTAGGAGAGAAATCTCGATTAACGCCCACAAGGTGTAAGAAAGATGGACCCTGCGTCAACAAGAGTGAGGGTTTGAGAATGCCTCTAGTACTCAAGTGGAAAAGTCGACACCTTTATAACCATAGGGATAGGAGAATGTTGCTCGACTATCAATGAATCATGTCTCATCTTGAAAAAAAGTTTTGAATGGAAAAGGTGCTTGGGCGCACAAAAGAGTTTGAATGAGTTGAAGTGTTTTGTTAATTTTGAAAGAAATGTCAAAGTATGATTAAATGAATTGAAGTTTAATTAAAGAAAATAAGTTTTAAAAGAAAAGGCACTCGACAAAGTCGAGGTTTATTATGAAAGCGGTTCGATTTTAAAAACAAAGAAGATTTTGAAAGAAGATGAGAAGGTTTTTAAAATTAAAGAAGATGGGAGGAAAAGAAGAGGCTATCCTAAAGCATAAGGTACAAGCTAGGGATAAGAACCATCTAACCAACAAGAAGCCAATATTGGCTTTAGACGAGAGAAAAGATCACAACATCCAATACTGGCTATGAATGAGTGAAAGGGATCTTGACATTCAATACTGGCTTTGAATGAAAGAAAAGCTAAATGTCTAATACTGGATTTAGACGAGAGAAAAGATCACAACATCCAATACTGGCTTTGAATGAGTGAAAGGGATATTGACATTCAATACTGGCTTTGAATGAAGGGAAAACTCAACGTCTAATACTGGCTTTAGACGAGAGAAAAGATCACAACATCCAATACTGGCTATGAATGAGTGAAAGGGATCTTGACATTCAATACTGGCTTTGAATGAAAGAAAAGCTCAACGTCTAATACTGGCTTTAGACGAGAGAAAAGATCACAACATCTAATACTGGCTTTGAATGAGTGAAAGGGATCTTGACATTCAATACTGGCTTTGAATGAAGGGAAAACTCAACGTCTAATATTGGCTTTAGACGAGAGAAAAGATCACAACATCCAATACTGGCTTTGAATGAGTGAAAGGGATCTTGACATTCAATACTGGCTTTGAATGAAAGAAAAGCTCAACGTCTAATACTGGCTTTAGACGAGAGAAAAGATCACCACATCCAATACTGGCTTTGAATGAGCTAAAGGGATCTTGACATTCAATACTGGCTTTGAATGAAGGGAAAACTCAACGTCTAATACTGGCTTTAGACGAGAGAAAAGAGCACAACATCCAATACTGGCTATGAATGAGATAAAGGGATCTTGACATTCAATACTGGCTTTGAATGAAAGAAAAGACCAACGTCTAATACTGGCTTTAGACGAGAGAAAAGATCACAACATCCAATACTGGCTTTGAATGAGTGAAAGGGATCTTGACATTCAATACTGGCTTTGAATGAAGGGAAAACTCAACGTCTAATACTGGCTTTAGACGAGAGAAAAGATCACAACATCCAATACTGGCTTTGAATGAGTGAAAGGGATCTTGACATTCAATACTGGCTTTGAATGAAAGAAAAGCTCAACGTCTAATACTTGCTTTAGACAAGAGAAAAGATCACAACATCCAATACTGGCTTTGAATGAGTGAAAGGGATCTTGACATTCAATACTGGCTTTGAATGAAGAAAAAGGTAACAACATCCAATACTGGCTTTGGATGAAAAAAGAGAAATAACTCAAACTGTCGTTTGCTTTGGTAGGTCCCAAGTATGTTGGACTTTGATCTCAAGGTGACATGTCAACTGCAATAAGACCTTGGAAAATGAAAATGAGGATGAAACACTCTTGTTATGCATTATGTATGAATTTTGTTATGCATGATATGTGAATGATCTATGGAGGTAATGCTGACGTTTACGACAATGGAGTTTGACTCTTTTGTGAAGGTAAGATTGGAAGTTTAATTCCTCAACATGGAGAACTCTGCCAAATTTAATTAGAAAGAAAATATCCTGAACCCAAATTTGTCACACTTGTAAACTGTATTGAACTGATGATCTTCTGAGGAAGGACATGAAGAGCTACTTGGTGACTTGTCCTAGATTAGCTGACTGTTGAAGATAAATTGATCATGGCTTCAGTCGAAAGTTGCTGGAAATAAGCTGATCACGGCTTCAACTCTGAAATGACTATTGGAGATAAACTGATCATGGCTTTAACTTCTAAAATGTTTGTTGGGAATAAACTGATCATGGCTTCAGTTCTGAAATGATTGTTGGAGATAAACTGATGATGGCTTCAGTTCTGAAATGATTGTTGTAAATAAATGCCCCTGTATGAGTCTTGAAAATGATTTCCTGGATGGCCAATTCTGAGAAAACTTGCATTGAACAGTAAATCTTGAACTGATTCACAATAGGATCTGGAAGATACTTGCCCCTGATAGGGTCACTGACCAAGTTTCTCAGCTGTTTGAAATTCCTTGATGAGGAAAGCTTGTTTGCAAGCAAAATTGTTTATTCAAACATGGTATTTTTAATGCAAAGTTCATGCAAAAGTTTTGAATCCAAAATCATTTTTGAAATGATGTTATTGGTATATAGAAAATGCATCACTGGTTAAAACACAATGGTTTATACTTTTAAAGTTAAAACAAAGGTATGAAACCAAAACAAATGATTCGCAAAAGATCATAGGAGTCAGTTTACGCATCCTTGCTTTAGTATGCTTTCAAAAGAAACTCGGCTTCAACTAGGTCTTTTGAGGGTTGTAACGTGGTCGGGTTCACGGTTTAAGAAATAAAGGATAAAGGCTCAAAGTTTATTTGTACCCAACCCAATCTCCGTGATGTTCTTCAGTCCTACATTCAATTAATTCATAATATGCATTCAGTTTCCAAGAGATTTTGGAATTGCACCGATGGTAGCAATAACGATGGCTCAGAAGCTAAAGGAATTATTGAGAATGACAGTCATTTCTTCTTACATATTTTTGCTGTTTTGAGGACTTTTGTCAATTCTGGTGGAGAATTTTGAGGATTTGAAGACCTCTTCTGATTGAATTTATTATTCCCATCTTTTGCCTGAACTGTTTCATTTGAGATTACAGTTAGCAGGATGCCCCAGTTTTTGCCTAAGTCTCCTTCATAGGTTTTGACTTAGCGGGATTTTTCTGTTGATTTTTGTTTTCATTTCATTTTTCCTTTTTTTGGAAAGATAATGACTGCCTTGCTTAATGATTACGGGGAACCATCTTCGTCATTTTTTGTTTGAGAGTATCTTTGACACTTCTTGCTGTGTGCAAAGGAAAGCTTGATCGCGACCTTTCTTGAAAGGTGTCTTGCATGATTTCTCTTGTAATTGAATGCACAACCAAATTAACTGATAACTACCCATCCCCGGGTTAAGATTGCGTGTTTTTCTGTATAGAAAGAAACTCCAACTTCTAGGCTCAAAGGGGTGAACGAGGGATTAACTTCCTTATTTCTCCAGTGTTTGGTAGTTGAAACAATGCATGTATATCCTCAGCAAAGTTTTATTCGAAAGCATACCAGCAACAATTATGGGTATTTCGTTTTCATCATCCTCCCTCAAATCTTTGCATAAACAAAATCATGATAAAGGGAGTAAACAAGAGAAATATATTTGAAAGCAGTAAATGAAAAATGATTTGAATCAAAATATTGCAATGCTTATTTCATTAGAATTAACATGAAAGTACAAACAGAATTTGAAAGCAACAATTTTAATATAAACAAGGGACAAATGCAAACAGAAAGAAACATGGCCTAGTGACTAATCAGTAACAAGGATGAGTTGTCATGTCTGAAACACTGGCTTTAGGAGGTGACTTGAGGGTATCCCGACTCAGTCTTCAGCCACTTTGTTTTGGCAAATGATTGTTGATGACATTAGGACCTGCCTCTTTGAAAGTAAGAAAATTGGTTTTCACCAATTCTTGCACTCTGTTTTTCAAAGCATAACAACTTTCTAAATCATGACCGGTAGCTCCCTCATGAAATTCACAATGTAGGTCAGATCTGAACCCGACCGGAGGAGGATTTCGAGGAATCATAGGCCTAGTTGTAATGAAGCCTTTCTGCACCAATGCAGGATACAATTCAGTGTACGTCATAGGGATGGGATCAAACTGAGCCCTATTCCGATTCTGATTCTGTGCAATATTCTGTCGTTGAGGAACCTGAACTGGTTGAGCATTAACTGCAGGAGCAACAACCGCTACTTGTGGTTGATCAGTGTATTGAGGCCTACGGCGAGGTCCTTTTCTCTCAGTCGAGACAGCATTGGCTTCTACCTCTTTCTTCTTCTGAAAGTTCCCAAGGTATTTCTTTGCACCATTAGAAGATTCAGCGGCTTTAGACACTTTACCATTCTTCATTCCTTCTTCTAATCTCTGGCCAATAGTCACCAGGTCTGTGAAGCTGGAGGACACACTACCAATCATCTTCTCCCAAAAGAAAGGGGACAAAGTATCCATGAACAAACCAGTTATCTCTTTCTCTGCCAGAGGTGGTTCAACTTGAGATGCCAATTCTCTCCATCGTTGAGCATATTCCTTGAAAGATTCTTTCTCATTCTGAGACATATTTTGTAGTTGGCGACGGTCAGGTGTCATGTCGAGGTTGTATTTGTATTGCTTTATGAAAGCATCAACAAGATCTTGGAAGCATTGGATACGACCTTTCTCAAGTCCCATATACCATTTCAATGAAGCTCCACTCAGACTGTCTTGGAAACAATGGATAAGCAGCTTGTCATTCTTTGTGTAAGCAGACATCTTTCAAAAGTACATCACCAAATGACTTCTTGGACAAGTGTGCCCCTTATATTTCTCAAACTCGGGAGTCTTGAACTTTGCAGGCATAACTAGATCAGAAACCAAGCACATATTGTTAGCATCAACACTGAAGAACTCATTTCCTTCCATAGCTCTGAGTCTCTTCTCCAAAGTTTGATACTGTTCTTTGAAATCTTCAAACTCACCGAAGTCTCCTTGACTCACACTTCGAGGACTGGCAGCATGGTGCTCAAAGAGAGGATTCCCAAAAGCAGCTTGTGCAGCAGGTTGACGAAAAGCAGTATGAACGATTGGCTGAAATTCAGTGAAAACTGGAGCTTGAAAGACTGGTCGGGAAGACTGACCAACCATTAAAGTAATTACAACAGGTGGAGAGTAATTCTGAGGTAACCCAAACTCTGGCCATGCAGTAGATGTATGCTAGATAGGTTGAGTGTCAACAACAGCAGTTGGGATTTTAGATATCACAGTCCTTTGAGGTGGCTCTCCTCTGGAAATCAGGACTTGCATCATCTCAGTAAGTTTGGCCATGCCTGACTTCAACTAGTCGATTTCCATTCTGACTTCCATGTTGTGTTGTTCTTGGTTTTCCATTCTCAATCTGACAGCAACTCTAGTCCCGTAGTTATGTTGAGGAATCAACTTGACGGTAGATGACTAACTGGAAGGAAGAAGCAACTGGGAATAAAATCCTGATCAACCTGGATGTATGCAGAATGATGCAGAGGATGCAAATGATATGCAATGTTATGGAATGCACTGCACAGTAACAAGATCACACAGTTTAGAGTCTCAAGCCTGGAGTCAAAGGTACAACCCATAAGGTATGGACTAACTGTTATCACCTGCTGAACAAGGTTCTAAGAGATTCCCAGAGTCTACATCCTTCCTTTGGATATTACCAACGTCCTGATTAACTCGGTAATTAGCAATATTATCAGGAAAGACTCGTCCGAGCATAGTATCACGTGACAACTATTTCCGGATTATTCCGTCATAGATTCCGCACTACACCTAAAAGGCCAAGATGAGTTACGTAATTTACGGTCCTCAGCTTCAGTAGGCTCCCAGGTCGAAAGTAGCACGTCTTCCCGATTACTCGGTAAACGACACTACAGTCAAAGGGGCCTCCACTGAGTGGGGGATCTCATGTCTCCTTTTTTGGGATTACTCCCTCAAAGTTAACATGACTATACTGCCCATCCTATCTTAAAGTTTTCCCTAGTCCGGGTATAGGACTTATAAGAAATCCCCAAGCACCCTATAAACCAGGAAAATCCAGATAAACATATATACAAAATATAACACATAAACACAATAGCACATATACAGATATAAACAAAGATAGGCTCATCCCACTTAGGGATGGACCAGCAAGAGGTCAATCTTTCCCCAGTGAAGTCGCCATTTTTTCTGTAGCGGTAGAAATGTGCAAGACTAAGCCATTGGATTGACTAGACTTTATACAAATCAAAATAAAAATCGCCACCGCGCTTTATTGTTTCCAAAGGAATGGGAAAAGAGCGAATAACCCAAAAAGAGGGGGAAAGATTCAAGGTAAGGGGGTTGGTTATGCAAAGGGAAGGTATTAGCACCCTAAACATCTACGGTACTCCGCAGGAACCTCTTTGAAAAATCTGTATATTTTGGCTATAAAAATGTGTTGTATATAAAATGGATGGTGGAGGTGAGAAAAGAAATATTTTTATGATTTTTGCACCCGCCGCGGTTGCGAACCTTTAGTGCCTACGTACCACCTTTCGTGAAATAGGGGATCGGGGTACACGTAGTTCCTCTAGAAAAGACTTGTTTGTTGATTTTTTTAAACAAGGAGACAAGTCGTCATTGTTAGGAGAGAAATATCGACTAACGCCCACAAGGTGTAAGAAAGATGGACCCTGCATCAACAAGAGTGAGGGTTTGAGAACGCCTCTAGTACTCAAGTGGAAAAGTCGACACCTTTATAAACATAGGGATATGAGAATGTTGCTCGACTATCAATTAATCATGTCTCATCTTGAAAAAAGTTTTGAATGGAAAAGGTGCTTGGGCGCACAAAAGAGTTTGAATGAGTTGAAGTGTTTTGTTAATTTTGAAAGAAATGTCAAAGTATGATTAAATGAATTGAAGTTTGTTTAAAGAAAATAAGTTTTAAAAGAAAAGGAACTCGACAAAGTCGAGGTTTATTATGAAAGCGGTTCGATTTTAAAAACAAAGAAGATTTTGAAAGAAGATGAGAAGGTTTTTAAAATTAAAGAAGATGGGAGGAAAAGAAGAGGCTATCCTAAAGCATAAGGTACAAGCTAGGGATAAGAACCATCTAACCAACAAGAAGTCAATACTTGACATTATGAGTCAATATAGAATTCTCATTCTTCGGATTGAAACCAAGCAAGCAAAGATACTAGACCTCTTGAGAGAACCAAACTTCAAGTGTTTAAAGTCTTCGTAAAAATTGGGCAGAGTAACGGCTGTATACGGGTGAATTCCAGATTACAAACAAAGATCGTAATCTCAATAACCTGCACACAAAACAAACAAACAACCCAATGTCTTGAGGTAAACCTCAAGCACTCCAGACAAAATATCAAATAAAGTCACAAAGTCTCCAAGATAGGCCAAGGTCTCTAATCCTAAGTCCAAGAAGTCCATCACTCCATAATACAAAGGATAGTAACCATGTAGTCCAAGTATCATTAATGATTTTTATGGTTCATGTTGATTATTAGGTGTCTTTAAAAAGAAAGAAAAGCTCAAGTGAGCAAAATAAAAATGACATAAAAGTAAATGCTCAAGTGAGCAAAGATGAAAATAGCATGAAATGTAAAATGCTAAAAGTAAATGGTACATAAAGCATGAAAATAAAAGCGTAAAGTAAAGTTAATTGTTAGTAATTAGTTGTTAGTTGGATGACCATCTTGAAACTTGCATTTGGAACTCATTAGGGGATTGGTAGAACCAAGGCCTCCACACAACAAGTTGCATTTGCTTTTTGTCAATTATATCATCCATTTTGGAATTCTCACAAGGCAACATGTAATGATCAACGATGTTTAAGTGATCCACATTGACCAAAGGTGTTGTAGATCCATTAGAGGATTGGTAGAACCAAAGCCTCCACACAATGAATCTAAAGGTTATTGGATCAAAGAGATCAAATTAACATAATTGGGCTTGCAATCATAAGTTTGGGCCACGAATGATCATTTATTCAAATCGGGACAAAATTTAGCGCTATGTTAAGCAATCGTAAGTGGACTTATGTAGAAGTGACACCTATTTTGAAGCCGGTCAATAGCAATCTATGTACTTCATGTTTGGATAAATGATATAGAGATCACCATCCCTTAACATGTAGCACAATTAAAAAAAGAAAGGGATAAGATGAAGAGGGAGGGAAATGATAAGCTAATTTGGATCACCATTTCAAAATTCTTTCATCTTTAAATTCAACCACTCATCTAGATGGATTAAAGCACTAAACATATCATTAATCCAAAGCACCAAAAATGAATTAAATAATTCACTCTTAGGTAGATTTGAATTGATGAAAATTTATCCAACTTCATCTACATCACAAAGTCCATTGAGTTTAAAGACAAATTGGACATTTAAAATTGCAATCCAAACCAACAATCAAAAAGGAGTGAGTAGAAAAGCATTTTGGATCAAAGCTGCCCCAAAACAAGGCAAAAAAGTGCATTATGTTCCTATGTAAATCGATTGAACTATTGTGTAAATCGATTTACACAGTACAGTTTTCAAAAATCTACGTGAAATTGCTTCCGTGCAATCGATTGCACTATAGTGCAAATCGATTGCACACAGTTTCAGTAGCAAAAACAACATTTTAAAAGGGCAATTTCTTGTTCAAACTTTCCATCAAACACCTTATGATCATGGATCCACTTGAGCACGAAAATTTCATCAAATTATGAGAAAATAACACCATTGAAATCACAAAATAATGCTCAAAGAATAAATCCCAAAGATCACCAAGAGATGACATTGTGAAAGATGAATTATCCAACTTACCAAAGGTAGATCTAGAGAATTATCAAAACAACTTCAAGAATTTTCTTCAATTCAACCACAAGAATCAAATGACCAAGCTTGGATGTAGAGAATTGATGGAGAAAAAGTGTTTGGATGAAGGTTTAGCTCAAATATTAGTAAGCTTCAATGCAAAGCTTACTAACTTTTTGAAAATGGAGCTTTGAGTGAATTTGGTAGATGGAGAGAATTGAGAGATTTTTTAGCAAGGTGGATTTGGCTATCAAAAGCTTGAAATTTGAATGAAATGAGGGCTCTATTTATAGATTTTTAGGATTGGGATTAGTGGTAATTGATTCTTGGAGCCAAAATTTGAATTAATGATGATTCTTTCAAATATTAGAGCCAAAATTTGAATTAATGATAATTCTTCTTAAAAATGAAAAATTGGCACTAAAATTTGAATTAATGATACATCTTTCAAAAATGAAGAAAAATTGGAGCCAAAATTTGACAATTTTAAAATGCTGATTTTTTTTCAAATTTTCACAATGTGCAATCGATTGCACTATAGTGAAAATCGATTTGCGCAGTGTATTTTTTCAAAAATGGCGTAAAATTCACTATGTGCAATCGATTGCACTTTAGGAGCAATCGATTGTACAGTGAAAAAAATGAAAATTCTTTAATTCTTTTTCTTTGCAAATAGAGATTTTAGGGAAATAATACCGGAAAACCTTATTTGCCATATGCTTCGACTCGGTACCTACAAAACACAAACATGCAAAGACAAAGACAAATATATTTTTTTTTGTATTTTGATTAGAAGTTAGTTAACAACACAAGAGAAAACTTAAAGATAGAATTCAAATGTGATGAATGAAGCTATTTATTAATGATTGTGACTGAATGACAAAATATGGTATGAAAGTGCGACTGAAAAAGTTAGGGGAAAAATTTAGGGTACAACAGCCCCTTTCAAATTACCATGAGGAATGATGCAGGTGCAATAATACATAAACCTGAGGATTAATTGAATGAAATGGATGAAAAGAAATGGTCGTGCGATTGGAGGGGCGGAAATATGATAGTCATAGCACTTGGTGTTGATGAGTATTATAGGGTGTCTCATTGCACGTCCGCTAAAGAAATATGGGATGCTTTAGAAATTTCCCATGAGGGCACTACTGAAGTTAAACAGTCTCGCATCAACACACTCAATCAAGAGTTTTAGCTCTTTCGCATGAAATAAGGAGAATTTGTCTCTGACATGCAAAAGAGATTCGTTCATCTTGTGAGCCATTTAAACGCACTTGGAAAACCTGTTTCCAATGAAATTGCTACTAATAAAATTATGAGATGTCTTAGCAGGGAATGGCAACCTAAAGTAACAACTATCAAGGAAGCCAATGACCTCACTACGCTTACCATTACAACTCTGTTTGGAAAGCTGGAAGAACATCAACAAGAATTGCAAAGTCTTGAAAAATATGAAAACAAGAGTAAGAAGGATAAGAACAAAGACAGGGAGGGTGAGAATAAGTTAATATCTCTAATGGCTTCTAGCTCTAAGTCCTCAACCAAAGAGCGAGATGATAATGACTCAACTAGTGATGAAAATCCTGATGATGAAGAAATGGGACTTTTTGTTCGGAGATACAATAGGTTTATTCGAAAGAATGGAATCAAGCACTCCGATAAGAATCTCATAAGCTTTCGAAGATAATACAAAGAGCCAAGGCAAGAAGAAAATAAAAATCAAAGAGGTAAAGGACCTTGCTACAATTGTGGTAAAGTTGGACACTACAAAACAGACTGTCCAAAGATGAAAAAGGATAAAGGAAAAGCTCTACCAAAGAAGTTCAACAAATAAATAAGAGCTTACATTGCATGGGAAAGTGATAGTGATTCATCAAACGATGATATTTCAAATGATAGTGATGAGACTACAAATTTATGTCTCATGGCACATACCAAAAATCAGTCCTACCACAAGAAAGACAACCACAACAAGCATGTAAGACAAGCATATCCTAACAACTTTTCTTCTATGTATTTTTCTGAACTAAAAATAGCTTTTGGAAAACTACAATACAAAGCTGAAGATGCTTTTAAGAGATTATCCTCCGATAAACAAATGTTTTCATTTTTGGAGAGTAAAGTCTATAAAGCTGAAAAAGACTTAAAAAGCCTAAAAGCTAGTATTACAGAAAGTTTAAATGATAAGGATGTTAGAGGATGTATTCTTAGAAGGGAATGTGAAGTTTGTCATATTTTGCAACAAGAGGTTAAAACTCTTAATGCCAAATTGGAAAAGGCTTTACAGCCCAAGGTTACTTTTGCCGTTGATCCTAGAGTTTTTAAGAAAACATTGAATCCACCATATGCAAAATATTCTTTTGTTGAAAAGATACCAAAGGATTCAATGAGCAGAAGTAAGAAAATACATCATTATCATGGTTTGTGTCATTATTGTTGTCGTTTTGGTCATACCATTGAAAAATGTAAGTTTAGGAGGTTCCTTATTCCTAAAGGCATTTACCAATGGAGGCCTAAAGGCAACCATGTTACCACTTACCCACATGGACCCAATAAAAATTGGGTACCTACCTCTCTCTTTTGATATTGCAGGAAAAGTGTCTTACATCCATGGATAGAAGATGGTTTCTAGACAGCGGGTGTTCAAGGCATATGACCTGTAACATATCGCTCTTCATTGACTTCAAAGCAAAGAAGAAGGGACTTTGTCACTTATGGAGACAATAACAAAGTAGCTATACTCGGTAAAGGTAGTGTAGGTAATCCCTCTAAAACTACTATTTCTGATGTCCATTTAGTATAGGGGCTTAAACATAACTTATTGAGTATTAGTCAATTGTGTGACAAGGGTTATAAAGTTACTTTCACAAACACTTTCTGCATAATTGAAAATACTGAACAGGATATTATGTTTAAGGGGATTAGGGTAAACAACATCTATATGCTTGACCTTTTTGATGTATCTTTAAGAAGCACTAAGTGTCTAGTCACCTTGAATGATGATTCTTGATTTTGGAATAGACTTCTAGCGCATGTTAACCTTGATTTTCTTAATAAGATTGTATCCAAGGATCTAGTAGTAGGCCTTCCAAAGATAAAATTTACAAAGGATCACCTATGTGATGCGTGCCAAATGGGAAAGCAAATGAGGGTCTCTTTCAAATCTAAAAATGTGATTTCCACTTCACGACCCCTTGAGCTTCTCCATATGGATCTCTTTGGACCTTCTAGAACAAAAAGTCTAGTAGGAAATTATTATGGTTTTGTGATCATTGACGATTAATCTATATTTACTTGGACTATATTCCTTCATAGCAAAACTGAAACTTTTTCTGCTTTTAAGAGTTTTGCAAAACTATCTCAAAACAGAATGGAATTGAAAATAATTGCAATTCGAAGCGATCATGGAGGTGAATTTCAAAACCATCTCTTTGATAAGTATTGTAACAAGCATGGTATTGAGCATAACTTTTCAACACCTCGAATTCCAGAGCATAATGGAGTTGTGGAGCGCAAAAATCGTGTTTTAGAGGAGTTGGCGAGAACAATGCTCAATGAAGGTGGATTACCAAAATATTTTTGGGCTGATGCAATTAGCACAGCTTGTTATGTTTTAAACATAATATTAATCCGTCCCATTTTGGATAAAACACTTTATGAAATTTTAAAAGGAAGAAAGCCAAACTTGTCACATCTTCTTGTATTCGGTTGCAAATGTTTTGTTTTGAATAATGGAAAAGAAAATCTTGGAAAATTTGATGCAAAAGAAGATGAAGGTATCTTTCTCGAATACTCACAATCAAGCAAAGCATATAGGGTATATAATAAATGTTCACTTACTGTTGAGGAGTCAGTTCATGTATCTTTTGATGAATCTTATCTAAAACATGTCAGAAAAGGTATTTCTCTTGATGGTGCATGCGTATCTACTGAAGACATACTCAAAGAAACTGTTGAGAAAATTGATCAGTCCAAAACAGTTGACGATGTGGAGGAAAAAGATACAAGCCTTTCAAAATATGAGGAAGAAGAGCCAATGGAAGTTAATGATCTTCCACCAGCTTGGAAATCTCTAAAGACCATCACATTGATAACATATTAGGAGATATCTCAAAAGGAGCAATGACTCGCTCCAAGATAAGTAATTTTTGTTATCACTTTGCTTTTGTTTCACAAGTAGAACCTAAAAATGCTAAAAGAGGCCTTGATTGATGAATTTTTGCTAATGGCCATGCAAGAAGAGCTAAATCAATTTAAAAGAAATGATGTTTGGGAACTTGTCCCTCATCCGCGAGACCATCATATCATAGGCACCAAGTGGGTTTTTAGAAACAAACTTGATGAAAATGGAGTGATAACCTGCAATAAAGCACACATAGTAGCACAAGGGTATAACCAAGAGGAGGGAATTGATTATGAGGAGACTTATGCTCCAGTTGCTCACCTTGAGGCTATACGTCTCTTGCTCGCTTATGCGTGTGCAAAATATTTTAAGCTTTATCAAATGGACGTAACGAGTGCTTTTCTTAACGGAGTCATAGATGAAGAGATGTATGTCTCACAACCTTCTGGTTTTGAGAATAATGAATATTCAGTTCATGTTTTCAAATTAAAATGAGCTTTATACGGTCTTAAACAGGCCTCTCGGGTCTGGTATGAAAGACTTAGTAAATTTCTACTTGATCATGGTTATTCAAGAGGTAAAGTGGATACTACTCTTTTCATTAAACGTAAAGGAATGCACATCCTTTTAGTTCAAATATATGTAGATGATATTATTTTTAGTTCAACTAATCTACACTTGGTCGAAGAATTTTCCAAAGTTATGCAGGGTGAATTTGAGATGAGTCTCATGGGGGAGCTAAACTACTTCCTCGGTCTTCAAATAAAGCAACTCAATGAAGGCACAATTGTATGTCAAACAAAATATTGCAAAGAGTTGCTTAAACGATTTGGAATGGACAACTCAAAATCAATTGACACCCTTATGCCTACCAACAGGAATTTAGACAAGGATGAACATGGTAAGAGTGTTGATGTCAAGAAATATAGAGGTATGATCAGATCCCTCTTGTATCTTACAACATCTAGGCCTGATATCATGTTTAGTCTTTGCATGTGTGCACGATATCAATCGGATCCTAAGGAATTCCACTTGAAAGTTGTCAAGCGTATACTTAGGTATCTCAATAATACTTCTAAGTATGGGCTATGGTATTCCAAGGGAAGCGATTGTAATTTAGTAGGTTACTCCGATTCTGATTTTACTGGCTGCAAATCAGATAGGAAAAGCACTAGTGGAACATGTCATTTGTTTATAAACTCTCTAGTGAGTTGGCATAGCAAAAAGCAAGTTTATGTTGCTTTGTCAACTGCTGAGGCTGAATACGTTGCAGCTGGTAGTTTTTGTACTCAGATCTTATGGGTGAAGAAACAATTAGAAGACTATTATATTCAATTAAAACGTATTCCAATAAAATGTGACAACACAAGTGCTATAAATATCACTAAGAATCCAGTATTACACTCACGCACTAAATACATAGAGATTAGGCATCACTTTCTTCGCGATCGTGTTGAAAAGGAAGATGTTACGTTTGAGCATGTTGATACTAAAAATCAACTTGCTGACATTTTTACAAAACCACTAGCAACGAAACCCTTCTTCAACATTTGTTGGGAGCTAGGGATTTTATATATCTCTTACTTGATGTCTTAAGCATACATGTATTTGAAATATATCTATGTGTCACCATACTATTGCGATGTGTTTTTAGCTTTCGTACATGTGTCTTAACATCTCATCAAATGAGGTAATATCCTTCCTATCTACTTTCTCTATAAGAATTCTCAATTACTTATAAGTTGACCGTAATTGTTCCATTAATAATGTCTATATGTATATCTCTTTTACAAAAAAAAATTGAACTTGACATATGCAAATTGCATTACATCCTTATGCATGCATAATACTCTTTAGACGATTCATTTTTCATAATCATTTAATTGGAATTGGATACCATATCCATCTGTTAACAAGAACTTGTAGAAAATTGCATTTTAGTCAAAATTCGTGTTATGATTTGATACATACAGTTATGAGTCGACTCATACTGAAGAAAAATATAAAAAAAGAAATTAATAATTGGTTTCAGGTCGACTCATCAAGATTTGCACCGACTCATAGGATTCTTGAGTCGATGTAAAACATTAAAAACAGTTCTTCAATACAGGATGTGTCGACACATACGAGTTTAGTGTCGACACATAAGGATAATAAATGTCATTAATTTGAGATGGGCCAACCCATCTACAAAATTATATGTTTTTAAACTCTTTCCAATTATCTAATTCATTACATACAACATCTAACCCTAATCATCGTTCGCTACTCTCATCACTCACTTCAAACAATCTATTTTGCTTATGTAAACTGAATATTATATGCTTTAATTACTTTCATCCTAATTACTTCATGTTTAATCAATTATTTATTCAGTTATTACTATGATTATGCCAAGACTCATTTTGTGTCAATGTCATTGGTTCCTCTTTTAATTACAATGATTGCTGAAATTGCATATTAATTTTCTTATGTGCTGAGATTGTTGAAGATATTTCTTATTCTCTTTTTGATGTTGTCAAAGGGGGAGAAGAAGACTGTGTTAGTGTTAGAAAAGAAGATGCACAAACTCAGGTGGAGTAAGCTTATTCATCCTCACTATATCATCACACATCATCAAATATTTTCCATCATCAAAAAGGGGGAGTTTGTGAGCAACCCCTTCATAATTGGTTTTGAATGATTGCAAATATATGTGAAATAATAAATACATGTGTGCATTGTAAAAATATAGTATAACATGTTTAAAATGAGTTAAAAATGTGTTTTACACATAAAGCATCATTATGAGTCGACACAACCGGTTTTGCATCGACTCATAATATGCTGAAGCCCTTGGAATGCTATCTCTAACTATTATGCATCGATACAAAATCTTATGCATCGAAACATAACATTTTGATGCCCCTGTAATGCAAACTTAATGTTGTATGCATCGATACAAAACCTCATGCATCGACACATGAAATTTTGATGCTCCTGGAAAACACTTTTTGAACTTATATGCATCCATACATAATATCATGCATCGACTCATACCACGTTCTATGTTCATAAATTAAAAATTCAATCAGTATGCATCGACACATACGTGTTATGCATCGACTCAAACAAAATAGTTAGTTATGTAATATGTTATGATATGTTCTTGCATCGACTCAAAACAACATGTATCGACTCATCTTGTATTTCATAACTAACATGAGTTGACTCATGACCAACATGCATCGACTCATATTATGCTTTTCTGCCTAACCGTTTTTCTGTTACATATATAAGCAATTATTTTTTAGCAGTAAACACCAGGGTCACATATTAGAATTGTGAGCATCAAATTGTGAGCAGCAAGAAGCCTGAAAGAAACTTCATCTTCATCATCTTATCAATCATCTTCATTCAACAACACCAACGAAAATCAAACATCTTTGTTGAATTGGATCAAGAGGTTAGGGATAACGCTCAACTGTGCATTGAAAGGATCTCAGTTAGGTTGAAGATTGTGAAGGGGGATTCAAGGAAAAAACAAAGGGTTTGTCCTTCAAGAATGGGTGTGTTCTTGAGGTTTTGTTAGTCACGGTCGCACAAGTCGGATTCAGCCGTAGCGAGGGGTTTGGAAATCAGAGGAATTTTTGCAAACAGGTCGTGGAAGTGGAGGATCGATTGTGGATCTTGCACGGAATATTGATACAGGTCATATCAAGTGGAGGTTCTTATAAGAAGAAGGAGATCATAGGGATTTTTCTCTGTCTGTGTAGTGTAACCTTGTATTCAAACATTCAACATATTTTATAAGAGTTCTCGGTTTCAATTCTGAAATTGAGAGGGAGACGTACCCACACGCGAGGGCGACAGTGGGGAACTTCCTTACCAAACTTCCTGCGTATTGTTCTTTCTTTCTCTTTATCTATTTACATGTTCCATAATTTTGTGATTCAATTGGCTTGCTGAGTTTTTCTGTTTAATGATAAAATAGTGGTTCAAATACTTTCATCAAATCACCATTATTAAATTATCAAACAAGCATATGCCAAGTGTTTGACAAAATTCCTAACAATTTTTTAATTCATTGGAAATACTGCTTTAGTGATAAGTGCATTAAAATGTTAAGAAATCTGTGGTGTATATTCATCCATTTCATCTAATAAAATCCAACAAGTTTTTCACATGTCCGGTTTTCTAGTAGTCGGTTCAAAATAGACGAAAATTGATTCAGGACATTAATTTTGTGTTGCTTTCAATAAGCTTTGATAAAATATTTTTAACTCCTTGAATAATTAGGAGGTGATCTATTCAACCCCCCCCCCCCCCTCTCAATCACTTGCCACACCAACTAACAAAAAGTCTTTGGGTGGTCGTAATGGAACCTCACTCTAAAAGAAAAACACAAGTAATATAAAGAATTTCAAAAACATATTTTATGCTCAGCAAATTAATGAAAGCTTAACCTATAAAATAGAAAAATCTGAGAAAAATGGATCAGTAAAACAATAAACTTAGGTAATAACACTTTTAATTTTAGTTTATGCATGTTATAGAAAAATATTTAAAAAAGGAGAAAGGTGGGCTATGGCTAGCCATATTTCATTTTATAAATAACTAAATACTCATTCTTATTGTTATTTTACTATAATTGTGACACTTGAACTATTTGTCCTAAAACCTAGATTATTAGTAGGAATAGGAGTCTTAAGTCAAAAATTTCATGATGCATCATAATGAGCATTCAAATATTAAAAAACAAGATACTTACTTCAGAGGATTAACCATCATCTTTGCCCAATTGTCACAAAATTGGTTTCCTGATTGGACATAAACCATGAAAGCGATGAAACATTGCAACAAACATTAGATAGATAAATATTAATAGTGCACGTTCTTAGATTTTAGGTTATATCATAAATGACACAATAGTTAGAAGATACAACAATGTTTTTACTAATATCTATTATCGCCGAGTATTGTATATTATCTCATATTATTTCTATATATGACGAGATGAGACTTATATGAATGGTGTTGTACCCCAAAATTTTTCCTCTCATTATCAATAATTTTCTCACAAGATCTCCTTTTGGGTCAAGACTGCACTAGGGTTGATCAGCTCAAGACACCTCCTTAAGCACTAATGACCAAAATTAGGGTTTGAGTTTGCACAAGGATTTTTGAACTTCCAATGCCCCATATGACTTTCATGGATCATTATGGACCCTCAATATTACTCATGCCATGTTTCAAGCTTTGGATCACACTTTTGCTCAGTCAATTGAGCAATTGACCTAAAAATTAGTTGTATTTGGAAAAAGTCAATTATGGCCAATTTACAGTCAAACTTCATAATTTTTTATCCACATCAACATTTTTAACTCATATGTATCATTTGATCAAGTTTGGACCATAATTCCTCAAGAATCAGATCTTCAAAAGGGCAAAATGGTCAAAATTAGGGTTTTAACTAGGAAAAGGCAATTTCTGATTTTTGACCTAGAAAATGATCGATTGGTTTAAAGCATGATCTCAACAGTACAATTGCATCATTTTGACCTAATGACATGGCTCAAAACATTGCTCAAGTTCAATGGATTGACAGATGAATTTTCAGTCAATTGATCAAAAGTCAACTGTATACTAAAAAGTCAAACTTTGACTTTTTGGTCAAAATCAAATTCCAAAGATCACAATTCATTAAAGCATGTAAAAATATGAAACTTATTCATCAAGAAATAAAAAATTCAAGATTTCATTTTGAAAAGTTAAAATTTTTAAACTTAGAAATTTTTCTAAGTGTTGGAAATTTCTTATTTTTTCACAACTTTGAGAAAAACTTTCACCATGATGCAAGATGATTCAAAAGAAACTTCCAACATGAAAGTTGTAGGTATCCATGAAATCTACAATTTTTCTTCACACAAATCCTTCCAAAAGTGCTTGGATCTTAAGTTATAATTTTAAGAATACATGGTCATGAAACAAAAACACTTAGTGAAATTTTGTCCTAAATTGGTCAGGATTTTGACCTAACTTCATGGAACTTTTTCATATAGTTCCAAGGATAATTTTCAAAAGTGATTCAAAGATGGATTGTAGAGAACATTTCAAGCTTTCCAAAATGTCCAATAACTCCTTGAGATCATTTTTTAGTAGGGAGAATCAAAGAGATGAAGTTAAGGTTTTATCACTTGAATTACAAGTCATTTTGTGATGAACAAGTTCAAAATTCAAACTATGCTGCATAAACTCTACTTTGTAAGCCTCAAACTTGTTAGGCACTCCAAAATTAATTTCTTTCACAGCTGTTAGAGGTATCATTTCAAGAATTCAATGCAAGGCCATGCTTTATATCCATTTTGGGAAGAAAGTGCACAATGCCATTTTGATAAAGTGCTTTTTTGCACAAAAATTATTCTTGAGCCTTGCACTTGTTCTCTTATGATCATACAAGTCCCATAACTCATATGAAACTTGTTAGAAACTTACAATCACTTAGCCCATGCTTGTATTTCCTCTTGAAACTTGTTTTCCCACTTTTCTTCAAAATTAAGTAACCTAGCAATTAGCTTGTAACTTGTACTTATGACTTTCCAAAACACTCAAACCTCTTTGCTTATACATATACCAGTTGTTTGTCACAAATCCCATGCATGCTTAAGCCTTGAAAACACCTAGAACACAAAATCACCAAAAACACTTCAAAACTTGTCATTTTTGAGTTTTGAATCCAATCTCCAAATTTGCTCGTGCATTTCTTGGCCTTTTACTTTTAAAAGCTTCTAAACAACATAAACAAACAATCCCAACACCTGCAACACCACTGTAACACCTCCATCATCATCCACCATTTTCAAAAACAACACCTTACACCTTGAATTCTCCAGAACTCCTCAGGTACTTTCAGCTCAAGCTAAGGATCACATTAGCTTCCTGGGAACTTGAGGAAGCTAATCCAATCATTGGATCTCACTGAAAGCTTCTCAAACTCAAAACACGATACCCTCTTGCAAGGGAAGTTTTATGACTTTTGAACTCTTCATACAAGCATCATTAATGGTTTATTTGCGAATGAAAAATGTAGATATTATTGCCCTAAAGCTAACCATGTCCATAGTTTTCATTAATTTTGCTTGAGCTTAGAGAATTTTAAGATTGAAGTTTATGAGATTTTTAGGGTTCAGATTAGGGCCATTAAAATTCATGCTTATCTTTGATCTATAATTTTATTGCTTTGCATTTCTGAAATCGTGAGGAAATTTGCTACAAGTTTCTTGTTTACAGTTTTTATTTTTGTTGAGATTTGAACAAGATATAGAGGCTCTGGCTGGGCATGAGTTTGAAGATGAAGTTTAGGCCATGGACTTGTTTACTATCATATATTTGTTGTTTTGATTACATAAACGGATGTATAGCCACCCCAGTGGTAGAAGCGTGCACTTGTGACTTGAGGGACCTGGGTTCGAGCCCCAGTGGTACCCTTTTGGATTTTTTTCATATTCTGACTCTTTTTTGGTAGCGTTGGGCCTCCCTTGGGACTTATGTTTTTTTTTCTTATTTCTGACGCCCTGTTTCACTTACACGCCCTGGCCCATTTATTTTCTTTTTTTCATTTTTTATTTATTTTTGTTTTCTTAAATATATTATCTAACACTAAAAAATCAGAAAAATATAAAAAATGTTAGATTTATATTTTGATAAAGTTTAATATTTTTTTACACCAAAAAATTATTTTATTTAACCATATTTATTTATTTTACTAATTGTATTGTAAATTTAATTAAAAAACTAGGGTTTTAGTTATTTTATTTTACACCATTTAAATATACTATTTTAAAATATAAAAAGATCAAAAATATTTTATAATACTATAAATTATTTTTAAGACAAAAATACAAAAATATTCTTCTTATAAACTTAATTTCTTTTTAATCAATTATTAGATTAGGGTTTTATTTGAATTCTTTTCCTAGTAATATTAGGTTTTTACTTTTAATTAATTATTTTCCCTTTAGTTAATTAGGTTAAAATCAAACCCCCTTTTCTATAAAAAAATCTAAACAAAAATATTCATTTTCTTCATATTTACATTCTTGTATATTTATTCATTTTGTACATTATTTATTCAATCCTTCTATAAATTCAATATGATTGTAATAGATAATTAGGCTTTATTTTTCTTGTAGTCCCCATTTATAATTTGTACACCCCCTCCCACAAGTATTGTAATAGCGTAGTAATTTTAAATTCCGTAATTTATCGCTTTATATACAAAATGCTAGTAATTAGGGTTTGTATGGAAAGACTAAAACCAATCAATTAGAAAACCCTAATCAAAGACAAAATCAAGCATGAAAACAATACACTTGCACACAAGCACCCCTAGGGTAAAATCCACTTGGTTTCCTTACAAAATGGCCATATTACGCATGTGAGGTATCTTAGCAAAAACAAGCAAAATATAAGATCATAGTCCCTCGATGAAGCTATCTATGTGGCATTTATAATGATCTTAGTCCCTAAAATAGAATGCTAAGATACCTTACAAAATTGCTAATCATGGTTATATGATGACCCACGCCCGTCCCGTTTACATCCAAAGATAGGGTTACTTACCAAATCAATGGTGAGATAACAATGTCAAAGGAAAAGTAAATGAACATGAAAGACTTTTGAGTAGGTAGAATACTCCTAATTACTTGCTCAATTTCAAAACAAAACATCCTTGCTATTTTCAAAACAAACACCTACACTTTCAAAACATCTTACAAACTTGAAAACATTTTCAAAAGATCAACATCTTTGTATAAATTCTTACGAACGAGAATCATTACAAAGTTTGCCTAAACAATGGCCTCTTTACAAAATACTTTTAAAAAAACACACAAAGCACAATTTCAAACAAAAGCAAGTGATCTAGCAAGTAACTAAGAGCCCATAGAAAACCGCGGATGAAAAGGGTACTAATACCTTCCCTTTTCATAATCTACCCCCTGAACTCAAGAAACAATCTCAAAGGTATTTCCTGTGCTTTTTCACCTTTCCTTTTGGATAAAAGAAAAGTTTGTGGCGACTCTTGCTAACCGCAACATTTGCGATCAAGCGCAAAACCTTCAAGTCAGTTCTCCCACCGTATCACAGAACTGGCGACTCTGCTGGGGAGAATTCTTAAAGTGGGGTTACCTTAGGGTTAGACCACATTTACTTGCCTTCATTGTTTTACTTGTATGCTTTATATTATGGTTATCTGTTTGGGTTTGAATCCTCTACCCAGATTTGGGATACCTTATAGGTAAGTATAAATACATTGTGGAAACTGTGCAGGGTATATCGACATTGTCTAAGAAATAGCTACATTAGTGTGACATATTTGTGGGTACCAGTATCCCTTGAGTTAATCAAGGAGAATACGGGGCCGCTGAGTGATGTCATGAAGCAGTAATGAACTTTTAGAACCTTTACTTGACCAACTTAGCCATTAGGACGTAGTGAGGTGACCGGCTTTGGTGCAGTCCGAAGTTGGTAGATACTCGATACTACACTCATTGAGGTTTGGGTTTTTGGGATATTTTGGTCGCCATTAAAGAGGCTTGTGCTGAAACAATGACCAAGGAAACAAACCAGTGATATTGAGCTCCTTAGAACCCGATTACTATTACTAGGAAATGTTTGAGCCAAATAAACTTCAAGAGGATACTTACCTATAAGACTCCATGCAAGCCTAAACCTAAGGACTTGTTTTCTTTGTTTGTGTATATTTACTTGTACATAACATCATGAACATCATAACATCATACTCATACTCACTAACCATTTCAAGGATCTTAGGATTTATCTTTGTTTCTGTTTTGTAGGACATGGATTCTATTCGCAGGAAAACCATTCAAGTCAATCTTATAAGGATCCCTCCACAACTTAAGGAGCTAGCTTCAAGGATTCCAGAAAATTATCCATTTACCGAGAGACAAGGTCGCCTGCTAAACTTGGTCACCTCTAACACTTATGAAGACATGATGAAGGTGCTCTTTCAATTCTTTGACCCTTTGCACCATTGCTTCACATTTCCCGATTATCAACTCGTGCCAACTTTGGAAGAATTCTCCTAACTCTTGAGGATTCCCATTCTCAATCAACTACCTTTCAATGGTACGGATAAAGATCCAAAGCCAAAAGAGATTTCTCAAGCTCTACACTTGCAACCATCTGATATTACAACTAATTGGGAAACAAGGAGTGGTGTCAAAGCTTTCCTATCAAAGTTTTTGTTTGAGAAAGCCCAAAACTGTTGGAACTCCTTGGACTTGCAAGCTTTTGATGAAATTGTAGCTCTTCTCATCTATGGGATGGTTTTGTTTCCAAATCTTGACCAACTCATAGATGTGAACACCGTCAAAATCTTCATATCCCGCAACTCGATTCCTACTTTGCTAGGGGACATCCTACATTCTTTTCACACTCGCACTATGAGGAAAATAGGTTTCCTTATGTGTTGTACTCCTCTCTTGGCAAGATGGTTTATTTTGCATCTTCCCCAATATATATTGAAGAACGAGCAAGGTTCAAGGTGGTCACAAAGGTTGATGACGCTCAAACATTCAGATATTCATTGGTGTTCCTGATCCTTAAAGAATGTTATTATTGTCGACCGTTGTGGAGAATTCCCTAATGTCCCTTTACTTGGCATTAGGGGAGGTATCACCTATAACCCCTGCTTAGCCTTAAGACAATTTAGTTATGCCCGAAGGGATGGCCCACATGAGATGCTCATCCAAGGTTTGGTATTTGACTATGAGAATGACGATCAAGGTCTTTGCCAGATATTCATCCGAGCTTGGAGGATGTCGAACAAGGTAGAAAGAAAGAAATTGGGGCATAAGAATTCCATCCCTCTTGAGCCTTACCTCAAATGGGTACGAACTCGTGCTCAGAGTCTTATGATGCCTTATCCCTCCATTCTCCTGGTAATCATTGAGCCTGTTATGGAAGGAGATGTTCCATACACTATCCTGCATCCTGACATGCCCACCTCTCTTGAAGACTTACAAAGAGATTGGATACAACTCAAGGGGGAGCGAGATACTTCCGAGGCCCAATTCTACGCTAGCGAGAAGAAGGTTTTGGAACTCACTAAGCAACTTCATGAGGAGCAGACTATGAATGCCTACATCGCACCAAAGAGGATGCATACTACCTTTTTAGCTTAGAGTTTTTTTGTTATTTTTGCATAAAAAGCATTAAGGTACTCAAGCTTTAATTTTTTAATATAACATGTGTTTCCTTTTTTGTCTAAAACAATTTTGAATCTTTAAAATCCTTGAAATCATTGCATATGCATCTACCATTCATCATAACATACACATGTTTCTTGCAACAAGTCTCCTCATATTTCTACTATTTATTTCAGTAAGATGGATCTCGAATAAACGGTGAAAGACCTCCAAGTACAAAATACTCAGTTTCAACAGATGTTCTTAACTCTAGCCAAAGGACAAGAAGAGTTGAAGACCATGCTGGTTGAAGAGAAGAAAAAGAAAACAAGGAAAATAACCGGAGTTCTAAACATGGGAAGAAGATTCCAAGGACAAACAAGAAGGACCTTAGACTTTGCAACATCATCTGGTGAGAAAGACAATCAAGATGGAAAAGGCAAGGAAGCAGTTGTCCAGCCAGATTCAGAAGAGGAAGAGGAAGAAGAAGATTATTCTGAAGAACAATACCCTTCATCCGACGATAAGTATAAGCATTTGGAAGAATGGTTAAGTGTAATGGAAATTCAAAAAGTGCCTGGATTGGACTTTGAGGAATTGGGGTTAGTATCTGAGATTGTCATTCCTCCAAAATTCAAAGCACCGGTGTTCGCCAAATATGATGGAGTTTCATGTCCTAAAATGCATCTCCGGTCCTATGTGAGGAAAATACAGCCTCACACTGCTGACAAGGATTTATGGGTACATTTCTTTTAAAACAGCCTGTCTGGAACTCAACTTGATTGGTTTTATCAGCTAGAAAGAGCCAATGTTCATAATTGGGAAGATCTGGTCGCCGCCTTTTACAAATAATACCAATACAATGCAGATCTTGCTCCCACCCGTACTCAACTCCAGAGTATGGCCATGGTTTCAAGTGAAGGCTTTAAAGACTACGCGCAAAATGGAGGGACTTAGCAGGAAGAGTCCAACCTCCCCTATCTGAAAGAGAGTTCGTAGACATGTTTTTGGGCACCCTGTCTGGTCCTTTCTTCAATCACTTAATTGGGAGTTCATCAGCCGGTTTTACCGAATTAATATTTACCAGAGAAAGGGTGGAAGCCAAGATAAAGAATGGAAAAATTCAAAAAGATGCATCCTTTACTGCTGTAAGAAAACCATTCATTGGGAAAAAAAGTTGTTGTAGTATATCCTCAGAGAAATCAAGATAGGGCTGAACACCGTCCAATGGTGGGGGTTGTCATGATCCCTAAACCCGCCCCTGCTCAGCAAAGAAGTAAGCAGCCAAGAATGGATAGACCAGTCAGACAGTTCACCCGAATTAATATGACACTATCTCAAGTATTTTCACATTTGTTAAGATCCAATCTAGTGACTTTGATAGAAGCTCCAAAGAATCCTAATATAACCTTTCCTCATTATCATCCTAATGCCCGTTGTGCATACCATTCTGAGAGTCTCGGACATGACACTAACAACTGTTGGGCTCTGAAGAACAAGGTACAAGACCTTTTTAAATCCAAAGAGATTGAATTCGATGCGCCAAAAATTCCCAATGTTATTACTGCCCTTATGCCCAAACACGGCCGTGATGTCAACGCCGTTGATGAAGATATGTTTGTTACTTTGGTTGATGAACTCGTGACCCCACTCCTGACTATAAAAAAGAACTTATTAAATGTCAGTGTATTCCCAGGTTGTGATGAAAGCTGTCATTTATATTTATCCTCACCAACCAACTGTCATCTATTAAAAGTATACGTTCAATGCCTAATAGATGACAAGGAGATTTTGTTCGAGAAGACTTCTATTCCACTTGTTTCTTATAATTATGTTTCCATTGTGACCATTTCCGCCAATTCTTCCAGGGTCTCCACCAAAATATCCGTTAGAATTACATCAGTTCCTAAAGTAGCTCCGTTGATAATTACAATGCCTGGACCAATCCTGTATTCGTCAGACAAAACCGCCCCATGGAATTATGGAGGTGATGTCTACTATCATAGTATCAAGCAAGATTGGCCAGCTGATGAAGATTTAAGTTTTGAGAAAGTTGACTCCAATATCAGTACTATCGCATGGACTAGTAAGATAACCCGAAGTGGAAGGGTTTTCTCTCAAGAAATTGCTCCTCCAAAAGCTATTTCTGAACTCGTAATCATTCCTGTTGTTGTTGCTCCTCCAAAGGCTATTCCAAGTTGTTGTACCCCAAAATTTTCCCTCCCATATTTCTCAATACATGTCAAGTAAGGTCTTCAAATTGCTCAAGGAAGTCCAAGAGTTGACCAGACAAACTCTCTCCTAAGGCAGTCTACCCCAAATTAGGGTTTCATTTTGCATCAAGATGATTGATTCCAAAGGATCCCAAATGCAGACCATTGTCCTAATATGTTCTCAAGATCGTCCATGTCAAGTTTTAAGCCTTGTAGAGAAAATTTGCTCAGTCAATTACTCAAAGGCCTGGAAAGCGACTGTGCCAGGGCAAAAGTCAATTGTGGCCCACATACAATCAAACTTCAATATTTTTGTTCAACATTCTCATTTTGAAGTATTATTCATCTTTTTATCAAGGGTTGATCATGATTCCTCAAGGATTGCTCACAATTCATCAAAACCCAAAAGTTGCTAAATTAGGGTTTTGTAGGAAAAGTCAACTCAACTTTGACCAAGCATAACTTTCTCATACTTTATCAAAAATGACCCATCCAAAGCTCATTTTGAAAAAGATGTAATTCCCTACAATTAATCTTCATCTCCCAAGTTCAAAATATTCACTCACAAGAAGATATGAATTTGGACATTATAGGTCATTTTGAAAAGTCAACAAAATCACCTTTTGTGTCAAAGCTTCATACATGAACATGGAAGACTCAATTGAGATGAGACCAAAAAGGTTTCTTAGAGGACATATTAATCTTTCTAAATCGTCCAAGAACACCTCTCTAGGGTCAAAATTGAGAGAGTTATGCATTGGCCAAGATGACCCTTTTTGCAAAATTACCAAAAGTCAAATGTGTCCAAAATTGCATTATTTCCTAAATGGGCCCAACTTTTTATACTTGCACTGAGTTTGTAATGTGACCCACGACCCATGAGCCCTTCCAATTGTCATTATTTTATTTTTGTTATTTATTTTGATTTTATTTCATTTAAATCAAATAAAATCAATATAAAATAGTGAAAATATCAAAAACTAATTAAATCTTGAGATTTTGTGCATGATTAGGTCCATTACACAGCTGGAAACAAGATCAAATCGTGCAAGGCTTTATATGGACACAAAAAGATTGAATTTTCTTATTTTGGAAATATTTGGTGCAAGGATTGAATCATGAATAAATATTCATAATTGGAAGTGATTTGATACAAAATTCCAACCCTAATGCACTCTAGTATGCATAAGGAACAAGTGCAGATCAAAAACGAGAGGCTAGAGGCGTGAAAAGGCAAAGAACAAGTTGCAAAAATTCAAGGAAAAAGTGCAAAAGGATTTCCAAGTTTCAGGCCATCTCAAGCCATTCTAATCATACCAATCAATTGCTGGACTCCTCAGGATCGTGTTTCAATCACTAGCAAGCTTCCCCATGCCTTGAAACGCCCTGTAAGAGTCACACAGTTTGTTTCTTTTCTTGAATTCGAATATCTTGATTCTGGAAAATTTAACTTGATTGATTGGCATATTTTTAATTCTTGAAATGTTTGCAAGCTAATGGTTATATTTAATTGAATTTTTGTTGACTGAACACGAAACTGCCATGGCTAGGGTTCTTTCTTTGTTTTTAGGGGTTTCTTGTACAGGGAAAATTGGCCAGTGATAATGGTACCATGATGCTCGTGAGGTTGGAACGAGTTGATTGGTACCATTGGTTTTGATTTATCATGCGTGTACAAGGTTTTGGAAATACACATGGGCTATACCTACACTTAATATCCGTAGGTAAAAACCATGAAACTTACAGCGACGGTGGGAGGAAGAAGAAGGATATGTGGCGCTCCATGGCTTGCCAGTTTGAATTTCGCGCATTTCAAAGATTAGCTTTTTATTTATATTATATAATAATTATTTGTTATTGTAATGACAACTAATCATTTTGGCCCAGCTGGCAGCGTGGCAAGGGGATAATGCTCAAGGACCTGGGTTCGATCCCCAGGTCCCAACTTTAGCTTCATATTATTTTTCTTTACATAATCAGGTGTGCTCGTATCCCATGTGTCTACCATGCATCATCAGCATCCAACCATTAGATCCCCAACAAGCCAAATCCAAGGCTTCTCCCTTGAAGGTCCATCACGCGCCTCCAATCAATGAATGCACTGGATCAAACGAAGTCAACAAAATCCAGGAGTTGTTGGGCCAAAAAATCAGATTCACCCTCCCCATTCTTGCTAAACAACACCAGGCCCATTCTTTTTCTTTTCTAGTTATTTCTTTTATTTGAGTTAATTTGTTTAATTATTTTCTAACACAATTAATTTCTTTTTCACAAAATCATAAAATCAAGAGTTTTCACAAAAAAATTAGAATTAAGTTTTTTATTTTATCAAAATTAATTTTGTTAATATAATTTAATTTAATCTAGGGTAATTCTAACTTTTTTTATAATTAAAATCAATTAGAAAAAAATAGGGTTAGACTTGTGATTTAATTTAAGTTTTATTTTTCTTTCTCAAAATAAAAAAAATAAAAAAATAGGTTAATTTAATTATTTTTCTTAACTAAAATTAATTAGTGATTAGGTTATTTTTATTCAATTAAACTTTATTTTCTCAAATAATCAAAAAGCGACAAAAACGTTTTTCCCTTTAAATTGCAATTAGGCTTAGTTGGGGTCAAAACCCTAATTTTTTTACTTACAATTCATCGCGCGCATTTATTATTTTTTGCAATATTGATGTAACTTTCCATGGTATGTAATAGTTTAATCTAGGATTTTCTTTTTATCGTCTTTTGCGGGTTTTTGGCTATGTAGTTAATCCCTACCCCGAAGCCTTGTAATAGCGTAGGCTTTATTTATCGCATTTTAATTCTCGCAAATATTAACTGTTTAGATGTATGTTAATAGGATTGTATGACAAGATTGCATGATAATTTAAAATGGCTAGAAAACCCTAAATGTGCAAAGATAATAATTGAAATCAAAACACTCGCACACGTGCACTCCTAGGGTATACTCTCACTTCGGTTGCCTTCGGTAAACAGTCTTTAAGTATAGGGTGTCTTAGTGGTTGCCCTCCTGTCTAAACAAAGATCAAATGTCTCGTTCAGAAATGTTGCCTCGGAAATGTTGCCTCAGAAATGTTGCCTCGAATATGATCTTAAGACTTTAGGGTTATTACTAAGACGTCCTAAACATTGTTTTAGTGATCGTACGTCCCTTACAAATTGACCCTTATAAATCCAACGACGATGCTACCTATTTCTCAATAGGTGGATAGCACTGTCTAAAGGAAACGAGAATAGAAACAATCCTTTTTCGAGTAGGTAGATGCTAGTAGGTACTTGCTCAAATCAAACTTTTTCGCACCAAACACTTTTTTCAAACTAAAGTTTTCAAAATACTTCGTAACACTCTTGAGGACAGAAACAAGGGTTAAAACGAAGTAAAACAAAACTTTTCAAAACAAGCACACACAAGAAATTTTAAAAAGATGAGCAAGTACCTAAGAGCTTATGGAAAACCGTGGATAGAAAGGGTGCTAATACCTTCCCTTTCTATAATCTACCCCACGTACTCAGAATATCTCGAAAAAGGGTTTTTCTGTACTTTTTTCCTTTCCGGTTGGATGAAATAAAAGTCGGTGGCGACTCTTTCTTACCGCGACATTTTGCGAATACAAAACACAAAATGCAAACCAGTATTTCCAAAATAGTCGGTTCTGCCACCGTCTCACAGAACTGGCGACTCTGTTGGGGATAAATAAGTGGGGTATACCTTAGGATCTAGTTCATCATGATTGCTTCTCTTGTTTGTTTTGGTTGCTTTACTTTTAAGGGTTTTGTTTTGGAGTTACTATAGATCCTAACCCGGATCTGGGGATACCTTTTAGGTAAGTAGCAATAAACTGTGAGGGAACTGTACGACGTAGACCGATACGGTTTAAGCAGTAGCTACGTTGATGTGGCACATTTGTTGGTACCGGTATCCCTTATAGAGAAACGAGGAGAATACGGGGCTGTTGCATGTGTCGTTAAGCATGAACTGACCTTAGAACCTTTAATCAACCAACTTGGCCACTAGAAAGTAGCGAGATAGTCGGCCTCGGTATAAAGCTGAGAACTGGTTGATACTCGATGCTACAATCATTGAGACCATAATCTCGAGATAGTTTCGGCCACAAGAAAAGATTGTGTGAGCTGAAACCATGACAGATGGAGGATGGTTAGTGATATTGAGAACCTCTAGAACCCGGTTACTTTTGCTAGGACAGGTTGAAACCAACTGAACTTTGCCATGCCTATTATCTGTTATACTTGTTGTTTTTTATCATAATAACATGGCATTCATACTTCATTACACTAACCATTTCAAAGACCAAGGGAATTTATCTTTGTTCTGTTTTGCATATTATGGCTTCCGTGTGCAGAAATACAATCCGAGTTAACTCTGTGTAAATACCTGCTCAACTTAAAGAGTTAGCCTCAAGAGTTTCTGAGACTTCTATGTTCATTAAGAGACATGGTCAGCTTCTTAGCCTGGTCACCTCAAAGCTTGATGAGCAGATGATGAGTGTACTTTTCCAGTTCTTCGATCATGTGCATCATTGTTTCACCTTTCCAGATTACCAGCTAGTTCCCACTTTGGAAGAGTTCTCTCACTTCTTGGGCATATCCATCCTTGAGCAGGTACCCTTTACAAGCATGGAAGAGGTTCCTAGACCATAAGACATCGCCTCAGCTCTACATCTGAAACGGGTTGATATAGTATCCAATTGGGAAACACGAAGCAGGGTCGAAGTTTTCTTAGCCAAATTTCTGATATATCAGGCTCAACTATTCTGGGAAAGTTAGGATTTTCAGGCTTTTGAAGACGTCTTGGCTCTCCTTATCTACGGTTTGGTTCTTTTCCCGAATTCGAATTCCTTTATAGATGTGAATGCGATCAAGATTTTCCTTTCCCGCAATCCTGTACCTACCCTACTGGGTGATATCTTGCATGCCCTCTATACTCGTACCGTGCGAAGAAGAGGGACTCTTATGTGTTGCATGCTGTTACTGTCGAGGTGGTTTATTTCGCACCTCCCTAAGTTTGTTCTGAAGAACGAAGAAGGTTTGGGATGGTCCTACAGAATAATGTCACTTGCCCATACATACATTCTTTAGAGCTCCCGGGCTATGGAAGACACTGCATTCATTGATCATTGTGGGGGATACCCTAATGTCCCATTGCTTGGAATCAGAGGGGGTATAACCTACAATCCTTGTCTAGCTTTGCGACAATTTGGTCGTGCTCGGAGAGATGGTCCTCATGAGCTACTTCTTGAGGATATTGCATTTGACTACAAGGAAGACATTGACGAGCACCGCCGGAGGTTTATACGAGCTTGGGGCATGGTGAACAGATCTGACCCCCAAGAGCTAGGACCAAGGACTTCCCTTCCTATGCAGCCTTATCTCCAGTGGGTCCGAGCTCGTGCCCAGAAGCTTGGGATGCCCTATGAAGCCATATTTCCAGTGATTGTGGAGCCCACCAATGAAGAGGGAATTCCTTACACAGTCCTTTATCCTTACATGCCCACTGATCCTGGGGCATTGCAAGGGTCTTGGATTCAGCTGAAAGAGGAGAGGGATACTTACCAGGAAAAGTACCATGAGCAAGAAAAGAAGATCTTAAAGTTCACCAGGAAGCTCGAGGAAGAAAGAGTGATCAATGACTACGTCAGCACAAAGAGGAAACGTCCATGGGACTTTTGATTTTGCTTTTCTAGTTTAGATTTGTTTTCTGTTTACTTCTTTGTAACGCCTCAAAGGCATTGTTGAACCTTTTACAAGTTAATCTAATAAAGTTTGTTTTATTTTTGGTTTGCAAATTTAAATCTCCCAAAGTCTTTGAAATTATTACATGCGCATCCCATTATCATGCACACCATTACAGGTACCATTACAGGTTTCTCATCTTCTTCGCTATTTATTTCAGCAGAAATGTCTTCTGATCAAGCCATCAAAGATCTTCAGGCACAAAACACCCAGTTCCAACAAATGTTCTTAAGCTTGGCTAAAGGCCAAGAGGATCTGAAGACCCTGATTCTGAAAGAAAAGAAGAAGAAGAAGAAGGTTGGTATTCTAAACATGGGTAGAAGATTCGGAGAAAGGATAAGACAAACAACTGATCTGACCTCCTCATCCAAAGACGAGGAGAACCAAGAAAGGACAAAGGACCTTAGTCCAGCAGTTTCTGATAATGATACGGATTATGATGATGAGAAATATCCTCCTGTCGAGGATAAGTACAAGCAGTTAGAAGACCGTATGAGTGCTATGGAGATTCAGAAGATCCCTGGTTTAGATTACGGAGAGCTGGGACTGGTATCAGGAGTGGTGATCCCTTATAAGTTCAAAGCTCCGGTTTTTTCCAAGTACGATGGAGTGTCCTGTCCAAAACTCCATCTCCGCTCGTATGTCAGGAAAATCCAACCCCACACTGCTGATAGAAATTTGTGGGTACACTTCTTTCAAGATAGTCTGTCAGGGACTCAACTTGAATGGTTTTATCAATTGGAAGGAGCCAATGTCCGAAACTGGGAAGACCTTGCTGCTTCTTTTTACATGCAGTATCAGTATAACACCGACCTTGCTCCCACTCGTACTCAGCTTCAGGGTATGTCTATGGATGCAAGTGAAGTTTTTAAGGATTATGCTCAAAAGTGGAGAGACTTGGCTGGAAGAGTCCAACCCCGTTTGTCTGATAGGGAGTTGGTTGACATGTTTCTAGGGACGCTATCTGGTCTATTTTTCAATCATCTGATCGGCAATTCGTCATCTGGGTTTACTAAGTTAATTTTGACTGGAGAGAGAGAGAGTAGAAGCTGGAATTCGAAGTGGTAAGATACAGAAGGATACTTCATCAAGTACAGTAAAGAAGCCTTTCACCGGTAAGAAAGAAGCTAGTGCAGTCTACGGCCCGAGGGGCCAAAGCAGACCTGAACACCGTCAAGCAGTAAATACGGTAATGATATCAAGACCCACAGTTGCTCCACAACGCAACAATCAACATAGGGTGGAAAGACCACAGAGGCAGTTCACTCGGCTCAATATGGCCTTGTCTCAAATTCTACCACAATTATTGAAGACCAATCTGGTAACTCTGAGGGAGGCCCCGAAGAACCCCAACACCACATCTCCCTATTATAACTCGAATGCCCGCTGCGCCTATCACTCCGAAAGTCCAGGTCATGATACAAACAACTGTTGGGACTTGAAAAACAAGGTGCAAGACTTGATCGAAGCCAAAGAGATTGAGTTTGACGCCCCGGAGAAGCCCAACGTCATAACTGCTCCCATGCCCAAACATGGTCATGGAGTAAATGTTATAGAAGATGATTTATTTGTGACCTCTGTGGAAGAAATTTCTACTCCTTTGATGACAGTTAAGAAGAATTTGTTATTGGCCGGTTTATTTCTGGGTTGTGGTGAAGGTTGCCACACGTGTTCAATTCTGCCTGCTCGTTGCCACTTATTGAAATCAGGTGTTCAGCACCTGATGGATAATAAAGAGATCATGTTCGAAAAGACTATGATCCCATTGGTTCCAATTCAAGACGTTGCCATCATAACCATTTCCTCCAATCCTTCCAAGGTTTCCTCGAGGAAACCTGTTAGGATTACACCCGTCCCAAGAATTGCTCCGTTAATAATTACTGTCCCTGGTCCTATCCCATACAATTCAGATAAGGTTGTCTGTTGGCACTATGGTGCTGACGTGTATTACCATGGAGTTAAACAAGACTTAAAGAGTGAGGAAGATGATGTTGATGTCAACAATATTGGAGGGGCCAACAAGGTCACCAGAAGCGGGAGACTCTTTTCTCCCGAGATTTCCCCACCAACTGTTCACAAACCTGTTATCATTTCGTCTACTATTACACAAACTACTGTCCCGATTCCTATTCCAATTATCACCCCTGTCGCCAGGCCATTTGGGACTCGGGGCAAAGAAATCATAAGTGAGCCTGCCCGGACGGAGGCACCTAAGAAGATCATTGTAGAAACCTCGAAACAAGAAATCAAGGAAATCCTAAAGATAATTAAGAAGAGTGACTACAACATAGTCGAGCAGCTGGGGAAGACCCCATCCAAAATCTCCATGTTGTTCTTGTTATTTTGCTATGAAGCCCCTGCAAAGGCTCTAATTGCATTCCTCAAGACTGCGCATGTGCCACAGGAAACTTCAGTCGATCAATTCAAAGATTGCGTAGCTAGCCTGACTGTCGATAATGGGTTGGGTTTCTCAGATGCAGATCTGACCACTAAGGGGAGAAATCATAATGATGCTCTACAAGTCTCGATCGAGTGCAGGGGCACTACTATGGCCCATGTAATGGTGGATATTGGGTCCTCATTGAATGTTTTGCAAAAGAAAGCATTAGACCGTCTAGACTGTGAAGTTTTGATTCTAAAGTCGAGCAATATTGTGGTTAGGACTTTCGACGGATCAAAAAGAATGGTGCACAGGGAGGTGGACATCCCTGTTAAAGTTGGATCTCAGACTTTTGAATCCACCTTCTATGTGATGGATATCAGACCATAATATTCTTGCTTGCTGGGTCGCCCTTGGATTCATAAGGCTGGGGCAGTGACTTCCACGCTCCATCAAATGCTGAAATATCTGGTAAAAGGGAAGATTGTCACGGTACGAGGTGAAAAGGAGTATATGGTAAGTCATCTAAATTCCTTCCGCTACGTGGAGATGGATGGTGAGTTCATCGAAACCCCTTGTCAAAACTTTGAAGAGGTCCCTCATACCTTGGCGTCAACTAAAGTTACTACCAATAAACCTCCAATGAAGATGGCTTCTCTCAAAGATGCTAGGGCTATAATTGAAGAAGGTGGGTGTACTAATTAGAGTCAGCTCCCTGATTTCACGCACAAAACTGACAAATTTTGTTTGGGCTTTACTACAGGGGCTCAAAGGGCTATTAGGCGTGCACAGATTGGAAGACCTCCTCTACACATCAGCAATCAGGGAGTTAATGCAATTGAGGACAATGAAGAAGATTCAGATATCGACAGCTGGATCTACCCAACGACCAATGGTGGACTAAACAACTGGACGGCGAAGGACTTCATACCTGTTTCTTTTATTCCACAGTAATTGACTTTTTTTGAAGAGTTGTAATAGACAGTTTGAAACTTTACGGCCCGGTGCCTTTCCCGAGGCACCTTGGCTTTGCTTGTGAGGGCTTATTATTTTTTATTTCATATATCATTAATAAAACATTGGATGTTTCTTGCATTACAAATTTTGTGCTCCTTGTCTTTCTTTTCTATCCCGCACTTTATCAAAACAACTATTCTCTTACACACACTCACGTATCATAATGCAGATCCATATCCACTCCGGATCCCATTGATAACGACTCTTCTACTGCCTGTTATGACTTCAAAAATCTGATCAACCAAGCCTAGGACGAAGGTGAGGATGATTGTAAGGTGCCTGGAGAACTTGCTAGACTGTTACTGCAGGAAGAAAGGGCCATACAGCCTCATGAAGAGCCAGTCGAATCAGTGAATTTAGGTATGGAGGAAGACAAGAAAGAGGTTAAGATAGGAGCAAATCTGGAGCCTAGTGTCAAGCAACGATTGATACAGATGCTACGCGACTATGTTGAGATCTTTGCTTGGTCCTATAAAGACATGCCCGGTTTGGACACTGATATTGTGGTACACCTCCTACCAACTAAAGAAGACTGCTCTCCGATAAAGCAGAAGGTTCGCCGTATGCGCCCTGAGATGTCTGAGAAAATCAAAGTTGAGGTCATGAAACAGTTTGACGCCGGATTTTCAACTGTCACTTCTTATCCGTAGTGGGATGCCAACATTGTTCCAGTACCTAAGAAGGATGGTAAGGTACGAATGTGTGTAGGCTATAGAGATCTGAACAGGGCAAGCCCCAAGGATGATTTCCCACTTCCTCACATCGATGTTCTGGTCGACAACACCGCACAACATAAGATCTTTTCCTTCATGGATGGTTTTTCTGGATACAATCAGATCAAGATGGCTCCCGAGGACATGGAGAAGACAACCTTCGTTACACAGTGGGGCACATTCTATTACAAGGTAATTCCTTTCGGGTTAAAGAATGCTGAAGCAACTTATCAGCGCGCCATGGTCGCTTTGTTCCACGACATGATTCACCATGAGATTGAGGTTTATGTTGATGACATGATAGCTAGGTCCCAGACTAAGGAAGAGCACCTTGACCATCTCCAGAAACTGTTCGACAGGTTGAAGACGTACAAGCTGAGGTTAAACCCGAACAAATGCACCTTCGGGGTAAGGTCTGGTAAGCTGCCGGGTTTCTTCGTCAGTGATAAAGGTATTCAGGTGGACCCTGCCAAGGTAAAGGCCATACAGGAGATGCCGGATCCCCGCACAGAAAAGGAAGTTAGAGGCTTTTTGGGACATCTGAATTACATTGCCAAATTCATTTCACATCTAACTGCTACTTGTGAGCCAATCTTCAAGCTACTGAAGAAAGATCAAGTGGTAAAATGGAATGATGAATGTCAGGCCGCTTTCGAAAGAATCAAAGAATATCTTTAAGAACCACCAATTCTGATACCTCCAGTTGAAGGAAGACCTTTGATATTATACTTGACAGTACTGGATAGTTTAATGGGGTGTGTGCTGGGACAACATGAAGAGTCTGGCCGAAAAGAGAACGCTATTTACTACCTTAGCAAAAGGTTTACCGACTGTGAGAACTGATACTCATTGCTCGAGAAAACTTGCTGCGCTTTGGCATGGGCTACGCGCTGGATGAGACAGTATATGTTGACTCACACTACCCTATTGATATAAAAAATGGATCCAATCAAGTATATCTTCGAGAAACCTGCTCTCTCCGGAAGGATAGCAAGATGACAGATGATCCTAACCGAGTACGACATCCAATACACCACCCAAAAAGCAATCAAGGGGAGTGTGTTGGAGGATCATTTGGCGCATCAGGCCGTGGATGAGTACCAATCCATGAATTTTGAGTTCCCAGATGAGAACATCATGTTGGTGATCGACTGTGAAAAACCTGGACCGGGTAAAGGACTAGAGGAAGGATCCCGATGGTCTATGTATTTTGATGGAGCATCAAACGCATTGGGTAATGGCATTGACACTGTAATTATATCTCCTGAGGGCTGTCATACTCCATTCACCGCCCGAATATGTTTCAACTGCACCAACAATATGGCGGAGTATGAAGCGTGCATCATGGGTCTTCGAGCTGCTATTGACTTGAGGATTAAGTTCTTGAGTGTATTTGGAGATTCTGCTTTAGTGATCAGTCAGATCAAAGGAGAGTGGGATACAAAGCACCCAAATCTTATTCCATACAAAGAGTATGTACTGATGTTGCTCCCACATTTTGAGGAGATAACCTTTGAACACTTCCCAAGAGAGGAGAATCAGTTAGCGGACGCGCTAGCTACCATGTCTTATATGTTCAAAGTCAGGTGGGGCAATGATGCTCCCCATATCACCATCGAGAGGTTGGACGAACCCGTACATTGCTGCGACATTGAGGCTAAAGAGGTAGCAGATAAACCCTGGTTTCACGAACTAAAGAGGTGTCTTGAGGCTCAAAAATACCCCGAGGGTGCATCTGTTAATGATAAGAAGTTCTTGAGAAGGTTCGCTGCGAAGTTCTTCATCAGTAATGGAATCCTCTATAAGCGTAACCATGATTCAACCTTACTGTAATGTGTGGACAAAAGCGAGGCAGAAAGGATCATGGCAGAGCTACATGAAGGTACCTTCGGAATTCATTCCAATGGACATCCCATGACGAAGAAAATCCTACGGGCAGGATATTATTGGTCTACTATGGAAGCCGGTTGTTATCAGCACTCTCGAACCTGTCATAAGTGCCAAGTCTATGCTGATAAGGTGCATGTACCTCCAGTTCCTCTGAATGTTTTGACAGCTCCTTGGCCTTTCGCAATGTGGGGCATTGACATGATCAGAGAGATCAGACCTACTGCGTCGAACGGGAATTGTTTCATTTTGGTAGCTATTGATTGCTTTACAAAGTGGGTTGAGGCATCTTCCTTTGCTACAGTAACTAAGAACGTTGTGGCGCGGTTCATCCAACACAATCTGATCCGTCGATACGGTGTACCAGAGAGGATCTTTATAGACAATGGTACAAATCTCAACAATACAATGACCACCGAGCTCTACAAACAGTTTAAGATACAACATCATAACTCTTCTCCCTACCGGCCGAAGATGAATGGGGCTGTGGAAGCGGCCAATAAGAACATCAACAAGATTGTGCAGAAGATGACGGTGACCTATAAAGACTGGCACGAGATGTTACCATTCGCTCTTCACGGGTACCGTACCTCAGCACGGACGTCAACAGGGGAAACACCCTACTCTTTGGTATATTGCATGGAGGCGGTCCTACCCATCAAAGTCCAAATACCCTCTCTCAGGATTATGAAGGATGCGGGTTTGAGCGAAGATGACTGGATCCAAACCCGGCTTGATCAGCTGAATTTAATTGATGAAAAGAGGCTTATTGCTATTTGTCATGGTCATACGTATCAAAAGCGAAAGATTAAGGCATTTAACAAGAAAGTCAGACGTCAAGAATATCAAGTCGGGGATCTGGTGATCAAACGCATCATACTACCGCTAGGTTATTCCAGGGGCAAATGGACCCCTACATACGAAGGGCCATTTGTGGTTAAGAACATTTTCTCGGGAGGAGATATGATTCTAACCAACATGGATGGTGACGACCTTCCTCACCCCGTCAATGCAGACATAGTGAAAAAATACTATGCCTAATCAAGGACCCACTAAGTTGACTGGCCTAGGAAAAAATAAGGGCTTCCCGGCGAACCAAAAGGGTTCGGGAAAAAGTAATGGATGAAAATGAAAAAAACTGTACACCCGGCAAGTCGAAAACCTGAAAAGGCGACTTGGGCAAAAAAGGGTATCCCGATGGACTGAAAACCCGAAAGGGCGGTCCAGGAAAAAATTAGGGATTGAAGCGTAACACTATGTCTCATTGGATCATCTTGCAACCAGACTTCAATGTCGACTATCAAGCTTGGACGGCACCAATCAATCTGATCTACCTTCGACTAAGTAGCAAAGGGATGAGACGCTTGAAGATATAAAGGCAATAGCAGAGTTGGAACCCAGTGGGATTGTCTCACATAGCTGTTTTTATTTCTTTTTCACAAATTGTATAATTTCTATCTTTCGGCGGAGTTCTCTTACTAGGACGTCAGCCTCTTTGTACAAAACGCCTGTTACAGGCCAACTTCAAAATCAATACAATTCATTTTTACAAGAAATTTCAAATTGTTTTTTTCTTTTTCTGTTTTTTTTTTGCAAAGAACATCCAATGATTCATTTTTTATATATGCATTTGAGAATAATTGTTGCTCATAAATGTTTACATGAAAAAACAAAAAAAAACGATTACTCGTAATTCCAGGAACGGGGGCAAACAAGAAGTGTCCAAACCTTACAGCTGCTCTACCCACCAGGTACAGGGATAGAGCCAGCTTGAGAATATGACTAAATGTACACACGTTTCCCGCAGAGTAGGAAGTATCCAAAGACAGTGTTGTTAGCTCTCCCCAGCCGAGGTTCATAGTCGCAAATGAGTCGGCAAAATTCTCCCCAAGCATAGTTTATCTATCACCAGCAATAGAAGCTCATCACCAGCCGAGTTTATTTCTCCAAATAGGCAGATCATCCAATAGAGTATCTCTATTCCCCACTAAGTCATTCTCCCATAGAGTTATTCTCAAACAGAGTCTCTCCCGACGGAATATTCTCGAGAAGAACAAACACAAGTCTCCAGCTAATCATCTTCGGTCACTATCCCCAGCGAGAACGAATAACTCAACTCCTTATACTCTCCGACAGCAGTCGGGATCTATTTTCCCCAGCTAGAGAATATCATAATGGCATTACACATCCATACATCATGACATGTGCATACATATTATACAGCACAATTTCATTTATTTTGAGGACATCATTACTCAATGCATTTCATACATCATGACATTGCATACGACTAACTCTTTACCTTTCAGGGAAAGATGCAATTAAGTTCTCACAAGTTATCTCTGGTTCAGTCAAATCAATACTAAGATTTCTATTCCAGTTCAAGCTATGAAGCCCAGAAATCGACCAGATAATATCTTGAGTTCTCCAAAATACTACGAAGCCTAGAATCGACCATATATTGTATATCTTAATTTCAAGCTTCGAAGCCTACAAATCGACCGGAAAATAGCTTAACCCTCAGCAAGTTATTGTGATGCCTGGAAACCGACCAGATAGCAGTACAAGATACCATGAAGCCTGGAATCGACCAAACATTGGTATAAGACACTGTGAAGACTGGAGCACGACCAGATAGCGGCAAATGACACTAAAACTTGGGACACGACCAGATAACAGTATAAGGTACTGCGAAGCTTAGAATTCGACCAAATAAATGTTTACTCAGACAATTACTATGAATCCTGAAAATTGACCGGATATTAGTATGCCTTAAATTCAAGTTGAATCTCGGATGCGACCGGATAACCACTTAATCCCTTTTAAAGCCTGGAGCACGACCAGATAAGAATTGAGAAATTGCAAAGCCTGGAGCATAACCAGATAGCAGTTCATTTCCACCTCCTTAACTAAGAGATGATTCCCCAATAGAGTAACGGACAACTAAAGTTCCTAAAACTCTATTTCTCTCAATACAGAGAATAGCATTCCCCAGCGTAGTCCTCCTTAACAACAGGTGTACAGGCTCTCGCAAAGGAATCTCTTACGCGATCGACACTTCTTCTGATGGCATCTTTAAGCCCATCTTCCATCATTGACTTCCAAATGGCATCTATAAGCCCATTCCCGATATCGCAAGACAACTACCACTTCATGCGAGTGCAAATTTCTGGGCACTGTAGTGTTCAATCATCTTCCACCTTCAGATCACGAAAGGCAGACAAGCCAATCTACATCCTCAGGTTTAAGAAGATTGAACAGGGGCAGCTGTTGTACCCCAAAATTTTCCCTCCCATATTTCTCAATACATGTCAAGTAAGGTCTTCAAATTGCTCAAGGAAGTCCAAGAGTTGACCAGAAAAACTCTCTCCTAAGGTAGTCTACCCCAAATTAAGGTTTCATTTTGCATCAAGATGCTTGAGTCCAAAGGATCCCAAATGCTCACCATTGTCCTAAAATATTCTCAAGATCATCCATGTCAAGTTTCAAGCCTTGCAGAGAAAATTTGCTCAGTCAATTGCTCAAAGGCCTAGAAATCGACTGTGCTAGGGCAAAAGTCAATTGTGCCCCACATACAGTCAAACTTCAAGATTTTTGGTCAACATTCTCATTTTTAAGTATTATTCATCATTTGATCAAGGGTTGATCATGATTCCTCAAGGATTGCTCACAATTCATCAAAACCCAAAAGTTGCTAAATTAGGGTTTTGTAGGAAAAGTCAACTCAACTTTGACCAAGCATAACTTTCCCATACTTCATCAAAAATGACCCATCCAAAGCTCATTTTTAAAAATATGTAATTCCCTACAATTCATATTTATCTCCCAAGTTCAAAATATGCACTCACAAGAAGATATGGATTTGGACATTATAGGTCATTTTGAAAAGTCAACAAAAACACCTTTTGGGTCAAAGCTTCATGCATGAACATGGAAGACTCAATTGAGATAAGACCAAAAAGGTTGCTTAGAGGAAATCTTAAGATTTCTAAAAAGTCCAAGAACACCTCTCTAGGGTCAAAATTGAGAGAGTTATGCATTGGCCAAGTTGACCCTTTTTGCAAAATTGCCAAAAGTCAAATGTGTCCAAAATTGCATTTTTTGCTAAATGGGCCCAACTTTTTATGCTTGCACTGAGTTTGTAATGTGACCCACGACCCATGAGCCCTTCCACTTGTCATTCTTTTATTTTTGTTATTTATTTTGATTTTATTTCATTTAAATCAAATAAAATCAATATAAAATAGTGAAAATATCATAAACTAATTAAATCTTGAGATTTTATGCATGATTAGGTCCATTACACAGCTGGAAATAAGATCAAATCGCGCAAGGCTTTATATGGACACAAAAAGATTGAATTTTCTTGTTTTGGAAAGATTTGGTGCAAGGATTGAATCATGAATCAATATTCATAATTGGAAGAGATTTGATACAAAATTGCAACCCTAATGCACTCTAGTATACATAAGGAATAAGTGCAGATAAAAAAGGAGAGGCTAGAGGAGTGAAAAGGCAAAGAACAAATTGCAAAAATTCAAGGAAAAAGTGCAAACTGATTTCCAAGTTTCAGGCCATCTCAAGCCATTCTAATCATACCAATCAATTGCTGGACTCCCCAGGATCGTGTTTCAATCGCTAGCAAGCTTCCCCAAACCTTGAAACGCCCTGTAAGAGTCACACGGTTTGTTTCTTTACTTGAATTCGAATATCTTAATTCTGGCATATTTAACATGATTGATTGGAATATTTTTAATCGATGAAATGTTTGTAAGCTAATGGTTATATTTAATTGCATTTTTGTTGACTGAACACGAAACTGCCATGGCTAGGGTTCTTTCTTTGTTTTTAGGGGTTTCTTGTACAGGGAAAATTGGCCAGTGATAATGGTACCATGATGCTGGTGAGGTTGCAACGAGTTGATTGGTACCATTGGTTTTGATTTATCATGCGTGTACAAGGTTTTGGAAATACACAGGGGCTATACCTACACTTAATGTCCGTAGGTAAAAGCCATGAAACTTACAGCGACGGTGGGAGGAAGAAGAAGGATACATGGCGCTCCATGGCTTGCCAGTTTGAATTTCGTGCGTTTCAAAGATTAGCTTTTTGTTTATATTATATAATAATTGTTTGCTATTATAATGACAATTAATCATTCTGGCTCAGCTGGAAATGTGGCAAGGGGATAATTCTCAAGGACCTGGGTTCGATCCCCAGGTCCCAACTTTAGCTTCATATTATTTTTCTTTACATAATTAGGTGTGCTCGTATCCCATGTGTCCACCATGCATCATCAGCATCCAACCATCAGATCCCTAACAAGCCAGATCCAAGGCTTCTCCCTTGAAGGTCCATCACGCGCCTCCAGTCAATGAATGCACTAGATCCAACAAAGTCAACAAAGGCCAGGAGTTGTTGGGCCAAAAAATCAGATTCAGCTCCCCTTCTTACTAAACAACAACAGGCCCATTTTTTTTCTTTTCTAGTTATTTCTTTTATTTGTTTAATTATTTTCTAACACAATTAATTTCTTTTTCACAAAATCAAAAAATCAAGAGTTTTCACAAAAAAAATTAGAATTAGGTTTTTTATTTTATCAAAATTAATTTTGTTAATATAATTTAATTTAATCTAGGGTAATTCTAACTTTTTTATAATTAAATCAATTAGAAAAAATTAGGGTTAGACTTGTGATTTAATTAAATTTTATTTTTCTTTATCAAAATAAAAAAAATAAAAAAATAGGTTAATTTAATTATTTTTCTTAACTAAAATTAATTAGTGATTAGGTTATTTTTATTCAATTAAGCTTTATTTTCTCAAATAATCAAAAAGCGACAAAAATGTTTTTCCCTTTAAATTGAAATTAGGCTTAGTTAGGTTCAAAACCCTAATTCTTTTACTTTCAATTCATCGCGCGCGTTTATTATTTTTTGCAATATTGATGTAACTTTCTACGGTATGTAATAGTTTAATCTAGGATTTTCTTTTTATCGTCTTTTGCGGGTTTTTGGCTATGTAATTAATCCATACCTCGAAGCCTTGTAATAGCGTAGGCTTTATTTCTCGCATTTTAACTCTCGCATTTTAAATAAAGCCTACGCTATTAACTGTTTAGATGTATGTTAATAGGATTGTATGACAAGATTGCATGATAATTTAAAACGGCTAGAAAACCCTAAATATGCAAAGATAATAATTGAAATCAAAACACTCGCACATGTGCACTCCTAGGGTATACTCTCACTTCGGTTGCCTTCGGTAAATGGTCATTAAGTATAGGGTGTCTTAGTGGTTGCCCTCCTGTCTAAACAAAGATCAAATGTCTCGTTCGGAAATGTTGCCTCGGAAATGTTGCCTCGAATATGATCTTAAGACTTTAGGGTTATTACTAAGACGTCCTAAACATTGTTTTAGTGATCGTACGTCCCTTACGAATTGACCCTTACAAATCCAACGACGGTGCTACCTATTTCTCAATAGTATGATAGCAGTGTCTAAAGGAAACGAGAACATAAATAATCCTTTGTCGAGTAGGTAGATGTTAGTAGGTACATCTCAAATCAAACTTTTTCGCACCAAACACTTTTTTCAAACTAAAGTTTTCAAAATACTTCGTAACACTCTTGAGGACAGAAACATGGGTTAAAACGAAGTAAAACAAAACTTTTCAAAACAAGCACACACAAGCAATTTTAAAAAGATGAGCAAGTACCTAAGAGCACATGGAAAACCATGGATAAAAAGGGTGCTAATACCTTCCCTTTCTATAATCTACCCCCCGTACTCAGAATATCTCGAAAAAGAATTTTTTTCTATACTTTTTTCCTTTCCGGTTGGATGAAATAAAAGTCGGTGGCAACTCTTTCTTACCGCGACATTTTGCGATACAAAACGCAAAACACAAACCAGCATTTCCAAAACAGTCGGTTCTGCCACCGTATCACAGAACTGGCGACTCGGCTGGGGATAAATAAGTGGGGTATACCTTAGGATCTAGTTCATCATGATTGCTTCTCTTGTTTGTTTTGGTTGCTTTACTTTTAAGGGTTTTGTTTGGGAGTTACTATAGATCCTAACCCGGATCTGAGGATACCTTTTAGGTAAGTAGCAATAAACTGGTAGGGACCTGTACGGTGTAGATCGATACGGTTGAAGCATTAGCTATGTTGATGTGGCACATTGGTTGGTACCGGTATCACTTATGGAGAAACAAGGAGAATACGGGGCCGCTGCGTGTGTCGTTAAACATGAACTGACCTTAGAACCTTTAATCAACCAACTTGGCCACTAGAAAGTAGCGAGATAGTCGGCCTCGGTATAAACTGAGAACTGGTTGATACTCGATGCTACAATCATTGAGACCATACTCTCGAGATAGTTCCGGCTGCAAGAAAAGATTGCGTGAGCTGAAACCATGATCGATGGAGGATGGTCATTGATATTGAGAACCTCTAGAACCCGATTACTTTTGCTAGGACAGGTTGAAACCAACTGAACTTCAAGAGGGTACTACCTTTGACCTCATGCAAGCCTTAAACTTAAGGGCTTTGTGTGACTTGTTTGCCTTTGCCATGTCTGTTATCTGCTATACCTGTTGTTTTTTATCATAACATCATGCATCATAACATGGCATTCATACTTCATTACACTAACCATTTCAAAGAGCAAGGGAATTTATCTTTGTTCTGTTTTGCAGATTATGGCTTCCGTGCGTAGAAATACCATCTGAGTTAACTTTGTGCAAATACATGCTCAACTTAAAAAGTTAGCCTCAAGAGTTTCTGAGACTTCTATGTTCATTAAGAGACATGGTCAACTTCTTAGCCTGGTCACCTCAAAGCTTGATGAGCAGATGATGAGTGTACTTTTCCAGTTCTTCGATCATGTGCATCATTGTTTAACCTTTCCAGATTACCAGCTAGTTCCCACTTTGGAAGAGTTCTCTCACTTCTTGGGCATATCCATCCTTGAGCAGGTACCCTTTACAGGCATGGAAGAGGTTCCTAGACCAGAAGACATTGCCTTAGCTCTACATCTGAAATGGGCTGATGTAGTATCCAATTGGGAAACATGAAGCGGGGTCGAAGTTTTCTTAGCCAAATTTCTGATAGATCAGGCTCAACTATTCTGGGAAAGTTTGGATTTTCAGGCTTTTGAAGACATATTGGCTCTCCTTATCTACGGTTTGGTTCTTTTCCCTAATCCGGATTCCTTTATAGATGTGAATGCGATCAAGATTTTCCTTTCCCGCAATCATGTGCCTACCCTACTGGGTGATATCTTGCATGCCCTCAATACTCGTACTGTGCGAAGAAGAGGGACTCTTATGTGTTTCATGTCGTTGCTGTCGAGGTGGTTTATTTCGCACCTCCCTACGTCTATGCTGAAGAACGAAGAAGGTTTGGGATGGTCCCACAGAATAATGTCACTTGCCCATACATACATTCTTTAGAGCTCCCGGGCTATGGAAGACACTGCATTCATTGATCATTATGGGGGATACCCTAATGTCCCATTGCTTGGAATCAGAGGGGGTATAACCTACAATCCTTATCTAGCTTTGCGAAAATTTGGTCGTGCTCGGAGAGATGGTCCTCATGAGCTACTTCTTGAGGATAATTCATTTGACTACAAGGAAGACGTTGACGAGCACTGCCGGAGGTTTATACAAGCTTGGGGCATGGTGAACAGATCTGACCCCCAAGAGATAGGACCAAGGACTTCCCTTCCTATGCATCCTTATCTCTAGTGGGTCTGAGCTCGTGCCCAGAAGCTTGGGATGCCCTATGAATCCATATTTCCAGTGATTGAGGAGCCCATCAATGAAGAGGGCATTCCTTACACAGTCCTTTACCCTTACATGCCCACTGATCCTGGGGCATTGCAGAGGTCTTGGATTCAGCTGAAAGAGGAGAGGGATACTTACCGGGAAAAGTACCATGAGCAAGAAAAGAAGATCTTGAAGCTCACCAGGCAGCTCGAGGAAGAAAGAGTGATCAATGACTACGTCAACACAAAGAGGAAACGTCCATGGGACTTTTGATTTTTCTTTTCTAGTTTAGATTTGTTTTCTGTTTACTTCTTTGTAACGCCTCAAAGGCATTGTTGAACCTTTTACAAGTTAATCTAATAAAGTTTGTTTTATTTTTGGTTTGCAAATTTAAATCTCCCAAAGTATTTGAAATCATTACATGTGCATCCCATTATCATGCACACCATTATAGGTACCATTACAGGTTTCTCATCTTCTTCTCTATTTATTTCAGCAGAAATGTCTTCTGATCAAGCCATCAAAGATCTTCAGGCACAGAACGCCCAATTCCAACAAATGTTCATAAGCTTGGCTAAAGGGCAAGAGGCTCTGAAGACCCTGATTCTGAAAGAAAAGAAGAAGAAGAAGGAGAAGGTTGGTATTCTGAACATGGGTAGAAGATTCGAAGAAAGGATAAGACAATCAGCTGATCTGACCTTCTCATCCAAAGATGGGGAGAACCAAGAAAGGACAAAGGACCCTAGTCCAGCAGTTTCTGATAATGATACGGATTATGATGATGAGTAATATCCTCCTACCGAGGATAGGTACAAGCAGTTAGAAGACCTTCTGAGTGCTATGGAGATTCAGAAGATCCCTGGTTTGGATTTCAGAGAGTTGGGACTGGTATCGGGAGTGGTGATCCCTCATAAGTTTAAAGCTCCGATTTTTGCCAAGTACAATGGAGTGTCCTGTCCAAAACTCCATCTCCACTCGTATGTCAGGAAAATCTAACCCCACACTGCTGATAGAAATTTGTGGGTACACTTCTTTCAAGATAGTCTGTCAGGGACTCAACTTGAATGGTTTTATCAATTGGAAGGAGCCAATGTCCGAAACTGGGAAGACCTTGCTGCTGCTTTTTACATGCAGTATCAGTATAATGCCAACCTTGCTCCCACTCGTACTAAGCTTCAGGGTATGTCTATGGGTGCAAGTCAAGGTTTTAAGGACTATGCTCAAAAGTGGAGAGACTTGGCTGGAAGAGTCCAACCCCCTTTGTCTGATAGGGAGTTGGTTGACATGTTTCTAGGGATGCTATCTGGTCCATTTTTCAATCATCTGATCGGCAGTTCGTCATCTGGGTTTACTGAGTTAATTTTGACTGGAGAGATTTGATACAAAATTGCAACCCTAATGCACTCTAGTATACATAAGGAACAAGTGCAGATTAAAAAGGAGAGGCTACAGGCGTGAAAAGACAAAGAACAAATTGCAAAAATTCAAGGAAAAAGTGCAAACTGATTTCTAAGTTTCAGGCTATCTCAAGCCATTATAATCATACCAATCAATTGCTGGACTCCCTAGGATCGTGTTTCAATCGCTAGCAAGCTTCCCCACGCCTTGAATTGCCCTGTAAGAGTCATACGGTTTGTTTCTTTTCTTGAATTCGAATATCTTGATTCTGGCATATTTAACATGATTGATTAGTGTGATCGGTGGATCTGGAACTGACTGTTTAACGCTGGTTCGCGAAATGTCGCGGAAGCAAGAGTCGCCACCGTCTTTTATTTTCTCCAAATGGAAAGGACAAAAGCACAGAAAAATTCCTTATAGAGATTGCTCTCGGTTCGGGAGGTAGATTTATAGAAAGGGAAGGTGTTAGCACCCTTTCTATCCATGGTTATCCATGGGCTCTTAGATACTTGCTCATTGTGTTTTCAAAATTGTTTGTTTGCTTTTCAACTGTGGGTTTAAAAAAGTTTCTTTGAAAATTTCAGTTCGACTCTTGTATCAGTCCTCAAGAGTGTTTGAAAAAATTGCTTTCGAAAGCTTTTTGAAAAGGTGTCGGTGTGAAAAGTATTTTTGATTTATTTTGAAATTATAGCAAGTATCTAGAGTCGTCTACCTAGCCTAAGGAATTCGTCTGTGTAAATGTCCTTAAGGTAGTGCCATCCCACCATTGAGGGGTAGGTAGCACCACCGTTGGAGGTGTTCGGGTTAATTCGAAGGTTCGGGACATGGTGATCACCGGAGCAATAGGAAGACACCTTAGAAGCTACCCTCATGCCAGGTTCCTGGATCATGAGGACTTACTAAAACATCCTCTACTCGACGATCACCTTTCGAGGGGCAAGGCAACAGTGAGGCGTACCCTAAGGGTGGTGTGTGATTCGTGTGTCGTTTTCATTTATTTTTGTCTTGTCATGCAATGGTGATCTACGCGTTGCTTTTATTTTAACATTCATTCTTTCATGCAATTTAATTAACAATTTAAAAGATACGAGAATTAAAAGTCCTACGCTATTACAAAGGTGCGGGTCCACATCGCCAAATTAAATCCAGGACCCGATTTAAAATAAAATAAAGTGCGAAGATAAATATCTAATTATTCTATTACACGGCTTTGGGAGAATTACATGAAAATTTACAAAAAAAATGCAAAGAGAATAAAAATCGGGAAGGCGAGGGCGTTGGACCCTTTTAAAGAACTTAAATTATAATTATGAAATTAATTAATTTAAATGAGTAAGGAAATTATTTTTTGAGAGTTTTTGTATTTATGGATTTTAATGAGAATTAATGAGATTTAAAACCTAGTTCTAGCTATTTTTAATTTATTAAAAAAAACATGTTAAAATTGAATATAAAATTAACCTAATTAATTAATACAATTTTATTTACAAAAATAAATAGTTAATAATTAATATAGTAAAAGAAAAGAAAAAAGATAAAAGTCTTTTAAAACCCTAATTCTACAAATTTTTTAGCTTGTTAGAAAAAAACATTAAAGTTAAATCTAAATTTAAAACTAAATTAATTAATAAGATTTTTTACAAAATAACATTAAATAAAATATATTTTTTATTTTGTGACTTTCTGATTTTTATTATTTTTTTATATTATGAAAATATATTAATTTAAAGAATTATATTGAAACTAAATAAACAAATAAAAATAGAAAGAAGAAAAATAAAAGAATGAAGGAAGACAAACCAAGGGGGTGTTGACCCCAAACTGGAGGTATCTGGCCAGTAATCAGGCCCAATCATCAAGGCCTTCTGTTGACTTTTCTGACTACATGCGTGTGCATTGACTGGTGCCCATGGTGTTCATCAGATCAGGGCCCTTGGATGGACGTTCTGGGACATGTGGCAGGCTTGGATATTGAACGTATGGTGGACGCTTGGAGAGAGCGCTGCATGCAAACATGGTTAGAAAAATAATATGGAGAGAGGAGGGGACCTGGGAATCAAACCCAGGTCCCAGAGGTTACCAACTCAACGCTTTGACCAACTGTACCATCTGCTTTCTTTGTAATATTAATAAGATGCAATTATTATAAGAAAAAAAAGGTTAGTGGCCTGAATCAAAACAAATCACGCGCCAACTTTGAATGGACCACCCAGAAGCTTCCACGCATCATCTTCTTCATGTTGAACCTGCAAAATAAAAGAGATAGTGTGGGTTTTAAACCCCCACTAAATAGCAAGCATAAAAATAGCGATTAGAAACCTGTTGATCATAAATTGATCGCGAGGTATGGAAACGATTGGCCAAGAGCTTCTGATTCTGATGGTGTGGGTCTAGTTGCCTGATTTTTCCATAACAGTAAAGCCCCAATTTTACTGTTTTGTAACCCTAGCAAGCTTCCATGGTGATTTCGCGTATAGGCAAGCAAAACTCAATTAAACAGTATGGTTAGCTTCAGAATGATAAGACTAGTACAAAACAAGCATTAGAACTCAAAATTATGGCATGAATGATGAAATACGATTATGCAAAAAAGATGAAACAGTTTGACTGCTATGTACCAATTCTGGGTGCGTAAGGATTGTAAAAGAATGCAGTTAGGTTCAGTGAAGCTTTGGAAAGCTATTGCAATTGGTATTTTGCCTTGAAAAGCTTTGGAATCGTGGTTTCAGTTTTTGAAAATTTGGACAAAAATGCAAATTTTGTTCTTGAGAAGAGGCGCAGCTTAGAGGTCTTTCTCATTAGGTCTAGCTTCTGACTTATATGAGTGATGGGTTAGGGTTGAAAAATATGTCCAAAACCTTTTGCATTGATGGAAGAAATATTTGATTTTCCATGCATATTTTTTCAATCTTTTCCATGAATATTTGATTCCAATCATGGCCAATATTTCCAATTTGAGTTGTGCACGAATCTTGAGTGAATCATGAGTGATTATACTGCATAAAAAGATTCAAACCTATTTGTTTAGTATTTTTTCATATTTTATTTAATTAAATGAATTAATAGTAATTAAAAATTCAAATAAATAATAAAAAATGATGAAATAAATCCCCTTTGGGCCAAATGGTCGTGCATATGCTTTGGATGATGAATCTTGGAAGAAAATGTGGCCCATTAGCAAATTTAAGGCATTTGAAGCAAAGTTGAGTTTTCAAAATTCCCAAACATTTCCCAACTTCCACAAGGCATATCTTGCTCAATTTTTAAGCTTTGATCATGTTCTTGGACATTTTGGAAAGGTCTTGAAGTCCTCTAACCAATGACTTTGGTCCCATGTCATTTTGATTTACCAATCTCAAGTTATGGCCTTTGACTTAAAGTCCCTTTTTGTTGACTTTTGAAAATGACCTATAATGTTGAAATTGATAACTTTTTGTGAGAGCATTTCTTGGACTTGAAGTGTGAAGAGGAGTTGTAGGAAATGTCTTTCTCTTCAAAATGAGCTTTAGATGGAATTTTTCTGATGAACCATGTGGAAGTTATGCCTTGGTCAAGTTACAGTTGACTTTTTCAACTATCCAAATATGGAAACTTTTGCATCTTGAGACTTTTTGAGCCAAGCTTTGAAAATCATGATCAAGAATTGATCAAATGATGTTTGTGGCTTCAAAATGAGATGTTGATCAAAAATTTGAACTTTTGACTGTCAAATGACCATTTTGCCCCTGCAGTTGACTGTAGTGCAATTAGGGTTTTTGACTGTGCAATTTTGTGTTTTAAGTCTTGAAACTTGGTATGAGGATGCTTGACCATGTTTGTAGGCATGTGGGACTTTATTGGACCCTTGGAAACTTCAATTTCTTTGACAGAACCAAAACCCTAGTTTTTGACTGTTAGGAGGCCCTTGAACTGTGCAACCCTTGGGGAGATTTTGAAGTATGCTCTTTGCAAATCTTGAAGAATATGAGAGGGCAAATATTGGGGTACAATAGTTGCCCCTGTTCAATCTTCTTAGACCTGAGGATGCAGATTGGCTGACGTGCCTTTTGTAATCCGAAGGTGGAAGATGATTGAACACTAGAGTGCCCAGAAATTTGCGCTCACATAGTAGTGTGATGTGGGGAATGGGCTTACAGATGCCATTTGGAGATTGATGAATAGGATGATGGGCTTATAGATGCCATGCTAAGAGATAATGGATGAGCGATGGGCTTATAGATGTCATCTGGAGGTGTCGATCGCGTAAGAGATTCCTTAGCGAGAACTTGCGTACCTGAAAAAGAAAATAATTACCTGGCCTGTTACAGGAGCTGGTCTTCAAACTCTTTGTGTGGATGTGCCCTGACTGGTTACAGGAATTAGGTCTGGAGCTTCAAACGGTGATGAATGAACCAGGGATGGTTACCATCTCAACATACCCTGGATGATTACCCCCTCAACAAGAACGCTGAGAGAATCCGGGGACGATTACTACCTCAACAGGAACGCTGAGAGAATCTTGGGCGACTTCAACCTCAACAGTAACACTGAGAGAATCTTGGGTGTCTTCTACTGAGTCTTCATCAGGAAAATATTTTTAGGGGTCGATTTAACTGGACTAGAGAAGGCCTTTGACTGGATAAGAAACAGGAAAATCTTAGGGTCGATTTAACTGAACCGGTCTAGGTCTTGAAATGTCTTCAACTGGATAAGAAACAGGGAGATCTTAGGGTCGATCTGACTGAACCAGAGAAGGCCTTTGACTGGGTAAGAAACAGAAAAATCTTAGGGTCGATTTAACTGAACCGGTCTAGGTCTTAAAATCTTCAACTGGATAAGAAACAGGGAGATCTTAGGGTCGATCTGACTGAACCAGAGAAGGCCTTTGACTGGATAAGAAACAGAAAAATCTTAGGGTCGACTTAACTGAACCGGTCTAGGTCTTGAATGTCTTCCACTGGATAAGAAACAGGGAGATCTTAGGGTCGATCTGACTGAACCAGAGAAGGCCTTTGACTGGATAAGAAACAGAAAAATCTTAGGGTCGATTTAACTGGACCGGTCTGGGTCTTGAATGTCTTCAACTGGATAAGAAACAGGGAGATCTTAGGGTCGATCTGACTGAACCAGAGAAGGCCTTTGACTGGATAAGAAACAAAAAAATCTTAGGGTCGATTTAACTGAACCGGTCAAGGTCTTGAAGTCTAGCTGAGAACTTAACTGGATCTTTCCTGAAAGGTAAAGGTCAGTCATATGCAATGCATGATATGGATCAAGCAATGATGCTCTCAATGTAAACGAGATTTGTAAGATATGATGCGTATATGCATGTATCATGATGTATGGAAGTGTGATGTTTATAAATGTGTCTTTTTCGTCTAGGAAAATAAATCCTTGACGGGTGCCGGGAAGTCACTTCTGGGCTGATGTTGAAGAATAAATTTTGCTTCCGCTGGGGATGATAGTTGCAAGAATACCGGTAGGAGAAGATAACTCCGTTGGGGAATAAACTTGGCGGATAGATTACTCTGCGGGGAATGCTCTGTGGGAAGAGATATACTTTGCTGAGATGTTTGATGAAGATAACTCTGCTGGGGATACCGTTGTTATGTTGGAAGTGTTAATAGACTTTGCTGGGGATAGGAAGACTTCGTCGGGGACGATCTTTCCGTGGCTTTTGGCTGAGGATAACCCAGTTATATCCTGGTAAGGAAATAACTCTTTGAATAAAGTCGGGAGACGCGTTCGTGCTCTGCGAGGATAAGCTTCCAGAATCTACTGGGGATAAGCTTACTGCTTGGGGAGATGGATTCCAACTTTCTTGGGGAAACTGGATTGGACTCTCCTGGGGAGATTTAAAACTGTAATTTTTGTAAGCTGAAAGAGGGAATCTATGTAGGGTTGCCTGATGATGAGCTCGTGTAAAACCGCATCTTGGAAAGAAGGACACCTATATAGGGTTACTGGGTGACGAGTCCGTGTAAAACTGCATCTGGAGTTTTGAGAAGGAAACCTGTGTAGGGTTTACTTCGAGATAAGTTCGTGTAAAACTTCTGGAGGAACCGAGGTCAGGTTACTGCAGGGTAAGTTCGTGTAAAACTTCTTAATGGACCGGGGTAAGGTCATCTTGAGATAAGTCCGTGTGAGACTTCTGGAGGAACCGGGGTAAGGTTACTGCAGGCTAAGTTCGTGTAAAACTTCTTGATGGACCGGGGTAAGGTTATCTTGAGATAAGTCTGTGTGAGACTTCTGGAGGAACCGGGGTAAGGTTACTGCAGGCTAAGTTCGTGTAAAACTTCTTGATGGACCGGGGTAAGTTCATCTTGAGATAAGTCTGTGTGAGACTTCTGGAGGAACCGGGGTAAGGTTACTTTGATGATAAGTCCGTGTAAGACTTTTTGATGAACCGGGGTAAGGTTATCTTAAGATAAGTTCGTGTAAAACTTCTTGATGAGCCGGGGTAAGGTTATCTTAAGATGAGTCCGTGTGAGACTTCTGGAGGAACCGGGGTAAGGTTACTTCGGGATAAGCTTGCGTAAAACTTCTTGATGAACCGGGGTAAGGTTATCTTGAGATGAGTCCGTGTGAGACTTCTGGAGGAACCGGGGTAAGGTTACTGCGTGGTAAGTTCGTGTAAAACTTGAGATAAATCCGTGTAAGACTTTAGGAGGAACCGGTGTAGGGTCACTTTAATGATAAGTCCGTGTAAGACTTTTTCTGAAAGAAAAGAAACCGGTGTAGGGTTGCCTGTGGATGAGTCTGTGTAAGACTTTGTCTGAAAGTTGAGAAGGAACCGGTGTAGGGTTACTTGATGATGATTAAGTGGATGATTGTCCTGCTTGGTTTCGGATGTTAACCCATGATCTGGAATTTGTAAAGGTAGATGGTAATCATCTTTATATTGACCTTTCCTTTGTACTTTGGTTGACAGAGCAATTGGATCGTCTGGACAACTCATTATTGCCCCTGTTTCGGAGGTGAGGGAAGAAGATACCTGTGGGGGTAATTGACAAATCTTCTGGTAGAAAAGTGACGAGATGCCAGGACATAGTCGTACGCTTTGATCCCTAACTTTTGCCTGGACTGCCCTTTCGGGTTTTCAGTCCACCGGGATACCCATTTTTGCCCAAGCCTCCTTTTCAGGTTTTCGACTTGCCGGGTGTACAGATTTTTCCATTTTCATCCCTTATTTTTGCCCGAACCCTTTTGGTTCGCCGGGAAGCCCTTATTTTTGCCTAGGTGTGTCAACCTAGCGGGTCTTCGTTTATGCGTAGTATTTTTTCGACTATGTCCACGCTCTCAGAATGTAGGGAGTTGCCCCTGTTAGAAGTATTTTGCCATGTCCCAGATAATGGATAATGCTCGTGCCGTGCCCCTTGATTGGAAGTGTTCTTTCCACTTGAGGTGACTCTTTTGTTGAGAAGACCTTTGTTCATCAGATATTCGTCGTGCGAATTTCTTTGCTGTTCAAACAAATGGTCATATGCAAACAATATTATTCTAAGAATGCAAAAACTTATATCTGTTTTGAAGTTTTGAAAACGCATTTTTTTTTGTAAAACAATGTGATGTCAACTCAAGATTTTACAGCAAGCCTTCAGGAGTCAGGATACCTTCGTAACAGTATACTTTCGAACTAAACCATGCTTCAGCTAGGACTTTTGAGGGTTATAACGTGGCCTGGTTCACGGTTTAAGAAACAAAGGATAAAGGCTCAAATTATTTGTACCCACCCGCTCTTCGTGATGTTCTCCAAACCTAAACTCAGTTGATCATACGTTAGACCTTGTTTGAGTCTTTTCTTTGATATACTAGTGATGATTCGGATATTGAACGTTTATTTGAATAGGTAGTCATCTCCTTTTTTGCTGAGGGTTTGTAGGACCTCTTTCTTTTTTGATTTTTGTTATCCCTTTCTTTTTTTGCCTGAACTGTTTCTTTTTTTGGAATTACAGTCAGCGGGATGCCCCAGTTTTATAAGTCTCCTTCATGGGTATTTTGACTTATTGGGCTTCTTTCTTTTTTATTTTGAGAGATATAATGACTGCCTATCCTTGTGATTGTTCGGAATCATCATTGTCTTTCTTTGTTTTGTAAGGACCTCTTTTGGTGCCATTCGTTATGCACTCGGATCAACTGAGAGACTACCCTGCCCCAGGTTATGATTAAGGGTTTTAATTTTCGAAAAGAAAACTCCTACTTCTTTGGCTCAGAGGGGTTGACGAGGGATTATCTTCCTTATAACTCCAGTGTTTAGGATTTGAAACAATGCCTGTACCTCATCAGCGGGGTCTGTTCAAAAGCATACTGTAAAGATCGTGGTATCGTTTTCGTCATCCTCCCTCAAGAGGCTTAGAATTATCAGTCGAGCGTTGATCATCAGAAAAAATATGAAAATAATTTGCATATAGTGAATACGAATATATTGCTTCAAAACAGACATATGCGATGCATTAATAGAATAACAATGTTTAACATGAATAAATGTTTGAACAAAAGAAAATTACAACTTGAACATTCGAATGAACAAAAGTTTTCTAGTCTCAGGGCTTGTCACTTCAAATGGTGAGCCTTGGAGGGATGGTAGAAAAACTCAGCCTGACCATCTTGTGTGAACTCCAATGCCCCTTCATCGATCAGGTCCTGGATCTTGTTTTTCAGAGCCCAACATTCATTTGTATCATGTCCTGGGCTGGCAGAGTGGTAGGCACACCTTTTGTTGGGATAATAGGTAGGAGATGCTGTGTTGGGGTTCCGGGGATGAGCCCTTAATGTGCTCAGGTTCAACCTCAACAGGCGTTGTAAAGCTTGATACAACGACATGTTGAGCTGGGTGAATTGCCTCCTAGGCTTGTTTGGTTGAAGCTGGTGAGGTTGATGCTGAATTTGTGACACTGGAACCATTTGAGGAGCTTTCCCTTTATCTCCTTGTCTCAAAGATGGTTGAATGATGACTGGCCTTTCAACCTTAGATGCTTGCCCTAGTTGGTTACCCCGAAGCAGTTGGTTGACGAGAACTCCTAGCTCTTCTTGTCTTTGAGCTATACCCTGAATGGCAGTCATCTGCCCCAGCATCTGGGCTTTCATTGCATCCATCTCAGCTTGCAGGTGTTTCATCCGTTCATCCTCAGCACTGTTCCTGACCAAGGTCTCCATGAGAAGTGTCCTTAGCTCCTCCTGCCCCTTGGATAGATTCAGGAGGATTTCCCCAAACTGAGTCTCTTGAGCAAGAAGGTCCTGGTTATCTTGTTGGGAAGCCATTGCTGAAATAAACAGCGAGAAAGGTAAGTGACCTGCAACAAGGGTACCTGTTATGCAATGATGTGTATGACATGCATGTAATGTTTTCAAGGACCTCGCAGGGTAAACAAGAAAATTGTTAGCATTGGAATTTGTAGCTTGATTGAAGGAAACCCATGTTGTTGAGAATTCTTCTTCAAGGGTCAAAGGCTCACCATATCCAGTGGGTCATAGCCCCTGACAACCTTGGCTAGAGGAAAATAAATCCCCTTTTGCCCCTTGTTGGACAGTTGGTTCATCATGACCTGCATCACAAGCCCTTGAGATCCTTGAAATGGGTTAGTCCTTATGCAGGATGTATGCAATGGTATGATGGTATGATGCCATGTTATGCGTGGAGCAATGTAGGTAAACCCTGTTATGAGTCCAGATTAAGGACTGTGAACAAAACCTGTAAGAAGCTCATATGTTAGATAACAGGCATGCAAGTAGTCAAGTTTGAAAGCACACAAGTCACACAAGACAACCCTTAGAGTTTAGGCCAGCATGGGGTCCGGGGTACTACCCTCTTGAAGTTGGTGGGCTCAAAACCTGTCCTATCAGAAGTAACCGGGTTCTAAGGGTCCCAATATCATTCGATTGCTTTCATTGTTCATCGTTTCGATTTAGCCACTGAACTGGCGACCGAAATATTCCAGGAAAGCAACCCTCAATTGAGTGTAGTATCGAGTATCAACCAACCTCGGACTGCACCAAAGTCAGTTATCTCACTACCCTAAAGAGGCCAAGATGGTTCAATTAAGGTTCCTAAGGTCAGTTGATGCTTCACGACACCACGCGGAGGCCCCGTACGCTCCTTGACTGAACTCAAGGGTTACCGGTACACACCAAAGTGCCACATCAACGTAGCAGACTGCTTCAACCATGTCGGTATACCCCACACAGTTCCCTCACAGCCTTGTTGCTACTTTCTAAGAAGGTATCCCCAGATCCGGGTTAGGATCTATAGAACTCCCAAGACAGTCCCACAATTTAAAGCAAGCAAATCAATACAATTGAAAACACAGTTATGAACTAACCCTAAGGTACACCTCACTTTATAAGAGTCCCCAGCAGAGTCGCCAGTTCTGTGATCGGTGGATCTGGAACTGACTGTTTAACGCTGGTTCGCAAAATGTCGCGGAAGCAAGAGTCGCCACCGTCTTTTATTTTCTCCAAATGGAAAGGACAAAAGCACAGAAAAATTCCTTATAGAGATTGCTCTCGGTTCGGGAGGTAGATTTATAGAAAGGGAAGGTGTTAGCACCCTTTCTATCCATGGTTATCCATGGGCTCTTAGATACTTGCTCATTGTGTTTTCAAAATTGTTTGTTTGCTTTTCAACTGTGGGTTTAAAAAAGTTTCTTTGAAAATTTCAGTTCGACTCTTGTATCAGTCCTCAAGAGTGTTTGAAAAAATTGCTTTCGAAAGCTTTTTGAAAAGGTGTCGGTGTGAAAAGTATTTTTGATTTATTTTGAAATTATAGCAAGTATCTAGAGTCGTCTACCTACCCTAAGGAATTCGTCTGTGTAAATGTCCTTAAGGTAGTGCCATCCCACCATTGAGGGGTAGGTAGCACCACCGTTGGAGGTGTTTGGGTTAATTCGAAGGTTCGGGACATGGTGATCACCGGAGCAATAGGAAGACACCTTAGAAGCTACCCTCATGCCAGGTTCCTGGATCATGAGGACTTACTAAAACATCCTCTACTCGACGATCACCTTTCGAGGGGCAAGGCAACAGTGAGGCGTACCCTAAGGGTGGTGTGTGATTCGTGTGTCGTTTTCATTTATTTTTGTCTTGTCATGCAATGGTGATCTACGCGTTGCTTTTATTTTAACATTCATTCTTTCATGCAATTTAATTAACAGTTTAAAAGATACGAGAATTAAAAGTCCTACGCTATTACAAAGGTGCGGGTCCACATCGCCAAATTAAATCCAGGACCCGATTTAAAATAAAATAAAGTGCGAAGATAAATATCTAATTATTCTATTACACGGCTTTGGGAGAATTACATGAAAATTTACAAAAAAAAATGCAAAGAGAATAAAAATCGGGAAGGCGAGGGCGTTGGACCCTTTTAAAGAACTTAAATTATAATTATGAAATTAATTAATTTAAATGAGTAAGGAAATTATTTTTTGAGAGTTTTTGTATTTATGGATTTTAATGAGAATTAATGAGATTTAAAACCTAGTTCTAGCTATTTTTAATTTATTAAAAAAAACATGTTAAAATTGAATATAAAATTAACCTAATTAATTAATACAATTTTATTTACAAAAATAAATAGTTAATAATTAATATAGTAAAAGAAAAGAAAAAAGATAAAAGTCTTTTAAAACCCTAATTCTACAAATTTTTTAGCTTGTTAGAAAAAAACATTAAAGTTAAATCTAAATTTAAAACTAAATTAATTAATAAGATTTTTTACAAAATAACATTAAATAAAATATATTTTTTATTTTGTGACTTTCTGATTTTTATTATTTTTTTATATTATGAAAATATATTAATTTAAAGAATTATATTGAAACTAAATAAACAAATAAAAATAGAAAGAAGAAAAATAAAAGAATGAAGGAAGACAAACCAAGGGGGTGTTGACCCCAAACTAGAGGTATCTGGCCAGTAATCAGGCCCAATCATCAAGGCCTTCCGTTGACTTTTCTGACTACATGCGTGTGCATTGACTGGTGCCCATGGTGTTCATCAGATCAGGGCCCTTGGATGGACGTTCTGGGACATGTGGCAGGCTTGGATATTGAACGTATGGTGGACGCTTGGAGAGAGCGCTGCATGCAAACATGGTTAGAAAAATAATATGGAGAGAGGAGGGGACCTGGGAATCAAACCTAGGTCCCAGAGGTTACCAACTCAACGCTTTGACCAACTGTACCATCTGCTTTCTTTGTAATATTAATAAGATGCAATTATTATAAGAAAAAAAAGGTTAGTGGCCTGAATCAAAACAAATCACGCGCCAACTTTGAATGGACCACCCAGAAGCTTCCACGCATCATCTTCTTCATGTTGAATCTGCAAAATAAAAGAGATAGCGTGGATTTTAAACCCCCACTAAATAGCAAGCATAAAAATAGCGATTAGAAACCTGTTGATCATAAATTGATCGCGAGGTATGGAAACGATTGGCCAAGAGCTTCTGATTCTGATGGTGTGGGTCTAGTTGCCTGATTTTTCCATAACAGTAAAGCCCCAATTTTACTGTTTTGTAACCCTAGCAAGCTTCCATGGTGATTTCGCGTATAGGCAAGCAAAACTCAATTAAACAGTATGGTTAGCTTCAGAATGATAAGACTAGTACAAAACAAGCATTAGAACTCAAAATTATGGCATGAATGATGAAATACGATTATGCAAAAAAGATGAAACAGTTTGACTGCTATGTACCAATTCTGGGTGCGTAAGGATTGTAAAAGAATGCAGTTAGGTTCAGTGAAGCTTTGGAAAGCTATTGCAATTGGTATTTTGCCTTGAAAAGCTTTGGAATCGTGGTTTCAGTTTTTGAAAATTTGGACAAAAATGCAAATTTTGTTCTTGAGAAGAGGCGCAGCTTAGAGGTCTTTCTCATTAGGTCTAGCTTCTGACTTATATGAGTGATGGGTTAGGGTTGAAAAATATGTCCAAAACCTTTTGCATTGATGGAAGAAATATTTGATTTTCCATGCATATTTTTTCAATCTTTTCCATGAATATTTGATTCCAATCATGGCCAATATTTCCAATTTGAGTTGTGCACGAATCTTGAGTGAATCATGAGTGATTATACTGCATAAAAAGATTCAAACCTATTTGTTTAGTATTTTTTCATATTTTATTTAATTAAATGAATTAATAGTAATTAAAAATTCAAATAAATAATAAAAAATGATGAAATAAATCCCCTTTGGGCCAAATGGTCGTGCATATGCTTTGGATGATGAATCTTGGAAGAAAATGTGGCCCATTAGCAAATTTAAGGCATTTGAAGCAAAGTTGAGTTTTCAAAATTCCCAAAAATTTCCCAACTTCCACAAGGCATATCTTGCTCAATTTTTAAGCTTTGATCATGTTCTTGGACATTTTGGAAAGGTCTTGAAGTCCTCTAACCAATGACTTTGGTCCCATGTCATTTCGATTTACCAATCTCAAGTTATGGCCTTTGACTTAAAGTCCCTTTTTGTTGACTTTTGAAAATGACCTATAATGTTGAAATTGATAACTTTTTGTGAGAGCATTTCTTGGACTTGAAGTGTGAAGAGGAGTTGTAGGAAATGTCTTTCTCTTCAAAATGAGCTTTAGATGTAATTTTTCTGATGAACCATGTGGAAGTTATGCCTTGGTCAAGTTACAGTTGACTTTTTCAACTGTCCAAATATGGAAACTTTTGCATCTTGAGACTTTTTGAGCCAAGCTTTGAAAATCATGATCAAGAATTGATCAAATGATGTTTGTGGCTTCAAAATGAGATGTTGATCAAAAATTTGAACTTTTGACTGTCAAATGACCATTTTGCCCCTGCAGTTGACTGTAGTGCAATTAGGGTTTTTGACTGTGCAATTTTGTGCTGTAAGTCTTGAAACTTGGTATGAGGATGCTTGACCATGTTTGTAGGCATGTGGGACTTTATTGGACCCTTGGAAACTTCAATTTCTTTGACAGAACCAAAACCCTAGTTTTTGACAGTTAGGAGGCCCTTGAACTGTGCAACCCTTGGGGAGATTTTGAAGTATGCTCTTTGCAAATCTTGAAGAATATGGGAGGGCAAATATTGGGGTACAACAATTGGCATATTTTTAATCCTTGAAATGTTTGCAAGCTAATGGTTATATTTAATTGCATTTTTGTTGATTGAACACGAAACTGCCATGGCTAGGGTTCTTTATTTGTTTTTAGGGGTTTCTTGTACAGGGAAAATTGGCCAGTGATAATGGTACCATGATGCTCGTGAGGTTGCAACGAGTTGATTGGTACCATTGGTTTTGATTTATCATACGTGTACAAGGTTTTGGAAATACACAGGGGCTATACCTACACTTAATGTATGTAGGTAAAAGCCATGAAACTTACAACGACGGTGGGAGGAAGAAGAAGGATACGTGGCGCTCCATGGCTTGCCAGTTTGAATTTCGCGCGTTTCAAAGATTAGATTTTTGTTTATATTATATAATAATTGTTTTCTATTGTAATGACAACTAATCATTCTGGCTCAGCTGGAAGCGTGGCAAGGGGATAATGCTCAAGGACCTGGGTTCGATCCCCAAGTCCCAACTTTAGCTTCATATTATTTTTCTTTACATAATCAGGTGTGCTCGTATCCCATGTGTCCATCATGCATCATCAGCATCTAACCATCAGATCCCCAACAAGCCAGATCCAAGGCTTCTCCCTTGAAGGTCCATCACGTGCCTCCAGTCAATGAATAAACTGGATCCAACGAAGTCAACAAAGGCCAGGAGTTGTTGGGCCAAAAAATCAGATTCACCCCCCCCTTCTTGCTAAACAACACCAGGCCCATTCTTTTTCTTTTCTAGTTATTTATTTTATTTGATTTAATTTGTTTAATTATTTTCTAATACAATTAATTTCTTTTTCACAAAATCATAAAATCAAGAGTTTTCACAAAAAAAATAGAATTAGGTTTTTTATTTTATGAAAATTAATTTTGTTAATATAATTATATTTAATCAAGGGTAATTCTAACCCTTTTTTTTATAATTAAAATCAATTAGAAAAAATTAGGGTTAGACTTGTGATTTAATTTAAGTTTCATTTTTCTTTCTCAAAATAAAAAAAATACAAAAATAGGTTAATTTAATTATTTTTCTTAACTAAAATTAATTAGTGATTAGGTTATTTTTATTCAATTAAGCTTTATTTTCTCAAATAATCAAAAAGCGACAAAAATGTTTTTCCCTTTAAATTGCAATTAGGCTTAGTTGGGGTCAAAACCCTAATTCTTTTATTTTCAATTCATCGCGCGCGTTTATTATATTTTGCAATATTGATGTAACTGTCCACGGTATGTAATAGTTTAATCTAGGATTTTCTTTTTATCGTTTTTTGCGGGTTTTTGGCTATGTAATTAATCCCTACCCCGAAGCCTTGTAATAGCGTAGGCTTTATTTCTCGCATTTTAATTCTCGCAAATATTAATTGTTTAGATGAATGTTAATAGGATTGTATGACAAGATTGCATGATAAATTAAAACGGCTAGAAAAACCTAAATGTGCAAAGATAATAACTGAAATCAAAACACTTACACATGCACACTCCTAGGGTATACTCTCACTTCGGTTGCCTTCGGTAAACGGTCATTAAGTATAGGGTGTCTTAATGGTTGCCCTCCTGTCTAAAAAAAGATCAAATGTCCCGTTCGGAAATGTTTCCTCGGAAATGTTTCCTCGGAAATGTTGCCTCGAATATGATCTTAAGACTTTAGGGTTATTACTAAGACGTCATAAACATCGTTTTAGTGATCGTACGTCCCTTACGAATTGACCCTTACAAATCCAACGACGGTGCTACCTATTTCTCAATAGTAGGATAACACTGTCTAAAGGAAACGAGAACAAAAATAATCCTTTTTCGAGTAGGAAATGCTAGTAGGTACTTGCTCAAATCAAACTTTTTCACACCAAACACTTTTTTTCAAACTAAAGTTTTCAAAACACTTCGTAACACTCTTGAGGACAGAAACAAGGGTTAAAACGAAGTAAAACAAAACTTTTCAAAACATGCACACACAAGAAATTTTAAAAAGATGAGCAAGTACCTAAGAGCCCATTGAAAACCATGGATAGAAACAGTGTTAATACCTTCCCTTTCTATAATCTATCCCCCGTACTCAGAATATCTCGAAAAAGGATTTTTCTGTACTTTTTTCCTTTACAGTTGGATGAAATAAAAGTCGGTGGCGACTCTTGCTTACCGAGACATTTTGTGAATACAAAACGCAAAATGCAAACCAGAATTTCCAAAACAGTCGGTTCTGCTACCGTATCATAAAACTGGCGACTCTACTGGCGACTCTCAAGGGAAAATCATCAATGTTCATGGAGAAGAAGAGTATATGGTCAGTCATCTAAATTCCTTCAGATATGTGGAATTAGATAGTGAATTTATTGAAACTCCATTCCATCACTTTGAAGAAGTCCCGCAAACTGTGGCAGTAACCAAGGTTGTTTCTCAAGTCCCAAAGATTACAAGGCCTCCGCTCAAGATGTCGTCTTTGAAAGATGTCAAGGCAGTGATAGAAGAAGGTGGGTGCATTATTTGGCGCCAACTCCCAGATATCCCGTACAAATATGACAAATTTGGTTTGGGTTTCACTTCAAGAGTCCAGAGAGTTGTACGCCGCACTCGTGCCGGAGGACCACCCTTGAAGATCAGCAACCACCAAGTCAACGCTGTGGAGGATGATGAAGACAGTTATGACCTGGATGATTGGATTTTCCCAACTGTCAATGGAGGGCTCAGCAATTGGGAAGCTAGAGATTTTGTCCTGATCACTTTTATCCCACAGTAATTTGTCTTTAAATTTTGTCGGATCTGTAATATTAAACAATTCAGACTCTTAAAACCTTGTGTCTTACCCGAGGTACAATGGTCCATTTGTAAGGGTTATTATCTCATTTCCATATGACATCAATGAATCATGGACGTTTTTTGCATACAAACTTTGTGCTCATTGTTTTTTCTTTTTACATTTTTCATTTCTTTCAAAGATAGTTATACTCTTACACACACTCACATTCAAAATGAAGATCTACATCCATTCAGGATCCCATGAGTAACGATACTGCTATGGCCTTCTGTGATTCTGAAAATCTAATCTATCAAGCTGAAGACGAAGGTGAGGGAAATTGTGAAGTTCCAAGGGAACTCGCCAGGTTACTACAACAAGAAGAGAGGACCATTCATCCCCACGAAGAACCAGTGGACACAATTAACCTAGGTACCGAAGAAGACAAAAGAGAAGTCAAGGTGGGTGCCAATCTTGAACCCAGTGTCAAAGAGCGTCTGATTCAATTGCTACATGATTATGTTGATGTCTTTGTCTTGTCGTACAAAGACATGCCATGACTTGATGCAGATATCGTGGTACATCGTCTACCTACAAAAGAGGACTGCCCACTGGTAAAACAAAAGGTTCATCACATGCGACCAGACATGTAGGAGAAGATTAAAGCTGAAGTCATGAAACAATTCAACACGGGATTCTTGGTCGTCACCTCCTATCCGTAATGGGTTGCCAATGTTGTTCTCGTGCCCAAAAAGGACAGCAAGGTAGGAATGTGCATGGACTACTGATATTTGAATAGGGCAAGCCCTAAGGATGTTTTCCCACTTCCCCACATTCATATTATAGTTGACAATACGGCAGATCACAAAGTGTTTTCCTTCATGGACGATTTCTCAGGCTACAACAAAATCAAAATGGCGTCTGAGGATATGGAAAAAACAATCTTTTTCACACAATGGAGGACATTCTGCTACAAGTTTATGCCATTCTGATTGAAGAACGCTGGGGAAACCTATCAGCGTGCCATGGTAGCCTTATTTCACGACATGATACATCACGAAATAGAGGTCTACGTGGACGACATGATAGCTAGATATCAAACAGAAGAAGAGCATCTTGACCATTTACATAAACTCTTTGAGAGATTAAAGAAATACAAGTTGAGGTTGAACCTAAATAAATGCATATTTGGGGTGAGGTCTAGTAAACTCCTAGGCTTTGTCGTCAGCAATAAAGGTATCGAGGTGGATCCTGCCAAGGTGAAAGCGATACAAGAGATGCATGCTCCTCGTACCGAGAAGGAAGTCAGAGGATTCTTGGGATGGTTAAACTACATTGCAAAATTCATTTCTCACCTGACAGCTACTTGTGAACCAATCTTCAAATTACTGAAGAAAGATCAAGTAGTCAAATGGAATGATGAGTGCCAAACTGCTTTCAGAAAGATCAAAGAATACCTGTAAGAGCCTCCGATTTTGATGCCACCAGTCGAGGGAAGACCATTAATCATGTATTTGACTGTTTTGGAAAATTCAATGGGGTATGTGTTGGGGCAGCATGATGAGTCTAGCCGAAAAGAGCATGCTATTTATTACCTGAGCAAAAAGTTTACTGATTGTGAAACAAGATATTCACTGCTCGAGAAAACTTGTTGCGCTCTGGCATGGGATGCTCGCCGGCTAAGACAGTATATGCTGACCTATACTACCTTATTGATATCTAAAATGGATCCAATAAAGTACATCTTCGAGAAACCTGCCCTCTCTGGGAGAATAGCGAGATGGCAGATGATCCTAACAGAATATGACATACAGTATACTACCCAGAAAGCAATAAAGGGCGGTGTGCTAGCTGATCACCTTGCTCATCAAGCTATGGATGACTACCAGTCCATGAAGTTCGAATTCCCAGATGAAGACATCATGATGGTAAACAACTGTGAAGAATTCAGACCATATGACGGACATGAACAAGGATCCCGATGGACCCTGGTTTTTGATGAGGAATCCAACGCGCTCGACAATGGTATAGGTGTTGTACTCATATCTCCTGAAGGATGTCATACTCCCTTTACGTCAATAATATGCTCCAATTGTACAAATAACATGGCAGAAGACGAAGCGTGCATTTTTGGTCTCAAAGCCGCCATAGATTTGGGGATCAAATCCTTAAGTGTATTCGAAGATTCAACTTTGGTCATCATCTAGATCAAAGGGAAATGGGACACCAAACACCCTAACCTTATCCCCTACAAAGAACACGTCTTGAAATTGATCCCACATTTTGAGAAGATTACCTTCGAGCATTTCCCGCGAGAAGAAAATCAGCTAGCAGACGCACTAGCCACAATGTCATCAATGTTTAAACTTAAATGGGATAACGAGGCTCCCCAGATCACCATCGAACGAATGGATGAACCAACTCACTGTCACAAGATTCATACTGAAGAAGTAGTGGACCAACCTTGGTTTCACGAAGTCAAGAGGTATCGAGGCTCAAGAATATCCGGAAGGAGTTTCAGTCAATGATAAGAAGTTCTTAAGGAGAGTATCTGCTAAATTCTTCCTTAGTAATGGGATTCTCTACAAACGCAACCATTACTCTGTGTTACTTCGGTGCATAGACAAGATTGAAGCGTAAAAGACCATGGCTGACCTACATGAGGGAACTTTTGGCACCCATTCCAGTGGCATACGATGGAAAAGAAAATCCTACGGGCATGTTATTACTGGTCTACCATGGAAGAAGATTGTTATCAACACTCTCGAACCTGCCACAAGTGCCAGATCTATGCTGACAAGGTGCACGTACCTCCGGTTCCTCTGAATGTCTTGACGGCTCCTTGGCCTTTTGCGATGTGGGGCATCGATATGATTGGGGAAATGAAGCCAACAGCCTCTAATGGACACAGCTTCATCTTAGTGGCCATTGACTATTTTACAAAGTGGGTTGAGGCGGCTTCTTTCGCTTCCGTTACCAAGAATGTTGTAGCCCATTTCATTAAACAAAATATCATCCGTCGGTACGATATCCCGGAGAGGATCATCACAGACAATGGTACAAATCTTAACAACACTATGATCACCGCCGTATGCGAGAAATTCAAGATCCAGCATCACAATTCTTCCCATTACCGGCCAAAGATGAATAGTGATGTCGAAGCCGCAAATAAGAACATCAAAAAGATCATACAGAAAATGACAGTTGTAACAACCCGAGCCTTCAGCGTTCCCGACACTATTACCTCACGATCTTCTCTACCCCCCTCACTAGTAGAGTTTTTTGCCTTCTATGGGAATCAAACCCTGTACCCTGGGGTTCAAGTACATGCTCAATGCATTCCCACTACCAATTGAGCTACGTTTTTTATTTAACAGCCTGAGCCTTCGGTGTTCCCAGCACTATTACCTCACGATCTTCTCTACCCCCCTCACTAGTCGAGTTTTTGCCTTTCATGGGAATGGAACCCTGTACCCTGGGGTTCAAGTACATGCTCATAGCATTCTCACTACCAATTGAGCTACGTAGCTCATTTGGGAGTGGGAATACATTGAGCATCTGCTTGACCCCCATGGTACAGGGTTCGATTCCCAAGAAAGGAAAAACTCTACTAGTGAGGGAGGTAGAGAAGATCGTGAGGTAATAGTGTCGGGAACGCTGAAGGCTCGGGCTGTTACATAAAAAGGCGCCTTTTTATTTAACATCCCGAGCCTTCAGCGTTCCCGGCACTATTACCTCACGATCTTCTCTACCCCCTCACTAGTAGAGTTTTTCCTTTCGTGGGAATCGAACCCTGTACCCTGGGGGTCAAGCACATGCTTAATGCATTCCCACTACCAAATGAGCTACGTAGGTCAATTGGTAGTGGGAATGCATTGAGCATGTACTTGAACCCCGGGGTACAGGGTTCGATTCCCATGAAAGGCAAAAAACTCTACTAGTGAGGGGGTAGAGAAGATCGTGAGGTAATAGTTCCAGGAATGCTGAAGGCTCGGGCTGTTACAACAGTCACGTACAAAGACTGGCATGAAATGATACCATTCTCTCTCCAAGGTTATCGTACCACGACACACACATCAACCAGGGCAACACCCTACTCTCTGGTATATGGCATGGAGGTTGTCTTGCCTATTTAGTTCCAAATCCCCTCTCTAAGAATTATGAAGGATGTAGGGCTGAATGAAGAAGATTGGATCCAGACTCGACTTGATCAACTGAACTTGATTGATGAGAAAAGGCTTACTGCTGTCTGTCATGGTCAAAAACATCAAAAACAAATGATCAAAGCTTTCAACAAAAAGGTTAGACGCCAAGTGTATCAGGTCATGGATTTGGTGATCAAACGTATCATACTACTGCAAGGTGATCCCAGGGGAAAATGGACTCCTACATATGAAGGACCGTTTGTAATCAAAAGAATATTCTCTGGTGGAGCAATGATCTTGACCACCATGGATGGCGACGACCTGCCGCACTCCGTGAACACGGACATAGTCAAAAGATATTGCGCATAAGAGACCCGCTAGGTTGACGAACCTAGGAAAAACAAGGGCATCACGGAGAACCAAAAAGGTTCGGGCAAAAATTAGGGATAAAACAAAAACATTTGTACACCCGGCAAGTCGAAAATTCGGAAGGGCGACTTGGGCAAAAAAGGGTATCCGGGTGGACTGAAAACCCAAAAGGGCGGTCCAGGAAAAAGTTAGGTAATTAAAGTGTATGACTATGTCCTGTTGGGATCACCTTACGGACAACCTTTGGCTTCAACTGATAAACTCAGCGGTTCTGATCAATTTAATCAAACTTTGGACAAGGCAACAAATAGATCAGATGCTCAGAGACACGAAGGCTATAACAGAATGGGACCCACATGGGATTATTTCACATAGCTATCTTTTCTTTGTATGAAATTTTCATTTTTTATGACAACATTCTCTTACTAGAATGTTTGTCTCATTGTACAAAAATACTTACTCAAAGTCAATACAAAGATATCCTTTTGGAAAGTACAAAACTATCTATTTTTCTTTACTCTTATGTTTTGTTTACAAAAACGTCCAATGATTTATTTTTGAACGTATGCATTTGAACGTAATTACCATTTACAATTGAACAAAATAGAAAGACAAGTCACTAATGGCTTTAAGAGATAGGGAAATCTATCTAAGATATTTCTATAAAATCCCCCGCAGTGTGCAGTTTAATCCCCAGCGGAACAAAACTTCCAGTTATCACTCCCCGGTAGAAGTCGCCAAATTTCTCAGGATTTCCCAACAGGATTTTACAAGCAGTACACGGCGGTCCCTTACAACAGAGTTTATTTCCCTAAGCAGAAATTCATCAACACTTCAACTTCATAACATGAAGACCTACACTCCATATCCTCGGCAGTAGTCGGAGATTTATTTTCCCTAATCCAACAAGCAGTGCAGCAGATTAGCTCACATACGCATACATCGCATCCATATATCATAAACATCGATAACATGAATGCCTATATCACAATCTCATCATACCATTCATTTCATACAACATGACTTTGCATATTAGCTAACATTTTACCCTTTTCAAGATAAGTTTAATCGACAACAACCATTAACAAGGTTCAAAGTTTTTTGATAGAATTCAGATACGCTCCTGAAACGGATGCCATTCTGATGCTCATTCAGATTCAGCTCTCAGATATAGTTCAAATACGCTCCAGACACGGATGCCATCCTGATACTCATTCAGATTCAACCCTTAGATACAGTTCAGATACACTACAGACACGGACGCCATTCTGATACTCATTTAGATCCAACTTTCAGATATAGTTCAGATACGCTCCAGACACATATGCCATCCTGATACTCATTCAGATCCAACTTTCAGATACAGTTCAGATACGCTCCAGACACAGACGCTATTCTGATACTCATTTAGATCCAACTTTCAGATATAGTTTAGATACGCTCCAGACATGGATGCCATTCTGATACTCATTCAGATTCTCTTTCAGATTCAGTTCAACAATCATTTTTGGACGGCATCTACAAACCCATGTCCAACAACTTTCCATCATCTCTCCAAATGGAATCTTTAAGCCCATTCCCTCTACAATCACATCACCGAGTGCAAATTTCTAGGCACTCTAATGTCCAATCATCTTCCACCTTCAAGTCACGAATGGTAAAACTCGCCAATCTAACTCTTCAAGCTTAAGAAGATTTAACAGCGGCAAATGGTTATAATGCTGATACATTTTATTTCAATTCTCGGTTGTAGATTGGTTCATTTTATCTTGGATAGATCTCGATGACAGACCTTAAGCCCAAAACTGGAGTTATCTTGTAGTCACTGAAACCAGTTGAGAAAATCAACTCAATCCATTCTTTATTGTTTCTCTCTTTTCCAGCAGGTACTACCATCATCAACATATCCAAGAAGAGTTGAGTTTCAAATGCTTCATGAATTTCATTATCTTTCTCCACCACCATGTCAATTATAATCACCTTCCATTCTTTACCTTTTTTCGCTATTGCATCCTTACATTTTTTCACATTCCTCATCATTCCAGCCATGCAATATCCATTGCTTTTTCACTCAAATTAATAAGGATAAAAACCATTTAAATGAAATTAACATTTAATAGGATGCAACTATATTTTAAAACACATATCAATAAAATTATGATACAGTAATTTACCTTCAATAAAATGGTATTAGTTGGAGTAATTTCTCAAACATGTTTCCACCAACATAGTTTAGGTTATCACTTCCTTGCAAGACATCAACAATATGTGGTAGATCAAACACAATGCATCCCAATTGTGGGAATGATTTGGCAAACGCCTTTTCCATGGTCCCTGTACCTCCTCCAACATCAACCAATGACTCCAATCCATTGAACATTTCCGTGCACTTCTCAATCACTACAGTATTAACCAATTTATCATCATTTTTCATTGCATCATTCATCAACTTGTTATATCTCGGCTCACTTGCTACACACTCTCATGATGTTATTCCATGTGTTATTTATAACAGTATAGGATCTTCAGTTTTTAATCGAGTAGACAATTGATAAAACGTATCTACATCTTGAACACCAAAAGGATGCTTATCTGGCGTAACACCGACTAATACACGCTTGACATGTTGCTCAAAATCAAGAAGAAATCAACATCTTTTTTTACATGTCACACGAAATCCACATCAGCCTTCTCTCTCGGACCATTTTTAATGCATCCCATGATTTCAATCTGGTACGCACAACAACAAAAAAGTTAATAATAGAAAACATAAAACTTTCTCTTTGCATAAACACAATTTACATACACTGATACATTTTGGAGCATGTATCGTGAAATATGAAGGAAAAGAGTGACTGATATTATCGAAACACCGGGGAGGTGTGATGTATGCTCTCAAAATTCTGCACTTATTTCTTGAAAGAGTTATTATCAAGCCATAACTAAAATAAATAGGTTAATTTTTTTAATCTACAAAAACAAGAGATAAACCTCTCAAATTCATAAGTCTAGAGCATATCTGCTCCACATGTTTATAAGTTAAAAAATTAAAACACTATTAAGCCAAAATATACATGTGATTTCTAATACCTCCTTTTTTAGTCATCTGTTTCAATATACTTTGACTGCAATTCTCTCTAAAACATCATAAAACCACTATGCTTCTATGATACATTGCTTGAAAAGCCATCTAAATAAATTTTTGCATACTAATCTCGTGTTGTCTATGCATTGCTCTTACATGTTTTTAACATAACTTGTAATATATGGAAGACAATACAGATGTAATCAATTGTGAAAGGTATTCCAACACCTTTTATTTTCTTGACTAATACACTTTTAGTATAAATTTAATTCAAAGCATAAAATGTTGGAATACCCAAATTTGCAACTGGTTTAAAATAAAAGTCTTAAAATCTAATTCAAGGAAAATAAAATGTTGGAATACCCAAATATAAAGTCTTAAAATTGGGTTAGTATATCTGCCAGTGCCCCCTGTAGAATTCCAATAAGAAGTTCAATATAGATGGTTTCAAACATACTTGACACAAATTTGAAGCAAATTTAAATATATTTCTCAAACATCTCTAGGAAAATACGATAAAATTAAGGCACATAAGTTCTGAAACAAACCTGAACTGCAGCTCTATAGAAGAGTTCCTCATCCACTTAACTTGTAGCAACCATCAATATAAACTGTAAATTAAAATCGATTCCATTAATTTTAACAGTTGTAATAGACCGACTATCATTCATTATACAAAAAGTACCAAGTTACATGCAAAGGAGACATGCCATAGAAAAAATTTCATAGTTCTTCATCTTCTACGTCTCTAATGTCACGATCATGGGGCGATAGCTTCACAACTTCATCCTAATAATAACCATGTCGACGAAAGCAAAATTCATGTAAACAAATAGAAACATATCCTTATGACCATTGTATAAACAAAATAGCTTACATAAGGTATAAAAAAAGAGCCATAATTGGAGGAACTACATATCCAAGCCCTTCAAACATATCATCTATTGAAAGATGAAAACCTCTAAGTGAGTCGATTCCGGTAATCGAACATATAAAACTCCCCACAACAACCATCACACCGTAAATCCCTGAACAAAACTACTAATTAAATACCAAATTGATACATATAACAAATAATCTAATTCAAATGAATTCATTCTCCATAAACAAAGTATCATTTGAGTTTTAGCTCCGACCACCATCACCCCCACGAATACGTAGATCCGCCACATTTGTAGGATGACTTTGGTCGATTTTTTTGGTTTCGGCTAGGGATTCATTAGCGAGATTATTGAAGATGACACAAAATTTGAAAGTATATAGGGTTTTAAATAATAAAAAAATCATTGGGACAGTTGAAAGACAAATTAAAACGTTTCCCAAACCATGATTTCCACTCCGTAACCGCTGATGAACATGGGAGAGGAATGATTGGAAAATTTTCAGTATCATGACCGCCATTGGAATTGGAAGTGGAGAAACGGATTGGAAAAATTGAAGTGAAAAATGAGGATTTAATGGAGAAATTGGAATGAACAACGAAAAGAAGGGATAGGTTTTGGAACAAAAAAATTCTTGAACCTTCACGAGGCCACCATAGCCATATTCCCCTTTTTGATTTCATGTTCTTCTTCGATCGCAGATCTACCACTTTCAAACCGCCCATCACCGTGAAGAGGAAGAAGGAAGATGAGGAGGAAGAATGAAATCGAATGATAGAGACAGAAACAAAGAAAGGATGAGAGAGGGAGAGAGCGAGCGAGCGCGCGAGAGAGAGAGAGAGAGAGAGAGAGAGAGAGAGAGAGAGAGAGAGAGAACGAGAGGAAGATGAAACGAAAGAAGTTTGGAGATTAAAATGTTTCTTAAACTGTTTTGAATTGAAGACCGTGTGAACAGTGGTAGTGGAGAACGAAAATAATTCCAAACCTTTGGAACATAATTTTTTGCTTTGCATAGCCCTTAGAAAGCCACGTGTCAACTTTTTGGAATAAAATAGTCGATTTTCTTATATTGTAGATATACATAATTTTATTATTATTATATTGCATTTTATACTTTGAATTAAAATATAAAAATAAAAATTAATTATTTTTAAAAAGTTATCCAAATCAATGTTATAAGTTGTTTGTATAATTTTTTTCAAACAAAAAATATCACAAAACTTATGATATTAAGTAAATTTGAATAAGCCAATGTATACAAATATTTAGTTTCATTGATCTTTTAATTTGTTAATCTATTTAAACATCAATTGAATTGCTTGTTTATAAATATTCAAATGAAATAGACTTTTAAGTAGATTAATAGAACAATGTGACTTTCAAAAAAACTGTACCCAGGTGATTTCTCCTAAAAGTACCTTGCCCCTTACATAATGACAGTCTATTTCTATGTGCTTGGTTCGTTCATAAAAAACCAGATTAGATATTGCAACTGTATTTTATTTCTTGCTTCTCTATGAGATCATATTACCTTCAATCAAAACACATTATTCGAATGTGGATCTCCTATCAAACAATGATCCGGTTTAGTCTGCATCTCAATAACAAATGATGTTAGCATCACCCATATCTTCATATAATAGTCCTCTTCCTGGTGCATATATATATATATATATATATATATATATATATATATATATATATATATATATATATATATATATATATATATATATATATATATATATATATATATATATATATATATATATATATATATATATATATATATATATATATATATATATATATATATATATAATGACTATCATAAGAAGCATTCAAAAATTGACTCACAATGCTCACCATAAATGTAACATTCAATATGGTTATTGTAAGATAGTTTAGTTTATCCATAAATCATCGATATCTTTCTAGATCTTTTAATAGCTCCCCTGGCCCAAAAGAAGCTCGACGTTCAGATCTATAAGAATATTAATAGGACGCCAATAAAGCATACCAGTTTCACTAAGGATGTCTAATGTATACTTTTGTTGGTTGATTATAATGCTTGATGATAATTGGGAAACTTCAATGCCTAAGAAGTATCTGAGTAGACCCAAGTCTTTTGTCTAATTTGTTTTTGAAAAGATGAGTTTTGAGACGTACGATACCTTGTGTATCATCTCTAGTGATAACAATGTCATCAACATAGACCACAAGAAAGATGATATGTTTCACATTTTGTCATACCAAATTATAATTAGGCAGAGCTGAAGCGACCAAACCAAGCACGTGGCGACTGTTTCAGCTCATACCGTCAAAGCCAACAAACAAGTTTAGGATTATCAAGAATAGTAAAATCTGAAGGTTGATCCATATAAACTTCCTTCTCCAATTGTATGGTCTTGCACACTTGAATAAACATTAGTATACTCAATTGTTCTTTAAATACTCTGTTATCATCAAAACTTTAGGGATGTGGTACAAACCAATTTTTCTCTAACACACTGTATTATATATAGATGTTTTTAACTTTTTGATTCCCCTATTTCAAGACTCAGCTATTTGGTCCATCAATTTTACTTTCCTTAAATTTTATTTGGTCTCCCTCCACTTTTGTAGACGCGACATTGATGATTAGGATAAAAAAAAATTTATATTAGTTGGCAATGTTGACTAGGATAATTATTAATTAATATATTTTTAAATAAATTAATATTTAATAATTTTAATTAATTTTTTTGAATTAATTAATTAAAATATAAAAAACATGATTTAGGGCCTAAGCCATTTCATTGAATTATCAGTCGAGTACTGATAAGTGAAAAATAGTCGTTATATTTTTGTATATTTTAATGGCACTTATCGACTCATTTTGTTGTAATCCTTTGAATAAACATCAACTTGTGTGTGTATTTGTACATATTAAGTATAATCGTGTGATTTTTGTAAATATTATATCGTTCGATAGTTTTTCATCTCTTTGTAGGTATTCATTCATAATTGGAGCATCGAGTAATAAGAGCCGAAGGCATAACTTCAAAGAGGCGATTTTGAGAAATCCATCAAAGAATAAGGCTCAAATCAAAGAAGGGGAAATCATTAATTTCATTGATATTTATTCATTGTTATATAGAGCATTGAATAAAATTTATAACGCTTCTGATCGTGTGTAAATCAGAGTTACGGTTCTTAAGATATGGCGAAAACAAGTGTTGGTAGTTTATTCAACACAACAGGGAGCGTGCTAAGTACATTCAGAGCATGTTAAGCACGCCTTGCGACTTTAAATCTCATTAAATAGGGTAAAAACACATTTTTAGGTTATGAGTTGATTATTTTTTAGTCTCAACACCATCAACTTCATTTTTTGGTTAAGAGAAGCTAGAAAATAACATTGGAGCTTGCATTTGGATGATCTGGAGTCAGATTTCTCATCAATCGGAGCTGACAACCCGTGAGATGTTTGATTATTCTTCTCTTCCTATCTATGGATTTATATTTATTGGGTTTTGTTTATACTCTTACTTTGAACATATGCGTATTTTCTGATTATGGTGTTGTATAAAGCTTGCTTTACAAATTAATCTTGATATCTTCCTTGATCTTTTTGCGTTTATGTTTGGGTTTGGGTTGCTATAGACACATACCTCATAAATCTTGATTAGGGATGAATATATATATATATATATATATATATATATATATATATATATATATATATATAATATATATATATATATATATATATATATATATATATATATATATATATAATATATATATATATATATATATATATATATATATATATATTAGTTTCTAGATTCTATAGATTGATTTAGAGCTAATATTCACTTTGGGTGCTAAATCTTAATGCATTCTTGTTGTTGTAGCGCGCAAGACATTGCTGATAGAGTAATACGGTTGGTCTCGTAACTTGGCGTTAGACATAACCTTCATTGTGGATACATATTGTAGCGTCCATGATGATTTTGACGAGTAGAGTAGGTTGAGTGAAACTGATCAATAGGCTTAAGTTTGTGACGTGTAGTGTAAATTCATGCCTGATAGGTTTCTCCTTTCTGTTGAATGTATTTATTTTCTTGTCACTAGTTTTTACCCTTTCCTTACAAACCATTTAAAAACAAGCTCAAAAACATAAAAATTCTTGAATGGCATTCTTTCCCTCACACCGATCCTTGTGGATATGATAAAACCTGAAATACTTCCAATCTTATTCAAAACCAAGCTTAGAAACATAGAGACTATTCACCAAAATTCTTTCCCTCACACTAATCCCCGTGGAGGCGGTAAAATAAAACAAAAATACTTACTTTTAATTGTTGCCTTTTCTACAACAACAAAATGGAACAAGTGTCGGGGATTGGTGTTTTGATATTGAATTTCCTCACAATAGTTTCTTTGGTTTTGAGCTTTGTATATATCGTATATATTGTATATTTTCACTTGTATATTTTTACTTGTCTATGTTTACATACTTTTGCATTTGTGTTTGTTTTCCATACTTGTGCATATGTGTTTTTCTTGTTATTCAAGTGTTGTATATATGTGTTGTGTATCAATGTTATTCAAGTGTTGTTGTGAGTTTTCTTGTTTTTGTAATGTTTGTTCAAGTGCTTGTTAGGACACTTTCTTTAGGTTTACACGGTAAAGAAACACCATGGCATTATTTGAGGAAGTTACCAGCTAAGAAAAATAAATGCGTTGAGCTAACGATGTAAAATAAACATGTTTTATTGTTTTTAGTTATTTTATTGTTTTTCATTGTAGTAGTATAAGAAGTGTGGTGGATGATGGCTAAACAAGTTTAAATTGGACCAGTTTTAAAATTCTAAGCAGAGTTGAGCCTGCTTAGCGCGCTCTGCTGTTCTATTCTTCACTTTTTAATTTCTTTATCCACTTTCACCTGGTCTTTTAGTATGTTGTAGTATTTTGTTTTAATGAGTTATTTTTGTGTTTTTCCAAGAACTTGTTTTTGTTAGCTTGAGAACATTTGTATGATTGTAAATTTTATTTAGTTGTGTAGCTGAGGTATATTGGCGTATTGGATGTTTAGAAAAGAGAATCAATTGTGATTCTGATTTTTATGCATATACCTGCTCGCACTGAGCGCGGTCTGTGCATGTTGGGCACACGTTTTCTGGTGTAGCGCGGTAAGCGCAGTCTGTGGGGCTATGCACGCTCTGTTGATTTCATGTAAAAAATTTGTTTCACTCGGCCCCTTGTCCCACTTTCGCCCAGGCTTTAGAGTAGTACATAGTAGTATTATTTTCTAATAATTTTGTTGTTGTTTGGACTAAAATTTTGGTTCGTTAACTTGAATATTTTGAGGTGATTTTCCAAGTTTGATCGTTTTAACTTGCAGATGTATGGTAATGATAGTTTTCAAAGTTGGTACATGCCAGGTGTAACACCCCGATTTTTATTTGCTATTATTTAATTATTTTATTAATTATTATATTATATAGTAATTGATTTAATTGTGTGATTTAGCATATATTTGAATTATTTGAATATATGTGTTATTAGAATAATTGGAGTTCTAAGTAAGAATAGTAAATAATTAGAATTGGGCTTTATGTCATAATAGAATAGGTAAGTAGAATTAGGCCCATTAATGAAATAGAGTAGTAAGAAGAGGGATTTGAATTAGTGTTGTCATAAAACAAAAACAAATAAGAGAAGATAAGAGAAGAGAAGAAGAGAAAGAGGGGAAAAGAGGAAAACTTAAGAGGGAACCCTAAAGAATATAGACTCAATGTAAAGGTTAGAATCTATGTTATTATGGGAGTATATGATGGGTAGTAACATGTAATAAGATTGAGTATGTGTCATACCCTAAATTTAGCCTATTAGTTTCTAATTAATTTATTCCTTATTGTTATTAATTTCTAAGATTATTGTAATCTTTATAATATAAAGTTTAGATTATTGTTGACTATCTCAGAATTGTTTATAATGGAGGTATAATTACAAAAGGGGAGTATCTTTAGTGAATAGAAGAGCCCATCAAGATCTGGTGACTCTTTAAGCTTTTAGGTCCATATTAAGATTGGGGGGGGGGGGGGGGGGGGTACTGCTCCAAGAGGGCCATCAAAGTCTGATGGACCAATAGGGTTTTTTGGTTCGCTTACAATATTAATATGAGGGGTGTGTTGCCTTAATGGACCATAAAAATATGATGGCCCGTTAATAATTTTTTTGGCCCGGTTATAAACAATAATAAGAGGGTGTGTTTTTAAATCATTTAGCCCATTAAGATTTCTTTGAGTCCTGTTTAGAATAAGCAGAGAGGTTTTCTTTTCGTTAATGGATTAGATATTTTCGCTAGAGGCCCATTTATAATAGCAAGAGAGGTGTGTTTGATTAAAATGGGGTTTTATAAGGGCCTAAGATTGTTTATTTGAATGACCCATTAGAGGTTTTTATCCCATCAAGATAGATTTTTGTTGACTGAGGTCAACATTCGTTTAAATTATTATTTAACAAAAACATGTTTTTATTATTTTTTGTTATTATTATGATTGTTTTAATTGTTGACCAAGTCAACCAAATCCAATTAGGGATTTTTGAAACCCTAATCCCCTCATCCAACAAAACTATTGTTCTTCATCGACTACACTTTGCTAAGCAATTCACAAGCCCAAAACGACTACTGTGCAAATCAAAGTAAAACTGAATCAAATATTTCAATAATACACAATCAAATCCTACAAATATTGAATATTACAAACAAATCGTACAAATTTAAAACAGAACAAAATCAAATCCCTAAGTCATAAATCAGTTTAAAATCCAAGAAAATCAATTATAGGATCAAATAAGATCAAATCAAATCACTAATTGATTCAATCACTAAGATGTAATGACAATTGTACATAAAACTTCCTAATTTGTACAAACTCCTAACCTATATAAACCTTATGAATTAAGACTAAGAGGGAGGAATAAATTTTAGGAGAAGAACTTTGTAACAGAGAAAGAAAATGAGGAGAAGAAGTAGAAGCTGAAAGCTTACGCCCAACATTCCCGCCCTTTAGTTGAGATCTGGGTTTCTACTTTGAAACCCTAGATCTATTGTTGCACTTGCTTCATCATCACCATCAATCGATACCTTAAAACAAAGAGAGGGAGGGATTATAATCCATGACCAAGGAGAAAGCACAAAGAAATACTGCAAGTGAGGTAAACCGAGCCCTTAGCTTTCGTTAAATTACCATTAATTTTTTTGATTTTGGTTTTATGGGAAGTATTTAGGGTTAGGGTTCATAGCGTAGGGTTAGGGTTCATGAATTAGGGTCAGGGTTCTTGGTGTTTATGGTTAGGGTTCATCTGGATAATTGTTTCTGGGTTGAAGATTTCTAGGATTCATATGAGAACCCTAGGGTTAGGGTTTGAATTTATAGGGTTCATGGGGTTTCTGGGTTATGGATGAAGGTGGTGGTGCCCAGATGCAGCCATCGGTGGAAGCAATTTCCAGTCGGTGGCACTCTAGGAAGGGTGATTCCTGGTACGGTGGATTTCTAGAGAGAGGTCAAACCCTCTCTCTCTAGAAATATATAAAGGGTTTGTTTATTTTGGGAGTAGAAAGAGAAGAAGATAAAACGAGGACCAAAATTGAGCCTAAGTTTTTTTAAACCCCCCATGATCTGATGCTTGCAATCCCAACGTCCTTCATACGCCTTCCATCACTAACGTTTGATCTCTATCAAACGATCTCAACATGCATGTTCATTGTAACACGTTGTACCTTCCCTCAAACTGGCCAACCGATCCAACATTTGTCTTGGGCCAAGCCCAATGCTCCTTACACCTTTCAAATTATTCTCTCGATATAATCTACACCCCCCTGCGCCATTGGGCTCAGTTCAATATCTGAACTTGGGACCTTGCTTCATGTACCCCCACTTTTACTTCCATGTTCAATTATGCACCTCCCTCCTGTGTTTGGGTCTAAATCCAATATCTGGATTCAGGGCCCTACTTTCTGCACCCCCTAAATTTACTAACCAAACACAAAATATACCCCTTAACTTTTAATTGAAATTTTACTTTTTCTTTAATTTCTATTTTTATTATTATAGTTAACATTTTTATATTTAATAAATTTGTATAAATTCTAAAAATTATTTTATTATTATTATTATAAAATTCAATTTTTTATTAACTCATCCTTAATTACTTTTAAATTGCATTAAAATTCTTTTTACCATGTGTGATACAGTGAAAGAACTGACTTAAAGGTTTTGCGTTTGATCGCAAATGTTGCGGTTAGCAAGAGTCGCCACCGACTTTTCTTTTATCCAAAAGGAAAGGTGAAAAAGCACAGGAAAGACCTTAGAGATTATTTATTGAGTTTGGGGGGTAGATTATGAAAAGGGAAGGTATTAGCACCCTTTTCATCCATGGTTTTCCATGGGCTCTTAGTTACTTGCTAGATCGCTTGCTTTTGTTTGAAATTATGCTTTGTATGGTTTTTGAAAGTATTTTGTAAAGAGGCCATTGTTTAGGCAAAATTTGTAATGATTCTCGTTCGTAAGAATGTATACAAAGATGTTGATCTTTTGAAAATGTTTTCAAGTTTTTAAGATGTTTTGAAAGTGTTGGTGTTTGTTTTGAAAATAACAAGGATGTTTTGTTTTGAAATTGAGTAAGTAACTAGGAACATTCTACCTACTCAAAAGTCTTTCATGTTCATTTCCTTTTTCCTTTGACATTGTTATCTTACTATTGATTTGGTAAGTAACCCTATCTTTGGATGTAAACGAGACGGGCGTGGGTCATCGTATAACCATGATTAGAAATGTTGCAAGGTATCTTAGCATTCTCTTTTAGGGACTAAGATCATTTGAGAGGAAACATAGATAGCGTCATCGAGGGACTATGATCTTATATCTTGATTGTTTTTACTAAGGTACCTCACATGCGTAATATGGCCATTTTGTAAAGGCAACCAAGTGGATTTACCCTAAGGGTGTTTGTGTGCAAGTGTGTTGTTTTCATGCTTGATTTTGTCTTGAATTAGGGTTTTCTAAGTATTGGTTTTAGTCTTTCCCTACAAACCCTAATTACTAGCATTTATATAAAGCGATAAATTTCGGAAAATAAATATCCTACGCTATTACAATCATTAGGGGGATGTGGTGTACATATTTACAAATGGGGATTGCAAGTAAATTAAATCTTAAGTTACTATTACAACCATATTTAATGGATAAGAATGTACAAGAAATGTAAAATGAACTTGTTTTGTTTAAGTAAAGAAATAAGTTTTGTTTAAGAAAATATTTTGATCTTTTTATGTTAAAAGAAGTAAAATAAGACATGTGAATATGAAATATTTTTTGATGTTTTTGATTAATAAAAGTGATGGTAAAAATAATAAGGAGAAAGAAAACAGAATCAGCGCTTTGCAAAAATAAAATAGATCAGAAGTTCTGACTTTGGCATGCTGCAAGACAGAAATAACATGTTATCGAAAATAGGGAATGTCAGAAGTTCTGGGTCCGCTGGGAACAAAAGAGATTTCAGAAGTTCTGATGCCACTGGCAGAGCTTCGTCTCCCTCTCCATACTAGTCAGAGCACCTGCAACTTAGTCATTTCTCAACAAAACAGAAAATGCACATATAGTTGTTATGGCAGGTTTCGTAATGTTTCAGAAACAAGAGATATCAGAACTATAAATCAGAAGCAAGCATGAATTTTCTAATCCTAATTATGAGTCCTAATTTCTTCAAGAAGTTCTAAACTAAAATTCTCTCTACTTAGGCAGGAAAATACATGACACCTCAGAATATGTACATCATCAGGATCATGATGTCTTCATTGTATTTTGAACATGCAAGTCTAACAATGCCTAAGTAATATGATGAAAGTCAGCATAAGCTTAACTTGTAGCTGGAAAATGTTTTGTGAGCTAGAGTCTGGCTCTGAGCGCTTGTGATGTTCTGACCAGTTTCCTAACATTCCCAGCAGGCTAGAAACCTCTATCTTGAACTACGAATGGCTGGAAAATTCTGGAACAGCCAAAGAGAAAAGTTCTAACTTCTAAATGTATATCAGAAACTATATGATGGTTTTGGTTAAGAAACACTTGAGGAAAAATGGATTTTTTGCAAGAATTAAAAGCTAACAGGTTTTGTATTTTGTGTTTGCAGTTTTGGACTCTTGGAATTTTAGCAGGGGTTCAAGGCTTTTTCTTTCTCAAATTTTTGACCTTTTTATAGTTGCCAATGAAGACCAATTTATAGGCAAAGGTTTATTATCTTGGAGAGGTCATGAGGAACAACCATCATATGCTAGGTGCTGACTTGTTCTTGAAGTAAGTTTAAATAGGTATGGTGGTTAGCATCTTTAGCAACGCCTAAGCTGGATTTGTAAGCAGGAATTAAGGAAAGGTAACCTCAAAAGCAAAAGCAACGTATGGGCCCAGCACACTCTTGTACAAAAGTTTTCTTTTCCAAGAAAGTAAAGGTACTTCTATACCACACATGGGGAAATCCTTTAGATAAAGACTTAAAAGTGGTTGTGAGCATTAAATGATGATGATATTTATGAAACCATAAATCTTGCAATATGAGATTGTGCATCATGGCTTGATCTAGATTAGAAGTTTAGTGTCAGCTTAACTTAGAACAAACTCCCAACTTCTGATCTTTGTATCTCCTTGCTCCAGCATGTTCTGAAGGAGCTCTCAGACTTTCTAGGTAGCTTGCAACACGCTTTATAAACCTTCTTTGAATTACCCTTGCAAACTCTGACTGAATCTTTGTGAAAACTGGTCCAGAAGTTCTAACAAACTCTGTCTTGGAGGTGTCCAGAATTTAACTGAGTGTTCAGTTTCACGGACGTGTCTTTGAGGAGTTATATCTTTAAATCCCAGCATTCCTAGGTGATGTTCTATTCTGCAATGTTTCACATCTTGTTGGAGTCCATAACTCTTGTGTCAGAAGTTCTGAGCTTATCATATTTCTTAAATAACTTAGAAAAAATTCTAAGTATTTAGAATTTTGACTTTTCTAAAGTAACTTTGACTTTTGAATTTCTTGATGAAACAAGCTTCATATCTCAACATGTCTTGATGAAATATGACTCTTGAAACTTGATTTTGATCCAAAGGTCAAAGCTTGACTTTTTAATATGCAAATGACCATTTTACCCCTATGAATGACTTTCTTGAAAAATTTGTAATTCAAGGCTTGGAATTGGATGGAAGCAAACCTGAGGGTCCAGGATGATCCTTTGAGAAATGAGAGGGAAAATTTTGGGGTACAACCGCTGCCCCTATTCAATCTTCTTAAACCTGAAGAGTTAGATTGGTGAATCTGCCATTCGTGGCTTGAAGGTGGAAGATGATTGAACACTAGAGTGCCCCGAAATTTGCACTCGAAGATGTGTTAGTTGATTATGTAGGGAATGGGGTTAAAGATGCCATTTGGAGAGATGACGGAAAGTTGTTGGAGATGGGCTTATAGATTCCATCCAACAGTGATTGTTGGCGGAAACGGAAGAAGTGTCAGAATAAATCTCTGATTGACTTATACCGGAATAGTGGATGTGTTGGGATGAGTACTAGAATAATATCCATAAATGGATTGTATCTGACTCGTATCTGAAATGCACTGAATGAGTATCAGGATGGCATTCGTGTCTGGAGCGTATCTGAACTATATCTGAAAGCTGAATCTGAATGAGTATCAGGATGGAATCCGTATCTGGAGCGTATCTGAACTTTATCTGAAGATTGAATCTGAATGAGTATCAAAATGGCATTCGTATCTGGAGCGTATTTGAACTGTATCTGAAAGCTGAATTTGAATGAGTATCAGGATGGAATCCGTATCGGGAGTATATCTGAACTGTATCTAAAGATTGAATCTGAATGAGTATCAGAATGGCATCCGTATCTGGAGCATATCTGAACTGTATCTAAAAGCTGATTCTGAATGAGTATCAGGATGGCATCCGTATCTGGAGTGTATCTGAATTGTATCTGAAAGCTGAATCTGAATGAGTATCAGGATGGCATTTGTATCTGGAGTGTATCTGAACTGTATTTGATAGCTGAATCTGAATGAGTATCAGGATGACATCCGTATCTAGAGCGTATCTGAACTGTATCTAAAATACTTTGAACATGGTTAATGGTAGCTGTTAATCAAACTTTTATCCTGAAAAGGGTAAAATGTTAGCTAATATGCAATGTTATTTTGTATGAAATGCAAGGTATAATGCATTCGTGTTATCAATGTTTATGATATATGGATGCGATGTATGCGTATGCGAGCTAATCGGCTGCATTGCTATTGGATTGGGGGAAATAAATCCATGAGTGTTGCTGAGGACATGGAGTATAAGTCTTCATGTTGTGAAGTTAAGGTGTTGATGAAATTCTGCTTAGAGAAATAAACTCTTTTGTAAGGGAGATGCCATTTGCTGCTTGTAAAATCTTGTTGGAGAATCCTGAGAAATTTGGCGATTTATGCGGGGGATTGATAACTGAAGTCTTGTTTCGCTGGGGATTAAACTGCACACTGCAGGGGTTTTATGGAAACAGCTTAGACAGATTTCCCTACCTTAAAGCCACCAGCGATTGTATTTTTATTTTGTTCATTTGTAAACAGTAATTATGTTCAAATTCATATGTTCAAAAATAAATCATTGGACGTTTTTGTAAACAAAACACAAGAGTAAAGAAAAATAGATAGTTTTTCACTTTGAAAGGGATATCTTTGTATTGACTTTGAGTAAGTATTTTTGTACAGTGAGACAAACATTCTAGTAAGAGAATTCTGTCGTAAAAAAATGAAAAATTGATACAAAGAAAAAAATAGCTATGTGAAATAATCCCATGGGGTTCCTATTATGCTATAGCCTTCGTGTCTCTGAGCATCTTGTCTATTTGCTACCTTGTCCAAAGCTGATTGAATTGATCAGAACCGTCGAGTTTGCAGGTTGTCCGTAACGTGATCCAACGGGACATAGTCATACGCTTTAATTCCCTAACTTTTTCTTGGACCGCCCTTTCGGGTTTTCAATCCACCGGGATACCCTTTTTTGCCCAAGCCACCCTTTCGGGTTTTCAACTTGCCGAGTGTACATATTTTTTTTGTTATATCCCTAATTTTTGCATGAACCTTTTTGGTTCGCCGGGATGCCCTTGTTTTTCCTAGGTGTGTCAACCTAGCGGGTCTCTTATGCGTAGTATCTTTTGACTATGTCTGCGTTCACAGGGTGTGGCAGGTCGTTGCCATCCATGGTGGTCAAGATCATTGCTTCACCAGAGAATATGCTTTTGATTAAAAATGGTCCTTCATATGTAGGAGTCCATTTTCCCATGGGATCACCTTGCGGTAGTATGATACGTTTGATCACCAGATCCCCGACTTGATACACTTGGTGTGATACGGTGGGAGAACTGACTTGAGGTTTTGCGTTTGTTTTCGCACTTGTTCGATTTAGCAAGAGTCGCCACCAACTTTTTATTTTATCCTAAAGGAAAGGTTAAAAAAGCACAGGAAAAACCTTTTGAGATGTTTCGTGGGTTCGGGGGGTAGATTATGAAAAGGGAAGGTATTAGCACCCTTTTCATCCATGGTTATCCATGGGCTCTTAGTTACTTGGTTTTAGATCACTTTCCTTGATTTTCGATTGCTTGAAATTGTGGTGTGTGTGTGTGTTTTGAAAAAAAAAGAAGCCTTCGTTTCGGCAACCGTTGTAACAATTCTTTACTCGAATGTTTTACAAAGGTGTGTATCTTTTCGAAAAGATGTTTCAAATGTTTTTGAAAGTTTGTTTTGAAAGTGTTTGTGGAGTGTGGTTTTGAAAAGTAGGCAAGTGTTTTTGCAAGTTGATCAAGTAACTAAGAGTCGTCTACCCCTAAATTTACTCAAAGGTTTTTCTTATGTTTTAACCCCTTTAACAATTTTGTTCCACCATTGTATTTGGTGGACAATCTTGCATTTAGGATGTTTAACGGGACAGACGCGGGTCATCGTATGGACCATGAATGCAATGGTGCCAAGTGTCTTTGGCAATTCGCTTGAAGGGACTATGATCATTTTGATTAGGCAACTTTCGAAAGCGTCATCGAGGGACTTATGATCATTGTGAATTGTTTTGCCAAAGAAACTCGACGTGCAAGCATGGACCATTTTGGAAGGCAACATGTAGGATTACCCTAGGGTTGCAAGTGTGATTGTGTATTGATTTCATGTATTTGTCTTGTATTAGGTTATCTAGCGTTTGATTTTTATGTACATACAAACCCTAGGTCTAACCATGGTATATTTGAAAGCGGTAAATTGCGGGAATTTAAAATCTACGCTATTACAAAATAGTATCCGGGAGTGGGGGTACAAATTTGCAAATGGGGATGAGGCTTAAATGATTACAACCAAATCGAATTGCGATCAAATATAATATGTATCATGTATAGCGATGTATAAGAATAGCAAATGTAAATGTAAATGCGTTAATGTAATTGTGTAAGTGTATGTATTATGAAATTTATTTACAAGTTGAGAAATGTGAACTTAAATGTATTATTAAGTATTGGTCATTTACTTCTTTTGTAGATTTTTGTTAATTATGTACAAACAAGAAAATTTAATAAAAGAAAAGAAAAAGTTTTAAGAAACAGTATTTAACTTTAAAACCTATTTTTCTTATGTATTAACATTCATGTATTTTAATAAAGTATTTCTATGTACAAATAAAGTATTTTAAGAAAAGAAAAGTATTAACTTAAGAAAATTAACATTTCATGTATAAAATTTTAATTAAAGAAAGTAAAAGTTTCAAGTTTAAAGAAAAATATTATTTCTATTAGTTTCTATATAAAATTTAATTATGTTATATATATATATAAAAAGTATAAAAACTTAATGTAAAGAAAACAAAAGTTAATGTATTTAATTAAGTTATAAAGGATATTAGGGTGATAAAAGAAAAGATATTTTTAGTTTAAACAAAAGCAGGAATGGGCCTTAGAGGGTCTTGTGGCCCAAACATAAATTGCATGAGAAGCAAAAAAGGAGGGGGGTGTCAAATGGAACGCGTTTGGGCTTTGGTGTGATTGGAGGGCAAGGCCCAAGATGCTTCTCACAATTGCTTTTAGGGTTTGTCAAAGTTTATTCATTTGGGGAAAACTTAGGGTTACAAACAGAGATGCGGCGCCGTTCTTCTTCGCCTTCACTGCTTTCGTCCTCTTCATCTTTCGAGCTTTCTGAATGAAACCCTTCCTTGCTCAGCCACCAACGCCACCGTCCGTCCTACTTCCTTCAGGGATGAGCGTAGTAGCGCCAAGAAATGGTAAAATGGAACTCTTTTATGCCTTCGCTCTTTTTGATTTCAAGCTTTGATTAAGTACTATTATCGTTTCTGATTGGGAAATATTGTTGTTTGTTTATGTTGTGATGTATGAAAGGAAAGAAAAGAAATTTCACTACCTTCGTTGGAGGGGGACAAAGGACTTGGAGGCTCTTCCGGTGGCTTGACGGAGAGGCTTGGTGATGCTGGAAAACCTGGTTCGTATCGTTGTCTCTTTATTATGGTTTGATGATGATCTTTGAGAGCCTAGCTTTTGTCACTTCTTTCTTCTTCTCTTCGCTTCTGCTTGTGTATGCTTCTGTCTGTTTGACCTCTGAAACGATTTGCTCTTGCAATCCTCTTTTTCTCTTCTTCCCGTCTCTTTGTTGCCTAGCTTGATGCCTTGTATATTTTCCCTATGATGAGGCTTCCTCTGAGGGTTTGTGGCCTTGAAACGCTGAGTAAAGATACGTTATTACTCCCCTTTGCCTTAGTTGCCTCGTATGCTGGATATAGTTGCTATGCCTGAGATTGATTTGAATGATGCTTCAGATATGGTTATAGATTGATGTGCTTGTTGGTATGTTTGGTAGCCCAATGATGAATTACAGTTCTGAGGGCTCTTTGTGTTGGTTTGGAAACTAGTTTGGGAAAGCTTTGATGATGTTGTTATTGAAGGCTTTAGGCAGGTTTTGATATTGAATGGTTATTAAGGGATTTCAGCAGGCTGAGGGTCAAGGTTTGTGCAGGTTTGATATGAACGTTTGTTTAAACTTTGACACAGGTAAGACTTGAAAGGCTTTTTGGTTTTAGCTATCTGTTTTTTTTGAACCAAGGCTTTGGTGAGTTTACAGGTCAAAGGCTTTTGGCTGATACAGGTTGGGTTGACAGTGGTTTTGGCTTCTCTTTGGCTTCAGCAGGTTTATGTTTAAGGCTTGCTTCAAGCTTTTTGTGCTTACAGGCTTTTTATGCTTTTGGGCGTGTATATTTTTGACAGTTTCAGGTTTGAAGGCTTTTTGTTTTTGGAGGCTGTAGGCTTTTTTTCTTTGTGTGGCTTCCCCTGGTTTGTGTTTTTTGCTACAGGTTTTATGGCTTTGGCTTTGAAGCTTTAGCAGGTTGAGTGTTGTTGTGAACTGGTTTTAGGCTTCAGCAGGTTTTTTGTGTTGAAGCTGGACAGTTCAGGCTTGGGGCTTTATGTTCTCAGTTCTCTTTGGTTTGTCATTTCTGCCTCTTTATCCACTGTGTTATTAACAATCTCTTTTTTTTGTATATTTTCCTGCCTAAAGCCTATAAGCATGTACCTCTTTTCTTTCTTATCTCTCTCTCTAGTACAAATTAAAGTATTAAATAATGTTTATGTTTGTACTTTGTTCTGAAAAGGCACTGGCTTAGAAAATGATGCCTTTGACTATGCTTGCTTGCAATATTGGTTTTAACCTGCATACTTTATCTCTTTCTCCAGCTTTCCTGCATCTTTTGTGACAGTACTGAGTAGCCTTTTGTTTGATATCTTGATATCTTTCCATATTTTGGATAGTTTGACAGCCTTTTGGATAGTTTGAATGTGAACTCAGTTTGGACTTTGTAGTTCTAGTTCAGTTTGCCTTTGGATTTTGTACTTGCACATGCTGTTTGAGACTTTTGAAATTATGCAGCTTTTTGACAAACTTTGAATTTGTACATTTCATATTTAAATTGCAAGACATTCCATCCCTTTTTGTGAACCGGGAGAAATCCCGTGATTTGCAGAGAGGGCGAACTGATTCCAGCCAGTTGCCTTTGATGATGAATTCTGAATTAACCGTCTGCTCTTAATTTCAATTTATCTGCTTCTGACTTTTTCTTCTTTTCTTTGTTTTGCAGATAAAATTCAATGGAGCACTGGAGCAATGGACGGAAGATGAAGACTTAGGAATTTTCTTAGGATAGTTTTATTTCAATTTTAATTGTCTGTAAATTTATCATTGTAAATACTTCGTAAATGAATACTGTATTTAAATAATAATTGTAACAAATAAATTAAAGATGAATAAAATCTATTTTTTATCAGTTAATTCCTTTTCTATTCGATTGTTTATTTTATTATTTATAATTCTCAAATTATAATAATTGAAAATAAATTCCAACCATTTTAACTCAGAATAATAAATAATCCATAAACGTCCGGCATCTTGAATAATCAAAGCAATGCACTGTCAAATCACACATGCCCAAATGTCTTTTCCTTTTACTGACTTTAATCAAACACTGCAAACTCAATCCAAATGCCTCTTTTCACTGATTTAGTCAAACACTGCGAACTTAATCCCAATGCTTCAGTCCACATCTCGGAATAACTTGAAAAGCACTGTAGAATTTAAATCTTTCTGAGAAATCTGCGCACAAACCCTAGTTCTTGATTAAATGTCAAAGAAACGTTCGCCTGATCAAAACCTGAGCCAAAATCAACCAAACCCTAAACAAACTGTATGAATTGTTCCAGAGCCATGAAAACCCTAATTTTGTCTGACTGACGAGAAAAGTCTGTTTGACCGATTCTTGAACCAGTCTAAAAAATCAGGAAAAGCCTGAAGCTGTGATTTCTTGTGGAAAAATACGAGGGCAAATTTTGGGGTACAACAGTTGCCCCTGTTCAATCTTCTTGGACCTGAAGAGTTAGATTGGCAAGTTTGCCTTTCGTGACTCGAGGGTAAAAGGAGATTGGACACTAGAGTGCCCAGAAAATTTGCACTCGGCGATGTGATGGTAGAGGGAATGGGCTTACAGATGCCATTTGGTGATGGGCTTAACGATGCCATCTAGGGATGTGATAGAATCTTGTCGGGGGATGGGCTTAGAGATTCCATCTGGAAATGGGCTTAAAGATGCCATTTGGTGACTGCTGGTAGGAGGATGGGCTTATAGATGCCATCTGGAAATTGCTTGTTGAACTGTATGTCACTGGTGAGTGGACGAGTTATCAGAAAGGTATCCATATTTTGGAACGTCTCTGAACTGAGGGTCTGAACAAGCAATAGATTGACGTCCGTGTTTGGAGAATCCGTAAACTGTTTTCAAAAGTTTAGAAGAGTCTGAACAAGTGATAGGTTAACTTCCGTTACTGGAGAACCCGTGAACTGTTTTCAGAAGTTGAAGTTGAATAAGCAATAGAGCAGCATCCGTTATTGGGAAGCGTCCGTAAACTATTTTCAGAAGTTGAAGAAGGAACCGATGTAGGGTTTCCTGATGACGAGACCGTGTGAAACTGCATCCGAATGAATCTGGAATAAGTATCAGAATGTCGCCATGTCTGGATCACATCTGAACTATCTATGAGTGAATCTGGAATAAGTATCAGAATGTCGCCATGTCTGGGTCACATCTGAACTATCTATGAGTGAATCTGGAATAATGATGATTTTTGTCTGTCGGCTGATCTTACCTGAAAATGTAAAGAGTTAGTTGTATGCAATGTCATGATGCATGATGCAACGTATGTTATATCAATGTTCATGATATGAATGTGATGAATGCACATGTAAGCTGATGAGCTATCTTGCTGAGGATAGATGAATCCTGGATGGCTGAAGATAAAAGAATCTTGACTGCTGCTGGGGAGGGCAAGAATCTCTGATTGCTGCATATGAGAAGTCCTGGGACCGCTGTTGGGGAATCAGAAGCTTGGGTTATATGCCAAACTACTGGGGAATTCCTGTCTTGAGGAGATCTTCGATGGAGAATATTCGAATATTCTGTGAGACACTGAGAATGAGAGTCTTCAACCTGCTAGGGGATTGATAGTTGGAAGTTTTAGCTCCGCTGGGGATATTGAAACTTGACTCTGAGGGGAATTAGCTTTTGTAAGGCTCTCTGGCTGTGGATTGCTTTGAGAATGCTCTTGCTCTGCTGAAGATCCTGAAGTTAACTCTGCTTGGGGAATTAGGAATTCAGGAGAATCTTTAATCTGTTGGGGGTCAGAAATTGGGAGTGTACCAATCTTCTGAGGTGATGAGAATCTTCATGCTGTTAACGATCAGAAACAAGGAGTATACCAATCTTCTGAGGTTTTGAGGATGAGAGTCTTCATTCCGGAGAGAAAACAGATTTTCAGCAGGTGAAAAAATTTTTTTTTGATGATTACTACTTCAAGATGAAGGAACCTGGATGATTACTACTTCAAGATGAAGGAACCTGGATGATTACTACTTCAAGATGAAGGAACCTGGATGATTACTACTTCAAGATGAAGGAACCTGGATGATTACTACTTCAAGATGAAGGAACCTGGATGATTACTACTTCAAGATGAAGGAACCTGTCGATCAATCTGCATATGTTAAGAATGCTGTTGAAAGGTAATTTGTGCCGGAGAATGAATCCTTGACAAATGTTGGGGAAATAAACCCATGATTGCTGGTCTGCTAGAGAAGTTTTCATCACTGCCCCCAGTATCAGATGCATGTGATATTTCCAGGAAACTTGGTCTGTTCGTAACCCTTGAGATTGACATTCGAATGCCCCAAGTGATGGTGACGGAGACTTGCCCCAGGTTAGTCTGCAATTGAGAGATTTTGTTGAAATCTTGACTGGACTGCCCCAGGTTAACCGAACTTCGAAAGATCTGTTGAAACCTTGACTGGACTGCCCCAGGCGTGCTGGATAATGACATGTCATGCCCCATTGTTGATAGGAGATTATTGTAATGGAAGTGTCATCCTTTTTGAAGTGATTTTATTCACTGAGAGAGTTTTCGTTTCTCTGAACATTCGTTGTATGAATTTCTTCGCTGTCGAACAAAAAGCCAAATGCAAACAGTGATATTCAGGCAATGCAAAGTTTATGTCGGTCTCGAAGTTTTGAAAAATGCGTTTTTTAGCAGAAAACTTTTTGTAAGACAAATCAACACAAGATTTCAGAGCAAAGCCTTACAGGAGTCAAGATACCTTTTGTAACAGTATGCTTTCAAACTAACCCATGCTTCAATTAGGACTTGTGAAGGGTTGTAACGTGGCTTGGTTCACGGTTTAAGAAACAAAGGATAAAGGCGCAAAGTATATTTGTACCCACCCGCTCTTCGTGATGTTCTTCAACCCTAAGCTCAGTTAATTGTGCGTCGCACTCTATTTGAACTTGGAACGACTTTTGGGTGATGGTTCACCAGTTGAATTTTGGGAGACAGTCATCATCTCTTTTTCTTTTTCAACATTTTTCATGTTGTTGAGGATTTGTAATGACCTCTTTATTTTTATTTTGATTTGTTATCCCTAACTTTTGCCTGACTGTTCCCGTTTTTTGAGATTACAATCAGCGGGATGCCCCAGCTTTCTTAAGCCTCCTTTACAGGTTTTGGCTCGGCGGGCTCTTCTCTTTTGAGGGATTGACTGTCTATGTGATAGGGAACCACCCTTGTCTTTTGATTCCAGAGGAATGCTTTTTCTTTTGACGTCGTTCGTTGTATTACGAACTGAGAGTTTGCAACTTCAATGCGCATTTTCTTTTGAATTAACTGAGATACTACCCTGCCCCAGGTTTATATCAAAGGTTTCGGTTGTTTAGAACATAAAACTCCTACTTCTTTGGATCGAAGGGGTTGACTAGGGATTAACTTCCTTATAACTCCAGTGTTTGGGAATTGAAAGAAATGCCTGTACATCGTCAGCAAGGTTTGTTCAAAAGCATATTGTATGAGATTATGGTATTGTTTCGTCATCCTCCCTCTAAAGGCTTGCAGCTCTTTATCAAGAGTTAAATATCATAAAGAAAGCAGAAAGCATAGTTCAAGTGTAATGAAAATGAGTGGATCAAATCAAGACAAACATATGCAATGCATTAATGAAACAAAGTTTGACATTAATAGATAATTGTTTGAATGACAAAGAGATTACAACTTGGAAATTCAAAGAAACAAAGACGCTCTCAATGATTTGGCATATCAGCAGTGATCACACTTGGAGGGTCAAAACATGATCTCCCCAGCATCAATCAAGTCCTGAATATGGTTCTTTAAAGTCCAACAGCTGTCAGTGTCATGCCCAGGACTGTCAGAATGGTAGGCGCATCTCACACTCGGGTCAAACCTAGAAGAGGAAGTATCAGGATTTTAAGGAGAGTCCTTTGGCGTGATTAACTTCAACTTCAAGAATTGTTGAAACGCTTGAGACAAAAGCATGCTGATGTCAGTGTACTGCCTTTCTTGATATCTCACCCTACGTCTCTTGCCCCGTTTTTGTTGAACAGTTGCGGGATCAGAGATTAGGATTGCCCCTGCATGTTGATCATGACGACCCTTTTGACTAGTCACTGCACTGAACTCTTGCTTTCCGTTGTAGGGAAATATCTGAATATCAGAGGTTGTAGCTCCTTGGATCTTTCCACTCTTGATGCCAACTTCGACCCTTTCGCCGGTCAATATCAGCTCGGTGAACCCAGCTGAGGAGCTTCCAATTAAGTGATTGAAGAAAGGCCCGGTCAGAGTTCCCATGAAGATGTCAATCAGCTCCCTATCAGTTAAAGGAGGTTGCACCCTACCAGCCAAATCTCTCCACCTTTGAGCATACCCTTTGAAATTCTCGTCCGAACCCATGGTCATGTTCTGCAATTACACACGAGTTGGTGCGAGATCAGCATTGTACTGATATTGTTCGTAAAAAGCCCTGGCTAGATCTTCCCAGGTGTGGATGCGAGAACTCTCCAATTGATAGAACCACTCGAGTTGAGCCCCTACCAAACTTTCTTGGAAGAAATGGATCCAAAGCCTCTTATCAGCTGTGTATGGTTGAATCTTGCGGACATAAGACTTTAGATGCATCTTAGGGCAAGAGACTTCATCGTACAGAGCAAAGGTAGGGAATTTGAACTCTGGAGGGATGACCAATCTAGGAACCAAACCCATGTCTCCTAAATCCAAGCCAGGTATTTGTTGGATCTCCATAGCATTGAGGCGATCCTCCAACTCTTTGTACTTGTCATCAGCGAGAGGATATTGTTCTTCGGAGTAGTCAGCTTCATCTTCAACAATCTCCACATTGTGGCCTTCTTCAAGACTATCCCCCATATTGGATGGAGTTGGAAGATCTTGGGCTTTAGGTCTTCTCCTCAAGTTCAGGATGCTGGCTGCCTTCTTGGACTTCTTCTTCTTGTCTTTGAGGAGGAGAGCTGTCAGATCCTCTTGCCCTTTACCCACAGCCAGCAGCATTTGTTGGAACTGAGCATTTTGAGCCTGGAGATCTTTCACCGTTTGTTCCATATCCATCTTACTGAAATAAACAGTAGGAAGAATAAGGGAACCTGAAAAGGAGAAACCTTCTATGCAATGATATGTATGATATATATGCAATGTTTTCAAGGATCTCTTGGGGTAAACACAAGAGAATGTTAGAGGTTAAACTTCGATCTTTGATTGGAGAACTTTGCACCAGTGGATGTCTTTCCACGAGAATCAAGCTCACCATATCAAGTGGGTCATAGCCCCTGATTCAAGTTGTTGCACTTGAACTTTGATGGCATTTGTTTAGAGGAGAAAACCTCTTGCCCTTTGGTAGACGTCTGGTTCAATGTAACCCTGCATTAAAAGAACCCTCGAGATCTTTGAAATGGTTAGTGAAAAAATGTTATGGTATGATGTTATGATGTTATGTATATGTATGCAAAAGCAAGTGAATGTATATACAGGTAATCATATTCACACAAAGCAAACAAGTCCTTAGGTTTAGGCTTGCAATGGGGTTGTAGATAAGTACCCTCTTGAAGTTAGTTGGCTCATCCTGTCCTAGAGTAGAAACCGGGTTCTAAGGAGCTCAATATCATTGGATTGTTTTCTGTGTTCATCGTTTCGGTTTAGCCACTTAACTGGCGACCAAAATATTCCAAGAAAACAACCCTCAATGAGTGTGGTATCGAGTATCTACCAACTTCGGACTGCACCAAAGTCGGTCATCTCACTACCCCTAAAAAGGCTAAGATGGTCAATTAAAGTTCTAAGAGTTCGTTAGTGCTTCACGATATCACTCAGCGGCCCCGTACTCTCCTTGATTGAACTCAAGGGTTACCGGTACTCACAAATATGTCACACTAACATAGCTTACTGCTTCAACCATGTCGGTATACCCCGCACAGTTCCCTCACAGTTTTTTTGCTATTTACCTAAAAAGGTGTCCCAAATCCGGGTGTAGGATTTACAACAAACCCAAACAAGGACCCAAAAGATAAAGAAATTAAGACAATCAAAGCAAGAATGTAAAGGTGATCTAAACCCTAAGGTAACCCCACTTTTAAGTTTCTCCCCAGCAGAGTCGCCAGTTCTGTGATACGGTGGGAGAACTGACTTGAGGTTTTGCGTTTGTTTTCTCACTTGTTCGATTTAGCAAGAGTCGCCACCGACTTTTTATTTTATCCTAAAGGAAAGGTTAAAAAAGCACAGGAAAAACCTTTTGAGATGTTTCGTGGGTTCGGGGGGTAGATTATGAAAAGGGAAGGTATTAGCACCCTTTTCATCCATGGTTATCCATGGGCTCTTAGTTACTTGGTTTTAGATCACTTGCCTTGATTTTCGATTGCTTGAAATTGTGGTGTGTGTGTGTGTTTTGAAAAAAAAAGATGCCTTCGTTTCGGCAACCGTTGTAACAATTCTTTACTCGAATGTTTTACAAAGGTGTGTATCTTTTCGAAAAGATGTTTCAAATATTTTTGAAAGTTTTTTTTGAAAGTGTTTGTGGAGTGTGGTTTTGAAAAGTAGGCAAGTGTTTTTGCAAGTTGATCAAGTAACTAAGAGTCTTCTACCCCTAAATTTACTCAAAGGTTTTTCTTATGTTTTAACCCCTTTAACAATTTTGTTCCACCATTGTATTTGGTGGATAATCTTGCATTTAGGATGTTTAACGGGACAGGCGCGGGTCATCGTATGGACCATGAATGCAATGGTGCCAAGTGTCTTTGGCAATTCGCTTGAAGGGACTATGATCATTTTGATTAGGCAACTTTCGAAAGCGTCATCGAGGGACTTATGATCATTGTGAATTGTTTTGCAAAAGAAACTCGACGTGCAAGCATGGCCCATTTTGGAAGGCAACATGTGGGATTACCCTAGGGGTGCAAGTGTGATTGTGTATTGATTTCATGTATTTGTCTTGTATTAGGTTATCTAGCGTTTGATTTTTATGTACATACAAACCCTAGGTCTAACCATGGTATATTTGAAAGCGGTAAATTGCGGGAATTTAAAATCTACGCTATTACAAAATAGTATCCGGGAGTGGGGGTACAAATTTGCAAATGGGGATGAGGCTTAAATGATTACAACCAAATTGAATTGCGATCAAATATAATATGTATCATGTATAGCGATGTATAAGAATAGAAAATGTAAATGTAAATGCGTTAATGTAATTGTGTAAGTGTATGTATTATGAAATGTATTTACAAGTTGAGAAATGTGAACTTAAATGTATTATTAAGTATTGGTCTTTTACTTCATTTGTAGATTTTTGTTAATTATGTACAAACAAGAAAATTTAATAAAAGAAAAGAAAAAGTTTTAAGAAATAATATTTAACTTTAAAACCTATTTTTCTTATGTATTAACACTCATGTATTTTAATAAAGTATTTCTATGTACAAATAAAGTATTTTAAGAAAAGAAAAGTATTAACTTAAGAAAATTAACATTTCATGTACAAAATTTTAATTAAAGAAAGTAAAAGTTTCAAGTTTAAAGAAAAATATTATTTCTATTAGTTTCTATATAAAATTTAATTATGTTATATATATATAAAAAAAGTATAAAAACTTAATGTAAAGAAAACAAAAGTTAATGTATTTAATTAAGTTATAAAGGATATTAGGGTGATAAAAGAAAAGATATTTTTAGTTTAAACAAAAGCAGGAATGGGCCTTAGAGGGTCTTGTGGCCCAAACATAAATTGCATGAGAAGCAAAAAAGGAGGGGGTGTCAAATGGAACGCGTTTGGGCTTTGGTGTGATTGGAGGGCAAGGCCCAAGATGCTTCTCACAATTGTTTTTAGGGTTTGTCAAAGTTTATTCATTTGGGGAAAACTTAGGGTTACAAACAGAGATACGGCGCCGTTCTTCTTCGCCTTCACTGCTTTCGTCCTCTTCATCTTTCGAGCTTTCTGAATGAAACCCTTCCTTGCTCAGCCACCAACGCCACCGTCCGTCCTACTTCCTTCAGGGATGAGCGTAGTAGCGCCAAGAAATGGTAAAACGGAACTCTTTTATGCCTTCACTCTTTTTAATTTCAAGTTTTGATTAAGTACTATTATCGTTTCTGATTGGGAAATATTGTTGTTTGTTTATGTTGTGATGTATGAAAGGAAAGAAAAGAAATTTCACTACCTTCGTTGGAGGGGGACAAAGGACTTGGAGGCGCTTCCGGTGGCTTGACGGCGAGGCTTGGTGATGCTGGAAAACCTGGTTCGTATCGTTGTCTCTTTATTATGGTTTGATGATGATCTTTGAGAGCCTAGCTTTTGTCACTTCTTTCTTCTTCTCTTCGCTTCTGCTTGTGTATGCTTTTGTATGTTTGACCTCTGAAACGATTTGCTCTTGCAATCCTCTTTTTATCTTCTTCCCGTCTCTTTGTTGCCTAGCTTGATGCCTTGTATATTTTCCCTATGATGAGGCTTCCTCTGAGGGTTTGTGGCCTTGAAATGCTGAGTAAAGATTCGTTATTACTCCCCTTTGCCTTAGTTGCCTCGTATGCTGGATATAGTTGCTATGCCTGAGATTGATTTGAATGTTGCTTCAGATATGGTTATAGATTGATGTGCTTGTTGGTATGTTTGGTAGCCCAATGATGAATTACAGTTCTGAGGGCTCTTTGTGTTGGTTTGGAAACTAGTTTGGGAAAGCTTTGATGATGTTGTTATTGAAGGCTTTAGGCAGGTTTTGATATTGAATGGTTATTGAGGGATTTCAGCAGACTGAGGATCAAGGTTTGTGCAGGTTTGATATGAACGTTTGTTTAAACTTTGACACAGGTAAGACTTGAAAGGCTTTTTGGTTTTAGCTATCTATTTTTTTTAAAACCAAGGCTTTGGTGAGTTTACAGGTCAAAGGCTTTTGGCTGATACAGGTTGGGTTGACAGTGGTTTTGGCTTCTCTTTGGCTTCAGCAGGTTTATGTTTAAGGCTTGCTTCAAGCTTTTTGTGCTTACAGGCTTTTTGTGCTTTTGGGCGTGTATATTTTTGACAGTTTCAGGTTTGAAGGCTTTTTGTTTTTGGAGGCTGTAGGCTTTTTTTTCTTTGTGTGGCTTCCCCTGGTTTGTGTTTTTTGCTACAGGTTTTCTGGCTTTGGCTTTGAAGCTTTAGCAGGTTGAGTGTTGTTGTGAACTGGTTTTAGGCTTCAGCAGGTTTTTTGTGTTGAAGCTGGACAGTTCAGGCTTGGGGCTTTATGTTCTCAGTTCTCTTTGGTTTGTCATTTTTGCCTCTTTATCCACTGTGTTATTAACAATCTTTTTTTTTGTATATTTTCCTGCCTAAAGCCTATAAGCTTGTACCTCTTTTCTTTCTTCTCTCTCTCTCTAGTACAAATTAAAGTATTAAATAATGTTTATGTTTGTACCTTGTTCTGAAAAGGCACTGGCTTAGAAAATGATGCCTTTGACTATGCTTGCTTGCAATATTGGTTTTAACCTGCATACTTTATCTCTTTCTCCAGCTTTCCTGCATCTTTTGTGACAGTACTGAGTAGCCTTTTGTTTGATATCTTGATATCTTTCCATATTTTGGACAGTTTGACAGCCTTTTGGATAGTTTGAATGTGAACTCAGTTTGGACTTTGTAGTTCTAGTTCAGTTTGCCTTTGGATTTTGTACTTGCACATGCTGTTTGAGACTTTTGAAATTATGCAGCTTTTTGACAAACTTTGAATTTGTACATTTCATATTTAAATTGCAAGACATTCCATCCCTCTTTGTGAACCGGGAGAAATCCCGTGATTTGCAGAGAGGGCAAACTGATTCCAGCCAGTTGCCTTTAATGATGAATTCTGAATTAACCGTCTGCTCTTAATTTCAATTTATATGCTTCTGACTTTTTCTTCTTTTCTTTGTTTTGCAGATAAAATTCAATGGAGCACTGGAGCAATGGACGGAAGATGAAGACTTAGGAATTTTCTTAGGATAGTTTTATTTCAATTTTAATTGTCTGTAAAATTATCATTGTAAATACTTCGTAAATGAATACTGTATTTAAATAATAATTGTAACAAATAAATTAAAGATGAATAAAATCTGTTTTTTATCAGTTAATTCCTTTTCTATTCGATTGTTTATTTTATTATTTATAATTCTCAAATTATAATAATGGAAAATAAATTCCAACCATTTTAACTCAGAATAATAAATAATCCATAAACGTCCGGCATCTTGAATAATCAAAGCAATGCACTGTCAAATCACACATGCCCAAATGTCTTTTCCTTTTACTGACTTTAATCAAACACTGCAAACTCAATCCAAATGCCTCTTTTCACTGATTTAGTCAAACACTGCGAACTTAATCCCAATGCTTCAGTCCACATCTCGGAATAACTTGAAAAGCACTGTAGAATTTAAATATTTCTGATAAATCTGCGCACAAACCCTAGTTCTTGATTAAATGTCAAAGAAACGTTCGCCTGATCAAAACCTGAGCCAAAATCAACCAAACCCTAAACAAACTGTATGAACTGTTCCAGAGCCATGAAAACCCTAATTTTGTCTGACTGGCGAAAAAAGTCTGTTTGACCGATTCTTGAACCAGTCTGAAAAATCAGGAAAAGCCTGAAGCTGTGATTTCTTGTGGAAAAATACGAGGGCAAATTTTGGGGTACAACACTTGGCGTCTGACCTTTTTGTTGAAAGCCTTGATCATTCGTTTTTGATACATTTGACCATGACAGGCAGCAGTAAGCCTTTTCTCATCAATCAAGTTTAGTTGATCAAGTTGAGTCTAGATCCAATCGTCTTCGTTCAACTCTGCATCCTTCATAATTCTCAGAGAGGGGATCTGGACCTCAATAGGCAAGACAGCTTCCATGTCGTATACCAGAGAGTAGGGTGTTGCCTCGATTGATGTGTGTGTTGTGGTACAATACCCGTGGAGAGCGAATGGTAGCATCTCATTCCAATCTTTGTATGTGACTGTCATTTTCTGTAAGATCTTTTTAATGTTATTATTTGCCGCTTCGACAACACCATTCATCTTTGGCCGGTAAGGGGAAGAATTGTGATGCTGGATCTTGAATTGCTCGCACAGGGCGGTGATCATAGTATTGTTTAGATTTGTATGATTTCCTGTGATGATCCTCTCTGGGATACCATATCGACATATGAGATTCTGTTTAATGAACTGGGCGACAACATTCTTGGTGACGGAAGCGAAAGAGGCTGCCTCAACCCACTTTGTAAAATAGTCAATGGCCACTAAGATGAAGTGCTGTCCATTAGAGGCGGTTAGTTTGATTTCACCAATCATATCGATACCCCACATAGCAAAGGGCCAAGGAGCCGTAAAGACATTCAGAGGAACCGGAGGTACGTGCACCTTGTCAGCATAGACCTGACACTTATGGCAAGTTAGAGAGTGTTGATAGAAATTTTCTTCCATGGTAGACCAGTAATAGCCTGCCCGTAGGATCTTCTTTGCCATCGTATGCCTGCTGGAATGGGTGCCAAAAGTGCCTTCATGTAACTCACCCATGATCTTTTCTACTTCAACCTTGTCTACGCACCGAAGTAACACAGAGTCATGGTTGTTGTTGTACCCCAAAATTTGCCCTCCCATATTCTCCAAGATTTGTCAAGAATCATCTTTACATGGTTCAAGATTTCTCAAGAGGATGCACAGTCAAACCACCTCCTAAGCCAGACAAAATTAGGGTTTTGATTCTCTCAAGGAATTTGAGGTTTTCAATGGTTCAATCAAGTCTCATAGGCCTATATACATCCTCAAGCACCTACATGTCAAGTCTCAAGACTCACAGTGTCAAATTGCACAGTCAAAAGCCCTATTTGATCCATAGTCAACTGTAGGGGCAAAATGGTCATTTTATAGTCAAAAGTCAAAAAATTTGGTCAACATCTTATTTTGAGCTCACAATCATCATTTGATCAAGTCTTGATCATGATTCCACAAGAATGGCTCAAAAATCATCAAGATGCAAAAGTTACTATTTTTGGAGAGTAGAAAAGTCAACTGTATCTTGACCAAGGCATAACTTTTTCATGGTTCATCAAAAAAATCCCATCCAATGCTCATTTTGAAGGGGATGACATTTCCTACAATCCATCTTCACATTCAAAGTCCAAGAAATGCTCTCACAAAAAGTAATCAATTTCTACATTATAGGTCAAATTCAAAAGTCAACAAAAGTGCACTTTAAGTCAAAGACCATAACTTGATATTGGTAAATCAAAATAACATGGGACCAAAGGCATTGGTTAGAGGACTTCAATACCTTTCCAAAATGTCCAAGAACATGTTCATAGGATCAAAATTGAGCAAGATATGCATTGGAGAAGTTGGGAAATTTTTGTGAATTTGCAAAAGACAACTTTGCTCAAAACACTTTGTTTTTGCTAATGGGCCTCAAATTTCTTCTTGAAACTTTATCCATGACTTATGCACGACCCATCAAGCCTATTTGAATTTATTCTCTTATTTTTATTAATTAATTGGATTTTTAATTGATTTTAATTCATTTAATTAATTTAAATTGTAAGAAATTCAAAGATATGATTTTTTCAATCTTTTTGTGAAGCAAACAAGCTCAAGATATGCTGGCAATTCGTGTGCAAATCAAAGGGACAAAAATCTCCAAGTTTGGCAAGTTTCTTCAATAAAAAAGATTCAAAAATATGTGATTGCAAATCAAATATTCAAACCATCATGCAATGGATTTTTTGTGCAAGATTTAACCTAATTCTCTTCTACTATATATACACAAGCAAAACCTAATGCCATAGACGTGAAAGAAGCTGCAAAAAGGCCATAACCAATTCAAGAAAATTCAAAGAAAAGTCAAAACTGATTTTCATATTCCAGGCTAATTCAAAGCATTATAGTGATTCAAACACATTGCTGGAGGTGTGAGGAACGTGCAGCAATCAAACTCACGTGCTAAAGCTCAAGAAATACTCAAGAACAGTCTCACGGTTTGCTTGATTTTTTCAGAATCATAACTCATATTTCATGCATAATTAACATGTTCTAATCATTGTTTTGTGTTGCTAGGAACTGTATAAAGCTAATGGTATAGCTTAATTGAATTATAGCGCCCTAAATCAAAAGATACCATTGACAAATTCTAGGGTTCCTAAGCTTTGATTTTGGGGCTTTATTATCCAGGAAAAATTGAACCTTATAAGACCCATGGTTGAATTCAGGAGACTCAGACGAATGTAATTGGACCATCGCGAAATATTTATATTGCTTGTAGCTCTAATCGCTATTATTGGTCATTACAGTTTGTGGGGGTTAAAAACCCCCGCTATCTATTTGTTATTTACAGGCATCGGCGAAGGAGATGAAGACGTGTAAGCGTGTGGTTGGAACATTCAAAAAAGGCACACATTTATTTGTTTGTCCTGCATATTAATTGTTTCTTAATATTATCATTGTTTGTTAGTATATTAACAATTGCAGCGTAATGGCCTAGTGGATAGTGCGTTGTCCAAGAATCATTGGGACCTGGGTTCGAGTCCCAGGTCCACCAAAACTCCTATATTATTTTGTTTAACATGATCACATGCAGGGAAACAAAAGCATTCTACCATGTATCTCCAGGAATCCAAGCGCCAAGTGGCCTTAAGCATCAATCCAATGGTCATGATTGGAAGACCATGGTATTCCCAGTCAAAGCATGCGTGGACAATTTCCAGAAAGTCAACCAAGCTTGTAGCTTAATGGGCCAGAATTGCAATCAACACCTCCATCTGGGCCCAACACCCCCTGGGTTTTGTTCTTATTTTTTCTCTTTTTATATTTTATCTTTAATTATTTTTCTTTTAATTATTATTATTATTAGTATTTAATTAACAAATTAATTATTTTTCATAATAAATTCAGAAACCTAAAATATTATTTATTTTTATTATTTATTAATTTCACTATTAATTATTATTTTGTAAATAAATTCTAACAAATTAATTTAGTTAATTAGGTTAACTTTAATCTTTTTTCACAATAAATAAAATCAACATAGAATTAGGGTTTTTCTTTTGACAATTTTAATCTCTTTTTATTTTTATTTTTAACATAAAAAACATCAAAAACTTAAAAAACATTTCTTCTATTTAATTAATTAGAATTAGGTTTAATTAAATGCAAAAAGGACCAAAAACTCATTCTTTCTCAAAAAAGGGTCAAAACCCTAAGACTTTTCCCCGATTCAATTTTCTTTCGCGCATTATTATTATTCTGATCATATTTATGTAATTGCTCCGAGAATGTAATAGATAATTAGGACCTTTTATCGCTTTCTTTATTTTCTCGCAATTTATTTTTCAAGGGTTATGTTTTTGGCGATGTAAATACCTGACGCCTTGTAATATCGTAGATTTACTTTCCGCAATTTACTTTCTGGAAATTATTAACTGTTAACTATGCATGACAAGACTTGCTTGAAATTAAAATCAAAACGTAGCTCACCAAGACTTGTGCAAAGATAATTAAACATGAATCCTGACACACTCACACATGCCACTCCTAGGGTACGCCTCACTTGGTTGCCTCGAGTTGGTCATTGAGTATAGAGTGTTTTAGAGGTCGCCCTCTTGTCTAAAGATCCAAGTTGCCTCGAAACGGTTGCCTCGGATAAAACGATCTAAGACATTTGGGTTACCGCTAAGGCGTCCTACTATTGCTTTAGTGACCACATGTCCCATAATCGAATTGACCCGAATAACTCCAACGACGGTGCTACCTACTTCTCAATAGTGGGATAGTACTGTCTAAAGGACATTTACACAGCTTAATTCCTTAGAGTAGGTAGATTTCTCCTGGGTACTTGCTCTTTCAAAAAACAAAAACAACTTTTCGCACCTACACTTTCAAAAAGTTTTCAAACAAACACTTCATACACTCTTGAGGACTGATACAAGATTTACCTAGAAGTTTTCAAACAAAAACTTTTTTTTCAAAACCCACAATCACAAAGAAAAGCAAACTTTTGAAAACATAGTGAGCAAGTACCTAAGAGCCCGTGGATAACCACGGATAGAAAGGGTGCTAACACCTTCCCTTTCTATAATCTACCTCCCGAACCAAGAAACATCTCGAAAAGGAATTTTGTTGTGCTTTTGTCCTTTCCTTGTTGGAGAACATAAAAGACGGTGGCGACTCTTGCTTACCGCGACATTTCGCGAACCAGCATTTCAAAACAGTCAGTTCTATTTCCACCGATCACAAAACTGGAGACTCTGCTGGGGATATTTATAAGTGAGGTGTACCTTAGGATTAGATCACTATGTTTTAAATTGTATGCCTTGAATGCTTTAATATTGTGGGCTTGTATCGGAGTTTTATAGATCCTAACCCGGATCTGGGGATACCCTTTAGAAGTAGCAACAAACTGTGAGGGAACTGTGCGGGGTATACCGACATGGTTGAAGCAGTTGCTACGTTGATGTGGCACTTTGGTGAGTACCTGTAAACCTTGAGTCAATTCAAGGAGAGTACGGGGCCGCCGCATGGTGTCGTGAAGCATCAACTGACCTTAGAACCTTACTTGACCATCCTGGCCTCTTTAGGGGTAGTGTGATGACCGACTTTGGTGCAGTCCGAAGTTGATAGATACTCGATACTACACTCATTGAGGGTTGTTTTATTGGAATATTTTGGTCGCCAATTCAGTGGTTAAATCAAAACAATGAACATAGAAAACAATCCAATGATATTGAGCTCCTTAGAACCCGGTTACTATTCATAGGACAGGTTTTGAGCCAACCAACTTCAAGAGGGTAGTACCTAAACTTCATGCCGGCCTGAAATCTAAGGGCTCTTTTGTGTGACTTGTGTGCCTTCAAACTTGAACTACTTGCACATTCTTGTTATCTGACAACATGAGTTCCTTGCAGGTTTTGTTTACAGTCCTTAATCTGGGCTCATAACAGGATTTACTTACATCACTCCACGCATAGCATAACATCATACCATCATAACATGGCATACATCCTGCATAAGGACTAACCCATTTCAAGGATCTCAAGGGTTTGTGATGCAGGTCATGATGAACCAAATGTCTAGCAAGGGGCAAAGGGGATTTATTTTCCTCTAGCCCAGGTTGTTTGGAGATCAAAACATGATAACTTGAGTCAGGGGCTATGACCCACTCGATATGGTGAGCCTTGACTCTTGAAGAAGTACTCTCAACAACATGAAGTTCCTTCAATCAAGCTACCAGATTCAAATTCTAACAAGTTTCTCTGTTTACCCCGCGAGATCCTTGAAAACATTGCATACATACATATCATTGCATAACAGGTCACCCTTTACAGGTTTCTCATGTTCTCGCTGTTTATTTCAGCAGTGGCTTTCCAACAAGACAACCAGGATCTTCATACTCAAGAGACTCAGTTCAGGGAGATCTTCCTAAGCCTATCCAAGGGGCAGGAAGAGTTGAGAACACTCCTCATGGGGAATTTGATCAAGAAGAGTCCTGAAGACAGCAAGGACGAACGGCTGAAACATCTGCAAGCTGAGGTAGATGCAATGAGAACCCAGATGCTGGGGCAGACGACTCTTATCCAAGGCTTAGCTCGGGAGCAAGAAGAGTTACGAGCCATGATCAACCAGCTTCATCAAGACAGATACAATAGTATGAAGCAAACAGTCAAAGCTAGGGATCAAACCAGTAATCAGCCTCCAAGCAGACAAGAGTTTGGTATGGGGAAGAATGGACCTCTCCAAGTTGCTACTACCTCAAGGGTCCAACAACAACCTCACCAAAAACAAAAGGTTGATTAGAGCAAGCCAAACAAGCCCAGGAGGCAATTTACCAAGATCAACATGTCACCAACTCAAGCACTACAACACATGTTGAAGACAGGGCTGATTACATTAAAGGATCCTCCCCGGAACCCAAATACTTCTGCTTCTACCTATCATCCCCATGAAAGGTGTGCATACCACTCTGACGGTCCGGGACATGACCCCGATAACTGTTGGACTCTGAAGAACAAGATCCAATACTTGATTGACGGGAGGGTGCTGGAGTTCATGCCGGATGGTGAGGTGAAAATCTTTCGCTGAGCCTTCTCCACCTGAGATGACTAGTTCAAACTAAGAGACTTTTGTTCATTTGAATTCTCAAGTTGTATTTTTCTTTGCTTATTCAAACATTTATTCATGTCAAACTTTGTTATTTCATTAATGCATCGCATATGTCTGTTTTGAATCAATCCATTCGTATTCACTATATTCGAATTGCTTTCATTTTTGTGATGATCAACTCTCGATTAAAAATTCTAAACCTTTTGAGGAAGGATGACGAAAACGATACCACGATCTTTACAGTATGCTTTTGAATAGACCCCGCTGATGAAGTACATGCATTGTTTCAAATCCTAAAACAGTGGAGTTATAAGGAAGATAATCCCTCGTCAACCCCTTTGAGCCAAAGAAGTTGGAGTTTTTCTTTTTCGAAAATTAAAACCCTTAATCATAACCTGGGGCAGGGTAGTTTGCTCAGCTGATCCATGTGCATAATGAATGGCATCAAAGGAGTCCTTCCAAAATAAGAGACAATGATGGTTCCTTATAATCGTAAAGACAGGCAGTCATTGTCTCAAAAAAATAAAAGCCCAATAAGTCAAAACCTATGAAGGAGACTTACAAAAAACTGGGGCATCCCGCTGAATGTAATCACAAAGGAAACAGTTCAGGCAAAAAGATAGGGATAATAAAATCAAAAAGAAAGAGGTCCTACAAACCCTCAACAAAAAAGAAATGACTGCCTATTCAAAAATAAACTATCAGTATCCGAACCATCACTGGTATATCAGAGCAAAGACTCAAACAAGATCTACTGCACGATTAGCTGAGTTTAGGTTCGAAGAACATCACGAAGAACGGGTGGGTATAAATAAAATTTGAGCCTTTATCCTTTATTTCTTAAACCGTGAACCAGGCCACGTTATAACCCTTAAAAGTCCTAGCTGAAGCATGGGTTAGTTTGAAAGCATACTGTTACAAAAGGTATCCTGACTCCTGTAGGGCTCGCCGTAAAATCTTGAGTTGACATCACATTTTACAAAAATTCATTTGTCTTATTGAAACTGCATTTTCAAAAAAACTTCAAGACAGACATAAGCTTTGCATTCTTAAAATAACATTGTTTGCATATGACTATTTGTTCGAACAGCAGAGAAATTCGCACGATGAATATCTTGTGAACAAAAAACCTTCTCAACAAAAAGGATCACATCAAGTGGAAAAACACTTCCAATCCAGGGGCACGACATGAGCATTGTCTATCATATGGGGCAGTCAAGTCAAGATTCAAGGAATCTCTCAAAATGCCAAATAGCCAGGGGCAGATCTCCATCTGAATCACTTGGGGCATTGGACATGAGTTCCAGCAACGAATCTTGCACGATCAAACATCTTCTGGTGACAACTCCCTGTACTCTGAGAGCATGGACATAGTCGAAAAAATACTGCGCATAATCAAAGACCTGCTAGGTCGACTGGCCTAGGCAAAAATAAGGGCTTCCCGGCGAACCAAAAGGGTTCGGGAAAAAATAAGGGATGAAAATGAAAAAAATCTGTACACCCGGCAAGTCGAAAACCTGAAAAGGCGGCTTGGGCAAAAAAGGGTATCCCGATGGACTGAAAACCCGAAAGGGCGGTCCAAGCAAAATTAGGGATCACAGCGTACGACTATGTCCCGTCATCTGCCTACCAGAAGAAGATTTGTCAATCGGCAGTTATCAAGCACCTCCACAGGTACCTTCTCCCACGGAAGCTGGGGCAATAGGAATCGTCCGAATTGTACAAGCTGCTATATCCTCCAGGTATCAAGGTATGTTCAGCTGAAGAATATGACCAAGATACCTTCACTCCCTGCATTGTAAGACAAGATTCAGCAATACTCTCCCCAAGCAGAGTTGGTCTCCCATCAGCCCTAAAAAGGCACAGTATCTCCAGCAAGTTAGCAATACTCTCCCATGAGCATAGTTAGTCTACCATCAAGTTGGGTATCCCCAGAAGATCTCAATATTCCCCGGCGGAGTATACAGTTATCCCTCAGCAAGCATCCCCGACAGTCTTAATATTCCTCGACAGAAATATAAGATTGTTCCCCGGCGGAATACAGACACCCCAGTGGAGCCATTTCCCCAGTGCAGTCCAAAAAGTTTCCCCAGGAGAGTTGAACCATCTCCCCAGTAGATTCTGGAAGCTTGTCCCCTACAGAGTACAAATATCTCTCCCCGACCATGTTCAAAGGTTATTCCCCACCAGAGCCTAACTGGGTTATCCTCAGCAAATTACAACGGAAAGATCATCCTCGGCGAAGTTCTCCCTATCCCCAGCGGAGTTCATCAAATTCCCCAACAGAGCTTATCAACGGAATCCTCAGCGGAGCTATCGTTAAAGTCTCAGTGAAGTATCTCTTTCCCATAGAGTAATTCCCCGCAGAGTAATCTCTTTTCCAGGTTTATTCCCCAACGAAGTCATCTTCTCCTACCGGTTTATTCTTGCAATCATCTTTGTTCATCATCCCCAGCAGAGACGAAGAACTCTACTCTTCAACATCAGCCCAAGATTTAACAAGCTCCCGGCATTTGTCAAGGATTTATTTTCCCAGACGAAGATACATTCATAAACATCACATTGTCATACATCATGATACATGCATGCATATACGCATCATATCACACAATCTCATTTATTTTTGAGAACATCATGACATCATGCATTTCATACATCATGACATTGCATACAACTAATGTTTTGCCTTTTCAGAAAAAGGTCAATCCAAAGATGATTACCATCAACTTTTGAAGTTCCAGATTCGATACCTGTATCTATCCAGGGCATATCTGTGAGCGATTAATTGTAGATCTATACTTGTATCTAGCCAGGAAAGTATCTACATGAAGAGTTTGAAGATCAACACCTGTAACAGGCCAGGAAATTATCTTTCATTCTCAGGTCAGAGGTCTACACCTGTATCCAGCCAGGAAAGCTATCTCGACCAACCTTTTTGAGTTCCAGAGATCTACACCTGTATCCAGCCAGGAAAGTTATCTCTACCAACCCTTTGAAGTTCCAAATTCAATACCTGTATCTAGCCAGGGCATATCTGTGAGAGAGAGTTTGAAGATCAACACATGTATCAGGCCAGAAAATTATCTTTCATTCTCAGGTCAGAGGTCTACACATGTATCCAGCCAGGAAATCTATCTCTACCAACCTTTTGAAGTTCCAGATTTGATACCTGTATCTAGCCAAGGCATATCTGTGAGCGATTGATTGTAGATCTATACCTGTATCTAGCTAGGAAAGTATCTACATGAATAGTTTGAAGATCAACACCTGTAACAGGCCAGGAAATTATTTTTCATTCTTAGAGATCTACACTTGTATCCAGCCAGGAAAGCTATCTCCATCAACCTTTAAAGTTCCAGATTTGATACCTGTATCTAGCCAGGGCATATCTGTGAGCGACTGATTGTAGATCTATACCTGTATCTAGCCAGGAAAGTATCTGCATGAAGAGTTTGAAGATCAACACCTGTATCAGGCCAGGAAATTATCTTTCATTCTCAGGTCAGAGGTCTACACCTGTATCCATCCAGGAAAGCTATCTCTACCAACCTTTTGAAGTTCCAGATTCGATACTTGTATCTAGCCAGGGCATATCTGTGAGCGATTGATTGTAGATCTATACCTGTATCTAGCCAGGAAAGTATCTACATGAAGAGTTTGAAGATCAACACCTGTAACAGGCCAGGAAATTATTTTTCATTCTCAGAGATCTACACCTGTATCCAGCCAGGAAAGCTATCTCCATCAACTTTTGAAGTTCCAGATTCGATACCTGTATCTAGCCAGGGCATATCTGTGAGCGATTGATTGTAGATCTATACCTGTATCTAGCCAGGAAAGTATCTGCATTAAGAGATTGAAGATCGATACCTGTAACAGGCCAGGAAATTATCTTTCATTCTCAGGTCAGAGGTCTACACCTGTATCCAGCCAGGAAAGCTATCTCGACCAACCTTTTGAAGTTCCAGATTCGATACCTGTATCTAGCCAGGGCATATCTGTGAGCGATTGATTGTAGATCTATACCTGTAACTAGCCAGGAAAGTATCTGCATGAAGAGTTTGAAGATTAATACCTGTAGCAAGCTAGGAAACCATCTTTCTTTCTCAAGTATGCAAGTTCTCGCTAAGGAATCTCCTACGCGATCGAAACCCCTGGATGGCATCTTTAAGCCCATCTCCACAACTATCCATTACATTTCCAAATGGCATCTATAAGCCCATTCCCGACAAGATTATGTCACATCTCCAGATGGAATCTATAAGTCCATCCTCCTATCCATCATCCTTCCAAATGGCATCTGTAATCCCATTCCCGACATCACATTGCTGATACTACACTATGCGAGTGCAAATTTCTGGGCACTTTAGTGTTCAATCATCTTCCACCTTCGGATCACGAAAGGCACACAAGCCAATCTACATCCTCAGGTTTAAGAAGATTGAACAGGGGCAATTGTTGTACCCCAAAATTTGCCCTCCCATATTCTCCAAGATTTGTCAAGAATCATCTTTACATGGTTCAAGATTTCTCAAGAGGTTGCACAGTCAAACCACCTCATAAGCCAGCCAAAATTAGAGTTTTGATTCTCTCAAGGAATTTGAGGTTTTCAATGGTTCAATCAAGTCTCATAGGCCTATATACATCCTCAAGCACCAACATGTCAAGTCTCAAGACTCATAATGTCAAATTGCACAGTCAAAAGCCCTATATGATCCATAGTCAATTGCAGGGGCAAAATGGTCATTTTACCGTCAAAAGTTAAAAATTTTGGTCAACATATTATTTTGAGTTCACAATCATCATTTGATCAAGTCTTGATCATGATTCCACAAGAATGGCTCAAAAATCATCAAGATGCAAAAGTTATTATTTTTGGACAGCAGAAAAGTCAACTATATCTTGACCAAGGCATAACTTTTTCATGGTTCATCAGAAAAATCCCATCCAATTCTCATTTTGAAGGGGATGACATTTCCTACAATCCATCTTCACAATCCAAGTCCAAGAAATGTTGTCACAAAAAGTTATCAATTTCTACATTATAGGTCAAATTCAAAAGTCAACAAAAGTGCACTTTAAGTCAAAGACCATAACTTGAGATTGATAAATACAAATGACATGGGACCAAAGGCATTGGTTAGAGGTCTTCAAGACCTTTCCAAAATGTCCAAGAACATGTTCATAGGATCAAAATTGAGCAAGATATGCATTGGAGAAGTTGGGAAATTTTTGTGAATTTGCAAAAGTCAACTTTGCTCAAAACACTTTGTTTTTGCTAATGGGCCTCAAATTTCTTCTTGAAACTTTATCCATGACTTATGCACGACCCATCAAGCCTATTTGAATTTATTCTCTTATTTTTATTAATTAATTGGATTTTTAATTGATTTTAATTCATTTAATTAATTTAAATTGTAGGAAATTCAAAGATATGATTTTTTCAATCTTTTTGTGAAGAAAACAAGCTCAAGATATGCTGGCAATTCGTGTGCAAATCAAAGGGACAAAAATCTCCAAGTTTGGCAAGTTTCTTCAATAAAAAAGATTCAAAAAGATGTGATTGCAAATCAAATATTCAAACCATCATGCAATGGATTTTTTGTGCAAGATTTAACCTAATTCTCTTCTACTATATATACACAAGCAAAACCTAATGCCATAGACGTGAAAGAAGCTGCAAAAAGGCCATAACCAATTCAAGAAAATTCAAAGAAAAGTCAAAACTGATTTTCATATTCCAGGCCAATTCAAAGCATTATAGTGATTCAAACACATTGCTGGAGGTGTGAGGAACGTGTAGCAATCAAACTCACATGCTAAAGCTCAAGAAATCCTCAAGAACAGTCTCACGGTTTGCTTGATTTTTTCAGAATCGTAACTCATATTTCATGCATAATTAACATGTTCTAATCATTGTTTTGTGTTGCTAGGAACTGTATAAAGCTAATGGTATAGCTTAATTGAATTATAGCGCCCTAAATTAAAAGATACCATTGACAAATTCTAGGGTTCCTAAGCTTTGATTTTGGGGCTTTATTATCCAGGAAAAATTGATTCTTATAAGACCCATGGTTGAATTCAGGAGACTCAGACGAATGTAACTGGACCATCGCGAAATATTTATATTGCTTGTAGCTCTAATCGCTATTATTGGTCATTACAGTTTGTGGGGGTTAAAAACCTCCGCTATCTATTTGTTATTTACAGGCATCAGCGAAGGAGATGAAGACGTGTAAGCGTGTGGTTGGAACATTCAAAAAAGGCACGCATTTATTTGTTTGTCCAGCATATTAATTGTTTCTTAATATTATCATTGTTTGTTAGTATATTAACAATTGCAGCGTAATGGCCTAGTGGATAGTGCGTTGTCCAAGAATCATTGGGACCTGGGTTCGAGTCCCAGGTCCACCAAAACTCCTATATTATTTTGTTTAACATGATCACATGCAGGGAAACAAAAGCATTCTACCATGTATATCCAGGCATCCAAGCGCCAAGTGGCCTTATGCATCAATCCAATGGTCATGATTGGAAGACCATGGTATTCCCAGTCAAAGCATGCGTGGACAATTTCCAGAAAGTCAACCAAGCTTGTAGCTTAATGGGCCAGAATTGCAATCAACACCTCCATCTGGGCCCAACACCCCCTGGGTTTTGTTCTTATTTTTTCTCTTTTTATATTTTATCTTTAATTATTTTGCTTTTAATTATTATTATTATTAGTATTTAATTAACAAATTAATTATTTTTCATAATAAATTCAGAAACCTAAAATATTATTTATTTTTATTATTTATTAATTTCACTATTAATTATTATTTTGTAAATAAATTCTAACAAATTAATTTAGTTAATTAGGTTAACTTTAATCTTTTTTCACAATAAATAAAATCAACATAGAATTAGGGTTTTTCTTTTGACAATTTTAATCTCTTTTTATTTTTATTTTTAACATAAAAAACATCAAAAACTTAAAAAATATTTCTTCTATTTAATTAATTAAAATTAGGTTTAATTAAATGCAAAAAGGACCAAAAACTCATTCTTTCTCAAAAAAGGGTCAAAACCCTAAGACTTTTCCCCGATTCAATTTTCTTTCGCGCATTATTATTATTCTGATCATATTTATGTAATTGCTCCGAGAATGTAATAGATAATTAGGACCTTTTATCGCTTTCTTTATTTTCTCGCAATTTATTTTTCAAGGGTTATGTTTTTGGCGATGTAAATACCCGACGCCTTGTAATAGCGTATATTTACTTTCCGCAATTTACTTTCCGCAAATTATTAACTGTTAACTATGCATGACAAGACTTGCTTGAAATTAAAATCAAAACGTAGCTCACCAAGACCTGTGCAAAGATAATTAAACATGAATCCTGACACACTCGCACATGCCACTCCTAGGGTACGCCTCACTTGGTTGCCTCGAGTTGGTCATTGAGTATAGGGTGTTTTAGACGTTGCCCTCTTGTCTAAAGATCCAAGTTGCCTCGAAATGGTTGCCTCGGATAAAACGATCTAAGACATTAGGGTTACCGCTAAGGCTTCCTACTATTGCTTTAGTGACCACATGTCCCATAATCGAATTGACCCGAATAACTCCAACGACGGTGCTACCTACTTCTCAATAGTGGGATAGTACTGTCTAAAGGATATTTACACAGCTTAATTCCTTAGAGTAGGTAGATTTCTCCTGGGTACTTGCTCTTTCAAAAAACAAAAACAACTTTTCGCACCTACACTTTCAAAAAGTTTTCAAACAAACACTTCATACACTCTTGAGGACTGATACAAGAGTTACCTAGAAGTTTTCAAACAAAAACTTTTTTTTTCAAAACCCACAATCATAAAGAAAAGCAAACTTTTGAAAACATAGTGAGCAAGTACCTAAGAGCCCGTGGATAACCACGGATAGAAAGGGTGCTAACACCTTCCCCTTCTATAATCTACCTCCCGAACCGAGAAACATCTCGAAAAGGAATTTTGATGTGCTTTTGTCCTTTCCTTGTTGGAGAACATAAAAGACGGTGACGACTCTTGCCTACCGCGACATTTCGCGAACCAGCATTTCAAAACAGTCAGTTTTATTTCCACTGATCACAGTTGCGTTTGTAGAGAATTCCATTACTAAGGAAGAATTTAACAGAGAATCTCCTTAAGAACTTATTATCGTTGACTGAAGCTCCTTCCAGATATTCTTGAGCCTCAAGATACTTCTTGACTTTGTGAAACCAAGGCTGGTCCAATACTTCTTCAGTATTAATCTCGTGATAGTGAGTTGGTTCCTCCATTTGTTCAATGGTGATCTGGGGAGCCTCGTTATCACATTTAATTTTAAACATGGATGACATTGTGGCTAGTGCGTCTGATAGCTGATTTTCTTCTCGCGGGAAATGCTCGAAGGTAATCTTCTCAAAATATGGGATCAATGTCAGCACATGTTCTTTATAGGGGATAAGGTTAGGGTGTTTGGTGTGCCATTCCCCTTTGATCTGGCTGATGACCAAAGCTGAATCTCTGAATATACTTAAGGATTTGATCCCCAAATCTATGGCAGCTTTGAGACCAAAAATGCACGCCTCGTATTCCGCCATGTTGTTTGTACAATTGAAGCAGAGTCTTTCCGTAAAGGGGGTATGACATCCTTCAAGAGATATGAGTACAACACCAATTCCATTACCGAGCATGTTAGATGCCCCATCAAAAACTAGGGTCCATCGGGATCCTTGTTCAGGTCCATCATATGGCCTGAATTCTTCACATTTGTTTACCATCACGATGTCTTCATCTGGAAATTCGAACTTCATGGACTAGTAGTCTTCCACAGCTTGGTGAGCAAGGTGATCAGCTAGTACACTGCCCTTTATTGCTTTCTGGGTAGTATACCGTATGTCATATTCTGTCGGGATCATATGCCATCTTGATATTCTCCCAGAGAGAGAAGGTTTCTCGAAGATGTATTTTATTGGATCCATTTTAGATATCAACAAGGTAGTATGGGTCAGCATATACTGTCTTAGCCGGTGAGCAGCCCATGCCAGAGCACAACAAGTTTTCTCGAGCAGTGAATATCTTGTTTTACAGTCAGTAAAATTTTTGCTCAGGTAATAAATAGCATGCTCTTTTCGGCCAGACTCGTCATGTTTCCCCAACACACACCCTATTGAATTTTCCAAAACAGTCAGATACATGATCAATGGTCTTCCCTCGACTGGTGGCATCAACACAGGAGGCTTTTGCAGGTACTCTTTGATCTTGTCGAAAGCAGTTTGGCGTTCATCATTCCATTTGACTACTTGATATTTCTTCAGTAACTTGAATATTGGTTCACAAGTAGCTGTCAGGTGAGAAATGAATCTGGCAATGTAGTTCAAATGTCCCAAGAATCCTCTGACTTCCTTCTCAGTACGAGGAGCAGGCATCTCTTCTATCGCTTTCACTTTGGCAGGATCTACTTCAATACCTTTATTGCTGACAACAAAGTCTAGGAGTTTACTAGACCTCACCCCAAATGTGCATTTATTTGGATTCAACCTCAGCTTGTATTTCTTTAGTCTCTCAAACAGTTTATGTAAATGATCAAGATGCTCTTCTTCGGTTTGAGATCTGGATATCATGTCGTCCACATAGAACTCTATTTCGTCATGTATCATGTCATGAAATAGAGCTACCATGGCACGCTGATAGGTTTACGCAGCGTTCTTCAGCCCGAATGGCATAAACTTGTAGCAGAATGTTCCCCACTGTGTGACAAAGGTTGTTTTCTCCATGTCCTCAGGCACCTATTTGATTTGGTTGTAGCCTGAGAAATCGTCCATGAAAGAAAACACTTTATGTTGTGCCGTATTTTCAACTAGAATATCAATATGGGGAAGTGGGAAATAATCCTTAGGGCTTTCCCTATTCAAATCTCTGTAGTCCATGCACATTCATACCTTGCCGTCCTTTTTGGGCACATAAACAACATTGGCAACCCATTGGGGATAAGAGGTGACGGCCAAGAATCCGTTGTTGAATTGCTTCATGACTTTCACTTTGATATTCTCTGACATGTCTGGTCGCATACGACAGACCCTTTTCTTTACTGGAGGACAGTCCTCCTTTGTAGGTAGACGATGTACCATGATATCTGCATCAAGTCCCGACATATCTTCATACGACTAGGCAAAGACCTCAACATAATCGTGTAGCAACTGAATCAGACGCTCTTTGACACTGGGTTCTAGATTGGCACCCACCTTGACTTCTCTTTTGTCTTCTTTGGTACCTAGGTTGATTGTGTCCACTGGTTCCTCGTGGGGCTGAATGGTCCTCTCTTCTTGTTGTAGTAACCTGGCGAGTTCCCCTGGTAGTTCACAATCTTCCTCACCTTCGTCTTCGGGTTGGTAGATTAGATTTTCAGAGTCATAAAAGGCCATAGAAGAACCGTTACCCATGGGATGCCGAATGGATGTAGATCTGCATTGTGAGTGTGAGTGTTTGTAAGAGTGTAACTATCTTTGAAAGAAATGAAAAGGTAAAAATAAAAACAATGAGCACAAAGTTTGTATGCAAAAACGTCCATGATTCATTGATGTCATATGGAAATGAGATAATAACCCTTACAAATGGTCCATTGTGCCTCGGGTAAGACACAAGGTTTTAAGAGTCTGAATTGTTTAATATTACAGATCCGACAAAATGTAAAGACAAATTACTGTGGAATAAAAGTGATCGGGACAAAATCTCTAGCCTCCCAATTATTGAGCCCTCCACTGATAGTTGGGAAAATCTAATCCTCCAGGTTATAGTTGTCTTCATCATACTCCACGGCATTAACTTCGCGGTTGCTGATCTTCAAGGGTGGTCCTCCAGCACGAGCGCGACGTACAGCCTTCTAGGCACCTGAAGTGAAACCCAGGCCAAATTTGTCAGATTTGTATGGGATATCAGGGAGTGGTCCCCAAATAGTGCACCCACCTTCTTCTATCACTTCCTTGGCATCCTTCAAAGATGACATCTTGAGTGGAGGCATCATAATCTTGGGGACTTGAGACACAACCTTGGTTACTTCCACATCTTGCAGGACTTCTTCAAAGTGCTGGAATGGAGTTTAAATAAATTCACCATCTAATTCCACATATCTGAAGGAAATTAGATGGTTGACCATATACTCTTCTTCTCCATGAACAATGATGATCTTCCCCTGAATTGGATATTTCAGCATTTAATGCAACGTAGAGGTAACAACACCAGCATTATGAATCCATGGTCGGCCTAACAAGAAGGAATATGAGGGGCGAATATCCATTATATAAAAATTTGAATCAAATGTTTGGGTTCCAACTTTTATAGGGATGTCCACTTCCCCATGTACCATCCTTTTGAGCCTTCAAAGACCCTTACTACTATGTTGCTTGGTTTCAATGTCAATCCCTCACAGTCAAGCCTATCAAGAGCCTTTTTAGGCAACACATTCAGAGATGAACCAGTGTCAACCAAGACATGAGCCAAAGTCGTGCCCCTGCATTAGACTTAGACATACAATGCCTCGTTATGCTTCCTGCCCCTTGGCGTTAAATCAGCATATGAAAAACCTAAACCATTATCTACGGTCAAGCTGGCTATGCAGTCTTGGAACTGACCGGCAGATGTTTCTTGGGGTACATGGGCAGTTTTAAAGAATTTTACCAAGGCCTTTGCATGAGCCTTTGAACATAATATTAAAGCTAGCATGGAAATTTATGATGGAGTTTGCACCAGTTGCTCGACTACATTGTAGTCGCTTCTTTTTATGATCTTTAGAATTTCCTCCATCTCTTTCCGGGAGGTCTCAGGGATAGCTACTGATTGTGCCTTCGTCCTGACAGGCTCAATCAGAATACTTTTACCTCGAGTCTCAGTTGACTCGGCAGCATGAATGTCAGTAGGGGTGATAATAGGGATTGTAACAGCTTTGTCAACATGAGTATTAGCATAGATCATTGTAGGACTGGGAATAACCTTTGGAGGAGAAACAATAACAGGAACGATTACGGGTCCAGAAATAGCTTTTGGAGGAGAAATTTTTGGAGAGAAAACCCTTTCGCTCCGGGTTATCTTACTAGTCCCTGCGATGTTACTAATATTAGAGTAAACTTTCTCAGAACATGAATCTTTAGCAGCTATCCAATCTTGCTTGATACCGTGGTAGTAGACACCCCCTCCATAATTCCAAAGAATAGTTTTGTCTGACAAATACGGGATTGTTCCAGGCATTATAATTATCAACGGAGCTACTTTAGGAACTGATGTAATTCTAATGGGTCTTTTGGTGGAGACCCTGGAAGAATTGGTGGAAATGGTCACGATGGAAACATCATTCTAAGAAATAGTTGGAATAGAAGTCTTCTCGAACAAAATTTCCTTGTCATCTATTAGGCATTGGACGCATGCTTTTAACAAAGGACAGCTGGTTGGTGAGGACAAACAGAAATGACAGCTTTCATCACAGCCTGGGAATACACCGGCATTTAACAAATTCTTTTTGATAGTCAGGAGTGGGGTCACGAGTTCATCAATTGAAGTAACAAACATATCTTCCTCAATGGCATTGGTATTATGCCCGTGTTTTGGCATAGAGGCAGTATTGACATTGGGAATTTCTGGCGCATCAAATCCAATCTCTTTGGCTTCAAGAAGGTCTTGTACTTTATTCTTTAGGGCCCAACAGTTGTTAGTGTCATGGCCGGGACTCTCAGAATGGTATGCACAGCAGGCATTAGGATGATAGTGAGGAGAGGTTGTGTTAGGGTTCTTTGGAGCTTCTTTCAAAGTCACTAGATTGGATCTTAAAAAATGTGGCAATACTTGAGATAGTGTCATATTAATTCGAATGAACTGTCTGACTGGTCTTTCCATTCTTGGTTGGTTGCTTCTTTGCTGAGCAGGCACAAGTTTAGGAATCATGACATCCCCCACCATTGGACGATGTTCAGCCCTATCTTGATTTCTCTGAGGATAAATAGCAACAACTTCTTTCTTTCCGATGAATGGTTTTCTTACAGAAGCAGAGGATGCATCTTTTTGAATCTTTCCATTCTTTATCTCGGATTCTACCCTTTCTCCGGTCAATATCAATTCAGTAAAACCTGCCGATGAACTCCCAATTAAGTGATTGAAGAAAGGACCAGACAAGGTTCCTAAAAACATATCAACTAATTCTCTTTCAGATAGAAGAGGCTGGACTCTTCCTTCTAAGTCCCTCCATTTTTGCGCATAGTCCTTGAAGCATTCCCTTGAAACCATGGCCATACTCTGGAGTTGAGTACAGATGGGTGCAAGATCAGTTTTGTATTGGTATTATTTGTAAGAGGAAGCAGCAAGATCTTCCCATTTATGAACATTGGCTCTTTCTAACTGATAAAACCAATCAAGTTAAGTCCCAGACAGACTGTCTTGGAAGAAATGTACCCATAAATCCTTGTCGGCGGTATGGGGTTGTATTTTCCTTACATAGGACCGGAGATGCACTTTGGGACATGAAACTCCGTCATATTTGGCGAACACAAGTGCTTTGAATTTTGGAGGAATGACAATCTCAGACACTAAGCCCAACTCCTCAAAGTCCAATCCAGGAACTGTTTGGATTTCCATTGCACTTAACCATTCTTCTAAATGCTTATACTTTTCGTCGGCTGAAGGGTATTGTTCTTCAGAATAATCTTCTTCTTCCTCTTCCTCTTCTGACTCTGACTGGACAACTGTTTATTTTCCCTTCCCATCTTGATTGTCTTTCTCACCGGATGTCGTTGCAAAGTCTAGGGTCCTTCTTGTCTGCCCTTGGAATCTTCTTCCCATGTTTAGAACTCCGGTTATTTTCTTTTTCTTATTCTTCTTCTCTTCAACCAGCAAGGTCTTCAACTCTTCTTGTCCTTTGGCTAGAGTTAAGAACATCTACTGAAACTGTGCATTATGTGCTTGGAGGTCCTTCACCGTTTGCTCGAGATCTATCTTACTGAAATAAATAGTAGAAAGTTTAGGAGACTTGTTGCAAGAAACCTGCTTATGTTATGGTAAATGGTGGATGCATATGCAATGATTTCAAGGATTTTAAAGATTCAAGTTTATTTTAGACAAAAAAAAGGAAACACATGTTATATTAATAAATTACATCTTGAGTACATCAATGCCTCCTTGGGCAAAACAAATACAAAAACTCTAAGATAGAAAGGTTGTGCGCATCCTCTTTGGTGCGATGTAGGCATTCAAGTTCCTCTCCTCATGAAGTTGCTTAGTGAGTTCCAAAACCTTCTTCTTTCTTGCGTAGAATTGGGCTTCGAAAGTATCTCGCTCCCCCTTGAGTTGTATCCAATCTCTTTGTAGGTCTTCAAGAGAGGTGGGCATGTCAGGATGTAGGATAGTGTATGGAACATCTCCTTCTATAACAGGCTCCATGATTATCGGGAGAATGGAGGGATAAGGCATCATAATACTATGAGCACGAGTTCGTACCCATTTGAGGTAAGGCTCAAGAGGGATGAAATTCTTGTGCCCCAAGGTCCTAATATCTACCTTGTTCAACATCCTCCAAGCTCGGATAAATCTCTGGCGAAGACCTTGATCGTCGTTCTCATTGTCAAATACCAAACCTTGGATGAGCATCTCATGTGGGCCATCCCTTCGGGCGTAACCAAACTGTCTTAAGGCTAAGCAGGGGTTGTAGGTGATACCTCCCCTAATTCCAAGTAAAGGGACATTAGGGAATTCTTCACAATGGTCGACAATAGTAACATTCTCTATGAACTGAGAACACCAATGAATGTCTGAATGTTTGAGCGTCATCAACCTTTGTGACCACCTTGAACATTGCTCGTTCTTTAATACAGATTGGGGAAGATGCGAAATAAACCATCTTTCCAAGAGAGGGGTGCAACACATGAGGACACCTCTTTTCCTCATAGTGCGAGTGTGAAAAGAATGTAGGATGTCCCCTAGCAAAGTGGGCACCGGGTTGCGGGATATGAAGATTTTGACGGTGTTCACATCTATGAGTTGGTCAGGACTCAGAAACTAAATCATCCCATAGATGAGGAGAGCCGCAATTTCCTCAAAAGCTTGCATATCCAAAGAGTTCCAACAGTTTTGGGCTTTCTCAAACAAGAACTTTGCTAGGAAGCCCTTGACACCACCCCTTGTTTCCCAATTAGTTGTGACATCAGAAAATTGTAAGTGTAGAGCTTGAGCAATCTCTTTCGACTTTGGGTCTCTTTCCGTACTGTTGAAAGGTAGTTGATTGAGAATGGGAATTCTCAAGAGTCGGGAGAATTCTTCCAAAGTATGCACAAGTTGATAATCGGGAAATGTGAAGCAATGGTGTAAAGGATCAAAGAACTGAAAGAGAACCTTCACCATGTCTTCATCTGTGTTGGAGGTGACCAAGTTGAGTAGGTGACCATGTCTCTCAGTGAACGAAGAATTTTCAAGGATCCTTGAAGCTCGTTCTTTAAGTTGTGGAGTAATCCTTACAATATTGAGTTGAATAGTTTTCCTGCGAAGAGAATCCATATCCTACAAAACCGAACAAAAATAAATCCAAAAATCCTTGAAATGGTTAGTGAATGAGTATGATGTTATGATGTTCATGATGTTATGTACAAGTATGTATATACAAATAAAGAAAACAAGTCCTTAGGTTTAGGCTTGCATGGAGTCTCATAGGTAAGTACCCTCTTGAAGTTTAGTTGGCTCAAAACCTGTCCTAGTAATAGTAACTGGGTTCTAAGGAGCTCAATATCACTGGTTTGTTTCCTTGGTCATTGTTTCAGCACAAGCCTCTTTAATGGCGACCCAAATATGCCAAAAAACCAAACCTCAATGAGTGTAGTATCGAGTATCTACCAACTTTGGACTACACCAAAGCCGGTCATCTCACTATGTCCTAAAGGCTAAGTTGGTCAAGTAAAGGTTCTAAAAGTTCATTAGTGCTTCATGACATCACTCAGCGGCCCTGTATTCTCCTTGATTAACTCAAGGGCTACCGGTACCCACAAATATGATGCACTAACATAGCTATTTCTTAGACCATGTCGGTACACCCCGCACAGTTTCCAAAACGTATTGCTACTTACCTATAAGGTATCCCAAATCTGGGTAGAGGATTCAAACCCAAACAAAGAACCATAATGCAAAGCAAACAAGCCAAACAATGAAAGCAAGTAAATGTGATTTAACCCTAAGGTAACCCCACTTTAAGAATTCTCCCCAGCAAAGTCACCAGTTCTGTGATACAGTGGGAGAACTGACTTGAAGGTTTTGCGTTTGATCGCAAATGTTGCGGTTAGCAAGAGTCGCCACTGACTTTTCTTTTATCCAAAAGGAAAGGTAAAAAAGCACAGGAAAGACCTTTGAGATTATTTCTTGAGTTCGGGGGGGTAGATTATGAAAAGGGAAGGTATTAGCACCCTTTTCATCCATTGTTTTCCATGGGCTCTTAGTTACTTGCTAGATCGCTTTCTTTTGTTTGAAATTATGCTTTGTGTGGTTTTTGAAAGTATTTTGTAAAGAGGCCATTGTTTAGGAAAATTTTGTAATGATTCTCGTTCGTAAGAATGTATACAAAGATGTTGATCTTTTGAAAATGTTTTCAAGTTTGTAAGATGTTTTGAAAGTGTTGGTGTTTGTTTTGAAAATAGCAAGGATGTTTTTTTTAAATTGAGTAAGTAACTAGTAACATTCTACCTACTCAAAAGTCTTTCATGTTCATTTCCTTTTTCCTTTGACATTGTTATCTTACCATTGATTTTGTAAGTAACCCTATCTTTGGATGTAAACGGGACAGGCGTGGGTCATCGTATAACCATGAAAAGCAATGTTGCAAGGTATCTTAGCATTCTATTTTAGGGACTAAGATCATTTTAAAGGAAACATAGATAGCGTCATCGAGAGACTATGATCTTATATCTTGCTTGTTTTTGCTAAGGTACCTCACATGCGTAATATGACCATTTTATAAAGGCAACCAAGTGGATTTACCCTAGGGGTGTTTGTGTGCAAGTGTGTTGTTTTCATGCTTGATTTTGTCTTGAATTAGGGTTTTCTAAGTATTGGTTTTAGTCTTTCCCTACAAACCCTAATTACTAGCATTCATATAAAGCGATAAATTGCGGAAAATAAATATCTTACACTATTACAATCATTAGGGGGATGGGGTGTACAGATTTACAAATGGCGATTGCAAGTAAAATTAAATCCTAAGTTACTATTACAACCATATTGAATGGATAAGAATGTACAAGAAATGTAAAACGAACTTGTTTTGTTTAAGTAAAGAAATAAGTTTTGTTTAAGAAAATATTTTGATCTTTTTATGTTAAATTAAATAAAATAAGACATGTGAATATGAAATATTTTTTGATGTTTTTGATTAATAAAAGTGATGGAAAAAATAATAAGGAGAAAGAAAACAGAATCAGCGCTTTGCTAAAATAAAAGAAATCAGAAGTTATGACTCTGGCATGCTGCAAGACAGAAATAACATGTTAGCCAAAATAGGGAATTGTTGTACCCCAAAATTTGCCCTCCCATATTCTTCAAGAAATTGCCAAGCCAAGCTGCAAAATTCCCCAAGGGTTGCACAGTCAAAGATCTCCTATACAGTCAAAATTAGGGTTTGTGTTCTGGTCAAGAAAATGAAGTTTTCAAAGGTCCAATCAAGTCTCACAAGCCTACAAATATGGTCAAGCATCCTCATATCAAGTTTCAAGACTTTCAGCACAAAATTGCACAGTCAAAAACCCTAATTGCACTACAGTCAACTGTAGGGGCAAAATGGTCATTTGACAGTCAAAAGTTCAAATTTTTGTTCAACATATCATTTTGAAGCCACAAACATCATTTGATCAATGCTTGATCATGATACTCAAAACTTGGCTCAAAAATCATCAAGATGCAAAAATTTCTATTTTTGGACAGCTGAAAAAGTCAACTGAAATTGACCAGGGCATAACTTTCACATGGATTATCAGAAAAATTCCATCCAAAGCTCATTTTGAAGAGAAAGACATTTCCTACAACTCATATTCATACTTCAAGTCCAAGAAATGCTCTCACAAAAAGTTATCAATTTCAACATTATAGGTCATTTTCAAAAGTCAACAAAAAGGGACTTTAAGTCAAAGGCCATAACTTGAGATTGGTAAATCAAAATGACATGGAACCAAAGACATTGTTTAGAGGACTTCAAGGTCTTTCTAAAATGTCCAAGAACATGAGCAAAGCTTATAAATTGAGCAAGTTATGCATTGGAGAAGTTGGGAAATTTTTGTGAAATGGCCAAAATCATTTATCCTTGAAATCTCATTTTTGACAAAAGGGGCCCACTTTTTCCACTTGAATTAACTTGGCCATGCTTCCCACGTGTCCCACCTTTTATTTCAGATTTTTTTATTAATTTTTTCATTTTTATTGATTTTATTGGATTTAATTAATTTTAAATCTTTTAAAATCAAAAGAAATTCAAAAATTAATTTAAAAGGGAATATTTGGCCTTAACTAGCCTTGAAACATCATTATGTGCCTACCAAAATTCGTGCAAGGGAGTAAACAAGGCAAGAATTCAAAAATGAGTCAAAAAAGGAAGTTTTGTTATGGAGGTTTATGGAGGATTTTGGACTTGAATGCTATACATTAAGAGACCATAATTCCTTTTGATTCACATTACCTAATGCCTATACAAGGGATCAAAAACGAAATTGAGAGGAGGCTGTACCAGAACACAAGAAAATCACAACCTAAAAAGTCCCCAAAAACAAAAAAACACATTTGAACTTTTCAAGAAAAAAAGCAAAACTGTAAACCTACTTGCAACACGTTTTAAGCCTCTATTCCAATCAAAAACACATTCCTTGCATTGCCAGGAATCTCCAGCAATCAAAATCAAGCCCAAACGCGCAAAGAAGCATCCCCACGACACCCCACGGTTTGTCCAAAATTTGAAAATCAAAACTCCATTTCCATGCCTTTTTAATTCATTTTAAATATTGTTATGCATTGCTGATGTTATTACCAAGCTTCCTGTATGCTTTAATTTGACTGTAAGGCCACAAAATGCAAATCACCATGGGAGACATCTAGGTTTTCCGAAGCTTTCAATTTGGGGTTTCTCACATACGCAAAAATTGGAACCTCAAACTGCCATGGTTGAATTGAGGAAGATGAGACGAATCCAATGGACCCCTCGCGCCTAATTTATGTCTAACGAGGAGCTAATCGCTTTTATTTGCAGGCTTGTGTTTTGGGGGGGTTTAAAACCCCCGCTACATGTTTGTTATTTTGCAGAAAAGGTAGAAGACGATGGCGTGGCAACCGGGCATTAGACCATTCAAAATTCCGCGCGCGTTTTTTTTTAATTCCCAGGATTTATTTGCTTATCAATATAATATTAAGTGTTTATTGTTATGTCAATTGAAACAGCTGGCTCAGATGGCAACGCGTTAGTGGATATTCCCAGAAGGCACGAGTTCGAGTCCTGGTTCAGGCATTTTTTTTTACCTTTTCCATAATTAACATGTTTCCTTTGTTTTTCACCCTTTTTTATATTTTTAATCCTAATTTAATTTATATTCAAATAATTTTCTCATGCATTTAAAAACTCACAAAAAATATTTTCCTTTTTGCATTTTAATCAGAAAAATGTTTATTTAATTTTTGACATTAAAAATAATATTTTTGCATGCATATTTAATTAATTGTTAGATAATCATTAATTTGACTTTTATTTGCTTTTAGTTATCAAAATTGATCCCAAAAAACACCAAAAAATAATTACTCTATCATTAAATTAATTTAACTAACATTTTCATAAAAAACCCAAAAAAAAAAATATAATTAACACTTTTATTATTATTATCTTTATTTTGTAAATAAACCATAATTGAATTAGTTTTTTAATTAGGTCATTTTAACATTCTTTTTAATAATTAAAATAAATTTAGACTTAGGCTTTTCTTTTGACATTTTAATTTCTTTTTCTATTTTATTTCATAAAAAAACATAAAAAAACAAAAACATCAAAAAAATAAAAAAATAAAATAACTTCTTTTCTTTAATCATTAATTAATTTAATAATTTCAATTCAATTCCTTAAAGGGTCCAACGCCCTCGCACTCGATTCTTATTTCTTTTCGCACATTTATTTTTATTTCTTTTGTAGATATAATGTATTTGCCCCAAAGCCTTGTAATAGATAATTAGGATATTTACCTTCCGCATTTTACTTATTCAAATCGGGTCTTTATTTAATTTGGCGATGTAGACCCGCGCCTTGTAATAGCGTAGGACTTTTATTTTCCGCATTTTAAATTCCCGCACCTTTAACTGTTAAACAATAACATGAAAGAATGAATGCCCAAAAATAAAATTGAAACGTAGATCACCAATGCATGACAAGACAAACAATAAACTGAAAATGACACACAATTCACACACCACCCCTAGGGTACGCCTCACTGTTGCCTTACCTCGAAAGGTGGTCATCAAGTACAGGACGTCTTAGTAAGTCCTTATGTTCCATTGATCTAGTTGCCTCGAATAAGTTGCCCCGGAACGGTTGCCTCGGAATAAAAAGATCAATGGCATAAGGGTAGCTTCTAAGGTATCCTATTGTTGCTCTGGTGATCACCCTGTTGCCTTGCCCCTCGAAACGTGGTCGTTGAGTACAGGACGTCTTAGTAAGTCCTTATGTTCCATTGATCCAGTTGCCTCGAATAAGTTGCCTCGGAACGGTCGCCTCGGAATAAAAAGATCAATGGCATAAGGGTAGCTTCTAAGGTATCTTATTATTGCTCAGTGTCCACACTGTCCCTAACCCTCGAATTGACCCGAACACCTCCAACGGTGGTGCTACCTACCTCTCAATGGTGGGATGGCACTACTTTAAAGGACATCTACACAGACGAATTCCTTAGGGTAGGTAGGTTCTCCTAGATACTTGCTCTAAATTTCAAAACAAATCAAAAATACTTTTCACACCAACACTTTTCAAAAGCTTTCAAAGCAATTTTTCAAACACTCTGACACAAGAGTCGAACTGGAATTTTCAAAGAAACTTTTTAAACCCACAGTTGAAAAGCAAACAAACCATTTTTGAAAACACAATGAGCAAGAATCTAAGAGCCCATGGATAACCATGGATAGAAAGGGTGCTAACACCTTCCCTTTCTATAACCTACCTCCCGAACCGAGAAACAAATCTCATAAGGAATTTTTCTGTGCTTTTGTCCTTTCCTTGTTGGAGAAAATAAAAGACGGTGGCGACTCTTGCTTACCGCGACATTTCGCGAAACCAGCTTTAAAACAGTCAGTTCCAGATCCACCGATCACAGAACTGGCGACTCTGCTGGGGAAAACTATAAAGTGAGGTGTACCTTAGGACTAAGATCACTGTGTTTTCAATTGCTTTGATTTGTTTGCTTTAAATTGTGGGACTGTCTTGGGAGTTCTATAGATCCTAACCCGGATCTGGGGATACCTTCTTAGAAAGTAGCAACAAGGCTGTGAGGGAACTGTGCGGGGTATACCGACATGGTTGAAGCAGTCTGCTACGTTGATGTGGCACTTTGGTGTGTACCGGTAACCCTTGAGTCAATCAAGGAGAGTACGGGGCCTCCGCGTGGTGTCGTGAAGCATCAACAGACCTTAGGAACCTTAATTGAACCATCTTGGCCTCTTTAGGGTAGTGAGATGACTACTTTGGTGTACTCCGAAGTCGGTTGATACTCGATACTACACTCAATTGAGGGTTGTTTTCTTGGGATATTTTGATCGCCAGTCAGTGGCTAAATCGAAACAATGAACAATGAAAGCAATCCAATGATATTGAGATCCTTAGAACCCGGTTACTTTGATAGGACAGGTTTGAGCCCACCAACTTCAAGAGGGTAATACCTAGACCCCATGCTGGCCTAAACTCTAAGGGTTTCTCTTGTGTGACTTGTGTGCCTTCGTACTTGAACTACTTGCGTGCTTATTATCTGACCCTTGAATTTCTTCCAGGTTTTGTTTATAGTCCTTAATTGGGACTCATAACAAAGTTTACTGAGTTTCTTGCAGGTTTTGGTTTGCAGTCCTTAATTGGGACTCATAACAGGGTTACTTACATTACCCCCATGCATAGCATGACATCATACCATTGCATACATCCTGCATAAGGACTAACCCATTTCAAGGATCTCAAGGGTCTGTGATGCGGGTCATGATGAATCAAACATCTAGCAAGGGGCAAAGAGGATTTATTTTCCTCTAGCCAAGGTTGTCAGAGGCTATGACCCACTTGATATGGTGAGCTTTGACTCTTGAAGAAGGTTCCCTTAACCAAGGTTGTTTGGAAATCAAAACCAGACATGATGACTAAAGTCAGAGGCTATGACCCACTGGATATGGTGAGCCTTTGACCCTTGGAAGAAAGATTCCCAACAAACATGAAGCTCTTTCAATCAAGCTACCGGATCCAAATGCTAACAAAATTTCCTGTTTATCCCGCGAGATCCTTGAAAACATTGCATGCATATCATACACATCATTGCATAACAGGTACCCTTGTTACAGGCTACTTACCCTCTTCGCTGTTTATTTCAGCAATGGCTTTCCAATCAAACACCCAGGAGTTCCCTACTCAAGAGACTCAGTTCAGGGAGATCTTCCTAAGCCTATCCAAGGGGCAGGAAGAGTTGAGAACGCTCCTCATGGGGAATTTGGTCAAGAACAGTCCAGAAGACGGTAAAGATGAACGGCTGAAACATATGCAAGCTGAGATAGACATAATGAGGACTCAGATGCTGGGGCAAATGGCCCTTATCCAAGGCTTAGCTCGGGAACAAGAAGAGTTGAGAACTGTGATCAACCAGCTTCAGCAAGACAGTATGAAGCAAGTAGCCAAGGCTGGAGACCAAACTGGTAATCAGCCTCCAAGAAGTCAAAGGCTTGGTTCAATGAATAGACCTCTCCAAGCTGCTACTACTTCACAGCTCCAACCACAACCTCGCCCAGAGCAACGGGTTGATCAGAGCAAGCCCAGAAGGAAATTCACCCAGCTCAACACGTCGCTGTCCCAAGCTTTGCAACACCTGTTGAAGTTGAATCTGGTGACGTTGATAGGACCTCACCCTAATCCTAAGACTTCTTCACCCAACTATAATCCTGGGGCCAGGTGCGCATACCATTCTAACAGCCCGGGGCATGATACTGATGACTGTTGGAAGTTGAGGTACAAAATCCAAAGCCTGATTGATGAATGAGCTATGGAATTCACCCCAGATGGTCAGGTCGAGTTCTTCTACTATCCCTGCGAGGTTCACCATTTGAAGTAACAAGCCCTGAGACTAGAAGACTTGTGTTTATTAGAATTTTCAAGTTGTAATTTTCTTTTGATTGTTCAAACACTTATTCATGTTAAACATTGTTATTTCATTAATGCATTACACATGTCTGTTTTGAAGTAATTATTTCGTATTCACTATATGCAAACTGTTTTCATTTTTCTGTGATGATCAATTCTCGGTTAATAATTCTAAGCCTCTTGAGGGAGGATGACGAAAACGATACCACGATTTTTACAGTATGCTTTTGAATAGACCCCGCTGATGAGGTACAGGCATTGTTTCAATTCCTAAACACTGGAGTTATAAGGAAGATAATCCCTCGTCAACCCCTCTGAGCCAAAGAAGTAGGAGTTTTTCTTTTCGAAATTTAAAACCCTTAATCATAACCTGGGGCAGGGTAGTCTCTCAGTTGATCCAAGTGCATAACGAATGGCACCAAAGAGGTCCTTACAAAACAAAAGACAGTGATGGTTCCGAATAATCATACAAATAGGCAGTCCTTATATCTCAAAAAAATAAAAACCCATTAAGTTAAAACCTATGAAGGAGACTTACAAAACTGGGGCATCCCGCTGACTGTAATCACAAAAGAAACAGTTCAGGCAAAAAAAAATAGGGATAATAAAATAAAAAAAAAGAGGTCACACAAACCCTCAACAAAAAGAAATGACTGCCCATTCAGAATAAATCATCATTATCTGAACCATCATTGGTATATCAAAGCAAAGACTCAAACAAGGTCTAACGCACGATCAGCTGAGTTTAGGTTTGAAGAACATCACGAAGAGCGGGTGGGTACAAATAAATTTGATCCTTTATCCTTTGTTTCTTGAACCGTGAACCAAGCCACGTTATGACCCTTAAAAGTCCTAGCTGAAGCATGGGTTAGTTCGAAAGCATAATGTTACGAAAGGTATCCTGACTCCTTAAAGCTTACGGTAAATACGGAGTTGACATCACGTTTTACAAACATTCATTTGTTTTATGAAAGAGAATGCATTTTCAAAATCTTCAAAACAGACATAAGCTTTGCATTTTTAACATAACTTTGTTTGCATATGACTTTTTGTTTGAACAGCATAGAAGTTCGCACGACGAATGCCTAATGAACAGAAGTACCTCCAATCAAGGGGCACAACATGATCATGGTCCAATCATCTGGGGCAGTCTAATCAAGATTCGGAGAATCTCTCAAAGGCCAAATAGCCTGGGGCAAATCTCCGCCTAAGTCACTTGGGGCATTTCAACAACGAATCTTGCGCGATCAGACATCTTCTGGTAACATGGCAACATAAACAGCCAGGGGCACCTCCCTGCATTCTAAGAACATGGACATAGTCGAAAGAATACTACGCATAATCAAAGACCCGCTAGGTTGACATACCTAGGCAAAAATTAGGGCTTCCCGGCGAACCAAAAGGGTTCGGGCAAAAATAAGGGATGAAATGAAAAAATCTGTACACCCGGCGAGTCGAAAACCTGAAAAGGTGGCTTGGGCAAAATGGGTATCCCGGTGGACTGAAAACCCGAAAGGGCGGTCCAGGCAAAAGTTAGGGATCAAAGCGTACGACTATGTCCTATCATCTTGTCACCTGCCTACCAGAAGAAGATTGGTCAAATCGGCAGTCCTCAAGCACCTCCACAAGTCTTCCCCTCCCGCCTCAAAAACAGGGGCAATGATAGGTTGTCTAAGCAATCTAATGGTTCTGTCCTCCAAGGTATCAAGGTAGGTTCAGCTGAAGAACACAACCAGGTATTTTAATTCCCTAGAGAGTGAGCCAGCAAGCAGTATACTCTCCTCAAGCAAAGCAGTTATCAACCTTAAGGAAGTTGGGTATCCTCCCGCAGATCTCGACCTTCCCCAGCAGCACACATTCTTGACAAACATCCCCGGCAGTCTTGGTCTAAAGATTGTTCCCCGGCGGCGGACCAACATTCAAAGGAATTGCTTCCCCAACATAGTACCTCTCTCCCCACAGAGTATTGTTCCCCAGCCAGATCGCCAGATTAATTTTCTCCCCGCAGAGTAATCTCTCCAACAAGTTTATTCCCCCAACGGAGTCATCTTCTCCTACCGGTTTATTCTTGCAACCATCACTCTCCAGTGGAAACAAAGAATGCTATTCATATCAGCCCAGGATTTGACTTCCCGGCATCCGTCTAGGATTTATTTTCCTAAGACAAAAACATACATTCATAAACAACACATCTTCATACATTATAGCATGCATATACGCATCATGAACGTACAATCTCATTCATTCTGAGAACATCTCGCATGTCATATATCACGGCATCGCATACAACTAATGTTTTGTCTTTTCAGGACAAAAGTTAATACAAGGATAATTGCTATCAACTGTCGTGATTCCAGATCCGATTCCTGTATCTTGCCAGGGAGTATCTGTTGACGACTACAGTACCAGACTCGATTCCTGTATCTTGACAGGGCACGTCTGAAGAGTTCGAAGATCCGATTCCTGTATCTTGCCAGGGTGTATCTGTTGACGACTACAGTACCAGACTCGATTCCTGTATCTTGACAGGGCACGTCTGAAGAGTTCGAAGATCCGATTCCTGTATCTTGCCAGGGAGTATCTGTTAACGACTACAGTACCAGACTCGATTCCTGTATCTTGACAGGGCACGTCTGAAGAGTTCGAAGATCCGATTCCTGTATCTTGCCAGGGAGTATCTGTTGACGACTACAGTACCAGACTCGATTCCTGTATCTTGACAGGGCACGTCTGAAGAGTTCGAAGATCCGATTCCTGAATCTTGCCAGGGAGTATCTGTTGACAACTACAGTACCAGAATCGATTCCTGTATCTTGACAGGGCACGTCTGAAGAGTTCGAAGATCCGATTCCTGTATCTTGCCAGGGAGTATCTGTTGACGACTACAGTACCAGACTCGATTCCTGTATCTTGACAGGGCACGTCTGAAGAGTTCGAAGATCTGATTCCTGTATCTTGCCAGGGAGTATCTGTTGACGACTACAATACCAGACTCGATTCCTGTATCTTGACAGGGCACGTCTGAAGAGTTCGAAGATCCGATTCCTGTATCTTGCCAGGGAGTATCTGTTGACGACTACAGTACCAGACTCGATTCCTGTATCTAGATAGGGCACGTCTGAAGAGTTTGAAGATCCGATTCCTGTATCTTGCCAGGGAGTATCTGTTGACGACTACAGTACCAGACTCGATTCCTGTATCTAGACAGGGCACGTCGGAAGAGTTCGAAGATCTGATTCCTGAATCTTGCCAGGGAGTATCTGTTGACGACTACAGTGCCAGACTCGATTCCTGTATCTAGACAGGGCACGTATGAAGAGTTCGAAGATCCGATTCCTGAATCTTGCCAGGGAGTATCTGTTGACGACTACAGTACCAGACTCGATTCCTGTATCTAGACAGGGCACGTCTGAAGAGTTCGAGGATCCGATACCTGAATCTTGCCAGGGAGTATCTGTTGACGACTATAGTACCAGACTCGATTCCTGTATCTCGCCAGGGCACGTCTGAAGAATTCAAAGATCCAACTCCTGTAACCAGTCAGGACACATCTATACCAAGCATCTGAAAATCAGCTCCTGCAATGTGTCAGGTACTCATTTTTTTCTTTTGCAGGCATGCAGGTTCTCGCTAAAGAATCTCTTACGCGATCAACATCCAGATGGCATCTATAAGCCCATCATCCTATTCGTCAACCTCTAAATGGCATCTGTAAGCCCATTTCCATCATCACACTGCTGCTATGAGAGCGCAAATTTCTGGGCACTCTAATGTTCAATCATCTTCTACCCTCAGATTACGAAAGGCACGTCAGCCAATCTACATCCTCAGGTCTAAGAAGATTGAACAGGGGCAACTGTTGTACCCCAAAATTTGCCCTCCCATATTCTTCAAGAAATTGCCAAGCCAAGCTGCAAAATTCCCCAAGGGTTGCACAGTCAAAGATCTCCTATACAGTCAAAATTAGGGTTTGTGTTCTGGTCAAGAAAATGAAGTTTTTAAAGGTCCAATCAAGTCTCACAAGCCTACAAATATGGTCAAGCATCCTCATATCAAGTTTCAAGACTTTCAGCACAAAATTGCACAGTCAAAAACCCTAATTGCACTACAGTCAACTGTAGGGGCAAAATGGTCATTTGACAGTCAAAAGTTCAAATTTTTGGTCAACATATCATTTTGAAGCCACAAACATCATTTGATCAATGCTTGATCATGATTCTCAAAACTTGGCTCAAAAATCATCAAGATGCAAAAATTTCTATTTTTGGACAGCTGAAAAAGTCAACTGAAATTGACCAGGGCATAACTTTCACATGGATTATCAGAAAAATTCCATCCAAAGCTCATTTTGAAGAGAAAGACATTTCCTACAACTCATCTTCATACTTCAAGTCCAAGAAATGCTCTCACAAAAAGTTATCAATTTCAACATTATAGGTCATTTTCAAAAGTCAACAAAAAGGGACTTTAAGTCAAAGGCCATAACTTGAGATTGGTAAATCAAAATGACATGGGACCAAAGAAATTGTTTAGAGGACTTCAAGGCCTTTCTAAAATGTCCAAGAACATGAGCAAAGCTTAAAAATTGAGCAAGTTATGCATTGGAGAAGTTGGGAAATTTTTGTGAAATGGCCAAAATCATTTATCCTTGAAATCTCATTTTTGACAAAAGGGGCCCACTTTTTCCACTTGAATTAACTTGGCCATGCTTCCCACGTGTCCCACCTTTTATTTCAGATTTTTTTATTAATTTTTTCATTTTTATTGATTTTATTGGATTTAATTAATTTTAAATCTTTTAAAATCAAAAGAAATTCAAAAATTAATTTAAAAGGGAATATTTGGCCTTAACTAGCCTTGAAACATCATTATGTGCCTACCAAAATTCGTGCAAGGGAGTAAACAAGGCAAGAATTCAAAAATGAGTCAAAAAAGGAAGTTTTGTTATGGAGGTTTATGGAGGATTTTGGACTTGAATGCTATACATTAAGAGACCATAATTCCTTTTGATTCACATTACCTAATGCCTATACAAGGGATCAAAAACGAAATTGAGAGGAGGCTGCACCAGAACACAAGAAAATCACAACCTAAAAAGTCCCCAAAAACAAAAAAACACATTTGAACTTTTCAAGAAAAAAAGCAAAACTGTAAACCTACTTGCAGCACGTTTTAAGCCTCTATTCCAATCAAAAACACATTCCTTGCATTGCCAGGAATCTCCAGCAATCAAAATCAAGCCCAAACGCGCAAAGAAGCATCCCCACGACACCCCACGGTTTGTCCAAAATTTGAAAATCAAAACTCCATTTCCATGCCTTTTTAATTCATTTTAAATATTGTTATGCATTGCTGATGTTATTACCAAGCTTCCTGTATGCTTTAATTTGACTGTAAGGCCACAAAATGCAAATCACCATGGGAGACATCTAGGTTTTCCGAAGCTTTCAATTTGGGGTTTCTCACATACGCAAAAATTGGAACCTCAAACTGCCATGGTTGAATTGAGGAAGATGAGACGAATCCAATGGACCCCTCGCGCCTAATTTATGTCTAACGAGGAGCTAATCGCTTTTATTTGCAGGCTTGTGTTTTGGGGGGGTTTAAAACCCCCGCTACATGTTTGTTATTTTGCAGAAAAGGTAGAAGACGATGGTGTGGCAACCGGGCATTAGACCATTCAAAATTCCGCGCGCGTTTTTTTTTTAATTCCCAGGATTTATTTGCTTATCAATATAATATTAAGTGTTTATTGTTATGTCAATTGAAACAGCTGGCTCAGATGGCAACGCGTTAGTGGATATTCCCAGAAGGCACGAGTTCGAGTCCTGGTTCAGGCATTTATTTTACCTTTTCCATAATTAACATGTTTCCTTTGTTTTTCACCCTTTTTTATATTTTTAATCCTAATTTAATTTATATTCAAATAATTTTCTCATGCATTTAAAAACTCACAAAAAATATTTTCCTTTTTGCATTTTAATCAGAAAAATGTTTATTTAATTTTTGACATTAAAAATAATATTTTTGCATGCATATTTAATTAATTGTTAGATAATCATTAATTTGACTTTTATTTGCTTTTAGTTATCAAAATTGATCCAAAAAAACACCAAAAAATAATTACTCTATCATTAAATTAATTTAACTAACATTTTCATAAAAAACCCAAAAAAAAAATATAATTAACACTTTTATTATTATTATCTTTATTTTGTAAATAAACCATAATTGAATTAGTTTTTTAATTAGGTCATTTTAACATTCTTTTTAATAATTAAAATAAATTTAGACTTAGGCTTTTCTTTTGACATTTTAATTTCTTTTTCTATTTTATTTCATAAAAAAACATAAAAAAACAAAAACATCAAAAAAATAAAAAAATAAAATAACTTCTTTTCTTTAATCATTAATTAATTTAATAATTTCAATTCAATTCCTTAAAGGGTCCAACGCCCTCGCACTCGATTCTTATTTCTTTTCGCACATTTATTTTTATTTCTTTTGTAGATATAATGTATTTTCCCCAAAGCCTTGTAATAGATAATTAGGATATTTACCTTCCGCATTTTACTTATTCAAATCGGGTCTTTATTTAATTTGGCGATGTAGACCCGCGCCTTGTAATAGCGTAGGACTTTTATTTTCCACATTTTAAATTCCCGCACCTTTAACTGTTAAACAATAACATGAAAGAATGAATGCCCAAAAATAAAATCGAAACGTAGATCACCAATGCATGACAAGACAAACAATAAACTAAAAATGACACACAATTCACACACCACCCCTAGGGTACGCCTCACTGTTGCCTTACCTCGAAAGGTGGTCATCAAGTACAGGACGTCTTAGTAAGTCCTTATGTTCCATTGATCTAGTTGCCTCGAATAAGTTGCCCCGGAACGGTTGCCTCGGAATAAAAAGATCAATGGCATAAGGGTAGCTTCTAAGGTATCCTATTGTTGCTCTGGTGATCACCCTGTTGCCTTGCCCCTCGAAACGTGGTCGTTGAGTACAGGACGTCTTAGTAAGTCCTTATGTTCCATTGATCCAGTTGCCTCGAATAAGTTGCCTCGGAACGGTCGCCTCGGAATAAAAAGATCAATGGCATAAGGGTAGCTTCTAAGGTATCTTATTATTGCTCAGTGTCCACACTGTCCCTAACCCTCGAATTGACCCGAACACCTCCAACGGTGGTGCTACCTACCTCTCAATGGTGGGATGGCACTACTTTAAAGGACATCTACACAGACGAATTCCTTAGGGTAGGTAGGTTCTCCTAGATACTTGCTCTAAATTTCAAAACAAATCAAAAATACTTTTCACACCAACACTTTTCAAAAGCTTTCAAAGCAATTTTTCAAACACTCTGACACAAGAGTCGAACTGGAATTTTCAAAGAAACTTTTTAAACCCACAGTTGAAAAGCAAACAAACCATTTTTGAAAACACAATGAGCAAGTATCTAAGAGCCCATGAATAACCATGGATAGAAAGGGTGCTAACACCTTCCCTTTCTATAACCTACCTCCCGAACCGAGAGCAATCTCTTTAAGGAATTTTTCTGTGCTTTTGTCCTTTCCATTTGGAGAAAATAAAAGACGGTGGCGACTCTTGCTTCCGCGACATTTCGCGAACCAGCGTTAAACAGTCAGTTCCAGATCCACCGATCACAGGAATGTTAGAAGTTCTGAGTCCGCTAGGAACAAAAGAGATTTCAGAAGTTCTGATTCCGCTGGCAGAGCTTCGTCTCCCTCTCTATACTAGTCAGAGCATCTGCAACTTAGTCATTTCTCAACAAAACAGAAAGCGCGCATATAGCTGTTATGGCAGGTTTCGTAATGTTTCATAAACAAGAGATATCATAACTATAAATCAGAAGCAAGCATGAATTTGCTAATCCTAATTCTGAGTCCTAATTTCTTCAAGAAGTTCTGAACTGAAATTCTCTCTTCTTAGGAAGGAAAATACATGACACCTCAGAATATGTACATCATTATAATCAGGATGTCTACATTGTATTTTGAACATGTAAGTCTAACAATGCCTAAGTAATATGATAAGAGTCAGCAAAAGCTTACCTTGTAGCTGGAAAATGTTCTGTGAGCTGGAGTCTGGATCTAACCACTTGTGATGTTCTGACAAGCTTCCTCACATGCCCAGCAGGCTAGAAACCTATGTCTTGAACTATGAATGGCTGGAAAATTCTGGAACAGCCAAAGAGAAAAGTCCTGACTTCTTTGAAGTGGATACTGATGGAGGGTGTGTCACAGTCTGAACACGGAAGTTAGGATGGTTTATAAATGTATATCATAAACTGTATGGATGGTTTTGGTCAAGAAACACTTGAGGAAAATGGAGTTTTTGCAAGAATCAAAAGCTAACAGGTTTTGTATTTTGTGTTTGCAGTTTTGGACTCTTGGACTTTTAGCAGGGGTTCAAGGCTATTTCTTTCTCAAATTTTAGACCTTTTTACAGTTGCCAATTGTTGTACCCCAAAATTTTCCCTCTCATTTATCAATATTTTTCTCACAAGACTTCTTGGACTCCAGACAAGATTAGGGTTTGCTCAGCTCAAGACATCATCTTGCACTGATGACCTGAAATTAGGGTTTGCGTTTGCACAAGGATTTTTGGACCATCAATGCTTCATGTGACTTTCATACACCATCTTGGACCCCTAATATTGCTCATGTCAAGTTGTAAGCCTTGAATCACATTTTTGACTAGTCAATTGGACAGTTGACCTAAAAATCAGCTGCATTGGGGAAAAAGTCACCCATGGCCAATTTACAGTCAAACTTCATAATTTTTTATCAACATCAACATTTTAGACTCATATTTATCATTTGATCAAGTTTGGATTACAATTCCTCAAGAAATTTGATCAAATCATCAAAAGGGCAAAATGGTCAAAATTAGGGTTTTATTGAGGAAGGGCAATTTCTGATTTTTGACCTAGCAAATGACCAATTTATTGGAAGCAAGATTTCAAGGGTTCAATTGTATCATCTTGACCTAATCACATAGTTCAAAAGATCTCAAATGCATAGGATTGACAGATGATTTTGCAGTCAATTGTACACTGAAAAGTCAAACTTTGACTTTTAGGTCAAAATCAAGTGTCAAGGGTCATAATTCATCAAGATATGTCAAAACATGAAACTTGTTGACCAAGAAACCTAAAATTACAAATTAGGGTTTTAATTTGAAAATTTTCATAACTTAGAATTTTTCTAAGTGTGGAAAATTTATTATTTTTTCCCAACTTTCCACAACTTTTTCACCATGAGGAAATTGGATTCAAAGAAAACTTCCAACATGAAAGTTGTAGTCCTCCATGAAATATACAACTTTGATTCACAAATGTTTCCCAAAATATGCTTGGGTCTCAAGTTATGAATTTGTGAATAAGGGTCCATGAACTAAAAGACTTAGTGAAAATTTGCCCTAATTTAGGCAAGATTTTGACCCAACTTCATGGGAATTTTTCACCTAGTTCCAAGAGGTATCTCAAAATTAATTTCAAATATGTATTGTATAGAATTTTGCAAGCTTACCAAAATGTCCAAGAACTCTCCAAGATCATTTATGGTTAGGGAGAATCGAAGAAGAGAAAATGGCATTTTGTCACTTTTGTGCAAGCCATTTTTACAATGCTTCAAGTTGCAAATCAGATCCTAGCATGCTTGTACCTTGCATTACAGGTCCTAAATCCATTCTACACTCCATAATTAAATACTAATTCAATGGATAATGGCTTAATTTTGGCTTTTGAAGCATTGCACAAAGAATAAATCCATAAATGGCATAAAGGGCACATTGCCATTTTGATAAAGCAAGCTTTTTGCAACTTTACAATTCTTGAGCCATGGACCTGTTTCTTGGGTACAAGCAATGTCCACAGATATCCAGCAATGTTTACCAACTATTATCAGCCCTAGAACTAGCAAGTACATGCCTTTGGCAAAGTCACTTCAACTTTTCTTCAAATGCAAGCAAATTGGCAAAAGGAGTCAGAACTTGTACAATAGGAAAAGGGTGGACTTTGTATCACTATATAGAACTTTACAAACTTGTTGCAAGCTATAACACGAGTGCACAACATCTAAAACACTCTCAAACTCAGAAAACACATTTTTCTGCCCAGATAGGGAAGCTACTGCAAAACTCTTGCCCTTTCAATATTGGCTCGTGCGTTTCTCCCTTTAACACTTGAAACACCTTCCATACATCACATCCAAACTATCCAAGCCTTTGCACTGCAACTGTGAGCTCTATTTCAGGCATCACCATTTCCAAACTTGAAGGTTGGAGGTTGACTTCTGCAGGGAGTTTCAAGCATCCTCAAGGCCAGCTAAGCATTGGAAAAGGTTTAGGGAACTTAAAGGAAGCTCACACGATCCTCAGTCCTCACTCAAAGTCCCCACATTGCCATATCCAAATCCAGCTGAGCAAGGTATTTTTCAAATCTCTATCTCTTTATTTAGGCATCCTTAAGTCACGATTTGTGAAGCAAAAATGTAGTCCTTAACTTGCTGAAGCTGTACATATGCATAGTTGTCATTTATATTAACTGAGTAGTGAGAATTTGAAGCTTGAAGTTCATGAAAAAATTAGGTCAGAAATTAGGGCCACTGAAATTCTCCCTGGTTTTTTAGAGCTAGGTCACAAATTTTATATCATTGGAGTCGTGAGATCATAAGCTACATTTTTTGTGTTATAAGTTTTTGTTTTTGTGCAAAGAATAGAGAGTTACAGGTTGAAGCAAAAACGCGCGCGTTTGGGAGAGGCTGGAGGACAGGGATGAAGTTCTTGGGCCTGGCGCGCTTGGGCTTGCTGTTTTGACTTTCCACACCCCCTGATCCACTATCCACACCCCATTTGCTTATTTTGTTTATTTTTATATATTTTCTCATATTTTTATGTTTATTTAGTTTTAATAATTTTTTCTAAACATTAAAAATCACAAAAATAATTTTCTTAATTTTTTTGGAATTTTATTTTATTTTTATTTTTTTTCACATATAAAAAAATAGTTTATTTTAACAAATAGAATTTATTTTCTTATTTATTGGTAAATACAATTTAAAAATACTATACATTTTTATTTTATTATTTCACACATAAAATAATTATTTTCATATATATTTTAATTTTTGATATTTGTTAATAATATTATTTATTATTTCTTGTATATAAAATAGGCCAAATAATAATAGAAAACATAATTTTCTTTTAAACCAAAAAAACTAGGGTTTTTCCCTTTCAAAAATAATATTATTTTTCTCTTATTTTCTAGGGCTTAAATAATTAATTCTCTCATACAAAAAATCAAATACAAAACATTTTTTTGCATATTTACATTTTTATTGCATTTTTGAACATTTGTATATTTATTTAATTTGCAAATATTCAATTGGGTTGTAATAGTATTTTAGGGTTTTATTTTGTGCAAATATCCTCATTCAAAAACTTGTATCCCCCCTCCCATAATAATTGTTGTAATAGCTTAGTTTTATTTTACGCAATTTATCGCATTATACCATGTTTAGTAAAACTAGGGTTTTGCATGATAAGACAAAAATCAAACAAATAGAATGACCTAATACAAGACAAACAAAACGCATGTAAAATGACACACATTCCACACAAGCACCCCCTAGGGTTTCACCCATTTGGTTGCCTAATAAAATGGCCATGGTATGCATGCAAAGTATCTTGGAAAAACAAAACAAAATAAAACAAAAGATCATAGTCTCTCGATGACGCTATCAAAAGGTTGCCTAAACAAAGATGATCTTGGTCCCTCAAAACTTTCTAAGATACTTGGCAACATTGCTATCATGGTCATACGATGTCCCACGCCCGTCCCGTTTAACATCCAAAGATAGGGTTGTTTACCAAATCAATGGTAAATCAACAATATCAAAGGAATAAAAATGTATAGGAAAGACTTTTGAGTAAGTAGAATGCTTCTAGTTGGTTGATCAATTTGCAAACAATCCTTGCTATTTTCAAACAAACACACACACATTTCCAAAACATTTCCAAACAACTTTCAAAACATTGAAACATTTTTCAAATGACAAAAATCTTTGTATACATTCTCACGAACGAGAATCATTACAAAGATTTCCCAAACGAGTGGCCTCTTTACAAAATACTTTTAAAACCACACAAAGCACCATTTCAAACAATTACAAAAGTAAAGAAATTGATCTAAACAAGTAACTAAGAGCCCATGGAAAACCATGGATGAAAAGGGTGCTAGCACCTTCCCTTTTCATAATCTACCCCTCGAACTCAAGAAAACATCTCAAAGGTCTTTCCTGTGCTTTTTTACCTTTCCTTTTGGATAAAATAAAATTCGGTGGCGACTCTTGCTAACCGCGACATTTTCAAACACAAACGCAAAACCTCAAGTCAGTTCTCCCACCGCATCACACCATGAAGTCCAATTTATAGGTAAAGGTTTAGTAGCTTGGAGAGGTCAAGGGGAACAATCATCATATACTAGGTGCTGACTTTTTCTTGAAGTAAGTTCAAATAGGTATGGTGGTTAGCAGCTTTAGCAGTGCCTAAGCTGGATTTGTAAGCAGGAATTAAGGAAAGGTAACCTCAAAAGCAAAAGCAACGTATGGGCCCAGCACACTCTTGTACAAAAGTTTGCTTTTCCAAGACAGTAAAGGTACTTGTATGCCACACGTGGGGAAATCCTTTAGATAAATACTCAAAATTGGTTGTGAGAATTAAATGATGATGAGATTTATCAAACCAGAAATCTTGCAATATGAGATTGTGCATCATGGCTTGATCTGGATTAGAAGTTCAGTGTCAGCGCAACTTAGAACAAACTCCCAACTTCTGATCTTTGTATCTCCTTGCTCCAGCATGTTCTAAAGGAGCTCTCAGACTTTCTAGGAAGCTTGCAACACGCTTTATAAACCTTCTTTAAATTACCCTTGCAAACTCTGACTGAATCTTTGTGAAAACTGGTCCAGAAGTTCTAACCAAACGCTGTCTTGGAGGTGTCCATAATTTAACTGAGTGCTTCAGTTTCAGGGATGCGTCTTTGAGGAGTTATATCTTGAAATCCCAGTACTCCTAGGTGATGTTTTGTTATGCAATGTTTCAGATCTTGTTGGAGTCCATAACTCTTGTGTCAGAAGTTTTGAGCTTATAATATTTCTTAAATAACTTAGAAAAAATTCTAAGTATTTAGAATTTTGACTTTTCCAAAGTAACTTTGACTTTTGAATTTCTTGATGAAACAAGCTTCATATCTCAACATGTCTTGATGAAATATGACTCTTGAAACTTGATTTTGATCCAAAGGTCAAAGCTTGACTTTTTAATGTGCAAATGACCATTTTACCCCTATGAATGACTTTCTTGAAAAATTTGTAATTCAAGGCTAGGAATCGGATGGAAGCAAACCTGAGGTTCCAGGATGATCCTTTGAGAAATGAGAGGGCAAATTTTGGGGTACAACACCATGCATTAAATTTTTTCTTATATTATATAATATATTTGGAAACATTTAACCAACATCTAATCAATTTTTCTTAATAACTTAATAAATTCAAGATCATTTTCAAAAAGGATTATGAAAATACTTTTAATCGACTACGAACTTCGTCTACAAATTCCGCTATTCACACACCCAAACTTGGTTCAAAGAAAATCCAAAGTATCATTGTAATCCATAAAAACGCCAACCAACTACGAACTACGAATTAGGACTTTGATTCCTCATAAGAGGATACGTAGGCACGCAGTTTAAAAACCAAGGAGAGTTCCCCTAATTAAAAGACTAAAACCCTTTCCCCCTAATAAAAACTAAAACCCTATTTCCTAAAAAATGCAATTCTAAACCTTAGTATCCTTGTGAACAAGGTAGATGAGGGGTGCTTAACACCTTCCCTTCATCTAGAAACGAGTCAAATAGCTTAGAATCTCTAACCAAATTAGGGTTATCCTTTATACTCCCTTCTTAAAGATAAAAATTAAGGGTGACGACTCTCATTTCAAAATCGGTTATAATAGTTGGCAACTCTACTGGGGAACTCAACCCTAGGGTTTAGAAGCATTTCCTTTTAGGTTTAGGGTTTTTAGGGTTTTTCTTATTTTTGGGTTTTTATACTTACTTATTTAATTATTTACTTATTTTCACTTATTATATTATTTGTCATCTTTATTCATCTGCTAGCGGGATTTTTTTATTTCAAAAAATTATTTTTTAAAAAAATTCTTAGAAATAAGGTTCTCCTATTGGCCAAGGGGATACATCATCCCTAAGAGTTTTTGTGACGACTTCACTTAGAGTCGGTGGAATTTCAAATAAAGAAATACGTCTCAAGAGACATCATCCTCTTGGGGGTAGGACTTTGGAATGAAATATATAACTCTTTGTATAAACCCTAAACTAAAATCTCATGGTGAAACCTTTCATGAACTAGAGACTGCAAAAAGGCAGACCCTTGTACCTTTCTCTCTAGTGTTATCCTTGATACCCTTAAGGAAACCATCTTATGGGGAGGGTAGAATATATGTAGGCCAAAAAACTAGAAGCCTACCAACTAAGGATACCTTTCATGAAATCCAGTTACTATGCCACACAATCATGCATCCATACACCCTATATTTCATATATTCATTATTCTCCATTCTTTTTGTCTGTCTTATTCATGGGATTAAAAAAATATAATCGAAGGTTTTTTGGTGAAGTGTATTAAAAATTAATGCCTATTGGAAACAACTTGTCCGTATTAATGTTGTCAAACCAGATATGACGAAGATCAAGACTATCAAAGGGAAACTGTCTGAAAGAGATTTGAAGGTGTTCACTCGTTGTTATGGGCATACCCTTGAATTGAAAAAAGTGGATGTACAATTAGATATTATTTCTGCCTTGATTCAGTTATACGACCCTCCATTGAGGTGTTTTACCTTCCAAGACTTTCAGCTAGTGCGGACTTTGGAAGAATTTGATAGCCTCTTGAATTTCTCTAAGGGAAAGGCTTATGTGGGAATTAGGCAGACTATTGATATTAAAGACTTAGAAAATAGTTTAGGGATCCCTTTTCCTAAATTGTCACTTAATTACAAAAAATAAGGTGATGTGTAAGGGATTAAGAGACGCTATTTAGAAACTAAAGCTCTTTATTTTGCCGATAACAAAGAATGGGAGTCTCGTGTCGATTGCTTAGGGCTACTTGTATTTGGTATAATTCTGTTTCCATGGACTTTGGACTATATTGATCCTACATCTATTAGTGTATTTTAGGGCACAAAATCTTTGAGTGTGGACCTAACTCCTACTTTACTTGCTGATGTTTATTATGCACTTCACACTCGATATGAAAAAAGAAGGGGTACTCTAAATTATTGCATCCTGATTTTATATTCTTGGTTTATGACCCACCTCTATAAAGAAGATTATATGGTTCTGAATCTGGCGAGATACGAGTGGCCTCAAAAATTAAGGTCCTTACTGCTAATTCTGTATTGTGGTATGCGAGGAACCTAGACATTGGAGATATCATTTATATTTGCGGAGACTTTTCGAATGTTCTGTTGATTGGATCCCGGGGTTGCATCAACTACAACCTTACATTGGCTTTGCAACAACTAGGGTACCCTTTGGAGGATAAACCCTCTAATGAACAACTTCAACAATTGATCATTCATGACATGGGCAAAAGAGACCGAGAGTTGCTCAACAAAATCATCCGAGCTTGGAGTGGGGTTAATAAAAGAAAGGCCAAAAGGAAGAATGATGTGGCAAAAGAACCTTACACTTGATGAGTTTTGAATAGGGTACAAGTTGTTAAGCTACCTTTTGACATTGATCCTGAGTACAAGCCAGATGTCCCAGATTCTCTGCCTATGTTCTTAGAAGAAATAGACAACTTAAAGAAAGCTTTGAGACAAGCTCAAAAGAGAAAGAAGAATTGGAGCTTAACCTCCATAAATTATCTAAGGAGAAAATACAGGTGCAACGTATACTTGAATCAAAAGATCAACAGATTCAGAAAGATCGTGAGGCATTTGAAAATGAGAGTATTAAGCGGAAGCGTTCTACTGAAGGGTTGTTGAGTGCTACTTTCAACTTGGATTCTCATAACCAACAGTTGGAGGATGCTGCTAGCAAGATCGGGAAAACAATTAGGTGGTACGAAAAGGCAATGCAAGACAAAAAGGAGATGGAAGAAGATTTGAGGGCTCAAATCCAAAGTTTGGTGCAAGCTTCTTTAGATCAAGAAGAACAAATGAAGTATCTTACCATAAGACTCCAAGATAGCCAAGAATTGGAGGTACAATAACGCCTCAAGAGGATGATGGCAAGAAGATTTCTCTCCTAAAAGACCGATGAATACGATCAAGTGTGTCATGAGTTAGAAGGCCTCCGAGAGGATTTCCTCATATAACAGAAACTCTACACGAAATTGAGGGATGAAAAGTTATATCGAAAAGAGTAGTATGTAAAGATCGCAAAAGTAGGAAAGTATAACCATAAGATAATTCCATACCTCTACCAAGAATATTGATTCTACAAAGACAAGCATGCAAGACTCGCCTCCTTGGCCAACAATCTTATTGGTGACATCCCTAGAAGTTTGAGAGATGCGGAAAATGTGATGGTATCTCTCCCGAAAAGTGTTGAAGACTTCCTCAAGCTTTGTAGGATAATGGTTGATGGCTTCAGAGCAGAAATCCACAGGCGCGCTTAAAAGATTTTATTTCACTTTGTTATTTCCTTCAGCAAAGTTTTGATGTTTTAAGTTTGAATATTTTTCAATATCTGTATTGTATTCTCATTTTTAAAGACAATGGTTATTTCAATAAAAGTATTTTGTTTCCATATTTCATTTGCGTATTTATTTTTTAGATACTCACCAATAAAAAGCAAAAACCTGAAAAAATATAAATACAAAAAGAAAAAATATATGAAAAATCCAAGTGAATAAGACATTCAAAAACAAAAAAAAAGCTTAGCATATTCATACGCATCCATGCATTCGAAAACATCACATAATTTCATATTTCATAACATAAAACCTCATTAATTTTCAAAATCATCTCAAGTTAAACCATTGGTAGGAAAGCACCATCTCCCTGACCGCCATATCAAACAAGAGCCCATCAAAAGAAGGTGATGGAACAGATTGAAGAAAACGAAGCCGCATTCAGAGAAGATTTAGATCAAGTAAAAAGGAACATCGAATCAATGAAAGGAGATATGAGTCAAGTTCTTCTATCCTTGAAGAACATCATTTAAAGGCAAGAACAAATTCCTAGGGTAGCCTTTGAGGAAGTAGCCCATATTATTGGTGCATCGAGCTGTCACCAACCAAGAAGAGAGTTGGAATCAGGACCTCAAAAGTCCACTATGGCTCAACAAGAAGTCAGACAAGCTGACACTTAAGGGTTTGTCCCACCTCCACCAAAGGTAGGGGCATACCATACTTTGCAGATTCCAGTCAACAATACGGATAACTATGCAGATCTAAAATATGGAGATCTTAATTTGGAAGGTGTCACTCAAGCAAACCAACCCAAAATTGTTGATAATCCTCTAGCACTCTGTTGTACCCCAAAATTTTCCCTCCCTTTTCTTCAAAAACATTCTCCTAGGATTTTCAAATGCTCAAGGATGCTCAAGATTTGATCAGACAAATTCTTCTCCTAAGCAAGGGACTTATAACTAGGGTTTCATGTTTCTCAAGGAATTTTGGGTTTTAAGGCCTCAAGTTGTTTCAATGGTTCTTATAGGTTCCCAAGAATGCTCATACCAAGTTTCATGCCTTGCATCACAAGTTTGCTCAGTCAATTGCTCAGATGAATAAAAATCAACTATATTGAATAAAAAGTCAACTATGGTCAACATACAGTCAAACTTCAAGATTTTTGGTCAACATAAATATTTTTAAGTTACATTCATCATTTGGTCAAGAGTTAATCATGATTCCTCAAGGAAAACTCTTAAATCATCAAAAGTCAAAAGTTGATAAATTAAGGTTTCCTTAGGAGAAGTCAATTGAACTTTGACCAAGCATAACTTTCACATGCTTCATTAGTTTTTCCCCAACCAAAGCTCATTTTGAAGAAAATTCAATTCTCTACATCTTTGATACTCTAAGCTCAAGTCAAAAAATACTTCATTTGAGAGATATGGGTCAATACATTACAGGTCATTTCAAAAGTCAATAAAAAGACACTTTTTGTCAAGGAAACTTACATCACGATAAAATATTCAAATTCAAAAATGATAAACATAGAGATTATAGAGGACACCCTGGGCTTTCCAAAAAGTCACAAAACACTTTCAAAAGATGAAAATTGAGAAAGTTATGGTTAGTGAAATTTGGGGGATTTTGAGCAAATGCATGAAGTTCAAATTAAGCAAACTTGATATTTTGGGCTATTGGGCCATTAATTTAAAGTCCAAACATGCATTACACTCCTTATACACCTCATATATTGTTCATGCACCTCTTTATCTATTTTATTTTTATTTATTTTGATTTATTCATTAAAAATTCAAAAAATAAATTAGATAAAATATGAGGCTTCTCACACAAGGTCCAGGCCCATCATATCTTTAACCTGATTCATGCTATTTAATCTCCACTCTTCATACAAGCCAACCACGAAACCCTTTCCTCAAGAAACTTGTCCAAAAATATCAAGTTTTTTCAAGAACCCTAAAAACTTCAAACCCCTATAGTGCCTTTCACTATAAACTAGTCACTCCATTCATTCCCAACAATGATACATAGTAAGAATGGATCAAATTTGATGGTTCAAAGCTCACGAAATACGCATGCATTCATCACTGATTTCATGATCTTTACAAAACTCTTATTTTGATTTTCCTTTTGTTTTAAGCCATACTAATGCCACTAATATGTTTTTGATATGTCTTTGTACAGGTTTGGATCATCATAATGATCCCATGCAATCCATATCGTGAGATTCCATACTTTCACCGATCCACGTCTTTTTTGTTATACCTCTTAAACCAGGTCGTTTCAGTCCAAAATAACCCTTCCATTGGATTCGCAAGGGTCGATTTAGGGGGATAGGGTTCTTTTCTTTCACTAATGTGTGCTATTTTACAGATGGAAGAATTGGTCTTGCCGTAGAAGACGACTGGAGCTAGGGCTTCGGTGCTTCTCCGGTCCATTTATGTTGGTTCATATTATATTTATATGTTCTTGTTATACAACCGGATGAAACAGCCACCCTAGTGGCATAAGTGCGCGTGTTAAGGTATTTGTGTCAAAGGGCATGGGTTCGATCCTGCCTTTTGTCATTTACTTTCTTCATATTTTCATGTTTTGCAGGAACTTACAAAACACGTTGAAGCTGTCTACTATCACCAAGGCGTGCTTGGCTTGGTGTTGAAAGTGTTGAGTGAAAGGGTAGAGGGAGTGGGTTCAACACCCAGCCCTGGTAACTTTTTTGAAACCCTTATGTTTTCCCTATTTTTACTTATAAAACCTTAAATTCATCAAACTAACCATTTTTTTATCAATTAATTTTTTTCACAAACCCTAATCAACATTAGGGTTTAGGTTTTTTTATTAACTAGTAAACATTCTTTTTTAATTAATTAAAATTAATTAGGGTTTTTAGGTTTTTTAATTAATTAAAGTTAATTAGGTTATTAGGTCAATCGTCAAAAACTCATTTCTAACAAAAATCAATCCAAGCAATTTCTTTTTTCCTTTTCCTTTCTTAACGCTTCACATATTTTGTTATTTTCACATTTTTCGATTATTGTAACTGCTTACGGTTTGTAATATTTAATTAGGGTATCTTTTTCCCGCATTTTTATTACTTGTACCCCCATCCCCGAAGCCCTGTAATAGCGTAAACTTTTATTTTTTTGCACTTATATTTTTTGTATACATTACTATTAGCTTAATAGGATTGTATGGCAAGAATAAAAACAAACTGTAGCAAAACCCTAATGAAGATAAATAAACTGAATTGAATACACTCGCACACACGCACCTCTAGGGTAACCTCACTTGTTGCCTTCAGAATGAAACAGTCATGTCCCTTGAACGTGGGGACGCTTTAGCACTTTCCCTCGATTAAAAAGATCGTAGTTCCTTGATGACTCTTTTGATGTTGCCTTCGGTAAACGATCTAGTCCCTTAACGATAACTGCTAAAGTGTCTTTACGAGTTTCCTTCAATGACTGTACGATGACTTGCGCTTGTCCCTTCACATCCAATGCATAGGGCTACCTACTAACTAATGGTAGGATAACACTATTTAAAGGAGGAGGAAATAACATGAAAGACTTTGAGTAGGTAGATAGCTTCTAATCGCTTGCTCATAAACAAAATAAAATATCTTTTCACACAAATACTTTCAAACAAACACTTTGTACGCATTCTCAAGAGTCATCAAAACATTCAAAACTATCAAACTTGATCATCAAGAATAATAAAAAGTCAACAAAAGTCAAAATTTGGAAAATTTTCCAACAGTTAGAAAAATTCTAAGTGTTTTTGTTCTTAACAAAATCACTACTTCATGGCCATTTTCACTAATATTTCAACATGAAAGTTGTAGGGATTGATGAATTCTACAACTTTGTTAATGTGGGATGATCTCCAAAAATTACTTGGATTAAGAGATATGATCCCATGAAGTTGTGATATTTTTTATCCAACACTTAGAAAACATTTCAACAAGTTTTGATCAGTTTTTTATCCCAACTTCTTGGCCAATTTTCACCAAGATCCAGATTGATTCAGTAAAAACTCACAACATGAAAGTTGTAGATCTTGATTCAAGCTTTCCAAAATGTCCAAGAACACAAATTTATCATGCTTGAGCTAGAAGTTTCGAAGAGATGAAGATGGCATGTCAAACTTGAATTATATGTCATTTTTGTGATGAACTCATAATCAAATATCATAGTCATGCCTTGTAATCTCCCTTTGTAGGCATCTAAACTAGTAAATCTATCTCTAATCAGAAGATTACACAAGCTTTTGAGCTATGGTCCATTTTATTTAAGCATTATCCTATTCATTTTGCCATTAAGGGAAGAAAGCTAACACTTCCATTCTTGTAAAGTGACTTTAATCACAAAGTCAACTTCTTGATCTCCCAACTTGTTTCATATGAATGCAAGCAATACCAAAAGCAAGAAGCAAGCTCCCTGCACCCAACAACTTAAGAACATGCTTGTACTTGAGCATTGAAACCATGGAAACTCATCCAACTTGATTTTTCACTTCCAACCAAACCATAACTTGTTGTCTTACAAATCTGGTTATTTCAACCTCCCAAACCTCTTGCCTATAAATAAAGATATCATTTACAAGCCAATACACGAATGGACAAGCCCTCAAATTCTCTCAAACTCAGAATCACCAAGAAACCACCATTGTTGCACATTTGAAGCTTCCAACACCCAACTTCAAATCCACTCGTGTGTTTGTCTCTTTTATCATTCAAACACCATCTCCACATCATACCTAAGGTGCTGTATGCATTAGTTTGTCACTGAAACATCCCAAACACTTCATCCAAACCAAGCTCAAACACCTCTGCTACTTGACTTGTCCAGAAGAGTTAAGGCACTCTCAATCCAGGGTAGGCATTGCAAAAGCTTCCTGGGAGTGCAGTGAAGCTATCCAGGTCATCTTAACACCTCCATAAGTGCTCTAACTTCAAACTCGATTCTCACTTCAAGAGGTAAGTTTCTCTAACTGTGATATCCATATACATGTATCATTTGCTTTCAATTTAAAAAAAAAATGTAGATATCAATACCCTGAAGCTAACCATATCATTAGTTTTCATTAATTTTTCTTATGGAGTAAGAACCGAAGCTCTGACCAGTTAGGTTTAATTTTTGGTACTGAGTAAAATTCCTTTTAATCTTTGAGTGTTAATTAAAGTTAATGGCATGGTTGAATTCATGGTGAAATTTAGAGAAACTTTCATGTTTATATTTTTAAAATGGTTGAGAAATGGAGAAGTTTGATATTCATCAATGGTGTTGTTGTTGTCTGCGCGCGCGAGGAAGAAGAAGATAGCTTTTCAAATTTGAAAAATGAGTTTGTAATATATTTATTGGGTGATGTTTCATAACCGGATGAAACACCCACCCAGTGGTAAAACAAGCGTGTTGTGACCTTAGGGACCTAGGTTAGAGCCCCAGTGGTACCCTTTTGTTTTTTTCATACTTTTTCCTTGCAGATTCAGCACACTAAACCTTTGTAAGTCCATCATGTACCCTCACCTCATCACCATTAGATCTCATCAAAGGCAGATCCAATGCACCAAGCGCAAGCCCCATGATGTACCTCCTGAGAGTCACCTCCACTAGATCCAGCGCAACAACCTGGGCTCCCTGATTTGGGTCTTTTATTTTTGCTTTTCCATACCCCCCAATTTCTTCCACAACACAGGCCCATTAATTTTATTTTCTTTTGTTTGTTTTAATTTAATTTTTTTCTTTTTTTAATTTCATTTTTTTATTTAATCAACAAAAATCATAAAATCATGAAAATGTTAGATTTAGGTTTTTAATTAATTAATTTAATTTTTATAATTAAAATTAATTTAATTTAATCACTTTGTCTTATTTTAAATGATTAGTTTGTAAATTAACTAAGAATTAGATTTTATTTTTATTAATCACTTCCAAATATTCTTCTAAATAAAAACTACAAAAATATTTTCTTAAACTCTTATAATTTTTTAGGTCTTAAATATTTTTCCTCTTCATCATCTCTGCGCGTTTGCTTATTTTTTCGCATTTATATAATTATTATAACTGCTCAATGGTCTATAATAGATTTAATTAGGGTTTACTGCTTTTTATCCCCATTCATAAATTTGTACCCCCATTCCCGAAGCGTTGTAATAGCATAGAATATTTAATTTTCGTAATTTACTTCCTTCCTTATTACTGTTAGTTTAATAGGATTGTATGGCAAAGATTTAAAATAAATCGTTAGAAAGTCTAATCTCAGGACAAATACTTGAAATCAAAACACTTCGCACATGCGTACCTCTAGGGTGACCCTCACTGGTTGCCTCGAATAAAAACAATCATGTCCCTCAAACGTGAGATGCTTTAATAAAGACCCTTGGTTAAAAGGCCGTAGCCCCTCGATGACCCTTTGATGCTGCCTTCGGTAAACGATCTTAGTCCCTTACGAAAATTGCTAAAGCATCCTATGAGTTACCTTGTATAACTGTACGATGACCCGCGCTTGTCCCTCACATCCAACAATAGTGCTTCCTATTAACTAGTGGTAGGATAGAACTATCTAAAAGGAGGAGGAAAATAACAAAGACTTCTTTGAGTAGGTAGATCGCTTGTAATCGCTTGCTCATAAAGTAAAACAACTTTCACACCTCACACTTTCAAAAATAACACTTTCTTCCAATAAATATTTTCAAAAACAAACATTTTGTATACATTCTCAACGATACTAGAATCATCAAAAAATTGCTGCACTTAGGCATTTTCAAAATATTTGCAAACATACACAAATACAAAGCATTTCCAAAAGTGAGCTAGCGATTAAAGAGCCCGTAGATAACTACGGATGAGAAGGGTGCTAACACCTTCCCTTTTCATAACCTTCCCCTCTTACTCAAAAAATTCTCAAAGGCCGTTACTATTCTTTTCACGCTTTCCTTTATTGGATAAAATAAAAATCGGTGGCGACTCTTGTTATCCACAACGTTTGCGATAAAGCGCAAAACCTAAAAGTCAATTCTCTTACCGTATTACATAACTGGCAACTCTATTGGGGAATTATAACTAAAAGTGGGGTTACCTTAAGAGATATTTCACCTTTATTACTTTATTTGTTTGCTTTTGTACCCCAAAATTTGCCTTACCTTTTCTTAAGATACTTCTCACAAAGTTCTTCAACTATTCAAGCTTGCACATGTATTGACTTGGTCAAGGCATCTCCTTAACATTGATGCCTCAAATTAGGGTTTGAGTTGGCACAAAGGAAATTGGACTTATAATATTTCAAATGACTTTCATAGACCATTATGGACCCTCAAGATTGCTCCTGTCAAGTTTCAAGTCTTGGATCACAAAATTGCTAAATAAATTGATCAGGTGGTTTAAATCAGCTGTATTGGTTAAAAAGTCAACTGTGGTCAACCTACAGTCAAACTTCAAGATTTTGGACCAGTATCAACATTTTGAAGTCATATGTATCATTTGATCAAGATTGGACCATAATTCTCCAAGAAAATTGTTCAAATCACCAAAAGAGCAAAATGGTCAAAATTAGGGTTTTGACTGAGAATGACCAATCTTTGACTTTTGACCCAGTACATGACTTATTGGTTTGAAACATGATCTCAAGGATTCAAGTACATCATTTTGACATAATCACATATTTCAATTCATCTCCTGAGATCAGTAGATTGATAGATAAAATTTGGTCAACTGATAAAAAAGTCAACTGCACACTGAAAAGTCAAACTTTGACTTTTTGATCAAATTTAAGTTTCAAAGATCACATTTCATCAAGACATTCAAAATATGAAATTTGATCATCAAGAAATCAAGAAAGTCAAAAATCAAACTTTGTAAGACTTGGAAATTTTTCTAAGTGTTTTCTATACATGTTAATTTCATTACTTCATGACATCTTTTCACCATAATTCAAGATAATTCAAGTTGTTATAAGCTTTCAAGTAAACAACAAGGCTGCATTTTTAAGTTAAAAATTGCAAGTTACAAATCCTAAGCTTTGTCTTGTTTGAAATTTTCCCTTTGACTCAATCTTCAAACTTTGCCACTATGCTATCCACAAATATGCCTTGTCTTTGTTACAAGCTGCATAAATCTGTCTATAAAACCAGATTTGTATCATGCTACAAATGTTGCTATCTAGAAAAGCCCCAAAATCAGATATGCTTCCAAGTCCAAGCCTGTCGTTACTAGCCCAAAACCATGTTAAAAAAATAGTTTGTTGTCCTGTACAAAGCCAGCCCTGCACCAAGCTGCCACTCCACTCCAAAAATGCTACAAAATAGCCCTGCTATACTGCCTCTAACCCTGTCCAAACCTGCACTATATCAGTCCCATATTTGCACAAAATTAGCACATAAGAGCTGCATCTAAAAATAAATTAAACAATATACCTAAACAGTTCAAAAAATTATCTATTTCCCTCCCAAATTGCAATCGACTTCATCTACAAATAAGTTGTTTCACAACACACAAAAGGGTGGGATTTTGGAGAGAAAAAAGGAAGTGAAAAAACAGAATTCTTTGTAAACTCTGCTCATTCAAAAAAAACTCTGCTCATCTTCAACAATATTTTCATTCACAAAACAGAAAATAAAACCCTCAACCCCTTGTACAACCTTGCAAGCTTTTCGCTAAACCAACTATCCAAACACCTCATATAAATCACATATAGATTTTTCAAGCACAAGAATAATTTTTGTAACACCATTATCTTCACCTTCCAAACACAAACAAAAAATAGTATTTTACAACTTAACTGAGTGAGAGCGATTCTCTAACTTTGCGGAACAGAGCAAGGATTGGAGCTACTTCAAGAAGGAGCTCGGTCAATCGTCACTTTGTGCCCATAGACATACGTACGTTTTTCAAAGATTTCGCTTCAAGAGGTATACTTCTTTCGAATTTTAATATCTTTATCCATATATTATTTTCTTTTTATGTTCAAAAGATATATAAAAAAGACAGAGCAAAAGAAGAAAACTCAGCAAAAAGCCATGATAGGGGGCTAACACGGGTGCTTGTGCCACAAGACATGGCCCGTGTCAGCTCAGCTGTTTGAAAATATAACAAAAATGCAGGACAAGGTGTTGACACGGGTGCCTGTGTCACAGGACACAGCCCATGTCAGCTTAGCTGGGGCAGAAAGGAAGCGCACATGATTTATTACATGGTCCTGACATGGGTGCCCGTGTCACAGTACACGGCCCGTGTCAGGCCAAACACCAAAAATCTTGTTTTTTTTTTTACTTTTTGCTATTATTTTCATTCAATATGGTTGTAATATTAAAATTAGGTTTTATTTACTTTTATCTCCCCATTTGTAAACTTGAACCCCATCCCCTAAAATGATGTAATAGAATAGGATTTTAATTTACGCAATTTACCGCTTTAATATAATTGTTAGTAATTAGGTGTGCATGGCAAGATAAAATCAATCATAGAGAACCCTAATCTCAAAGACAAAAAATGCATGCAATTAAAGACATTTTCACACGCGCACCTCTAGGTTAACCTTACATGTTGCCTTAAAAAAGAATCATGTCCCTCAAATGATGGATGCTTTAGCAAAGACCCTCGATAAAAAAGATCATAGTCCCTTGATGACCCTTCGATGTTGCCTTCGCTAAAACGATCTTAGTCCCTTAAGAAATTGCTAAAGCGTCTCATAGGTTGCCTTTTATGACTATACGATTTACCCGCGCCTGTCCCTTCACATCCAATTATAGGGCTTCTTACCAATCAATGGTAATATAACAATATCCAAAGGAGGAGGAAATGAACAAAGACCTTTTGAGTAGGTAGAACGTTTATAGTTTCTTGCTCACAAAATTTTCAAAACAACATCTGTCAAAACACACCAACACTTTCAAAGTGAAATATTTTCAAAAGTCAACACTTTGTATACATTCTTATAGAGACGAGAATCATTACAAAGTTTGCCTAAACAAAGGCCCTTTTCAAAGATACTTTCAAAACAAATCACAAACACATTTCAAACAAAGCATTTTCAAAGTGAGCTAGCAACTAAAAGCCCATAGATAACTACGGATGAAAAGGGTGCTAACACCTTCCCTTTTCATAACTTACCCCCTGAACTCAAGAAAAATTCTCAAAAAGGTATTTCCTGTTCTTTTCACCCTTTCCTTTATTGGATAAAAGAAAAGTCGGTGGAGACTCTTGCTATCTGCAACAATTGCAATAAAACATAACACCCAAGTCAGTTCTACCACCGTATTACAGAATTGGCGACTATGTTGGGGATAAATTTAAAAACTGGGGTTACCTTAGAGCTAGTTCACCTTTAAATGCTTTCGCTGTTTTATTTGTTTGCTTTACATTTATAGGTCCTTGTTTTAGTTTGTATTGATCCTCTACCCGGATCTAGTAAAATCGTTAGGTAAATAGTAAAAATTATGGAGATTGTACGGCGTAGACCGATATGGTTGAGACAATAGCTATGTTGGTGTGACACATTTGTGGGTACCAGTATCTCTTATGGTGAATTAAGAAGAATACGGGGCCGCTGTGTGGTGTCATGAAGGACTAATGAACCTTAGAATATTTAATTTAACAACTTGGCCATTAGGAAGTAGTGAGATAACCGGCTTTGGTGCAGTCTGAAGTTGGTTGATACTCGATACTACGCTCATTGAGATCGGACTTTTGGGATATTTTGGTCGCCAAAATAGAGGATTACGCTGAAACAATGCCCAATAAAGAAAGATCAATGATATTGAGATCCCCTAGAACCCGATTACTTTCTAGGACAGGTTGAACCAACTAAACTTCAAGAGGGTACTTACCTATGAGCCTCATGCAAGCCTAAAACTAAGGACTTGTTTTCTTTGTGTGTACATAATATCATGACATCACACCATTGCATTTGCACTAACCATTTCAAGGACTTTGGGATTTATCTTTGTTCTGTTTTGTAGGACATGGCTTCCATGCGAAAAATACCATCCGAATAAACCTTGTGAAAGTGCCTCCTGAACTTAAGGAATTAGCATCAAGGGTTCCCAATGATTCCCCATTCACCATGAAGTACAATCGTCTCATCAACTTGGTCACCACAAACTTCGAAGAGGATATGGTACATGTGCTTTTCCAATTCTTTGATCCTAAGCACCATTGCTTTACATTTCCTGATTACCAATTAGTGCCTACTATGGAGGAGTTTTCTCAACTCTTGGGGGTGCCTATTATTGATCAACTACCCTTCACCGGTATTGAGAGAGACCCAAGACCTGAGGAGATTTCTCGAGCTTTACATTTGCAAAGGTCTAACATTATGGAAAATTGGAAAACAAGAAGTGGTGTTAAAGGGTTTTTAGCCAAGTTTCTGTTTGAGAAGGCTCAAAATTTTTGGGAGGCTCTAGATTTGCAAGATTTTGAAGAAGTGGTGGCTCTTTTAATCTATGGGATGGTATTGTTTCCTAACCCAGACCAACTCATAGATGTGAATGCGGTCAAAGTTTTTCTATCTCGTAATCCGGTGCCTACCTTACTTGGAAACATTTTGCACTATTTTCACTCTCGCACCATGAAGAGAAGAGGAATTTGTATGTGTTGCACTCCTTTGCTGGCTAGGTGGTTTATTTAGCACTTACCTCAATCTGTTTTGAAGAATGAGCAAGGCATGAGATGGTCTAATAGGTTTATGTCACTCACACATTCAGATATTCATTGGTGTTCTCGATCTTTGGAGGATGTTATCACCATTGATCGCTGTAGGGAATTCCCTAATGTCCCTCTCCTTGGCATTAGGGGAGGAATCACTTATAATCCTTGTTTGGCTTTGCGACAACTTGGGTATGCTAGGAGGGATGGTCCTCATGATGCACTTGTCAATGGAATTATGTTTGACTATGAGAACGATGTCCAAGGTTACTGTCAAAGATTTGTTTGAGCTTGGGGCATGGTGAACAAAGTTGATAACAAGACATTGGGGCATAAGAACTCCATTCCTTTGGAGCCTTATCTCAAGTGGATGCGAGCTCACGCTCAAAGTCTCATGATACCTTATGAGGCCATTCTACCTATAATCATGGAGCATATTACCGAGGGAGATGCTCCATACACTATTCTCCATCCTAACATGCCGACTACTTTCGAGGAGTTTCAAAGATCATAAATTCAACTCAAGGGAGAGAGAGACACCTTTGAAGCCCAATTTTATGCAAGTGAGAGGAGAGTGTTGGATATCACAAGGAAACTTCATGAGAAGCAGAACCCGAATGCCTACATCACTCTAAAAAGGAATCGCCCATGGGAGACTTGAGCCATTTTATTGTATTTAGTCCATTTTGTTACTTTTTGCTTATTGTAAACCCAAGAGGTATCTTGTAACCATTTAAACTTATTAATGCAATTAATGTTTTTTCCCTCTTTATCTAAATAAATTTAAATCCTAAAAGTCCTTGAAATCATTTGCATTCGCATCGCATGCATCATGACATAAGCATGTTTTTCAACAAAACTTTCCTCATCTTTCTACTGTTTATTTCAGTAAGATGGATCTCGAGCAGGCTGTGAAAGACTTGTAGACACAAAATTCTCAATTTCAAGAAACCTTGCTCACCTTGGCCAAAGGGAAGCAAGAACTAATGTCACAGTTGGTTACAAAGAAGAAAACAAAGAAGAAAGCCGTAATCAATATGGGGAAGAGATTCAAGGACCCCGTCTGATAGGTTCAAGTGAAAGAAGACTCCTCCGAGGAGGATGATAATCAGAATGAAGATGCAAGGAGCACACATTCTGGGATTTCAAACAATCAAGCTTTTGAGGATGAAGATTACTTTGATGAATAGTATCCACCAGTTGAGGATAAGTACAAGAAAATGGAAGATAGGTTGAAAGCGGTGGAAATTCAAGTTGTACCTGGCTTGGATTTTGGTGATTTGGGTTTATTACCTTGGGTTGTTATCCCCCAGAAATTCAAAATTCCAATCTTTTCTAAGTAAGACGGTGTTTCGTGTCCAAAGCTTTATTTGAGGTCCTACGTCCGTAAAATACAACCGCATACCACTGACAAGTGGCTATGGATGCACTTCTTTCAAGAGAGTCTGTGTGGGACTCAATTAGAATGGTTTTACCAATTGGAGGGTTCCAACATTCATACTTGGGAAGATCTGGCCACCGCTTTCTATCGCCAATATCAGTACAACGCTGATTTGGCGCCAACTAGGGTTCAGTTACAAGGAATGACAATGGGTTCCAATGAAGGTTCTAAAGAATATGCGCAAAAATGGAGAGACCTTGCTGGTAGAGTGAAACCACCACTGACGGATAGGGAGTTGGTATATATGTTCATGGGAACATTAACTGGACCATTTTTCAATTTTCTAATTGGGAGCTCATCATCTGGTTTCACTGAGTGAAAGGGTCGAGAGCGGTATCAAAAGTGGGAAAATTCTCATGGCTTATGCCTCTACATCAAACACTATGAAGAAGCCCTTTACTGGCAAAAAGGAAACTAATGCCATATATGGGTCAAGAGGCCATGTCAAGAAGGATCACCGCCAATCTTTCAATGATGTTTTGATCTCCAATCCACCATCTACTCAAAGACAACCACAACAAGCCAACCACCAAAGACCTGAGATTCCAAGAAGACAGTTCATGAGGATTAACATGTCACTGTCCCAAGCCTTGCAACACCTGTTGAAGGTCAACTTGGTAACATCGCGTGATCCACCATCAAATCCCAATGTTTCATCTCCGAAATGCAATCCTAACGCAAAATGCGCCTATCACTCCAATAGCCCTGGGCATGGTACTGATCAATGTTGGGCTCTAAAAACAAGATTCAAGATCTTATCGATAATAAGACTATTGAGTTTGATCCACCTATAACCCCGAACGTTATAACTGCACCAATGCCAAATCATGGCAAAAGTGTCGATGCAATTGAAGACACTATTTTTCTTTCTTCCGTTAAAGATTTGACTACTCCACTGACCATTGTTAAAGAAAATTTGTTGAGAGCTGGGGTTTTCTCTGGTTGTTTAAAAGAATGTTGCTGCTTTGCCAAACAAGTTAATGGATGCGAATGGCTAAAAAAGGGTGTCCAACACCTAATAGATAGCCATGAGATTTTGTTTGAAATAACTCTGGCCATAAAAAATTTGACCGATAAAGCTGAAGACTTTCCATCATCACAATATCCAACAACCCTATTAGGATCTCCTCAAAAGGTCCTATTGGGATTCCCAACGAACCAGCGATCGCCCCCTTGATAATTACTGCACTAGGGCCAATTCCTTATTCTTATGATAAGGCAGTACCTTGGAATTACGGTGCTGAAGTATACTATCATGGGGTTAAGCAAGGCTCCTGGATCAATAAAGACAAAACTGATGACGCTACCAATATTGCTGGTTCTAGCAAGTTGACAAGGACGGGGAGAATATTCTCTCCTAACATTTCACCTCTAACTACTACAACTACACTAGTTCGCATTACCATGGATAAACCTAGCACAGACGCTAGGGGAAAAGAAAACACAACTAAGCCTGCCAAGATGGAGGCACCTACCAAAGACATTGCTACTGAGGAACCCTTCATCCAAGAAATGGAGGAGATTTTGAAGATCATAAAGAAGAGTGATTTTAAGATAGTAGAGAAGCTGGGGCAAACCCCCTCCAAGATCTCTATGTTATCTTTGTTACTTTTCTCTGATGCTCACGCTCAAGCATTTATCAAATTTTTAAAGAAAGCCCATGTTCCTCAAGAGACCACAACCGATCAATTTGAAAACTGTGTGACGATTATGACTGCCGATAATGGATTGAGGTTCTCTGATGTTGACTTGACACCAGTTGGAAGGAATCATAACAAGGCTTTACATGTCTCTATTGAATTCAAAGGAACTACTCTGGCCCGTGTCTTGGTGGATACAAGGTCCTCTCTAAATGTCTTACCCAAAGGTGCCTTAGATCGGTTGGATTGCGATGATTTGGTGTTAAATCCAAGTGACATAGTTGTAAGGGCTTTTGATGGATCCAAGAGGATGGTACATGGAGAAGTGGATCTCCCCATTAAAGTTGCTTCACAAGTTTTCAATTCAACCTTCTACGTGATGGATATACATCCCGCCTATTCTTGTTTACTTGGACGCCCTTGGATACATGGGGCAGGAGCAGTGACATCCACCTTCCACCAAAAATTGAAGTACCCAGTCAAGGGGAAGATTGTTACTATTTGTGGAATAGAAGAATTTATGGTTAGTCACCTGAATTCATTCAAATATGTGGAAATGGATGGTGAGTTTATAGAAACTCCATGTCAAGCCTTTGAAGTAGTCTCTCTCATGGTCGTTGTCGCCAAAGTTTCTTCTGACGTTCCAAAATCTATTCAAGATGTGCCAAGGATGGCTTCCCTCAAAGACGCTCGTGCCGTGATTAAAGATGGAAGCAGTACAAATTGGGGAAAACTCCCTGACATTCCTTTCAAAGCAGAAAAGTTGGGTTTGGGTTTCACCACCAAAGCTCAAAAGGATGTCAGACGTGCTCGCATAGGAAAACCACCTCTTTGCATCAGTGATCATGAAGTGGATAATCTTGAAGACTCCGAAAATGAATGTGATTTTGATGATTGGATCTACTTAACTGCCAGTGAAGGACTCAACAACTGGCGTGCCAAGGATTTTGTTCCCATCTCCTTCAACGAGGAGTAATTACCATTTATTATTTTGTCAATTCAAGAACTTTTATCTGTAATTTAATTCAAACAATGACTTTAAGCCACGTATCTTTCTCGGGGCACCATGGTCCATTTGTTAAGGGTTTGTTCATTTCCATATGCCATATGACCATTTAATGAAAACCATTAGACATTTTGCATTCAAATTCCGCGCTCATTGTCTTTCTTTTTCTTATTTGCATTTTCAAAATAGCCATGTATCTTACATACGCACACACGCGCACACACACACACACACACACGCACTCACACACTTGCAGATCCTCATCCACTCTGGATCTCATTGCCAACGACTCTGATATTGCCAGCTATGACTTTGAACATCCAATCTACCAAGCCAAAGACGAAGGCGAAGAATATTGTGAAATACCAAGGGAACTATCCAGACTTATGATGCAAGAGGAGAAAGCCATTCAACCTCATAAAGAGCTAGTTGAAGTAATCAACCTGGGTACTGAGACAGACAAGAAAGAGGTCAAGATCGGCTCCAACTTGGAAGACAATATTAAAGAAAGATTGGTCCAGATGTTACATGACTATGTTGAAGTGTTTGCTTGGTCGTATGAAGATATGCCAGGGTTGGATACTGACATTATGGTTCATTGTCTACCAACAAAGGAAGATTTCCCTCCAGTAAAGCAAAAGGTTCATCGTATGCGGCTTGATATGTCTGAAAAGATAAAAGCCGAAGTAATGAAGCAATTCAATGCATGTTTTCTAGCAGTAACATCTTATCTCCAATGGGTTGCAAATGTTGTTCCAGTGCCGAAGAAAGACGGTAAAGTCTTCATGTGTGTAGACTACAGGGATTTGAATAGGGAAAGCCCCAAAGATGATTTCCCACTACCGTATATTGATGTCTTGGTTGACAACACAACTCAACATAAAGTCTTCTCTTTCATGGACAGTTTCTCCAGCTATAATCAAATCAAGATGGCTCCCGAGGATATGGAGAAAACCACTTTTGTTACACAATGAGGCACCTTCTACTACAAGGTCATGCCTTTCGATTTGAAGAATGCATGGGCAACTTATCAACGGGCTATGGTAGCCTTATATCATGATATGATCCATCATGAAATAGAGGTCTATGTGGATGATATGATTGCAAGATCGCAGACTGAGGAACAATACCTTGATCACTTACACAGACTTTTTGAAAGATTGAAGAAGTACAAGCTAAGGCTAAATCCTAACAAGTGCACATTCGGGGTAAGGGCTGGAAAACTCTTGGGCTTTTTCGTCAGTGGCAAAGGTATTGATGTCGATCCCGTGAAAGTCAAAGTTATCCAAGAAATACCAGCTCCTCGTACTGAGAAGGAGGTCAGAGGTTTCTTAGGTCGACTCAATTACATAGCACAATTAATATCTCACCTAACTGCTACTTGTGAACCAATCTTCAAACTCTTGAAGAAAGATCAAGTAGCCAGATGGAATAACGATTGCCAATCAGTCTTTGACAAGATCATGGAATATTTACAAGAACCTCCCATTTTGATGCCTCTAGTTGAAGGAAGACCCCTGATTATGTACTTGATTATATTAGAGAATTCAATGAGGTGCGTGTTGGGACAACATGAAGAGTCTGGCCAAAAAGAGAACGCAATATACTACCTTAGCAAAAAGTTTATCGGCTGTCAAACCAGATATTCACTTCTTGAGAAAACTTACTGCGCTTTGGTATGGGCTTCTCTTCAGCTAAGATAATATATGTTGACTCACACCACTTTATTAATTTATAAGATGGATCTTATCAAGTATATATTTGAGAAGCCAGCTCTCTATGAACGAGTGGCTAGATGGCAAATGATTCTGACCGAATATGATATCCAATACACTACACAAAAAGAAATCAAAGGAAGTGTGATGGCAGATCATTTGGCACATCAAGCTGTTGACGACTACCAATCCATGAACTTTGAATTCCCAGACGAGAATATCATGCTAGTAACTGACTGTGAAAATCCTGGACTGTATGACAGACCTGAACAAGGATCCTGATGGACTATGGTTTTTGATGGGTCTTCCAACGCTTTGGGTAATAGAATTGGTGCCGTGATTATTTCTCCTAAAGGTTGCTATACACCTTTCACTGCTAGACTTTGCTTCGACTGTACAAATAACATGGATGAATATGAGGCATGTATTTTAGGTCTAAAGGCTTCTATCAACCTGAGAATCAAGCTCTTGGACGTATACAGAGATTCTGCTCTAGTAATCAGTCAAGTTAAGGGAGAGTGGGCTATGAAACATCCTAATTTGACTCCTTATAAAGAGATTGTGCTAACTTTGATCCCATACTTTGAGGAGGTTACCTTTTAACACTTCCCAAGAGAAGAAAATCAGTTGGAAGATTCCCTAGCAACAATGTCATCTATGTTCAAGGTCAATTGGGACAACGAGGCTCCTAAAATTACAATCAAAATATTTGATGAACCTGCACACTGTAATGAGCTTGACACTAATGAATAAAAGCCATGGTACCATGAGGTGAAGAGATATCTTGAATCACAAGAGTATCCTGAAGGAGCTTCCATCAATGATAATAAATTTTTGCAAAGTTTTTCAACCAAATTCTTCCTAAGCAGTGGAATCTTGTACAAGCGCAACCTTGATTCTACACTACTCCGGTGTATGGAAAAGAATGAGGCAGAGAAGATCATGGAAGACATACATGATGGTATCTTTGGGACTCACTCTAGTGGACACAATATGGCCAAGAAGACTCTAAGGGCTGGTTACTATTGGTCGACAATGGAAACTGATTGTCATCATCCCTCAAGTACTTGTCATAAGTGTCAGATCTATGGTGACAAAGTCCATGTGCCTCAAATTCCCTTGAATGTCATGACTGCTGTAGCGGTGAAAATCGGAGATCAAGCTATTAATTAACTTGACTCACAAAAGCAAGAGTCGCCACCGCGCTTTATTATTTCCAAGGGAAAAGGGAAAAGAGCGAAATAAAACCCTAAAATATGCAATGTAAAATAATACTTAAAAGTAATGAAAATACAATGCGATTTTTGAAAAGATGTCTAGAGTTCGGGGGTTGGTTATACAATGGGAAGGTATTAGCACCCAATGTATCTGCGGTACTCCGCAGGAACCTTTTGAAATATCTTTTTTTTTTGTTTAAATTGTTTGTTTGATTAAAATAGTTTGTTTGGCTAAAGATGGGTGCGGATGAGATTTTGAAGAGACAGCGACCTAATGTCGAAGTTTTGACTTAAAAGGTGTGAGTTTAAAAATTGAATCTTTTGGGAAAATTATCTTAGGTTTAACAAAATAGTAAACAAACAAAAGATGAATGAGGGTATTCGCACGATTGGATGAGATGTGTTTGATAACATGAAGTCAACAAAGTTAAAACATTTCCCTTGGATTAAATCGAGCGAGTAAAATAAAATAGACATCAAAATATAAGCAATCAAAATTCACAAGAAAATAAATATAACAAAACAGATTAATGACCTAAAGGCATCGAGAAATTAAAATGACAAAGATATTTAAATAAAATAAAAGAGAATGTAACTAATTATCTAAAGAAGTTGTTTAAACTAAATTAAAAATTTAAGATTACTTACTAAAAAAAATTCTAAACTAACTACAAATTCTAAGGTTGCAAAAAATAGTTCTAAAATTACTAAATTAGATCTAAGCTAAATTAAACATTTTAAAATTAGTAAATTAAATCTAAACTAAATAAAAATTCCAAGGTTGCTAATCTAAACAAAAAAGTTCCAAAGTTACTAAACTAAATCTAAATCAAATAAAATTCTAAAAGAATATTAAACTAATTCTAAACAACTAAAATTCTAAACTTATTAAACTAATTCTAAATCAAATAAAGTTCTAAAGTCCCTAAACTAAAACTAACAACCAAAATTCTAAAGTTAACTTAAATAAAATCAAATAAAATTCTAAAGTTTACTAAATTAAAACTAAAACAAATAAAATTCTAAAATTTACTAAGTCAAATCTAAATGAAATAAAATCCTAAAGTTACTAAAATAAAACTAAAACATAATAAAATTCTAAAGTTTACTAAGTCAAATCTAAATGAAATAAAATACTAAAGTTACTAAAATAAAACTAAACAAAATAAAATTCTAAAGTTTACTAAGTCAAATCTAAATAAAATAAAATCCTAAAGTTACTAAAATAAAACTAAAACAAAATAAAATTCTAAAGTTCACTAAGTCAAATCTAAATGAAATAAAATCCTAAAGTTACTAAAATAAAACTAAAACAAAATAAAATTCTAAAGTTTACTAAGTCAAAAATAAAACAAATAAAATTCTAAAATTTACTAAGTCAAATCTAAATGAAATAAAATCCGAAAGTTACTAAAATAAAACTAAAACAAAATAAAATTCTAAAGTTTACTAAGTCAAAACTAAAACAAATAAAATTCTAAAATTTACTAAGTCAAATCTAAATGAAATAAAATCCTAAAGTTACTAAAATAATACTACAACACATAAAATTCTAAAGTTTACTAAACTAAAGCTAAAACAAAAAGTTATAAAATAAATCTAAATTAATACTAAACTAAATTAGTTATAAGATTTACTAATATATATATATATATATATATATATATATATATATATATATATATATATATATATATATATATATATATATATATATATATATATATATATATATATATATATATATATATATATATAAGGTTAAAGAGTTAACAAAAACAAAATAAAAATGCAGTGTACTAGCCTTGCCAAATGAACTATGTTCTTTACTTGTTATTACTATGATTTAATTAAAATAAAATGCTAATAATGATAGTGGATTGGGTCAAAGAAAATGGGCCCAACACCAAAATGATGACACCTATCTATTATATTAAAATAAAACCAAAATAATTAAAATAGAAAATGCAAACAACCAGATTCAATCCTCTCTTTTCTAACGGTACTCGTCCTCCTTTCGCTATTTCTATGTTTCAATCTTCTTCTCTTATGCTTCTCTTTCTCTTAACCAAAATAACACCAATATATCTTCTTCACACATCATGTTCTCGAAAAATTTCAAAATCGAAACACCATAAAACAAATAGAATTCCTGACACAAATCAACATATGCATCAACATCCAAATACTATTAGTAAAGAGGTTTTAAGCGGGTTACCGAAATAGGAGGCTGTAGATCCGATGGCGGAGAGGATTGCTAAAGTCGGAAGCTAAGCAGATTGAGAAGTTGTTGGCCAGCTGAATAGTTGAGTAAAATCACGGAGATCGGAAACTCGGTTTGCTGATACTGTCAATGATATCGGCTGGAACAAAAGCTCATGGAGATGATTTGGGACAGATAAGTATCAGTTATTGTTCTGCGATTGAAACGATGGTTGTTGTAGGTGAATCAGACAGGTGAAGATTGGGTATACGGAAGGGGTTTGTAGTGAGGTGAGGAAGAGGTACTGATGGGTGTTTGTGAATTGGGTTTGGTAGAAGGAAGGGTGATGGGTGATGGGCAGAGCTGTATTTGTTCTGTTTGGAAGAGGAATTGAAGGGCGGAAGATGGATGTTGCACGATGGGAGTGTGTTGTGAGTAGAAGAGGGAACATTAGGGAGTATGTTGAATTTCTAGAGGAATGACCAGAAAATTGACGGAAAGGGATGAAAGCGTTACGATTATGGTGTATCGAAACAAGCTTGAGGATGATGGCAATGGAGAGATGGTAGTTTATTATGGTGAGGCTACAGAAGGGGACGTAAAGAGTTATGAATATGAGATGGTGAGTATGGGTTGATTTTATTATATAAGAGGCAGTCTGGAGAATCGAATGAAGATGGAAGTTGGAATGTTACTGAGTTGCCTCTTGAACCAAAGAAAAAGTAAGCTGCTAATTTTTTGTAGATTGGTTTTTTTTATTGTGTAATATCTCCTCCTTGCTCTTCACCATTTGCTTCTGTTTTTATAGTGAATGTATGATAGAATCGGAGGGAAAATTGGAGCCAAATATAACTTGAATTCTAGTTTATGTCAACTGCCTTATGCTTTCTTGATGCAGGGATTTATGATTTCATTTTGGGCAAGTTTTTGGACAGCAAAGATAGTAAAAGGTTGTTTGCAGACTGGTTTTTTATGCAGGTTTTGGAGTGAAGTAGCAGCAAGCTTGGGGCCTTTAGGACAACAAATTTGGACTGTTTTATTTGGTTACTTATGTAGGGATAGGGACTGGTTTTGCAAGTTCAAAAAATTTGGTTTTGGGACCACAACTTTATAAAACAATAAAACAAAGACAATAGTAATAATAATGATAAAAGACAATTTGTTAGTAATACAAAACAGAAGAATAATAATAATAAAAATAAGATGCAAACAAAATTAATTTTATTTTAATTTTAATATTAATTCAATTTTAAAAATTGAATTAAAATTAGAATCAAATCAAAATTAATATTGGATTAAAAGAAGCTAAAACTATAATGACCAAAAAGAATAAAAAAAATGTAAAATATAGGAAAAGATATTAACTATATTTTTTGAGATTTTTTTTGGATTAAAATCTATACTAAAATACAAATCTAAATGAAACCAATAAAATTATAATATTTTTTGATATATTTTTTTTGAATTAAGAATTGCAAATTTAAAATACTATAATGCTAATTATAAATATTTTTGTGATTTTTCTAATAATGCGATAGTAAAAAGTGACATGAACTAAAATACATATTTCTTTAGATTTTTTCAAATAAGACAAAAATGATAAATAAAAGACGAAAAAAATATGCGCTATGCACGATTTGGTAAAGGTTGGACAAGACATGATCAAATTTCATTAAATTCATAAAGCGTCTTCTAACGTTTTCATTCTTTCGTGGCATTTCAAAAATAATCATCTCTTTACTTGTAAAGAAAAGTTGTGGATGTTGTCAAGGAGAATCTTATGTAAAAGAACCACTAAAAATGTCGAAATTTGAAGAAGTTATGAATTTTTGAAATCTGACTCGAGAAATGGCAAAAAAAATAGGTCAAATTTCTTGTGAACACTTGTTATGTAATGACACAGATGGGAGGTGGGATCTTAGGTCAAAAATTGGGGTATGACAGCTGCCCCTATTTAAGTTTCTTCTATCTGGAGATATGAATATTGTAATCTTCATTTCGACGAGATTGAAGGGACTTAAATATAGAATACACAATTTTTGGCCTTAAGATACCGCAATTATGTTTATGATATGATATGAATGTAATATTTTGAATTTAATGAGGAACGATGCCGCATGAGGCAAACTACTGCTGGATAAACCAAGCACATTATACAGTAATCCCACTAGGGAAGAGATTATAACTCCACTGGGGAAACAGAGTCATAGACTTCAAATGAGAGACTGTTATTAGAGAATAACTTTGAGGGAAGAAATGAATGATTTACATCAGTATTGAGACTGGAAAAGAAATGATTTACATCAGCACTGTGACTGGAAAAGGAAATGATTTACATCAGTACGAAGACTGGAGAAGAAATGATTGACATCAGCACTAAGGCTGACAGATGATGATTGACATCAGCACTGAGACCGGCAAATGATTGTCATTAGTACTCAGACTGGAGATAAACATCTCTGACTTGTGAATTTCACCAAGAACGGTAACACAATTCTTCTTTAACCAAGATATCGCTTGAAAAGGATAAAATACAAATTTCCCCACGGAACTTTCCCGAAGAGATGTCGTTTGCTGAGTAAACATTATTGTTGGGGATACACAAGCTGCTCAAATAAAGAGGCTGCCACTTGCTATCTTTCAAAGGTGTCAATAACATACAATTTGCTCATGAAGAGACCGTCGCTTGCTGTTTTTCAAAAGAACAATAACACACAAGTTGCTCATGAAGAGACCACCGCTTGTTGTTTTTCAAAGGTATCAATAACACACAAGTTGCTCATGAAGAGACCGCCGCTTGCTGTTTTTTCCAAAAGTAACAATAACATACAAGTTGCTCATGAAGAGACCGCCACTTGTTGTTTTTTCCAAAAGCAACAATAACATACAAGTTGCTCATGAAGAGACCGCCGCTTGCTGTATTTAAAGGTGACAATAACATACAAGTTGCTCATGAAGAGACCGCCGCTTGCTGTTTTCAAAGGTAACAATAACACACAAGTTGCTCATGAAGAGACCGCCGCTTGTTGTATTTAAAGGTGACAATAACACACAAGTTGCTCATGAAGAGAACGCCGCTTGCTGTATTTAAAGGTGACAATAACACACAAGTTTCTCATGAAGAGACCGCCGCTTTCTGTTTTCAAAGGTAACAATAACACAAGTTGCTCATGAAGAGACCGCCGCTTGCTATTTTCAAAGGTAACAATAACACACAAGTTGCTCATGAAGAGACCGCCGCTTGCTGTTTTTCAAAAGAACAATAACGCACAAGTTGCTCATGAAGAGACCGTCGCTTGCTGTTTTCTCAAAGGTAACAACAAAGTATCGTGAAGATATTGCTGGAGGTGAGAATCAATAATTTCCTCGGCGATGGACAAACTGCTCATGAAGAGACCGCCATTTGTCATAACATAAAGAAATTCAGAAATAATCAAACTGCTCAAATAAAGAGTCAGTCGCTTGTTGTCACGTCGATATTCCAGAAGAAGGTTATGATAACACTACTAGGGAATAAAGTTCATCTTTAATAGGGAACCATGAATAAATCCTTCCTGAGGAGACCAAGTATTTACATACGCAAGATCAATGCACTCTTTATCTAGGTTTCACAGTCTAGAGAGATCCACAGGGTATCGTTCACAAGAGACAAAGCTCAGTCCAAGAATAAACTGGAGAGAAAATAGTCAAACAAGACTCCACCCAATGAGGAAACAACTCAAATGGGGATTTATCCTATCCAGAGATGGAAAAGGAAAGCTAAAGCAAGATTCTTCCACGAGAGTTAACTCAGTGGGGAATTAGAAAGGAGGCTCACTTTCTGCTTATGTTGGCACTCTACTTGGAAAGATCAAATACATTATTTGAATAGACACAACCAAGTTATACGAACTCAATGACATCAACAAATACAACTGTGCATGCATGATGCAAGTGTGAATGAATAAATGAATACCATGTATGTGCTGACAAAACAAATAGACAAGATAAATTGGAGATGATAAGACATCATAGCACAACCCAACACTCGGCTAATCTCAACAGGATGGGAACATTACTGGAGATAAAACACATGCCATCATTGGAGCAAGGTCCTTTTACAAGGCTTAAATACCTCTGGAGAGGAAGATATTTTCAGGTAGAAAACCCAAAGTCCAATCTTCTATTGCAAACAATCCATTGAAAGGATAACAACACAAACAAAGTTTCAGCTGGAAAGAAGTCTTGCTTAGCTGGAGATACTGGGAACACCACCCTCTGATAATGTATGAAAAACATATCTTGACAAATCTGGATTGCCCCTGGGATTAATTTTGGATGCCCCAAGTTTACTGCTGATAAGCTGCGTGATGCACGACAATTCTTGCGAATAGCTTCACCTCTAAAATGCCCCGAGCTATATGGTTGATGAGGAGAAATCGTATCAAGAGGATTTTACAAAAGACATGGCATTCACCATGCTCTGGTGTCTTCAAACTCTTAGAGAGATTCATCAAATCTCTACGTGATTGCCCCGGATTGACTGTAATCGGCACAACAAAGTCTTCGAATTTTTTCCCGAAACGAGCAAACAAGTTGGGAAAAGCATTAATTGGGAGAAGCAACATGTTCGTGCTTAAGGTCTTCATGTGACACGCCCCTGAATATGATTTTGTTCTTGAAATGATTCGCCAATTACTCAACAGAGTTTCGGGCCTTAAAAGAATAAACTCATCACTGGTGCTTATGTGAGCTTCCTTGATATCAAACAAATGTTTTGCAGTTAGAAAAAGTTTACAATGAGAATGAAAATTCTAATGCAACAATTATGTAAGTCTTGAAGATTTTGAAAAGATATCGCACAAACTTTGCGAATTAGAGCACCATTTATTTCTGTATAGGAAAAACAATATGATACCAACATAACTATTTAGAACATTCATGGGAGTCAGGAACACTATCTCATTGAAGTATGCTTTCAAAATAACCTAGCTTCAATTAGGACTTTTGAAGGTTGTAACGTGGCCTGGTTCATGGCTTTAGAAAAAAAGATTTTTAAGGCTCAAAATTTATAGGTGCCCGCCCATTCTTCATGATGTTCTCCAACCCTATGTTCAGTTAATTCAATATGAGTGTTCATCTCTCAAAAGGATTTTGTGACGGTTAAGGAAACGACGAGGTTTTCGGAGTAGAAACCACCCTCATGTCTTCGTGTTTGTAGTCGCCAATTTGTTCTTTGCTGAGGACTTTTCTTTGTAGTCCTTTCTTTGCAATTTTTATATTCCCTAATTTTTGCCTGAACTAATTTTTTGAATTGATAGTCCAGCGGGATGCCTTAATTTTGACTAAGTCACACGTTTTCATGTTTTTTTGACTTAGCAGGCTTTTCTTTTTCTTGATTTTTGACTTTTTGAACAAAATGTGTGACATTAGCTTGTCTTTACTGGTTGAGAGGATTGCGACTGCCTCGTTCCTTGATGAATGAGGGATAACATTGTGGTTCCACATCTTCTGGCTTCATTATACATGAAAGATAGCCCTCGTAGTTTCTCTTCAGAAATATCTTCCTAATGAATTTTGAACACTCAATCAGATTAACTGAAAACTACCCTGTCCCAGGTTAAAAGTTGAGGGTTTTTTCGTATAGAAAAGAAACTTCTACTTCAAGGCTCAAAAGGGGTTAGCAAGGGATTATCTTCCTTATATCTCCGGTGTTTAGGGATTAGAAACAATGCCTGTACATCATCAACAAGATCTTATTCAAAAGCATGCAACCAAAGATTTTGCGTTCTTTAGATCATCATCCTCCCTTCAATCTCTGCCTAGGAAAGAGAATGGGCAACAAGTTGGTATCATAATGCAAAAAGCAATTTAAGATTTGAAAACAAATGAATTTCTTCAAGACAAACATACTCATTGTATTAAGATGATCATTCAGATGCAAACAAGTTCTTACATGCAAACAATGTTTTAATAAACAAGAAAATTTACAAAAGCAGAAATAAGTTAATAATCTGGAAAGGCTTTCCATCTGGACTTGTGCTGAAGGAAACATGTCTTAAACTTCAAGGCCAAAATCAACAGAGATTCACTTATGCTTTAGCAACGGGGTTGACTTGAGCGGCAACCAAAATTTCAACCAAAACAGTTGAGTGATCCATACCAGCTTTTAAATTAGTCACCTCTCAGCGGAGTTCAGAAACCTCTTGCTTGATATTCTCCATTGTTCTCTTAGCGCGAGTGTTGTACTGGTGAGACCAAAGGAAAAATAAGACTCGGAAAAAGACATTTCAAAGTGAAACCAAAAATGTAGAATGATGCATGATATGCAAAAGAGAGTTTTTATTTGATTTTCAAGGAACTCAAGATATTAAGTTGTAAACATCAAAGTATGAAGATAGAAGATGAATTTTAAATTGGCTCCAAACATTGATCAAGTTATCATCAAGATCAATCATCCATTTTGGTGGATTAGGGTTTTCGCCCTATCAACACCCAAGATCCATTGAGCTTGACGAAACTTGTGATGTTTACAAAGAAAGACCTCCAAATTCCTTCAAAGTCAAGTGAAAAGGGTTTTATGGATGCATGAATGCATGGCTATGCAACAACCACAAGCAAGGTCACAAACAAAGTCGAAAGGTTCAACGTCACGAGCATGGAGTCAAAGGTAAAGACCAACCCCAAGGTATGTACTAACGGTTTAATCACACCTGTAGAACAAGGTTCTAAGAGTTCCCGGAGTCTACATTCCTCCTTCGGATATTACCAACGTCTTGATTACTCAATAATCAGCAATATTCTCAAGACAAACTCATCCGGGCGTAGCATCGCGTAACAATTACTTCCGGATTACTCCGTTATAATCTCCGCGCTACACCTAAAAGGCCAAGATGGGTTAGGGTTCTATGGTTCCCAGCTTCTCTGGCTCCCAGATCGAAAATAATAATGTCTTCCCGATTACTCGGTAAACAAATATTACATTCAAAAGGGCCTTCCACTGAGTGGGGGATTTCATGCCTCCTTCTTCGGGATTACTCCCTCAAAGTTAACATGACTATATCGCCCGTCCTATTCTTAAGTGTAACTTAATCTGGGTATAGGATTCGTCTTTTGCAGGAAAAAAACCCAAACAACCCCAATATAAACACATAATCAAACAAACAAATAATAATAAAACAGATAAAACAAACTAGGCTTAACCCACTTAGGGATGGACCAACAAGAGGTCAATTTGTCCCCAGCAGAGTCGCCAATTCTGTAGCGGTGAAAATCGGAGATCAAGCTATTAATTAACTTGACTCACAAAAGCAAGAGTCGCCACCGCGCTTTATTATTTCCAAGCGAAAAGGGAAAAGAGCGAAATAAAACCCTAAAATATGCAATGTAAAATAATACTTAAAAGTAATGAAAATACAATGCGATTTTTGAAAAGATGTCTAGAGTTCAGGGGTTGGTTATACAATGGGAAGGTATTAGCACCCAATATATCTGCGGTACTCCGCAGGAACCTTTTGAAATATCTTTTTTTTTGTTTAAATTTTTTGTTTGATTAAAATAGTTTGTTTGGCTAAAGATGGGTGCGGATGAGATTTTGAAGAGACAGCGACCTAATGTCGAAGTTTTGACTTAAAAGATGTGAGTTTAAAAATTGAATCTTTTGGGAAAATTATCTTAGGTTTAACAAAATAGTAAACAAACAAAAGATGAATGAGGGTATTCGCACGATTGGATGAGATGTGTTTGATAACATGAAGTCAACAAAGTTAAAACATTTCCCTTGGATTAAATCGAGCGAGCAAAATAAAATAGACATCAAAATATAAGCAATCAAAATTCACAAGAAAATAAATATAACGAAACAGATTAATGACCTAAAGGCATCGAGAAATTAAAATGACAAAGATATTTAAATAAAATAAAAGAGAATGTAACTAATTATCTAAAGAAGTTGTTTAAACTAAATTAAAAATTTAAGATTACTTACTAAAAAAAATTCTAAACTAACTACAAATTCTAGAGTTGCAAAAAATAGTTCTAAAATTACTAAATTAGATCTAAGCTAAATTAAACATTTTAAAATTAGTAAATTAAATCTAAACTAAATAAAAATTCCAAGGTTGCTAATCTAAACAAAAAAGTTCCAAAGTTACTAAACTAAATCTAAATCAAATAAAATTCTAAAAGAATATTAAACTAATTCTAAACAACTAAAATTCTAAACTTATTAAACTAATTCTAAATCAAATAAAGTTCTAAAGTCCCTAAACTAAAACTAACAACCAAAATTCTAAAGTTAACTTAAATAAAATCAAATAAAATTCTAAAGTTTACTAAATTAAAACTAAAACAAATAAAATTCTAAAATTTACTAAGTCAAATCTAAATGAAATAAAATCCTAAAGTTACTAAAATAAAACTAAAACATAATAAAATTCTAAAGTTTACTAAGTCAAATCTAAATGAAATAAAATACTAAAGTTACTAAAATAAAACTAAACAAAATAAAATTCTAAAGTTTACTAAGTCAAATCTAAATAAAATAAAATCCTAAAGTTACTAAAATAAAACTAAAACAAAATAAAATTCTAAAGTTCACTAAGTCAAATCTAAATGAAATAAAATCCTAAAGTTACTAAAATAAAACTAAAACAAAATAAAATTCTAAAGTTTACTAAGTCAAAAATAAAACAAATAAAATTCTAAAATTTACTAAGTCAAATCTAAATGAAATAAAATCCTAAAGTTACTAAAATAAAACTAAAACAAAATAAAATTCTAAAGTTTACTAAGTCAAAACTAAAACAAATAAAATTCTGAAATTTACTAAGTCAAATCTAAATGAAATAAAATCCTAAAGTTACTAAAATAATACTACAACACATAAAATTCTAAAGTTTACTAAACTAAAGCTAAAACAAAAAGTTATAAAATAAATCTAAATTAATACTAAACTAAATTAGTTATAAGATTTACTAATATATATATATATATATATATATATATATATATATATATATATATATATATATATATATATATATATATATATATATATATATATATATATATATATATATATATATATATATATATATATATATATATATATATATATATATATATATATATATATATATAAGGTTAAAGAGTTAACAAAAACAAAATAAAAATGCAGTGTACTAGCCTTGCCAAATGAACTATGTTCTTTACTTGTTATTACTATGATTTAATTAAAATAAAATGCTAATAATGATAGTGGATTGGGTCAAAGAAAATGGGCCCAACACCAAAATGATGACACCTATCTATTATATTAAAATAAAACCAAAATAATTAAAATAGAAAATGCAAACAACCAGATTCAATCCTCTCTTTTCTAACGGTACTCGTCCTCCTTTCGCTATTTCTATGTTTCAATCTTCTTCTCTTATGCTTTTCTTTCTCTTAACCAAAATAACACCAATATATCTTCTTCACACATCACGTTCTCGAAAAATTTCAAAATCGAAACACCATAAAACAAATAGAATTCCTGACACAAATCAACATATGCATCAACATCCAAATACTATTAGTAAAGAGGTTTTAAGCGGGTTACCGAAATAGGAGGCTGTAGATCCGATGGCGGAGAGGATTGCTAAAGTCAGAAGCTAAGCAGATTGAGAAGTTGTTGGCCAGCTGAATAGTTGAGTAAAATCACGGAGATCGGAAACTCGGTTTGCTGATACTATCAATGATATCGGCTGGAACAAAAGCTCATGGAGATGATTTGGGACAGATAAGTATCAGTTATTGTTCTGCGATTGAAACGATGGTTGTTGTAGGTGAATCAGACAGGTGAAGATTGGGTATACGGAAGGGGTTTGTAGTGAGGTGAGGAAGAGGTACTGATGGGTGTTTGTGAATCGGGTTTGGCAGAAGGAAGGGTGATGGGTGATGGGCAGAGCTGTATTTGTTCTGTTTGGAAGAGGAATTGAAGGGCGGAAGATGGATGTTGCACGATGGGAGTGTGCTGTGAGTAGAAGAGGGAACATTAGGGAGTATGTTGAATTGCTAGAGGAATGACCAGAAAATTGACGGAAAGGGATGAAAGCGTTACGATTATGGTGTATCGAAACAAGCTTGAGGATGATGGCAATGGAGAGATGGTAGTTTATTATGGTGAGGCTACAGAAGGGGACGTAAAGAGTTATGAATATGAGATGGTGAGTATGGGTTGATTTTATTATATAAGAGGCAGTCTGGAGAATCGGATGAAGATGGAAGTTGGAATGTTACTGAGTTGCCTCTTGAACCAAAGAAAAAGTAAGCTGCTAATTTTTTGTAGATTGGTTTTTTTTATTGTGTAATATCTCCTCCTTGCTCTTCACCATTTGCTTCTGTTTTTATAGTGAATGTATGATAGAATCGGAGGGAAAATTGGAGCCAAATATAACTTGAATTCTAGTTTATGTCAACTGCCTTATGCTTTCTTGATGCAGGGATTTATGATTTCATTTTGGGCAAGTTTTTGGACAGCAAAGATAGTAAAAGGTTGTTTGCAGACTGGTTTTTTATGCAGGTTTTGGAGTGAAGTAGCAGCAAGCTTGGGGCCTTTAGGACAACAAATTTGGACTGTTTTATTTGGTTACTTATGTAGGGATAGGGACTGGTTTTGCAAGTTCAAAAAATTTGGTTTTGGGACCACAACTTTATAAAACAATAAAACAAAGACAATAGTAATAATAATGATAAAAGACAATTTGTTAGTAATACAAAACAGAAGAATAATAATAATAAAAATAAGATGCAAACAAAATTAATTTTATTTTAATTTTAATATTAATTCAATTTTAAAAATTGAATTAAAATTAGAATCAAATCAAAATTAATATTGGATTAAAAGAAGCTAAAACTATAATGACCAAAAAGAATAAAAAAAAATGTAAAATAAAGGAAAAGATATTAACTATATTTTTTGAGATTTTTTTTGGATTAAAATCTATACTAAAATACAAATCTAAATGAAACCAATAAAATTATAATATTTTTTGATATATTTTTTTTGAATAAAGAATTGCAAATTTAAAATACTATAATGCTAATTATAAATATTTTTGTGATTTTTCTAATAATGCGATAGTAAAAAGTGACATGAACTAAAATACATATTTCTTTAGATTTTTTCAAATAAGACAAAAATGATAAATAAAAGACGAAAAAAATATGCGCTATGCACGATTTGGTAAAGGTTGGACAAGACATGATCAAATTTCATTAAATTCATAAAGCGTCTTCTAACGTTTTCATTCTTTCGTGGCATTTCAAAAATAATCATCTCTTTACTTGTAAAGAAAAGTTGTGGATGTTGTCAAGGAGAATCATATGTAAAAGAACCACTAAAAAATGTCGAAATTTGAAGAAGTTATGAATTTTTGAAATCTGACTCGAGAAATGGCAAAAACAATAGGTCAAATTGCTTGTGAACACTTGTTATGTAATGACACAGATGGGAGGTGGGATCTTAGGTCAAAAATTGAGGTATGACAACTGCTCTATGGTCATTTGCAATGTGGGGCATCGACATGATTGGAGAAATCAAGCCCACTGCTTCCAATGGACACCGTTTCATCCTTGTTGCTATTGACTACTTCACCAAATGGGTCGAAGCTGCCTCATATGCCTCAGTCACAAAGAACGTTGTAGCCCGGTTTATCAAGCATAACCTCATCTACCGGTACGGTATCCTTGAAAGGATCATCACTGACAACGGAACCAATCTCAACAATGCTATGATTACGGAACTTTGCACTCATTTCAAAATCAATTATCACAATTCTTCTCCATATATACCTAAGATGAATGGCGTAGTTGAAGCTGCCATTAAAAACATAAATAAGATTATGCAAAAGATGGGAGTAACCTACAAAGACTGGCATGAGATGCTACCGTTTTCTCTTCATGGCTATCGTACTTCATCTTGAACGTCAACTGCGGCAACTCCTTTCTCTTTATCTATGGCATGGAAGTTGTCCTGCCTATTGAGGTTCAGATTCCTTCCCTAAGGATTATGAAAGAGGCAGATCTAGGTGACGAGGAATGGATTTAGACTAGTTTGGATCAGTTGAACTTGATTGATGAGAAGAGACTAGCTGCTGTTTGTCATGGTCAAATGTATCAAAAGCGTGTGATCAAAGCTTTCAACAAAAAGATCAAGCCTCGAGTGTACCAGACTGGCGACTTGGTAATAAAGCGCATCATTTTACCATAATGCGATCCCATGGGAAAATGGACTCCCACTTACGAAGGGCCATTTGTTGTCAAAAAAGTGTTCTCAGGTGGAGCCATGATGCTGACTACTATGGATGGAGAAGACTTCCCACATCCCGGGAATGCAGACATAGTTGGAAAATACTATGCATAAAGAATGACCCTCTAGGTTGACATACCTAGGAAAAAATAAGGGAATCCTGGAAAATCAAAAGGGTTCGGGCAAAAGTTAGGGATATATACAAAAGATTATACACCCGGCAAGTCGAAAACCTGAAAGGGAGGCTTGGGCAAAAATGGGTATCCTGGTGGAATGAAAACCCAAAAGAGAGGTCTAGGCAAAAGTTAGGGATTAAAGCGTACTACTATGTCCCATTGGATCTCTGCATCTAGCTTTATTACCAAGGTCCAAGTTTAATGGTCCAAGATCAATTCAATTGAATTCTTTCAACGGTAAGAGATGATGTTCGAAGACATAGGGGAAATAGCTGATTTGGAACCCAATGAGATCATTTGCACATGGTTATTAGTTTTGTTTTCACTTTGTACTCCTTTCATTCTTTCGACGATTTCCTCTTACTAGGATCTATGTCTCGTTGTACAAAAACGCCTATTTATAGGAAAACATCAATACAAATATATTTTGAAGTGCAAATTTTTGTTTTTCTGTTTTGAGTGCAAAAGTGTCCAATGAATAAAAATGAATGAACATATGCATATGAACATGATTAAACTTTTAATAAATGTATGCATAAAAACAATAATAAGCATTTCCTTAAGGATTTGGGATGTCCCTGTCGAGTTACTTCAATAAGATTATCCCCATAGAGACAGAGCCATGCAATCCCCAGCCAGAGTTCCAATCTCTCGAAAACCCTCTCCCCATCTGAGTTGGTCTTAAAAAAGAAGCTTTGTGGAGTTCTCCCTAAATAATTCACTTCCCCGAAAGGTCGTCAAAATATTCTTGTTAACCGGGTTTATTTCCCCAACAAACTACAAATTCCCCAGCTTGAGTTGGCCTCTCAGACTATTACATATCAATGGAGAAAACCCCTTAATCCCCGGTAGAGTCATTACAATTCCTAACAGAGATGTTACTATCCCCGAAAGTTACTGTGAAGCCTGGAATCCGACTAGATAAAAGTTAACTTCATCCTTTCAAGCAAGTTGCTGTGAAGCCTGGAATCCTACTAGATAATAGTTAACTTCATCATTTCAAGCAAGTTGTTATGAAGCCTGGAATCTGACCAAATAACAGTTAACTTCATCCTTTCAAGCAAGTTACTGCGTAGCCTAGAATCTGACCAGATAATAGTTAAATTCATCTAAGTTTCTGCAAAGCCTAGGGTCCGACCAGATAATAGTTTAACTTTAATTTTCTGTGAAGTTTAGAATCCGACCAGATAATAGTTAAATTCATCTAAGTTACTGTGAAGCCTGGGGTCTGACCAGATAACATTTTAACTTTAATTTTCTATGAAGCCTGGAATCTAACCAAATAACAGTTAATTTCATCTAAGTTACTGTGAAGCCTGGAATCCGACCAGATAACAGTTAAACTTCATTCTTCCATGTAATTTTCTATAAAGCCTAGAATCTGACCAGATAATAGTTAATTTCATCCAAGTTACTGCGAAGCCTAGGATCCGACTAGATAAAAGTTTAACTTTAGTTTGTTGTGAAGCCTGGAATCTGACCAGATAACAGTTAACTTCATACTCCCGAGAAAGTTTCCGCGAAGCCTGGAATCCGACCAAATAACAGTTTAAATTCATAAGTTACTGCGAAGCTATGAATCCGACCAGATAACAGTTAAACTTCATTCTTCCAAGTAATTTTCTATGAAGCCTGGAACCCAACCAGATAATAGTTAATTTCATATTCCCCAGTAAGTTTCTGCAAAGCCTGGAATACGACCAGATAACAGTTAACTTTATTACCCCCATCAAGTTGAAAGTTGCTATGAAGCCTAGATTTCTACCAAATAACAGCTAACTTTCACTCTGCACAATCAAATATAATTCCACAGTAGAATAATGGACAACTCATGAACTCTATTCCTCAAGCAAAAATCAACACTCCTCGCAGAGTCTCCTCAAGTAAAGAGCCAAAATCAATGTTCCCTAACAGATTTCTCCTCGGACAACAAAACAGGAATTCCCAGCGGAAGCATTATAAACAAGGTTTGAAGATGTGCATACTCTTCATACTCTTCATCCCCAACAGCAGTCCGAGATTTAACTTCCCAAAGCTCCCCGACATTTGGCAAGGATTTATTTTCCAAGACAAAGATACACTTCAACAACATTTTACATTCATACATCATATTACATACATGACAAATGCATATCGCACAATCTCATTTATTTTGAGAATAGCATTAAGCCATGCATGTGTCTGCATGCAACTAACCCTTTTCGTTGCAAGAAAAGTCAACCAACAAAACAAAGACCTCTTCTGGTTAGAATTCACATCTACCAGTTAATGACAGGCAATCAACAAACCTCTTCTGGTTAAGATTATTTCCCCAGTGAAGTCACCAAACAACATACCTTTTCTGTCACTCTGGATGGCATTTGTAAGCTCATCTCTGACAGACTCTTCATCACTTCTCCAAATGGAATCTTTAAGCCCATTCCCGATACAATCAACCAACACATCATCAAGTGCAAATTTCGAGGGACTCTAGTGTTCAATCATCTTCCACCTTCAAGTCACGAATGGCGGGCCCGCCAATCTAACTCTTCAGGTTTAAGAAGATTGAACAGGGGCAATTGTTGTACCCCAAAATTTTCTTTCCCTTTTATTAAGATACTTCTCACAAAGATCTTCAACGATTCAAGCTTACACAAGTATTCACTAGGTTAAGACATCTCCTTAACACTGATGCCTCAAATTAGGGTTTGAGTTGGCTCAAAGACAGTTGGACTTCTAACATTTCAAATGACTTTCATCGATCATTATTAACCCTCAAGATTGCTCCTATCAAGTTTCAAGTCTTCGATCATAAAATTGCTCAATCAATTGATCTGGTGGTTTAAAATCAACTATATTGGTTAAAAAGTCAATTATGGTCAACCTACAGTCAAACATTCAAGATTTTGGACCAGTATCAACATTTTAAAATCATATGTATCATTTGATCAAGATTTGACAACAATTATCCAACAAAATTGTTTAAATCACCAAAAGAGCAAAATGGTCAAAATTAGGGTTTTGACTGAGAATGAGCAATCTTTGACTTTTGACCCAGTACAAGACTTATTGGTTTGAAACATTATCTCAAGGATTCAAGTACATCATTTTGACCTAATCACATATTTCAATTCATCTCCAGAGATCAGTGGATTGATAAATAAAATTTGGTCAATTGATAAAAAAAGTCAACTGCACACTGAAAAGTCAAACTGTAACTTTTTGATCAAATTTAAGTTTCAAAGATCACATTTCATGAAGACATTCAAAATATGAAATTTGATCATCAAGAAATCAAGAAATTCAAAAATCAAACTTTGCAAGACTTGGAAATTTTTCTAATTGTTTTCTATGCATGTTAATTTCATTACTTCACGACATCTTTTCACCACAATTCAAGATAATTCAAGTTTTTACAAGCTTTCAAGTAAACAACAAGGCTTCATTCTTAAGTTAAAAATTGAAATTTAGAAATCCTAAGCTTTGTCTTGTTTGAACTATTCCCTTTGACTCAATCTTCAAGCTTTGCCACTATGCTATCCATAAATATGCCTTGTCTTTGTTACAAGCTGCATAAATCTGTCCACAAAACCAGATTTGTATCATGCTACAAATGTAGTTGTCCAGAAAAGCCCCAAAAGCAGATATGCTGCCAAGTTCAAGCCTGCTACTACTAGCCCAAAACCATGTTAAAAAACCAGTCTGCTGTCCTGTACAAAGCCATCATTGCACCAAGTTGCCACTTCACTCCAAAACTGCTACAAAACAGCCCTGCTATGCTGCCTCTAACCCTGTCCAAACCTGCACTATATCAGTCCCATAGTTGCAAAAAATTATCACATAAGAGCTGCATCTAAAAAGCAAACCTAAACAGTTCAAAAAATTATCTATTTCCCTCCCAAATTGCAATCAACTTCATCTACGAATAAGTTGTTTCACAATACACAAAGGGTGGGATTTTGGAGAAAAAAAAGGAAGAGAAAAAATAGAATTCTTTGTAAACTCTGCTCATTCAAAAAAAAAACTCTGCTCATCTTCAACTCTATTTTCATTCACAAAACATAAGAAAAAAACCCTCAACCCCCTGTATAACCTTGCAAGATTTTCCCAAAACCAACTATCCAAACACCTCATATACATCACATAGAGATTATTCAAGCACAAGAATAATTTCTGTAACACCATTATCATCACCTTCCAAACACAAAAAAATAGTATTTTGCAATTTGAATTAGTGAGATCGATTATGGAAATTTGTTGCAGAGAAAGGATTGAAGCAACTTCAAGAAGGAGCTCGATCAGTCGTCACTTCGCGCCCAAAGACATCTGTATGTTTTTCAAAGTTTTCGCTCCAAGAGGTATAATTCTTTCTGAACTGTAATATCTTTATCCATACATCATTTTCTTTTTATGTTCAAAAGATATATAAAAAAGACAGAGCAAAAGAAGAAAACTCAGCAAAAAGCCAAGACATGGGGCTAACACGGGTGCCCATGTCACAGGACACGACCTATTTCAGCTCAGTTGTTTGAAAATCTAATAAAAAATGCAAGACAAGGTGCTGACACGAGTGCCCATGTCACAGGACACGACCCGTGTCATAGGACACGGCCCGTGTCAGATCTACTAGAACTTAGAAAGTGACAAAAAGGAGGACAGGGTGCTGACACGGGTGCCCTTATTACAAGACACAGCCCGTGTCAGATCTACTGGAACTGAGAATATGACAAGTTGGTAGGACAGGGTGCTGACACGGGTGCCCGTATCACAGGACACAGCCCGTGTTAGCATAGCTCAGATAGAAAGGAAGCGTGCATGATTTATTACAGGGTCCTGACACGGGTGCCTGTGTCACAGGACACGACCCGTGTCAGGCCAGACACCAAAAATCTTGTTTTTTTTTTTTTTACTTTTTGCTATTATTTTCATTCAATATGGTTGTAATATTAAAATTAGGTTTTATTTTCTTTTGTCTCCCCATTTGTAAACTTCAACCCCCATCCCCTAAAATGATGTAATAGCGTAGGATTTTAATTTTCGCAATTTACCGCTTTAATATAATTGTTAGTAATTAGGGTGTGCATTGCAAGATAAAATCAATCATAGAGAACCCTAATCTCAAAGAAAAAAATGCATGCAATCAAACACTTTTTCACACGTGCACCTCTAGGTTAACCTCACTTGTTTCCTTAAAAAAATAGTCATGTCCCTCGAATGTGGACGCTTTAGAAAAGAACCTTGATAAAAAAAATCGTAGTCCCTCGATGACCCTTCGACATTGCCTTCGGTAAAAGGATCTTAGTCCCTTACGAAATTGCTAAAGCGTCTCATAGGTTGCCTTCTATAACTATACGATTGACCCGCGCATGTCCCTTCACATCCAATGGTAGGGCTTATTACCAATCAATGGTAAGATAGCAATATCCAAAGGAGGAGGAAATGAACAAAGACCTTTTGAGTAGATAGAACATTCATAGTTGCTTGATCATAATATTTTCAAAACAACATCTTTCAAAACACACCAACACTTTCAAAACGAAATATTTTCAAAAGTCAACACTTTGTATACATTCTTATAGAGACGAGAATCATTACAAAGTTTGCCTAAACGAAGGCACTTTTCAAAGACACTTTCAAAACCAATCACAAACACATTTCAAACAAATCATTTGCAAAGTGATCTAGCAACTAAGAGCCCGTAGATAACTACAGATGAAAAGGGTACTAACACCTTCCCTTTTCATAACTTACCCCCCGAACTCAAGAAAAATTCTCAAAAAGGTCTTTCCTGTTCTTTTCATCCTTTCCTTTATCGGATCAAAGAAAAGTCGGTGGCGACTCTTGTTATCCACAAAAATTGTGATAAAATGCAACACCCAAGTCAGTTCTTCCACCGTATTACATTTTCCTTGTATGATTTCTATTTCAGGATATGCTTGGGTTTATTTCTTGTATAGACCCTATACCCAAATCTGGGGGCATTTTAGGTAAGTAGCAATAGATCTCGAAAAATGTACGACATAGACCGATATGGTTGAAATGATGGCTATGTTAGTGCGACACACTTGTTGGTGTCGGTGTTCCTTGAGTAAGTCAAGGAGAATGTTGGGTTGTCGCGTGGTGTCATAAGCACTAACTGACCTTAGAACCTTAGTTGACATAATTTAGCCATTAGAAAGTAGTGAGATGGTCGGCTTTGGTATAGACTGAAGTTGGTTGATACTCGATGCTATACTCATTGGGATTAGACTCTCGGGATATTTCGTTCGCAAATTAGATGCTTGTGCTGAAACAATGCCTGAGAGAAAGATCACTGATTTTAGGCTCCTAGAACCCGGTTACTTCTTTTAGGACAGGTTAAGCCAACTAAAACTTCAACAGGGTACTTACCTAGAAACTCCATGCAAGCCTGCACCTAAGCCTGGTGTGCTTTTTTTGTGTGTGATTAATTGTTCAAACATAACATCATAACATCATGACATCATACCATATCATTTTCACTAACCTTTTCAAGGACCATGAGATTTATCTTTGTTCTGTTTTATAGGTTATGGCCTACACACAAAAACACTATCTGAATCAGTTTTGTGTGGATACCTTCTCAACTTAAGGAGTTAGTCTCAAGGGTTCCCGAAAGTTCTCCATTCATCAAAAGGCATGGTCGACTACTCAGTTTGGTTACATCGGGTTTTGAAGAAGACATGATGAGTATTTTATTCCAGTTCTTTGATCCCGTACATCATTGTTTCACCTTTCCAGATTATCAGTAGGTACCCACAATGGAAGAATTCTCTAAGCTACTGGGAATACCTGTTCTTGATTGGACACCTTTCACTGGTTTAGAAAAAGATCCACGACCTGAGGAATTTAAAACAACCTTACATTTGAAGCGATATGACATTGTATCTGATTGGGAAACAAGGAGTGGAGTCAAGGGTTTTCTAGCTAAATTTCTGTTTGAGAAGGCTCGGCTGTTTTTGGATGCTATGAGTTTTCAAGCTTTCGACGAAATCTTGTCTTTGATGATATATGGTTTGGTGTTATTCCCTAATCCAGACCAACTCATAAATGTGAACGCCATCAAAATATTTCTTTCTCGTAACCCTGTGCCTACTTTTCTCGGAGACATTCTGCATTCTCTTCACACTCGTACTATGAGGAAATGAGGGACTCTAATGTGTTGCATACCTCTGCTATCCAGGTGGTTTATTTTGCACCTTCCCCGTTCAGTAATGAAGAATGAACAAGGTTTGAGGCGGTCTCAAAGGATGATGTCGCTCTCTCATTCAAATATCTATTGGTGTTCCCGATCTCTGGAAGATGTTACTATAATTAACCGTTGCGGGGAATTCCCTAATGTTCCACTCCTTGGAATTAGAGGAGGTATTACTTACAACCCTTCTCTAGCTTTACACAAATTTGGTTATGCTCGAAGAGATGATCTTTATGACATGTTTATCTAGGGTATTGTATTCGATTATGAGAATGATTTTCAAGGTTATCGTCAAAGGTTTATACGTGCTTGGGGCATGGTAAACAAGATTGATAGCAAGATATTAGGACAAAAGAATTACATCCCTTTGGAGCCATATCTCAAATGGGTACGAGCTCGCGCTCAAAATATCATGATGCCATATCCAGTTGTTCTATCGGTGACCATAGAGCATGTTGTCGATGGAGACGTTTCTTGCTCCATTCTGCATCCAGACATGCCCACTGACCTTGAAGAATTGTAGAAGTCCTAGATTCAACTCAAAGAAGAACGGGACACCTTTGAAGCTCAATTCTATGCAAGTGAAAAGAAAGTGTTGGTGCTCACAAAGCAACTTCATAAGGAGCGATGCCTTAATACATACATCGACACGAAGAGGAAGCGTCCGAGGGTGACTTGAGTTTTGGATTTTAGGAGTTCATATTGTTGTCTCTTTTTGAGACCCTTTTGTTTTCATTGTAAGCCTAAGAGGCAATTGTAATTTTGAACTTATTAATGAAATCTTTGTTTTTATTTCTTTTTGTCTAGCAAATTTAAATCTCCTAAGGTCCTTGAAAACATTCCATCCACATATCATGCATCATTTCATAAGCAGGTTTTCCAGTACAGGTTTCCTCATCTATTTACTGTTTATTTCAGTATAAGATGGCCCTCAAACAAACTGTCAAGGATCTCCAGACTCAGCATGCACAATTTCAAGAGACTCTTCTGAATCTGGCCAAAGGGAAACAAGAGATGATGGCGCTTATCACTAGGAAAAAGAAGACTAAGAAGCAGGCCGTTATCCTCAACATGGGGAGAAGATTCAAAGGTCCTGCTCGACCAGTTAGAGTGGATGTTGTTTCCTCTTAGGAAGACGACAACCAAGAAGAGGATGGTAGAAGTGTCAGGGGTGAAGAGAATATTCCTGAAGATGAAGACTACTCCGACGAACAGTACCCTCCTATAGATGACAAGTACATGTAGTTAGAAGACCATCTCAAAGCTATGGAAACCCAAAAATTGACTGGATTGGATTTTGGGTAGCTAGGTCTGATCTCAGGTGTGGTAATCTCTCACAAATTCAAGGTCCTTATCTTTGCTAAATATGATTGGGTTTCTTGTCTCAAACTTAATCTGAGGTCGTATGCTCGAAAAATTTAACCTCATACTGCTGACAGGAAATTATGGGTCCATTTCTTTCAAGAAAGTTTGTCCTGTACTAAACTTGAATGGTTCTACCAGCTAGAAGGAACCAACATTCACACGTGGGAAGACTTGGCTGCTGCTTTCTACAAGCAGTATCAATATAATGCTGACCTTGCACTGACTCGTGTACAATTGCATAACATGTCCATGGGCTCGAATGAAGGGTTCAAGGAGTATGCACAAAAATGGAGAGTTTTCTACCCCCCAACATTTTCCCTCTCATTTTACTCAAGACATACTCATTGAAGTCCTCAATTGCTCAAGATTAACCAAGAATTGGCCAGGCAAATTCTCCTCATAAGCAATGGACTTCTAACTAGGGTTTCACTTATCACAAATAATTTTGGGTTTCAAAGGCCTCAAGTGATTTCCATGGTCCCTAATATGTCCTCAGGAATGTCCATGCCAAGTTTCATGTCTTCCACTACAAGCTTCCTCAGTCAATTGCTCAAATGCTTGGTAATCAATTGTACTAGGTCAAAAGTTAACTGTGATCACTATACAGTCAAACTTCAAAAAAATTTGGTTAACATCAACATTTTAAAGTGATATCCATAATTTTATCAAGGGTTGATCATGATTCCAAAAGGAATGCTCTCAAATCATCAAGAGTCAAGAAGTGAAAAATTAGGGTTTGCTAGAGAAAGTCAACTGAACTTTGACTAGGCATAACTTTCACATGATTCATCCATTTTGCCCCAACCAAAACTCATTGTGAAAAGAATTAAATTACCTACAAATTTTGTTTTTCCCTCAAGTCCAAGAAATTCATAATTGGAAAAATATGATCCAAAGTAGTACAGGTCTTTTTGAAAGTCAACAAAAAGACATTTTTTATCAAGGAAAGTTACATTAAGATGAATCCTCCGAATGAAAACATGGTCAACATAGAGATTGTAGGGGACATCTTAAGATTTATAAAAAGTACACAATCATCTCCTAAAGATAAAAATTGAGAAAGTTATAGTTTACACAAGTTGGGAAATTTTGGTCAAATTCATGAAATGCAAAGCATGAAAATTTGTAATTTTAGGTCAATGGCCTAACTTTTTGAGTTTCAAACATATTCATGACCTTATGGAAGATCTATAAACTCACCATCACCTTGCCTTTATTTTCTTATTATTTTATTCACATTTTATTTTGTTTTTATCCAAATAAATGCAAAATAAATTGAAAAATATATGAAAACCATTGGGCTAGCACATGGAAGGATTTCTCTAAGGCCCATACAACAAATATAGCCTGTCAACCTTGCCATTTTCGTGCACAAGCCAAAATGGCATGAAATATCTCAAAAAAGGCATGTTTTCAAAACTTGATCTATGTGATTAAACCATGGTTAATGCTTGATCTTTTTCCATGTTTATCACCCTCTCTTCTTCCTCTATAAATACAAGACCAAATCAGAAGTAGCACACATACAAATTGCCCTAGCAAAGACTTACAAATTTCACAAATTTTCCAAAAGTTGTCAAAATTCGAAACACACTTTGCAGGCATCCTTGGTCCAAACCAGTGGCCATAAATTATTCCTGAGGCTTCCAGGAACACCTCTAGCACCTTGACCAAGCAGTTCCACGTCCAAAATTGCAGATCCAAGCAAATCGGTCGTAAGTGTACTCTTGAATTTCAATTTCTTGATCTAAGCATACTTAATGGTTTTCATGTGTTTTTTCGTGCTAGTGATGAATTTTTAGACATGTTGGAACCCTCATATGCGAGCCCTAACGTCAGGGTATAGACATGCCATCGTTAGGGCATCCGAAACTGTTTCCTTCGAATCTCATGGTTTAGGAGGTTTCAGGCCAAGATAACCTCAGATTTGGAATCAGGGAAAGATTTTAAGGGGGCTAGGGTAGGTTTTAATCCTTGACGTTTGTTATTTTTGCAGGTTAGTTTTTGAGCCCACCGGAGAAGACAACCGGAGAGTTAACTCTGGTGGGCTGACTCTGTTTGCCCAAATGTCATACTCCTATTGGTTCATTCAGTCACCGCGCGCATTTTTTAATTCAAATATATTTCTGACTTGGTTTCACATATTTTGTTATTTTGTTATTTGTATCAACGAATGATAGGTTGGCTGAGTGGTACGACGAACACATGCAATGGGGAAGGACCTAGGTTCGATACCGAGGTCTGGAGTTTTATTTTTTTCTCATATTTCCTTGCAAATCTAGTGTTCATGCGCTATACGCGCGCACCATATGCCATAAGGTCCACGCCATTAGATCTCAGTTGACCTGGATTCAGTGTTCTACGTGGCAAGTCCACGACGCACCTCCTGAGGGCCACCATAGGGGATCACGCAACATAGCCTGGGATGCCTTGAATTTGGACTTAGAAAATTTCCAAATCACACCCCTTGCTTGCTAAGTTAACACCAGGCCCAGTCCATTTATTTTTTTATTTTATTTTACTTATTTTATTATTTTATGCTTTTTTTAAAATCTTTTTTTTAATAAGAAAATCATGAAAAACACAAAAATTTAGATTTAGTTTCTTTTTTATTAATTTTAATTTTTATAAATTAATTTTAATTTTTATAAATTAATTTTATTAATTACCTTAACTTATTTCATAAATTAAAACCAATTTAGAATTAGGTTAAATTTTTAATATTTCCTAAACAAAAATGCCAAAAATATTAGGTTTGTTTTTTAGAATTAATTTTAATTAATAATTTTTTTCTTTTCTTATTTTAGTTAATTAGACTTAATTTAATTTAGTATTTTCTCAAATAAACAAAAACAACAAAAAGAGTTTCTTTTACTTAGAACTTTCTAGGGTTTTAAACGTCCTTTCTAATTCGCGTGCGTCTAGCATTCTCGCATTATCATTTTCTTATTAATGTATTTGCTTATGGATTGTAATAGAATAACTAAGACATTTACTGCTTTTTACTTTCCCCATTTCTTTGGACTTGTAATTTCCCCCTCCCCAAAGCCATGTAATAGTTAGGTTTTAAATTCCGCACTTTAAATTCATGCACATATATTTGAACTGTTTAGATGTATGGCAATAGGATTGCATGGCAAGAAAATTAAAAACAAAATGTTAGCAAACTTAATGCAAAGATAAATAACTGAAACACAACGCACTTGCACATGCACACCTCTAGGGTACCCCCACTTTGGTTGCCTTCGGAAATCAAACGGTCACAACTCTCGAAACATGAGTGATTTTAGTGGCTACCCTTCGGTTTAAAGATCACAAAAATGACCCTCTCGATGTTGCCTCGATATGATCTTAAAACACTAGAGTGGTTACTAAATTATCTTGCCCAATTGCCTTTGTGACTGTAACGATGACCCTTCGATTGTCCCTTAAGCATCCAACGATGGGGCTACCTACTCACTAATAGTAGGATATCAATGTCTAAATGAAAAGAGGAAAAGAACAAACCTTTTCGAGTAGGTAGATAGTTCTTAGATGCTTGCTCAAAACAAAACATTTCCACACCTACACTCCTTTCCAAAAATATCTTCAAAAACACTTTGTATACGTTCTCAACAATACGAGAAACATTACAAAGTTCGCCGCACTAAGGCGTCTTTTCAAAATACTTTTTTCAAACACACAAACACAAGGTATTTTCAAATGAGCTAGCATCTAATAGCCCGTAGATAACTACGGATGGAAAGGGTGCTAACACCTTCCCTTTCCATAATCTACCCCCTTACTCAGAAATCATCTCGAAAGGTCTTTTTATGTTCTTTTCACCCTTTCCTTTGTTTGATAAAAGAAAAGTTGGTGGCGACTCTTACTTACCGCAAAATTTACGAATACAAACGCAAAACCAGTATAACAGTCAGTTCTCCCACCGTATTACAGAGAGACTTAGTTGGAAGAGTTCAACCTCCCTTGTCTGACCATGAATTAGTTGATATGTTCATGGGTACTCTAACATGCCCATTCTTTAATCATCTGATTGGGAGTTCTTCATCTGGCTTTACTGAGCTAATTCTGACAGGAGAAAGAGTTGAAAGTGGTATTAAGAGTGGGAAGATTCCAAATGGCTGCAACTTCTAATGCTTTGAAGAAACCATTCAATGGTAAGAAAGAAACCAACGCTATATATAGCCAAAAGGGTCATAATGAAAATGACTGCCATTAGCCTGTGGGAGAAGCATTGATCTCTAATCCAACCTGTTCAACAATAACAACAAGGAAACCAACATAGGTCAGACGCTCTGAGGAGGAAGGTCACTAGGATTAATATGCCAATTGCTCATGCATTACAACATTTGTTAAAGGCTGAACTCATTTCACTGCGGGATCCTCGTCAGAATCGCAACACATCCTCTCCAAAGTACAATCCAAATGCGAGGTGCACCTATCATTCGAACAATCCTGGGAACGACACCAACAATTGTTGGGCCCTGAAAAACAAGATTCAAGACATGATTGATAAAAAGGAAATTGAGTTCGACCCTCCAGAGACTCCGAACGTGATTACTGCACATATGCCTAAGCATTACAAATAAATAAGTGCTATTGAAGAGGTTTTATATGTTACCTCCGTAAGCGATGTGGTTACTCCTCTCTCAACAATCAAAAAGAATATGTTACGAGCTGATTTATTTTTGGGCTGTGTTGAAAGATTTTATTGTTATTCAATTCAACCCAATGGTTGCGGCTTACTAAAGGAAGGCGTTCAACGCCTGATGGATGAACATGTAATATTGATTGAGGAAGTTTTGTATGCTGAGAACTTATGCCGAGATTTGTCTGTCATATCTGGTACTCCTTTTAGGATCACTTTCAAGGGTCCTATAAGGATTAATGCCAATCAAAAATCTTCTCCCTTGATCATTACAACACTTGGGCCCATCCCATATTCCTAGGAGAAGTCTATTCCATAGAATTATGGGTCTGACATCTATTACCACAACATTAAACAAGATTTGTCTGACGAAGATGATGAAGAGGTTGATCCCAATATTGACAATATTGCGGGGACCAACAAAATTACTAGAAGCGGAAGGATTTTCTCCCCGGAAATCTCTCCACCTATTCAAATAAAAGTTACCAAGACAACTTCTGAGGCTCAGGGTAAAGAGCCAACGATAGAGCCTGTCCAGATAGAGGCGCCAAAAGAAGCTACAATCAAGGGCACCTTTGGACAAGACTTGGGAGAGGTTTTGAAGATCCTTTGCAGAAGTGACTATAAAATTCTTGAACAGTTGGGGCAAGCCCCGTCCAAAATCTCCATGCTATCTTTACTATTATGTTCTTAAGCCCATGTGCAGTGTAATATGGTGGGAGAACTGACTTGGTGTTTTGCGTTTTATCGCAAATGTTGCAGATACCAAGAGTTGCCACCGACTTTTCTTTTATCTAATAAAGGAAAGGATGAAAAGAACACGAAAGACCTTTTGAGAATTTTCTTGAGTTCGGGGGATAGATTATGAAAAGGGAAGATGTTAGCACCCTTTTCATCGGTAGTTATCTACGGGCCCTTAATTGCTAGCTCACATTGAAAATGCTTTTGTGTTTGTGTATGTTTGAAAATGTTTGATGTTTTGAAAATGGTGAGTTTATAATGATTCTTGTATCATTGGAAATGTATACTGTTCTGGACTGGCCCGGAAGCTTGAGTGGGCCCAGTCTAAGACATCTCATGGATGCCACCCACCGACCGTGACTAGGGCTGCCCGCACCTTTCGGGAAATACCATCCTCTTGCCCTCTTGATCCGACTCTGTTCCAAGATGCCCGTCGAGCATCCTCTCAGTCTTCCCGACTCCAGCGTCGTGCTGACCATCAGGGACCGACCAGAGAGTTGCCTCCAATCAGCCTCCTCCCTAGAACCAATGGCTAGTTACGGGCACATCTTCTTGGTTTGACCAAGTATGGCAGTTACCTGATTTTTCAGACCCACATATCTAGGCGGGAAATCAGGAACCAATGGCCTTGCGCTAGGGGGAGTATGTAAACCCCCACACCTATGAGGGCCAGGTATCACATACTTACTACTCACTACCTGATATTTTGCTAGTACCTTCTTTCTCCCGCTCTTACTTGATCATTGGAGTACCTTGCAGGTACAACCCCCTCTCTCCTCTACTCGACTGAAGATCATCCTCCGGCCACTCTCAAGGTTCTGATCAACCGCAAGATCAATGGCGTTGTTTATGGGAATCTGCTATCCCCATCTTTCTTCCCTCGAAACCTAAGATCAAAGCAATTCTTCTTTCAAGATCCATCTCTCATATCATGGCCGACCATAATGATCTTTACCTGTCCAGAAAAACCATCCTTTCCCCTGCTCGCAAGATTGATGGATGCTAGGAACACCCTAGCGTTGAGGACAACCTGGGCCTCCATGACGGACAAACTGAATCCCTTGATTCCACTGATGCTCGGCGTGGAGACGACCAACTCTTGGAAAAAGGACGTTCCAAGAATTCTGCTGAGGAACTACCAGAAATTTTGCAACTGGTTCTTATCCCTCTCAATGCCGACCCGACCATAGCAGCACTCTCGCTGCCCTAAATCAGACCAACGCCCTCATCCTTCAACAAAACCAGAGGATAGGAGCCTTGGAAAACAAGCGTTCAAGATCTCCTCCCTAGAGGACCTGAAGACGAAGTTCCCCCAGCGCATCACCACCCAGGCGTGGTCCACCACCCAAGAAGGAAAGGTGCGATGTTTATTTATTTGAGAAACGCAATCGTACACCTCCTGCCCGAGATCAAGACTCCCATTTGTTTAAGAAGAGGAGGGGCAACAGGAAGATCGATCGCGCTCGATTGCCCTCTCCCGAGCCAAAACAAAAATGAAGGAGCCCCTCCCCTCGACGGAACCACGACGACCGACATGGGAGAAATTATCACTCTCCTTCTCCATCTCCCGTCAATAGTGAACATGATGAGCCCCATAACCCACTATCGAGGGAGATCACCGAAGCTCCACTCCTCGTCAGCCTAGAGAAGCCGCCCACTCTAGGGACCTACAACGGCACGATGGATCCTGAAAATCATATTGAGAACATCAATGCGCTCCTCGACTATAGAGGAGTTAGGGGCGCCATCAAATGCAGACTCTTCCCGACTACTCTCAGGAAAGGGGTGATGGTATGGTACAAAAGTTTTCCCGACGAATCCATCACCTCGTGGAAACAGCTCCAGAAGATGTTTACAAGGAATTTCGTTGCCTCCTGCTAACATCCTAAATCAGAAGCTTTGCTCGAAGAAATCATACAAGGCAGAGACGAATCTCTGTGAGTGTACATTGAGCGCTTCAACAAAGAAGTGGTCCAGGTCCCAACAACGGATAACATGAAGAAATACATGCTCGAGCACGGGCTCCGTCCCCACAACGACTTTGACAAGGCTGTGGGTATAGAAACACCAGCCACGCTTGATTCCCTTCTCCTAAGGGCCCAGGCGTACATACAGTACGAGGAGAAAGAGGAGGCCAACAACGCCTAGGAATCCAGGCACAAGGAGAGTGCCAGAACCTCAAAGGATGATGAACCCTCAACATCCCGTCGGGGGGAGAAGAAACGGGAGGACAGATCTCGTGAACCAAAATACTACAAGGGGCCGATCGGTCGCTTCTACGACTACACCCCCTGAAAACCTTGAGGGAGAATATTCTTTCTGAATGCGCTAATTTTGAGTTCAAGCAAGTCGGGGTGCGCTTCCCCCGACAAACACCATCGAAGCCTGGAACGGACAAAAGCAAGTACTGCAGGTTCCACAAGAGTCACGACCACAACACAGAGGATTGCATCCACCTCAAGGATGAAATCAAAATACTAATCAGAGATGGGCACCTTAAGTAGTACAAGAAAAAAGAGGCCGCCCGTGACGAAGCACCAGAGACAAAGAATGTCGAGGAAGGGAAAAAGTCCCCCGACCTCGACAACATTCCGGTCGCCCTGAGAATCTCACGGCTGGAAGGCTTCTACTTTCCAAACATGGAGGACGTCCCCCTGTACTTCTCCACCCACAGTCTGTGGGAATCCTTCCCCACAACCATGGTCATTTCCGGCGGAGGGTTCAACATGCATACGGTCAGATCAGTAAAGAGATGGTACGACCAAGTCATCGAGGCAAACTCTGAGATGGATGCCACGCTCGACAAGTTTCGAGGAGGATCTCACCCCATCGCATTCTACAGAGATAAGTTACCGGGAGGAGCCCTGAATTCGAGCATCCCGCTACTCGTGAGAGCTCAGATGGCTAACTTTTATGTGCGTCACATTTTGGTCGACCAGGGCAGTTCGGTGGACATCATGTACGCCAAACTGTTCAATACTTTGCAGTAGAACGAGAGCCACCTAACCCCCTACGTGGGTTCTGATCTTCAAGGTTTCAATGGGGCCAACATGAAGCCATGGGGATACGTGGAGCTGATCGTCACTTTTGGAAGAGGAATAACTTCCAGGGCCATCAAGACCCAATTCTTGGTGGTGGACTGCCCATCTCTCTACTAATGCATCTTCGGGAGACCCACTATCTCCGTACTCATCACGTTCCCCTCCATCGTTCATCTCAAGATGAAATACTACACAGTCGAAGGCTTGGTTGCCACTCTTCATGGGGAGATCCAAGCATCCAGGAGGTGCTTCGAGGCTTCTGTGAAGGGCCTCAGCTCCATCAACACCCAGCCTCGAACGGCAACTGGAGCCATGCTTCCCTCCAACTACGAGGAATTCAAACCGCTGCCGAGGGTCGACACCATTGACCTCGATAGTTGCTTCTCCATGGAAGACATGGTCGAGCAAAGGAAGAAAGGGAAGGAGCCTATGGTCCAAGACAAAGGGTCAACCTCCTCTAATAGCCATAACGAACTCTCAAGTCATACACGGCCTATCCCGGACAACGAATTCGAGCTGGTTCCCCTTGGAGAAGACCCCACCAGGGGAATAAAGATCGGAGCGGACCTCCCCGGCCTGGCGAAGAGGCAACTCAAAGCTTACCTGTGGGAGAATGCTGATCTCTTTTCCTGGAGTGTGGCTGAGATGCTGATTTAGACCCTGAGGTCGTATGCCATCACCTGACCATTGATCCCACCGTCAAGGCGGTCGCGCAGCGTACAACAAAGCAGTCGACCGAGAAGTCACAGGCTGCTAAATTAGCTGTAAAAGACCTCCTATGGGCACATTTTATTTCTGAAGCCCAATACACAACCTGGCTCTCCAATGTAGTCCTCGTTAAAAAATCTAATGGAATATGGCGAATGTGCATTGACTATACTGATCTTAATCAGGCTTTACGGAAAGATGCTTATCCCCTCCCCAATATTAATAAACTGGTCGATAATTTGGCCGGTTTTAAACTGCTATCTTTCATGGACGCATACTCTGGTTACAACTAGATTCCCATGGAAAAAACAGATAAAAAATATACTATTTTCATGACCGAGTCGGGAAATTATTACTACAATGTAATGCCCTTCGGCCTGAAAAATGCGGGCGCTACCTACCAGCGCATGATGAACAAAATCTTTTCCAACTAAATAGGTGACATGCTCGAAGTCTACGTGGAAGACATGATCGTCAAGACCACTGAAGAGCTCGACCATGCCGCCCATTTGAAAAAGGTGTTCGAGCAAGCCCGAAAATGCCGGATGCGATTCAACCTGGAAAAGTGCACCTTCGGCGTACGGGCAGGAAAGTTCCTCGGGTTCTATCTGACAGAATGGGGAATCGAGGCGAACCCCAATAAATATCGGGCCTTCTTCGAATTTCCAACACCCACCTCAAAGAAATCCATCCAGATCTTAAACGACATGCTCCTGTGCAATCCCTCGCTCATTTGAGTGGACGCCCGAATGCGAATAAGCCCTCGCCCATTTGAAAAGAGGGCTCTTGCAACCGCTCGTCTTATCCAGGCCCGGGAAAGATGAAGTCCTCCACCTTTATCTAGCTATCGCCTCTGAGGTAATAAGCACGAAACTAATAAGAGAAACCCTTGAGGGATAAAGGCCAATTTACTTCACGAGCAAAGCCCTGCAGGGCCCGGAAGTAAGATATCAGCAAATCGAAAAAGTAGCCCCGGCCCTTGTTAACGCTGCGAGGAGGCTAAGACACTACTTCCTGGCCCATACCATAGTGGTCCGGACGGATCAACCAATAAAACAGCTGCTCAAAAGACCAGACATGTCTGGAAGGATGCAGAAATGGTCTTTGGAACTCTCTGAATTCGATATCCAATATGAAATCAGGAAAGCCCTTAAGGCTCAAGCCTTGGATGACTTCATAGCGGGAATGACCTCACCCGGGGGTCGGAAGGCTAACGTTGCTGGACGATCTTCGTCGATGGCACCTCCAGTGCGACCGGAAGCGGCGCTGGCATCATATTAGAGAACGAGGAAGGGACCCTGGTCGAAGTTTCCCTTACTCTTCCTTTTCCGACCTCCAACAATCAAGCCAAATACGAGGCATTCCTCGCAAGCTTACATCTAGCCTAAGATCTGGAAGCCGAGGAAATAAAAATATTCACCAATTCTCAGTTGGTCGCCTCGCAAGTCTGAGGTGACTATCAGGTCAAAAATGACCAACTCACTGAATATTGGGCCCTGGTCCAGCAGGCGAAGAAGAAATTCATGTATGTGGATGTTTAACATGTTCGCGAGCATAATGCTCGCGCAAACATTTTATCCAAACTGGCGAGCACAAAGAAGAAGGGAGGAAATAAATCTGTAACACAAGAGGTACTCCCTCGGCCGAGCACCCAAAAACCATTTGCCACCCTAGGAGTATTCACCATCAGGGACAACAATTGTTGGATGATCCCCATACACGATTACCTCACTAAAGGCAAACTCCCCGACGACCCGAAAGAGTCCATCATCATCAGACGAAGGGCCTGCCCGTACGTATTGGTCGAGGACAAACTCTATAGAAGAGGATTTTCCATCCCACTCCTCAAGTGTGTCGATCGAAGCGCGGAGGAGCGCATACTACTCGAAATCCATGAGGGTATCGGTAATCAGCATCTGGGAGGAAGATCCCTCGCGAGGAAAGCCTTGTGGGTGGGGTACTACTCGCCTACCATGCAGCACAATGCAAGAGAACACGTGAAGAAATGCGATAAATTCCAAAGACACGGGGACATGCATTTAGCTCCTCCTAGCAAGCTCAAATCCCTCTCCTCTCCCTGTCCCTTTTCCTGGTGGGGACTAGACCTCCTCGGCCTATTTGTGGTTGGAACCAATCAGAACAAATATCTTATTGTAGCTGTCTACTACTTCACCAAGTGGATAGAAGCCGAAGCCCTAGCCAAAATCACTACCTAGAACTTCCTTTGCTTCTACAAAAGAAATATGTTGGCTCGTTTCAGCATCCCACGAGCGATAGTCACCACTAACGGGACCCAGTTCACAGATCACACCTTCCATGAATTCGTCATAAAAATTGGCACGACCCAACACTTCGTTTCCGTCGAGCACCCCCAGACCAACAGCCAGGCCGAGGCTGCCAACAGGGTGATACTCAGAGGCCTCAAGCGAAGGTTGGACGAAACCAAGAAGTGATGGGTCGAGGAGCTACAAAGCATGCTCTAGGCGTATTGAACGACCACTCACTCGTCTACTGAGGAATCTCCGTTCCGGATAGCATACGGGACGAAGGCTGTTATCCCCGTAGAAATCGGGGAACCTTCTAGATAAACTGAGGCACCTCTCGACGAGGAGACGAACGACTTCGCCCTCAGAGAAGAACTCGAACTCGTGGAAGAAATCAGAACTGGAGCGGCCCTGGAGAGGCTTCGCTCAAACAAAAAATAGCCATGCGCTATGATGCCAAGGTGATACGTCAAGAGTTTGAGGCCGGAAGCCTTGTCCTGAAGAGAAATCGCAAAGAATCTCGCGAGGGCAAGCTCGCGGTGAACTAGGAAGGTCCTTATCGCGTCTACGCCAAAACGGGAAACTGAGCGTATTACTTAGAAAATTTACAAGGGGAACAGCTCGTTCGATCATGGAACGGTGAAAAGCTAAAACAATACTACAGTTGAAAACACTGAGTTATCGGCAGGTTCGGTCAACAAGATAGACCCGCCTGAACCTGACCATGCATATGTGCCTAGGCACAAGCGTAGCACCCAAAGTATGTAGAAGGGGCGAGGATCCGCTATGTTGACGAGTGTACCCTTAGCCCAACGTGGATAACTCAACCAAGCTCCACAGTCTTTATGCCACGACGGTAGAACGCCCGACTCGCAACGGGAAGTTCATACCACCGAACCCGGGTCCCTCGAAAATAAGACCCAGCTCTCGCCCAGCATTCACCCTGGCGGTTTGATCGGTTTCCCCAGACCAACGAACATACAAAACGAGCATATCCCCGATATAAACTCAACAAAATACAAAAGTCCTAATCGGGATAACTTGTCAACAATCATGCAAATAATACATTAAATATTCAAATCGAAATGACCAATGGCCGGAAAATAAATAAAGCGACCACTTGGGCCAAAATTATGCGAATATTACATAAACGGACAATAGACCGAGAAACAACAAATATTACAAAAAATGGCACGCAGGCCAAAAAAAATGAACGGTCATCCCTCTGCTTCTCCTTCAACGATAGGCGGCAGTCAGGAAGGATCCCTAGTCGGTTGATTGATGACATCCCTCAGGTAGTCGGGAACCAGAATCTATCCATCTGCCACATAGTAGTTGACCCCCATGCGTAAAGTGTTGAGCTCAACACCGAGATTCAACACACATATCTGAGTCACCATGTTGTTAAAGCTCTCTTTGAAAGCAACCTGATCATTATCCATTACAAGCTGGAAACAGGCTACTAGCTCGGCCAGAGTCTTCAGGTCCTTGGTGTCCTTTGGCTCGTCTTCAGCGGGTGTTAGCTCTGCAGTCAAGGCCGCCACCTTCCCTTAGAGACTCTCTCTCTTGAGTATGAAAGCGCTGCACTCCTCGACCAACTTCCCTGACTCTTCCTTGGCCAACTTTAGGGCTTTGTCTTTATCGACCAAGGCCTTCTCGGTCGTTGCCAACTTGGTTCAGAGGTTCTTGATTTCCATCTCTTGGGATGAACTCCCCTCGATATACACCACTGACATCTCCAAGATCCGCATCAAGCCACCCGTGTCTTGGGCCAGCGTCGCCCTTTTTTTACGGATGACTCGTGCCCTCGAGAAGGAGAGATTCGTCCCTGGGAAGACGAAGTGTCGCGCTCTCGAAAAAGGACCTCTCCAGCCAGCAAGGAGGTTGATCATAAGCCCCTTTTCCCGTCTCCCCAATAAGGTCAACGCTCCCCTCAATTCGAGGCCTCTCTGCCTTCTAGGAAACAGCAGACAGAGATAAAGCAGATGTGGATGGGGTCGAGGACGACCCACCTGATCCAGGAGCAGAAACTAGCCCCGCGCTTGTCTGGGCATCCTTCTTGGCCTTTCTCGCCCGAGCAACTAGTGTCTTGGCCAGACGTTCTTGAGTAGGATTCATATTTTCTGCAAAACAAAGAAAAAACAAGAGTCAGTAAAAAGACTGGTCAAACAAACGATGACCACATACTTGAAAAATAAAATTTGTAACCAGATATCTAACGGGATCCTCGCTCCCAAGGAGCTCCCAGATGCTTATGAGATCTGGCTCGAACACGGGCTCCCCGTTTCTATCCAGCACCAGCCTTCCTCCTCGACCGACTCGCTGGACTTGAGGAATTCGAGCAACAAACAAGGTCAAAGTGGTGAAGCTCGACAGGTCCTCACCCCCGAGCTCCCCCTCTCACTAGACATACGAGCCCAACTCCTTATCGAAATGTCTGTTGGTCCATTGGAACGGGAACTTGGCGACTATCATCGCGGTAGGCTCCCCTAGTTCGTTAATACGAGGAGTCTCATCCTCATTGAGAGACAGTCGGCTCCTAAAAATGTTCAGTAATTCCTTCATCGACGTGGGTTGCACCAAAATATACTTATCCTTAAAATGGCGCACGGACTCCAAGTAGGCCTTGAACAACTTCCCGTTGCCCTGTTTGAGGGAGACCCATCCCCGTCGCCCGTCAGTTCGACTCCTCTGGATATGAAAACAATAGAAGAAAAATGGGATCGTGGCCCTAATCTTCAGATAGTCGCACACTATATGGAACGCTCGCACGAATGCAATCCTGTTCGGGTGCATAAGAGGGGGGGCCACATGCAGATGCCAGAAAACGGCCACTTCAAAGTCAGAAAAAGGAAGGCGGAGGCCCATCTCCCGGAAAACTATATCATACATAGGAATCCGCCTCCTGTCGTATCTTGAGCAGATACTGTTGTCTTTCCTAGGGATATACAATGATCACCACTCCTGGGCTCCCTCCTCGAGGACGTAAACATCGGTGAAAACGTCTTCCCCATGCTCATAAAAATATGACCGCCACTCCCAAGGGTCCTTAGCTACCCAATATCGAGGATCCTCGTCATCTCGAGGAGGAAACAGGCCGCCCTGAGCCGAATAGGTCGCCCCTAGGTCGGGCTCCCCCGTCTATTGATCCATCTGGTTTTGTTTCTCCCTAGAGATTTATAATATGCTCGACGAGCTGCCACTAGTCTCGCTCAAAGAGCTCCTGGAGGATTCCGTAGACTCGTTCAAAATGACAACATGTGCGTCGTTAGCCATAGCACCTGAAAAGCAGAGGAAAAGGGTTAGCTCGACATCAATTCCAGAACCACCCTTCCACCGCTAAACATGTGAAAGGGCGTTGGGAGACGAGGATACTATCCCCAACCAGAACCCTCACTGAGGTACGCTGTTGGGCACAAAACGCAGAAAAAGACTAGAAGTCCACTGAGGTACTCTAACAGGCACAAGTTGCAGAAAAACTCAAACCCTAAATGAATCACCTATAGCACAGCTCCAGGCCCCCGAGATAGCTCCACGGCGGCTCCGGCAGCCATGCGCCTCAAGAACGACGTCTGGAACCTAGGGTCTCTAACGATCTCCTCCGTAACGGAACCCTAAATCCTAACCGCATGGATATCTAAGAAGCAAAAAACGAAAGTGCTAAAAAATGCAACAATGGAGGAATGGAAACTCATCGAGAGAAGAAGAAGAGACGAAGCTGGATGACCGCAAATGAAGAAACTGAGCAAATGTTGGTGGTCGACTGTCGAGCTAATACAAGCATTTGAAGGAGAAAGCAAAAAAATACTAATTTCCTTGTTCCTCTCGTATTTATAGCTAAAACAGCCCGCGCATACAAAACACACGCCTTGGGAACCCCAGGGTCGTCATTATGACACCCTAGCACTAGGCCATCATTTGCATCGCTCGACCGACACGTTTCCCCAAAACACGTCACCTCTCCAAATTCAATGGTCCCAACGGAAAACGTTTCGCCTCCCTAATAAAGAAGTACAATGGGCAAACGCTCATTTACCCATCCTCCGAGAAGACATCAAAGTCTTCACTCCCATGCTCAGAAGCAACGACTTGGAGGGCTACTATTCTGGATTTTCCCAAAATCTTGAGTGGGCCCAGTCTAAGACATCTCATGGGTGCCACCCACCGGCCGTGACCAAGGCTGCCCGCACCTGTCGGAAAATACCATCCTCTTGATCCATCTCTGATCCAAGATGCCCATCGAGCATCCTCTCAGTCTGCCCGACTCCAGCATCGTACAGACCACTAGGGACCGACCAGAGAGTCACCCGCAACCAGCCTCCTCCCCGAAACCAACGGTTAGTTACGGGCACATCTTCCCGGTTTGACCAAGTCCTGGGAGTTACCTGATTTTTTGGACCCACATATCTAGGCGAGAAATTAGGAACCAATGGCCACGCGATAGGGGAAGTATATAAACCCTCACACTTATGAAGGCCAGGCATCATATACTTACTACTCACTACCTGATATTTTGCTAGTACCTTCTTGCTCCCGCTCTACTTGATCGTTGGAGTACCTTTCACGTACAACCCTCTCTCTCCTCTGCCCGACTGAAGATCATCCTCTGGCCACTCTCAAGGTTCTGATCAACCGCAAGATCATATACAAAATGTTTGTTTTAGAAATATTTTGAAAACGCCTTAGTGCGGCAATTTTACAATGATTCCCGTATCATTTGAGAATGTATACAAAATGTTTTTTTTAATATTTGTTTGAAAAGAGAGTTCTTGAAAAGATGTTTTGAAGATGCCAATGTAAGGAAATTTTGCAATGATTCTCGTATCGTTGAGAATGTATACAAAATTTTTGTTTTGAAATGTGTTTTGAAAGTGTGAGGTGTAAATGGTTTTGTTTGTGAGAAAGCAATTACGAGCAATCTACCTACTCAAAAAGTATTTGTTATTTTCCTCCTCCTTTAGATAGTGCTTGTCTACCATTAATGGGTAGAGATCCATATCATTGGATGTGAGGGACGGGCGTGGGTCATTGTACAGTCATAAAAGGCAACTTGTAAGATGTTTTAGCAATTTTTGTAAGGGACTAAGATCATTTTTCGAAGGCAACATCGAAGGGTCATTGAGGGGCTACGATCTTTTAATTGAGGGTCTTTGCTAAAACATCTCACGCTCGAGGGACATGATTGTTTTATCCGAGGCAACGAGTGTGGGTTACCCTATAGGTGAATGTGTACAAGTGTTTTTTATTTCATGTATTTGTCTTGAATTAGGGTTTTCTAATGCTTGATTTTATGTCTTCCCATACAAACCCTAATTACTAGCAATAATAAGGAAAGCGATAAATTTCTGAATTTAAATGTCCTATGCTATTATAACGCTTTGGGAATGTGGGGTACAATTTTTGTGAATAGGGGGAGGAAAGCAATAAAGCCCTAATTACTATTACAAATCATTGAATGTGAATTACAATAATTGAATGTACACAAATGTAAATATGAAGAAGAAAAAGAAATTGTCTTTTTAGGGTTTTTTGATGGAGAAAAAGTTTAATGTTTTAAACTAGTTAGACTAATTAATTTTAATTGAAAAAGAAGTTAATTAATATTAAACAAGACCTAAAATCTAAGTCAATTGAATTTAAGAAGAAAATAAAACCTAAGTCTAAGTAATTTGTTTAGAAAATAATTCGAACATTAGTATTAATTTAAGAAATGTTTTTACAATGTAAAATTAAATTAAGTTTAATAAAATAAAATAAAATACCTAAATGAAAATATTTTTAATACATTTTTTGTGGTTTTTGGTTTAGATAAAATAAATATATAAATGAAAATAAATAAAATATAAAAGAAATGAAAATAATTGGGCTGGGGGTTGAAAAGTGAAATGGCGTTTAAAAGTAAAATGGGGCGCTGGGCCCAAAATAAGTTTTGTATGAGTCAGAAAAAAAATGATGAATGGGCTTGTATGGTAAACCAAAAGGAGGGGTGCACTGAAGAAAAAATGCTGAGGCCCAAGGCTGGAGGGTCCAAACGCGCTAGAACAAAACAAGGAACAAAAAAATTGTTAGAAAAATAACAAAATGGGACGCTGGGGCTCGAACCCAGGTTCCATATGTGACAGGCGCGCGCTTTAACCACTGAGGTGGTGATACATCTGTTACTTTTTGCAACAACTATTAAATATAAAATGAACTTATTTCTGATTGTGCTTCATCTTCTTCCTCGCGCCAACGTTTTTGAATTTCAAACTTTCTCATTTCTCAACAAAATCAGAAAGTGTAAACATCAAACTTGTTAGAAATTTTACCACGATTTCAAATATGTAAATAACTTGAACTAACACACAAAGATGAACACGAATTTTTGTTGGTACCAAATTCTGACCTAATTATTCTATAACTTCAACTTCAAAATTCGCATCCCCTAGGAAAAATAAATGAAGACTAAGGGCATGGTTAGCTTCAGAGCAATGATGTATATATTTTATCTTTACAAAATAACTATTAATGATGCTTGTATGAGAAGTTCAAAGTTGAGAAAACTTACCTCAAAACTGGAAAATCGTGTTTGGAGTTTGAGCACTCCTAGAGGTGTTGTGTTGATCTGAATAGCTTTAGTGGACTCCTAGGAAGTTAATGTAAAGCTTAATTTATGCTAAGAGTGCTTGAATCTTCCTGGAGAAGTCAATGTGCAGAACTCTATTTTTGGAAATTGAGGATGGTGATGGAGGTGTTACAGTTGTGTAACAGGGTCCTGGATCACTTCTATATAGTGTATGGATGACGTTTGAAGGATTAATATGGCAAACGCAAATGTGGATTTGAAATTGGATGTTCAAAGTCAGAAATGCCACAAAATGGAGTTTGAGAGCAATTCAGAGTTTGGGAGTGTTTGAGGGAGTTTCAAGGCTTGTGCATCCATGTTTGGCTTGCAAAATAGTGCCTCTATTTATAGGAAAGAGGTTTGAAGGCTTGAAATAATCAGAATCAAGAAATCACATGTCATGGCTATGTGGGTTGTTTTTTAAGCAAACTTGCCAAACATTGTCCCAATGTGAAGTACAAAGCAATCTAGAGTAGTGAGAGGATTTAAACATGATTATCTGATCTTGTATGTTTAGTATGTTCAAAACAAACAAGTTAGAGACTCAAGATGAGTTAACTTTGTGATTAAAGCAACTTTACAGGAATGACAATGTTACTTTGTGCCAAAAATGGATGAATCTCTTGGACAATGGCTCAAATGCTTGGATCATAGCTCTAACAGTTGTGTAAACAATTAATTATGGAGTTATTTTCAAGTTAGAATCATGCAAAGAAAGATTTATGCAGCATGGCTTGAGATTTGGTCAAGTGTCCATCATGAAAATGACTTGTAATTTAAGAATGGATGCCCAACTTCTTCTCTTCGATTCTCTTAGCTCAAGAATGATCTCTTCAAGTTCTTGGACATTTTGAAAAGCTTGAAACATTTTATACAACCTTCATGTTTACCACTTTGGCTAAATCATCTTGGAACTAGGTGAAAATTTGTCAAGAAGTTAGGTCAAAAATCTGCCTAAACTTGCTAAAATTTTCACGAAGTGTTTTATGAAAAATGTCATTACTTTATGAGCTTATATCTTCAAATCTAAGCATTTTTGGGACATCAACCATAAGGGACAAATATTTAGAATTCATCAAGATCTACAACTTTCATGTTGAAATTTTTCCTTGAATCATCTTGCATCTTGGTGACAAATTGTCATGAAGTAATGAAATTATTAAGGCTAAAAAACACTTAGAATTTTCTAAGTCTTGAAAACATTGACTTTTTGTTGACTTTCTTAATTCTTGACGATCAAGTTTGATATTTTTTAATTTCTTGATGAATCTTGACCTTTGAAATTCAATGTTGACCAAAAAGTTAAAGTTTGACTTTTTGTGTATCAGTTGACTTTTCATTAGTTGATCAAATTTCAACTATCAATCCAATGATCTTGAGAAGTGTTTTGAGCCATGAAATTAGGTCAAGTTATTGTGTTTGAATCACTAAGATCATGCTTCAAGCCATTAGGTCATGTACTAGGTCAAAAGTCAATGATCAGTCATTCTCAGTCAAAACCCTAATTTTGACAAATTTGCCCCTTTGTTGTCTTGAGTGCTTTTCATGAGGCATTGTGATCAACACTTGATAAATTTATGAATATGACTTCAAAATGTTGATGTTGGCCAAAAATCATGAAGCTTGACTGTATATTGACCAAGTTGACTTTTTACCCAATATAGTTGATTTTCAATCATCTGAGCAATTGACTGAGAAAATTTGTGATGAAAGGCTTAAAACTTGGTATGAGAAATCTTGAAGACCTATAATGAACCATGAAAGTCATTTGAGGCATCAAAAGTCCAATTGTCTTTGAGAAAATCAAAACCCTAATTTGGGGGCTCAGTGCTTAGGAGGTGAGCTTATCTGATAAAACCCTTGAGAATCCTTGAGTGTTGTACCCAAAAATTTGCCCTCCAATTTTCTTCAAAGAATTCTTTCAAGTATCTTCAAATGGTCAAGGCACCCAAGGGTTGACTAGTCAAGATGCACCTCCTAGACCAAAAGCCTACAACTAGGGTTTGGAGTTTCTCAAGGAAATTTGGTCTGCAAAAGTCTCAAGTGGCTCTGATGTTTCTTCATAGGTCCTCAAAAAGTCTCATGTAAAGTTTCAAGCCCTACATCACAAGTTTTCTCAGTCAATGGCGCAAATGCTTGAAAATCAACTATATTGATAAAAAAGTCAATTATGGTCAACATACAGTCAAACTTCAAGATTTTTGGTCAATATCAACATTTTGAAGTGATATTTATCATTTGATCAAGGGTTGATCATGATTCCCCAAGGAAAGTCCTCATATCATCAAAAGTCAAGAATTTGCCAAATTAGGGTTTTCCTTAGGAAAAGTCAACTAAACTTTGACCAGGCATAACTTTCACACGCTTCATCAACTTTCCCCAACCAAAGCCTATTTTGAAGAAAATTCAATTCTCTGCAACTTTTCTTTTATTCTAAAGTCCAAAAGATTCTTCATTTGGAAGATATGATCTCAGACATTATAGGTCATTTTCAAAAAGTCAACAAAAGACACTTTTTGTCAAGGCAACTTACATCAAGATGATGTCTCCAAATGCAAACATGATTAAAATAGAAAGTATAGAGGACATCTTGGTATTTCCAAAAAGTCAAAGATCATCTCCAAAAGGTGAAAATTGAGCAAGTTATGAGTTGCACAAGTTGGGTAATTTTGAAGGAATTCATGAATTTCAAGTTGGGCAATTTTGAACTTTTAGACCAATGGACCTAACTTTTGAGACACATACATGTTCATGATATGTTATAGGACCCCTAAAACCATTCCCTTATTTTTCATGATTTTTATTTATTTTATTTGAAATTTTTTCATTTAAATTAAATTAAATCAAGAACAAACTGTAAAGTAAATGGGCTTAGGCGTATGATTGGACTTATGGGTCAAGATTGAAGCCCAATGTGCAAAGGCCAACAAGGAAGCCCAGGTTCAATGCATGTCAAGAATGGCAAGGATTTCACAAGTTTGGAAACATTTTAATGTGTTTTATCTTGTTTTGAAAAGGGCCTTAATGCCTTGATTCTTACCTTACTTGTTTGCTCTCCTCTCACTCCTCTATATATACCACACTATACAAGATACAAAGGGGCGAAAAAAATCATTGCCTAAGAGAGAGCTCGAAATTCACAAAAAATTCCAAGAAGTTGTAAAACTCATAACCCAAGTTCCAACTTCTCTCACTCAAAACCAGTGACTCCCTCATCCTTCTGAGACCCCTAGGAGGCGATCCACATCATTATCCAACCTCCACGTGTCTCAGAATCCCTTCATACCATCCCCCCGATTTGGTAAAATTTTGATTTCGAATCTCTTTGATTTCGTAATTTAAATCATTTTTATGCATATATTCTTATTACTATTGATGTTTTGAGCAAGTCTAACGTTTTACATGCAAGCATGAAGGTATAAATAATGTGATGCCATCGTTAGGGCATCAAGAATGTTTGGTTTCAGATCTCAGGATATGGGACGATCCAGACAAAAATAAGCTCAGATTCAGAATCAGGACATTGTCTTTTTTTAATATTTATGTTGTCTTATTAACTTTTTTTAGATAATTAATTCAATCATAAAAATGTCATAAAATCAAAAAGCCAAAAAAATATTTAATTTTAATTAATAATCACTTTCTTTTTTTAATTAAAATCAATTAGACATTAGATTTTTTTTATTATCATTAACTTAATTTTCTTAAATCAATTAAAAAAATAAACAAAAAATCATAAAATTGAAATCACAAAAAAATAGATTTAGGTTTTTTTAGATTAAAATTAATTTTTTGACAAATTTATTTTAGTCCCATTTTAATGTTTATTTCATAATTAATTTGTAATTAATTTAGACTATTTTTTAAATATATTTAGATCAATTCACAAAAATACCAAAAATATTTAGGCTTTTCTTTTTATGATATTTAATTTCCTTTCTAAATAATCTTTCCTATTATTTTCTATTTATTTACCATTTTTGAAATAAATGTATATGTCGCACATATGATTTTGTAATAGTTAGTTTATCTTTTTCGCATTTTCTTTCTAAATATTGTAACTGCTCATGGGATGTAATCGTTTAATATTTACTTTCCCGCACTTTTACTTTCCGCACCTCTGTATATACATGTATATTACTGTTAGTAATTAGGTCGCATATGGCAAGATAAAAGCAAATGTTAGCAAACCTAACACTCAAGATAAATAACTGAAACACAACACACTCGCACACGTGCACCTTTAAGGTACCTTCACTTGTTGCCTTCGGATAAATAAATAGTCACGACTCTCGATCGTAATAGATTTTAGTGGTAACCCTTTGGTTTAAATATCATAAGTCCCTCGATGACCCTTTCGACGTTGCCTCGGTATATGATCTTAAAACCTTAGGGTAACTACTAAAGTATATTACTAGTTGCTTTCGTGACTGTATGATGACCCTCGCCCGTCCCTCAAAAATCCAACGATCGGGCTACCTACTCACTAATAGTAGGATAGTACTATATAAAGGAAAATAGGAAACGAACAAACCTTTTGAGTAGGTAGATAGCTCCTAGTTGCTTGCTCATAAAAAAAATCAAAAAAATAATTTTTTCACACATACACAAACTCTTTTCTAAATATTTTCAAAGTCAAAAAACACTTTGTATACATTCCCGCTGAAACGAGAAACATTACAAAGTTCGCCGCACTAAGGCGTCTTTTCAAAATATCTTCAAAATACATTTACCCAAAAAAAGGCATTTTCAAAATGAGCTAGCAACTAAGAGTCCATAGATAACTAAGGATGAAAAGGGTTCTAACACCTTCCCTTTCCATAACCTACCCCCTTACTCAGTAAAGTCGGTTCTCCCACTGTATTACAGAACTGGCGACCCTGCTGGGGAACATATTACTCTTGAAAATTGGGGTTACCATAGGGCTAGATCATATTTGAAACGCTTTACTTGTCTGATTTGTATGCTTTATCTTTCAGGTTTATGTTTGGGCTATTATTAAAGATCCTATACCCGGATCTAGGGCACCTTTTAGGTAAGTAGCAATAAATCATGGAGCTTGTACGGTGTAGACTAATATGGATGATATGATAGCTACATTAGTGTGATACTCTGGCTTGTACTAATGTTCCTTGAGTCAGTCAAGGATAACATTAGGCTTCCACATAGTGTCATTAAGCACTAACTGATCTTTAGAACCTTAAATTGACTCATCTTAGCCATTAGAAAGTAGTGAGATGGTCGGCTTTGGTGAAGACTGAAATTGGTTGATACTCCATGCTACACTCATTGAGATTGGACTTTCGGGATATTTCAGCCACAATTCAAATGCTTGAGCTGAAACAATGCCTGAGAGAAAGATCGATGATATGAGATCCCTAGAACCCAGTTACTATTGCTAGGACAGGTTGAGCCAGCTGAAACTTCAAGAGGGTACTTACCTACAAATTTCATGCAAGCCTGAACCTAAGGCTACTTGTGTGACTTGTTTGCTTTCATTATCTAACAACTTGAACTCCTTGCAGGGTTTTGTTTGTATTCATTATCTAACGATGTGAGTTCCTTGCAAGACTTGTTTGTAGTCATTATCCAATAACCTGGACTTCTTGCAAGACTCACTTGTCTTCATCACCTTACAATTTTGCTTGGTGCATAACATACACATCATGACATCATGCCATAGCATTTTGTTAACCATTACAAGGATCTCTATGGCCTGTGATGTAGGTTATGATGAACCAGACATCTAGCAAGGGGCTAGGGGATTTATTTTCCTCTAGCCAATGTCATCAAAAGCCCAAAGCACGGTAACTTAAGTCAGAGGCTATGACCCACTCGACATGGTGAGCTTGATTCTTGTAGAAGGACATTCAACAATATGAAGTTCATCCGTCAAAGATGCAATCAAAATTCAAACATTTTCTTGTGTTTACCCCACGAGATCCTTGAAAACATTGCATGCATGTCATTTCAAAATAGGTATTCTCAAGACAAGTTTCTCATTTTCTCGCTGTTTATTTTAGCAAAGAAGATGACTCTCGAATAGAACAATAGAGATATCCAAACTCAACATGCTCAGTTCAAGGAAATGTTCCTAAATCTATCCAAGGGGAAAGAAGATTTGAAAGCACTCCTTGCTAGGAACACGACCAAGAAAAATTCTGAAGATAACCAGGATGACCAGGTGGAACAACTGCAAGCTGAGATGGAAAGGATGAGAATCCAGATGAGTAGTCAGATGGCTCTTATCCAAAATTTAAATCAGGGACAAGAAGATTTAAGAATCCTTATCAACGAACTTCTTCGAGATAGATACGACCATCTGGGGCAAACTGCTAGAATTTGGGGCCTAATCAACGATTAATCTCTCTTGGCAGACAGGAAATCAGGTGACATGTTCATGCGGGAACATGTTGAAAATAAACTCAGGAGCGGTGAAATTCAGGGGACTATATCTTCAAGTACTCATAAGAGATCATACAATGGAAATAAGTAGTCCATTATTGTGTACGACCGGAAGGATCGTAATAAGAGTAGTCTTAACCAATCTGTGGGGGAAGTACGAATCTTTAATCCAGCACCAGTGCAACAACGACAACGGGATAATCAGCGTAAGCAGAATACATCTAAAAGACGCTTTACCGAAATCAACGTGTCATTGGCTCAAGCATTGCAACACATGTTGGAGTCCAAGATGGTTACGTTGAAGGATCCTCCTCAGAATCCCAACACCACCTCTCTAATGTACAATCCAAATGCAAGGTGTGTGTAGTACTCCATCAGCTTGGACATGACACTAATAGCTGTTAGACATTGAGAAATAAGATTCAACAATTGATCGACGAAGGAGTACTGGAGTTCATACAAGATGGTCAGACTGAATTCTTCTGCCATCCCTCAGAGGCACACCATATGAAGTGACAAGTTCAGAAAAAAAAGGCTTTTTATTCATTAGAATTTTCAAATTATAATTTTCTTTTGATTGTTCAAACACTTATTTATATCAAACTTTGTTATTCCATTAATGAATTGCATATGTTTGTCTTGAATTGATCCATTCGTTTTCACTATACTGAAACTATGCTTTTACTTACTTTTTATGATATTGGGCTCTCGATTAAAAGTTGTAAGCCTTTAGAGGGAGGATGACGAAAAAGATACCGCAATCTCTACAGTATGCTTTTGAACAGACTTGGCTGACGATGTACAGACGTTGTTTCAAATCCTAAACAGTGGAGTTATAAGGAAGATAATCCCTAGTCAACCCCTTTGAGCCTAAGAAGTAGGATTTTTCTTTTTCATGCAAATTGAAACCTTTAATCATAACCTGGGGCAGGGTAGTTTCTTAGTTAATTCAATGGTGCATTCAATCGCAAGCTTTCCCTTCGTACACGACGAGTAGTGTCAGAAGCATCCTTCCAAAACAAAAGATGGTGATGGTTCTGCATAATTATTAAAACAGGAAGTCATCATATCTCAAAAGAAAAGCCCGCTAAGTCAAAACCTATGATGGAGACTTAAGAAAAAACTAGGGCATCCCGCTGACTATAATCACAAAAGAAATAGTTCAGGAAAAAGGTAGGGATAATAAAATAATAAAAATGAGGTCACTATAAATCCTCAACAAAAATAAAAGGTTACAAAAATGACTGCTTTCTCAAATAAACTTTCAGTATTCGAACCATCACCAGAATATTAGGGCAAAGATTTCAGACTCAATTGGGATTTAAACGCATAATTAACTGAGTATAGGACTGAAGAACATCACGAAGAACAGGTTGGGTACAAATAAATTTTGAGCATTTATTCTTTGTTTCTTAAACAGTGAACTAGGCCACGCTACAACCCTTAAAAGTCCTAGCTGAAGCATGGGTTAGTTCAAAAGCATACGGTTACAAAAGGTATCCTGAATCCTGTAAGGTTTACTACAAATCCTGAGTTGAATTCATATTCTTACAAAATTCTGTTTGCTTACTAAAAATGCATTTTTAAAACTTCAAGACAGACATAAGCTTTGCATTCTTTAAATGCCATTGTTTACATATGACTAATCGTTCGAATGCAGAGAAATTCGCACAACGGAAATTCAATGAACATAAATCCTCTCAGTGAATAGAATCACCTCAAATGGAAATACATTTCTAGTAACAGGCCTTTCATCATCAAGGGGCATGACATGGTGTCTAACTAATCTGGGCGCAATCGATTCAAGATTCAAGGAATTTCTCAAAAGTGCGAATAGCCAGGGGAAGATCTCCATCTAAATCACTTGGGGCATTGGACATGAATTCCAGCAAAGGGTCATGTATGATCGAGCAAACATTTTTTTGGAAGTGCTACAACACTTACTGCTATGGACAGTGACAATTCTCCGCACTCGGTGAATACGGATGTGATCGGTGGATCCGGAACTGACTGTTTAACGCTGGTTCGCGAAATGTTGCGGTAAGCAAGAGTCGCCACCGTCTTTTATTTTCTCCAACATGGAAAGTACAAAAGCACAGAAAAATTCCTTATTGAGATTAGTTCTCGGTTCGGGAGGTAGATTTATAGAAAGGGAAGGTGTTAGCACCCTTTCTATCCATGGTTATCCATGGGCTCTTAGATACTTGCTCATTTGTGTTTTCAAAATGTTTGTTTGCTTTTCAAAGTGTGAGTGGGTTTGAAAAAAGTTTCTTTGAAAGTTTCAGATCGACTCTTGTATCAGTCCTCAAGAGTGTTTGAAAAGTTGTTTTGAAAGCTTTTTGAAAAGTGTAAGGTGTGAAAAGTATTTTGATTTGTTTTTGAAAAAAAAACAAGTATCCATGAGTCATCTACCTACCCTAAGGAATTAAGCTGTGTAATTGTCCTTTAGGTAGTGCCATCCCACCATTGAGAGGTAGGTAGCACCACCGTTGGAGGTGTTCGGGTCAATTCGAGGGTTAGGGACAGTGTGGTCACCGGGTAATAGTAAGATACCTTAAAATCTACCCTTATGCCATTGATCTTTTTATTCCGAGGCAACTTGTTTCGAGGCAACCATTTCGAGGCAACTAGATCAATGGAACATAAGGACTCACTAAGACGTCTTATACTCGACGACCACATTTCGAGGGGCAAGGCAACAATGTGATCACCAGAGCAATGGTAAGATACCTTAGAAGCTACCCCTATGCCATTGATCCTTTTATTCCGAGGCGACCATTCCGAGGCAACTTATTCGAGGCAACTGGATCAATGGAACATAAGGACTCACTAAGGCATCCTGTACTTGATGACCACCTTTCGAGGGGCAAGGCAACAGTGAGACGTACCCTAAGAGTGGTGTGTGATTTGTGTGTCATTTTCAGTTTATTGTTTGTCTTGTCATGCATTGGTGATCTACGTTTTGATTTTATTTTTGGGCATTCATTCTTTCATGTGATTGTTTAACAGTTAAAAGATGCGGGAATTTAAAGTGCGGAAAAGATAAAGGTCCTACGCTATTACAAAGGTGCGGGTCTACATCGCCAAATTAATACAAAACCCGATTTAAAATAAAATGCAGAAAGTAAATGCATAATTAACTATTACAGGGCTTCGGGGCAAATACATCATATTTACAAATAGAAATAACATAAACGCGCGAAAATAAAATATAATCGAATGCGAGGGTATTGGACCCTTTAAAGGAATTAAAATGAAATTATTAAATTGATTAAATTAAATAAAAAGAAAGAACTTGTTTTTTCATGTTTTTGGGATTTATGGATTTAAAGAAAATTAAATTAATTAAAAGTCAAATAATTCTAGTTCTAATTGTTTTTTAATTTATTAAAGAAAAATTATTTAAGTTAAATCTAATTTAAACCTAATTGATTAATTACAAGTATTTACGAAATTAATTAATGGTTAATAATAATTATAATAAGAAAATAAAAATATTTATTTAAAAAGATGAAAATGTGCTAAAGACCCATTTTTTTATATTTTAGTTATTAAAAAGAATCATTAAAGTTAATAATCTAAAATCAAAACTAAATTAATTATTGAATTTTATTTACAAAAATGGAACTATTAATTGATTAAATAAAATATTTTTATACCTCTTTTATGATTTCCTGATTTTTATTATTTTAAGAAATAAAACTAATTAAATTAACAATTAGGACCTAATTAAATCTAATCAATTTTAATATTGCAAAATAATTTAGAGTTTCCTAGAATAAAAAAAAGTCCTAATTAATTAATTGAATTTAGAGAAAAAGAAAAATCTAAAATTTATTTGGGTAAGAATATTTTGTGATTTTTTTGAAATAAAATGAAAATTATTTTTTGTTAATAAAAAGCAAATTAAAATAAAATAGAAAAGAAAATAAATTCAAAGGGAAAAAGAAATGGGCCTGTCTTTTGTAGCAAAAGGGGGGTGATTCTCAAACCTGCAAAAATAGAAAAAATGAAGCAAACAAAATAGCCAGACCGAGTAATTAGGGCATGGCGATTCTCATGGTGAGGTTTTCATAGTTTAATATTGCCTGTCCCCATCAAAACGAAGCTTTACATAAACTGAACCCTAGCCATGGAGGTTCACGTTTTGGCCATGAAAAATCCCCAGCGATAGCCCAGACCTGCTCTAAACATCCACTGGAACTCAAAGGTATGGTTAGTAGGGATTAAATCAAGCCATAATCAGAAATACGATCCATGGAAATTCTGCAAAATGGATGTTCATATAGCTACAGTTTCAGTATGCATGGTTACATGAAAAGAGTGTGTTTATACCTTATCTTGCCTGTAGATCACGATAGGATGGGTGAGAAGCCTTGTGGATGGCTGAGTTCTTGAATTCGATCTTGGTGCAATTCTTTGGAATTTTTGAAAAGAAGTTTCTCTTGGCTGCCTCTCTCTCTCATTTTTTCTTATGTCTTGTGATAGTTTTCTCTAGGTTATGTAGGTGATTCTGATCAACATTAAGGCTCATCATACCATGCATTCAAGCTTAAGATTTTAACATAAACTCCCTTAACAAACTTTCCTTTTTGAACCAATTTTTGAAATATTGCTCCATTTGGCCTTGAAACGAAATTGGGAAGTCGCATAATGATGAGTCAAAGCTAGTTAAGACCAAATATCCCCTTTTATTAAACTTCTTGATTTTCTTTTGATTTTAAAAGATTTAAAATTAATTAAATCCAATAAAATCAATTAAAAATGAAAAAATTAATTTAAAAAATTGAAATAAAAGGTGGGACACGTGGGAAGCATGGCCAAGTTGATTCAAGTGAAAAAAGTGGGCCCCTTTTGTCAAAAATGAAATTTCAAGGATAAATGATTTTGGCCATTTCACAAAAATTTCCCAACTTCTCCAATGCATATCTTGCTCAATTTTTAAGCTTTGATCATGTTCTTAGACATTTTAGAAAGGTCTTGAAGTCCTCTAACCAATGTCTTTGGTCCCATGTCATTTTGATTTACCAATCTCAAATTATGGTCTTTGACTTAAAGTCCCTTTTTGTTGACTTTTGAAAATGACCTATAATGTTGAAATTTATAACTTTTTGTGAGAGCATTTCTTGGACTTGAAGTGTGAAGAGGGGTTGTAGGAAATGTCATTTTCTTCAAAATGAGCATTGGATGGAATTTTTCTGATGAACCATGAAAAAGTTATGCCTTGGTCAAGTTACAGTTGACTTTTCAGCTGTCCAAAAATAGAAACTTTTGCATCTTGAGACTTTTTGAGCCATACTTTGAGAATCATGATCAAGCATTGATCAAATGATGTTTGTGGCTTAAAAATAAGATGTTGACCAAAAATTTTGACTTTTGACTTCCAAATGACCATTTTGCCCCTACAGTTGACTGTTGAGCAATTAGGGTTTTTGACTGTGCAACTTGAGCTTGTGAGCCTTGAAACTTGACATGTAGGTGCTTGACAATGTGCATGAGCATGGGAGACTTGATTGATCCCTTGAAAACTTTAACTTCCTTGCAAGAACCAAAACCCTAGTTTGACTGGCTTAGGAGGATAGTTGACTGGGTAGCCCTTGAGTAGACTTTGAACCATTTGAGGTGATACTTGTCAAAACTTTGAAGATTATGGGAGGGCAAATTTTGGGGTACAACAGTTTCCCATGTTCAATCTTCTTAGACCTGAGGATGTAGATTGGCGTGTGTGCCTTTCGTGATCCGAGGGTGGAAGATGATTGAACACTAGAGTGCCCAGAAATTTGCACTCACATAGTAGAGTATCAGTAGTGTGATAGTGGGAATGGGCTTATAGATGCCATTCGGAGAGGTGGTGGATAGGAGGATGGGCTTATAGGTGCCATCTGGAGGTGTCGATCGCGTAAGAGATTCCTTAGCGAGAACTTGTGTACCTGAGAAAGAAAGAAAATTACATGGTCTGTTACCGGAGTTGACTTTCAAACTCTTTATGTAGATGTGCCCTGGCTGGGTGCAGGAGTCGAATCTCTAAACTCTTCAGACGTGCCCTGTCAAGATACAGGAATCGAGTCTGGTACTGTAGTCGTCAACAGATACTCCCTGGCAAGATACAGGAATCGGATCTTCGAACTCTTCAGACGTGCCCTGTCAAGATACAGGAATCGAGTCTGGTACTGTAGTCATCAACAGATACTCCCTGGCAAGATACAGGAATCGAATCTTCGAACTCTTCAGACGTGCCCTGTCAAGATACAGGAATCGAGTCTGGTACTGTAGTCGTCAACAGATGCTCCCTAGCAAGATACAGGAATCGGATCTTCGAACTCTTCAGACGTGCCCTGTCAAGATACAGGAATCGAGTCTGGTACTGTAGTCGTCAACAGATACTCCCTGGCAAGATACAGGAATCGGATCTTCGAACTCTTCAGACGTGCCCTGTCAAGATACAGGAATCGAGTCTGGTACTGTAGTCGTCAACAGATACTCCCTGGAAAGATACAGGAATCGGATCTTCGAACTCTTCAGACGTGCCCTGTCAAGATACAGGAATCGAGTCTGGTACTGTAGTCGTCAACAGATACTCCCTAGCAAGATACAGTAATCGGATCTTCGAACTCTTCAGACGTGCCCTGTCAAGATACAGGAATCGAGTCTGGTACTGTAGTCGTCAACAGATACTCCCTGGCAAGATACAGGAATCGGATCTTCGAACTCTTCAGACGTGCCCTGTCAAGATACAGGAATCGAGTCTGGTACTGTAGTCATCAACAGATACTCCCTGGCAAGATACAGGAATCTGATCTTCGAACTCTTCAGACGTGCCCTTTCGAGATACAGGAATCGAGTCTGGTACTGTAGTCGTCAACAGATACTCCCTGGTAAGATACAGGAATCGGATCTTCGAACTCTTCAGACGTGCCCTGTCAAGATACAGGAATCGAGTCTGGTACTGTAGTCGTCAACAGATACTCCCTGGCAAGATACAGGAATCGGATCTTCGAACTCTTCAGACGTGCCCTGTCAAGATACAGGAATCGAGTCTGGTACTGTAGTCGTCAACAGATACACCCTGGCAAGATACAGGAATCGGATCTTCGAACTCTTCAGACGTGCCCTGTCAAGATACAGGAATCGAGTCTGGTACTGTAGTCGTCAACAGATACTCCCTGGCAAGATACAGGAATCGGATCTTCGAACTCTTCAGACGTGCCCTGTGAAGATACAGGAATCGAGTCTGGTACTGTAGTCGTCAACAGATACTCCCTGGCAAGATACAGGAATCGGATCTTTGAACTCTTCAGACGTGCCCTGTCAAGATACAGGAATCGAGTCTGGTACTATAGTCGTCAACAGATACTCCCTGGCAAGATACAGGAATCGGATCTTCGAACTCTTCAGACGTGCCCTGTCAAGATACAGGAATCGAGTCTGGTACTGTAGTCGTCAACAGATACTCCCTGGCAAGATACAGGAATCGGATCTTCGAACTCTTCAGACGTGCCCTGTCAAGATACAGGAATCGAGTCTGGTATTGTAGTCGTCAACAGATACTCCCTGGCAAGATACAGGAATCGGATCTTCGAACTCTTCAGACGTGCCCTGTCAAGATACAGGAATCGAGTCTGGTACTGTAGTCGTCAACAGATACTCCCTGGCAAGATACAGGAATCGGATCTTCGAACTTTTCAGACGTGCCCTGTCGAGATACAGGAATCGAGTCTGGTACTGTAGTCGTCAACAGATACTCCCTGGCAAGATACAGGAATCGGATCTTCGAACTCTTCAGACGTGCCCTGTCAAGATACAGGAATCGAGTCTGGTACTGTAGTCGTCAACAGATACACCCTTGCAAGATACAGGAATCGGATCTGGAATCACGACAGTTGATAGCAATTATCTTTGTATTAACTTTTGTCCTGAAAAGACAAAACGTTAGTTGTATGCGATGCCATGATGTATGACATGCGAGATATTCTCAGAATGAATGAGATTGTATGTTCATGATGCGTATATGCATGCTATAATGTACGAAGGTGTGTTGTTTATGAATGTATGTTTTCGTCTGAGGAAAATAAATCCTAGACGGATGCTGGGAAGTCAAATCCTGGGCTGATGTGAATAGCATTCTTTGTTTCCACTGGGGAGTGATGGTTGCAAGAATAAACCGGTAGGAGAAGATGACTCCGTTGGGGGAATAAACTCGTTGGAAAGATTACTCTGCGGGGAGAAAATTATTCTAGCGATCTGGCTGGGGAATAATACTCTGTGGGGAGAGAGGTACTCTTGTTGAGATGTTGGTAGTAACTTTGCTGGGGATACCGTCGTTATATTGGAAGTTTTAATAGACTCCGCTAGGGATAAGAAGACTTTGCCGAGGACGATCTTTCCGTGGCTCTTGGCTGAGGATAACCCAGTTATAAGCTCTGGTGGAGCATAACCTTTGAATAAAGCCGGGAGACGCATTCGTGCTCCGTAGGGGATAAGCTTCCAGAATCAACTGGGGATAAGCTTACTGCTTGGGGAGATGGATTCCAACTTCCATGGGGAAACTGGATTGGATTCTCCTGGGGAAATTTTGAACTGTATCGGGGAAGTGACTCCATTGAATGCCTGGTATACTGCCGGGGAACAATCTTTAGGTCAAGACTGCCGGGGATGCTTGTTAAGAATATTCGTATATCGTGCTGGGGAATGTTGAGATCTGCTGGAGGATACCCAACTTCCTTAAGGCTGAAAATATAGCTTTGCTTGGGGAGAGTGCACTGACTTGCTGGCTCACTCTCTAGGGAATTAAGATATACTGGTTACCTTCTTTAGCTGAACCTACCTCGGTACCTTGATGGACAGAACCATTAAACCGTTTGGACGACTCATTACTGCCCCTGTTTCTGAGGTGGGAGAGGAAGACCTGTGAGGTGCTGATCGTTGTTGATGGACAAAACTTCTTCTGGTAGGCAGGTGACAGGATGACAGGACATAGTCGTGTGCTTTAATCCCTAACTTTTGCCTGGACCCCCCTTTCGGGTTTTCAGTCCACCGGGATACCCATTTTTGCCCAAGCCTCCTTTTCAGGTTTTCGACTTGCCGGGTGTACAGATTTTTTTTATTTCATCCCTTCATTTTGCCCGAACCCTTTTGGTTCGCCGGGAAGCCCTTATTTTTGCCTAGGGGTGTCAACCTAGCGGGTCTTTGATTACGCGTATTTTTTCCGACTATGTCCGTGCTTTCAGAATGTAGGGAGTTGCCCCTGTTAGAAGTGTTTTGTCATGCCACCAGAAGGTGTTTGATCAGGAAAGATTCGTTGTTGGAATGCCCCAAGTGACTCAGGCGGAGATTTTCCCCAGGCTATTTGGCCTTTGAGAGATTCTCCGAATCTTGATTGGACTGCCCCATATAATAGACCATGATCATATCATGCCCCTTGATTGGAAGTGCTTTTGTTCACTAGGTATTTATCGTGCGAATTTCCCTGCTGTTCAAACAAATAGTCATAGGCAAACAATGTTATATCAAAAATGCAAAGCTTATGTCTGTCTTGAAGATTTTGAAAATGCATTCTTTTTCATAAAACAATTGAATGTTTGTAAAACGTGATGTCAACTCCGTATTTACCGTAGGCCTTAAGGAGTCAGGATACCTTTCGTAACAGTATGCTTTTGAATTAACCCATGCTTCAGCTATGACTTTTAAGGGTTATAACGTGGCATGGTTCACGGTTTAAGAAACAAAGGATAAAGGCTCAAATTATTTGTACCCACCCACTCTTCGTGATGTTCTTCAAACCTAAGCTCAGTTGATCGTGCGTTAGACCTTGTTTGAGTCTTTGTCCTGATGTTCCAATGATGGTTTAGATATTGATGATTTATTCTGAATAGGCAGTCATTTTTTGGTTTTTGTTGAGGGTTTGTATGACCTCTTTCTTTTGATTTCACTATCCCTAAATTTTGCCTGAACCGTTTCTTTTGTGATTACAGTCAGCGGGATGCCCCAGTTTTGTAAGTCTCTTTCGTAGGTTTTGACTTATTGGGTTTTTATTTTTTGAGATATAATGACTGCCTATCCTTATGATTATTCGGAATCATCACTGTCTTCTTTTTTTTGTAAGGACCTCTTTGGTGCCATTTGTTATGCACTTGGATCAACTGAGAGACTACCCTGTCCCAGGTTATGATTAAGGGTTTTAAATTTCGAAAAGAAAAACTCCTACTTCTTTGGCTCAGAGGGGTTGACGAGGGATTATCTTCCTTATAACTCCAGTGTTTAGGGATTGAAACAATGCCTGTACCTCATCAGCGGGGTCTGTTCAAAAGCATACTGTAAATGTCATGATATCATTTTCGTCATCCTCCCTCGAGAGGCTTAGAATTATTAATCGAGCGTTGATCATCAGAAAAAAAAATGAAAATAATTTGCATATAGTGAATACGAATATATTGCTTCAAAACAGACATATGCGATGCATTAATGAAATAACAATGTTTAACATGAATAAATGTTTGAACAATCAAAAGAAAATTACAACTTGAAAAATTCTAATGAACAAAAGTCTTCTAGTCTCAGGACCTGTTACTTCAACTGATGCATCTTGTAGGGATAGCAGAAGTCCTCAGCTTGACCCACTTGGGTGAAATCCACTACTCCTTCATTAATCAGATCCTGGACCTTGTTCTTCAGAGCCCAGCAGTCGGCAGTGTCGTGCCCAGGACTATCAGAGTGATATGCACATCTTTTGTTAGGATGATAGTTAGGAGCAGAGATGTTGGGGTTCCGGGGAGGAGCCGTTAATGTAATCAGATTCAACCTCAGCATGTGTTGCAGAGCTTGAAACAAAGGCATGTTGATCTGGGTGAACTGCCTCTTGGACCTGCTTGGCCTACTCAGATCAACCTGTTGCTCTGGGCGAGGTTGTAGTTGGACCTGTGAGGTAGTAGCAATTTGGAGAGTTCTATTCTTCACCATGTCAGGTTCTTGTCCTCTTAGAAACTGATCAAAGACCTGGTCTCTGACTTGGGCAGGTTGCTTCATATGGTGTCTCTCTTGGTGGAGCTGACTGATTGTGGTCCTCAACTCTTCTTTCTCCTGGGCTAGACCTTGGATGAGAGCCCTTTGCCCCAGCATCTGGGTTTTCAATGTATCTACTTCAGCTTGTAGACGTTTCAGATGTCCGTCCTTGTCATCTTCAGCAATGTTCCTGGCTAAAGTCCCCATGAGGAGTGTCCTTAACTCTTCCTGCCCCTTGGATAGGCTTAGGAAGATCTCCTTGAACTGAGTCTCTTGAGCATGAAGACCCTGGTTATCTTGTTGGGAAGCCATTGCTGAAATAAACAGCGACGAAGGTAAGTGACCTGTCAAAGGAGTACCTGTAATGCAATGACATGTTTGATATACATGTAATGTTTTCAAGGATCTCGCAGGGTAAACATGAAAATTGTTAGAGTTGGAAACTGGTAACTTGATTGAAGGAACTTCATGTTGTCGAGAGTCCTTCTTCAAGGGTCAAGGCTCACCATATCCAGTGGGTCATAGCCCCTGACAACCTTGTCTAGAGGAAAATAAATCCCCTTTGCCCCTTGCTGGACAGTTGGTTCATCATGACCTGCATCACAAGCCCTTGGGATCCTTGAAATGGGTTAGTCTTTATGTAGGATGCATGCAATGGTATGATGTCATGACGCATGGGGTAATGTAGGTAAACCCTGATACGAGTCCCTAATTAAGGACTCTAAACAAAACCTGCAAGAAACTCAGTAACCCTATTATGAGTCCCAATTAAGGACTATAAACAAAACCTGCAAGAAACTCAGTAACCCTGTTATGAGTCCCAATTAAGGACTATAAACAAAACCTGAAAGAAAACTCAGTAACCCTGTTATGAGTCCCAATTAAGGACTATAAACAAAACCTGCAAGAAAACTCAGTAACCCTGTTATGAGTCCCAATTAAGGACTATAAACAAGACCTGCAAGAAAACTCAAGTGTCAGATAACAAGTAGTCAAGTTGGAAGGCACACAAGTCACACAAGAGAAGCCCTTAGAGTTTAGGCCAGCATGGGGTCTGGGTATTACCCTCTTGAAGTTGGTGGGCTCAAACCTGTCCTATCAAAGTAACCGGGTTCTAAGGATCTCAATATCATTGGATTGCTTTCATTGTTCATCATTTCGATTTAGCCACTGACTGGCGATCAAAATATCCCAAGAAAAAAACCCTCAATTGAGTGTAGTATCGAGTATCAACCGACTTCGGAGTACACCAAAGTAGTCATCTCACTACCCTAAAGAGGCCAAGATGGTTCAATTAAGGTTCCTAAGGTCTGTTGATGCTTCACAACACCACGCGGAGGCCCCGTACTCTCCTTGATTGACTCAAGGGTTATCGGTACACACCAAAGTGCCACATCAACGTAGCAGACTGCTTCAACCATGTCGGTATACCCGGCACAGTTCCCTCACAGCCTTGTTGCTACTTTCTAAGAAGGTATCCCCAGATCCGGGTTAGGATCTATAGAACTCCCAAGACAGTCCCACAATTTAAAGCAAACAAGTCAAAGCAATTGAAAACACAATGATCTTAGTCCTAAGGTACACCTCACTTTAAAAGTACTCCCCAGCAGAGTCGCCAGTTCTGTGATCGGTGGATCCGGAACTGACTGTTTAATGCTGGTTCGCGAAATGTCGCGGTAAGCAAGAGTCGCCACCGTCTTTTATTTTCTCCAACATGGAAAGGACAAAAGCACAGAAAAATTCCTTATTGAGATTATTTCTCGGTTCGGGAGGTAGATTTATAGAAAGGGAAGGTGTTAGCACCCTTTCTATCCATGGTTATCCATGGGCTCTTAGATACTTGCTCATTTGTGTTTTCAAAATCTTTGTTTGCTTTTCAAAGTGTGAGTGGGTTTGAAAAAAGTTTCTTTGAAAGTTTCAGATTGACTCTTGTATCAGTCCTCAAGAGTGTTTGAAAAGTTGTTTTGAAAGCTTTTTGAAAAGTGTAAGGTGTGAAAAGTATTTTGATTTGTTTTTGAAAAAAAAGCAAGTATCCATGAGTCATCTACCTACCCTAAGTAATTAAGCTGTGTAATTGTCCTTTAGGTAGTGCCATCCCACCATTGAGAGGTAGGTAGCACCACCGTTGGAGGTGTTCAGGTCAATTCGAGGGTTAGGGACAGTGTGGTCACCGGGTAATAGTAAGATACCTTAAAAGCTACCCTTATGCCATTGATCTTTTTATTCTGAGGCAACTTGTTTCGAGGCAACCGTTTCGACGCAACTAGATCAATGGAACATAAGGACTCACTAAGACGTCCTATACTCGACGACCACGTTTCGAGGGGCAAGGCAACAGTGTGATCACCAGAGCAATGGTAAGATACCTTAGAAGCTACCCCTATGCCATTGATCCTTTTATTCCGAGGCGACCGTTCCGAGGCAACTTATTCGAGGCAACTGGATCAATGGAACATAAGGACTCACTAAGGCATCCTGTACTTGATGACCACCTTTCGAGGGGCAAGGCAACAGTGAGACGTACCCTAAGAGTGGTGTGTGATTTGTGTGTCATTTTCAGTTTATTGTTTGTCTTGTCATGCATTGGTGATCTACGTTTTGATTTTATTTTTGGGCATTCATTCTTTCATGTGATTGTTTAACAGTTAAAAGATGCGGGAATTTAAAGTGCGGAAAAGATAAAGGTCCTACGCTATTACAAAGGCGCGGGTCTACATCGCCAAATTAATACAAAACCCGATTTAAAATAAAATGCAGAAAGTAAATGCCTAATTAACTATTACAGGGCTTCGGGGCAAATACATCATATTTACAAATAGAAATAACATAAACGCGCGAAAAGAAAATATAATCGAATGCGAGGGTATTGGACCCTTTAAAGGAATTAAAATGAAATTATTAAATTGATTAAATTAAATAAAAAGAAAGAACTTGTTTTTTCATGTTTTTGGGATTTATGGATTTAAAGAAAATTAAATTAATTAAAAGTCAAATAATTCTAGTTCTAATTGTTTTTTAATTTATTAAAGAAAAATTATTTAAGTTAAATCTAATTTAAACCTAATTGATTAATTACAAGTATTTACGAAATTAATTAATGGTTAATAATAATTATAATAAGAAAATAAAAATATTTATTTAAAAAGATGAAAATGTGCTAAAGACCCATTTTTTTATATTTTAGTTATTAAAAAGAATCATTAAAGTTAATAATCTAAAATCAAAACTAAATTAATTATTGAATTTTATTTACAAAAATGGAACTATTAATTGATTAAATAAAATATTTTTATACCTCTTTTATGATTTCCTGATTTTTATTATTTTAAGAAATAAAACTAATTAAATTAACAATTAGGACCTAATTAAATCTAATCAATTTTAATATTGCAAAATAATTTAGAGTTTCCTAGAATAAAAAAAAGTCCTAATTAATTAATTGAATTTAGAGAAAAAGAAAAATCTAAAATTTATTTGGGTAATAATATTTTGTGATTTTTTTGAAATAAAATGAAAATTATTTTTTGTTAATAAAAAGCAAATTAAAATAAAATAGAAAAGAAAATAAATTCAAAGGGAAAAAGAAATGGGCCTGTCTTTTGTAGCAAAAGGGGGGTGATTCTCAAACCTGCAAAAATAGAAAAAATGAAGCAAACAAAATAGCCAGACCGAGTAATTAGGGCATGGCGATTCTCATGGTGAGGTTTTCATAGTTTAATATTGCCTGTCCCCATCAAAACGAAGCTTTACATAAACTGAACCCTAGCCATGGAGGTTCACGTTTTGGCCATGAAAAATCCCCAGCGATAGCCCAGACCTGCTCTAAACATCCACTGGAACTCAAAGGTATGGTTAGTAGGGATTAAATCAAGCCATAATCAGAAATACGATCCATGGAAATTCTGCAAAATGGATGTTCATATAGCTACAGTTTCAGTATGCATGGTTACATGAAAAGAGTGTGATTATACCTTATCTTGCCTGTAGATCACGATAGGATGGGTGAGAAGCCTTGTGGATGGCTGAGTTCTTGAATTCGATCTTGGTGCAATTCTTTGGAATTTTTGAAAAGAAGTTTCTCTTGGCTGCCTCTCTCTCTCGTTTTTTCTTATGCCTTGTGATAGTTTTCTCTAGGTTATGTAGGTGATTCTGATCAACATTAAAGCTCATCATACCATGCATTCAAACTTGAGATTTTAACATAAACTCCCTTAACAAACTTTCCTTTTTGAACCAATTTTTGAAATATTGCTCCATTTGGCCTAGAAACGAAATTGGGAAGTTGCATAATGATGAGTCAAAGCTAGTTAAGACCAAATATCCCCTTTTATTAAACTTCTTGATTTTCTTTTGATTTTAAAAGATTTAAAATTAATTAAATCCAATAAAATCAATTAAAAATGAAAAAATTAATTTAAAAAATTGAAATAAAAGGTGGGACACGTGGGAAGCATGGCCAAGTTGATTCAAGTGAAAAAATTGGGCCCCTTTTGTCAAAAATGAAATTTCAAGGATAAATGATTTTGGCCATTTCACAAAAATTTCCCAACTTCTCCAATGCATATCTTGCTCAATTTTTAAGCTTTGATCATGTTCTTGGACATTTTAGAAAGGTCTTGAAGTCCTCTAACCAATGTCTTTGGTCCCATGTCATTTTGATTTACCAATCTCAAATTATGGTCTTTGACTTAAAGTCCCTTTTTGTTGACTTTTGAAAATGACCTATAATGTTGAAATTGATAACTTTTTGTGAGAGCATTTCTTGGACTTGAAGTGTGAAGAGGGGTTGTAGGAAATGTCATTCTCTTCAAAATGAGCATTGGATGGAATTTTTCTGATGAACCATGAAAAAGTTATGCCTTGGTCAAGTTACAGTTGACTTTTCAACTGTCCAAAAATAGAAACTTTTGCATCTTGAGACTTTTTGAGCCATACTTTGAGAATCATGATCAAGCATTGATCAAATGATGTTTGTGGCTTCAAAATAAGATGTTTACCAAAATTTTTGACTTTTGACTGCCAAATGACCATTTTGCCCCTACAGTTGACTGTTGAGCAATTAGGGTTTTTGACTGTGCAACTTGACCTTGTGAGCCTTGAAACTTGACATGTAGGTGCTTGACAATGTGCATGAGCATGGGAGACTTGATTGAGCCCTTGAAAACTTCAACTTCCTTGCAAGAACCAAAACCCTAGTTTGACTGGCTTAGGAGGATAGTTGACTGGGTAGCCCTTGAGTAGACTTTGAACCATTTGAGGTGATACTTGTCAAAACTTTGAAGATTATGGGAGGGAAAATTTTTGGGTACAACAACGGACATAGTCAAAAAATACTACGCATGAAAAAGACCGGCTAGTTTGGTTGGCCTAGGAAAAAATAAGGGGATCCCGGCGAACCAAAAAAGTTCGGGAAAAAATTAGGGATATATAAATAAAACTGTACACCCGGCAAGTCGAAAACCTGAAAAGGCATCTTGGGCAAAAAAGCGTATCCCGGTGGACTGAAAATCTAAAAGGACAGTCCAGGAAAAAGTTAGGGATTAAAGCGTATGGCTATGTCCCGTCATCTCGTCACTTGTCTATCAGTAGAAGACTTATCGCCCTGATCAACATTCACCAAAGGCTTTAGAAGTTGAGATATGTTCAAGTCTCCATGAATCCCCACAGAGCCACTGCCATGAGATTATCCCCACAAGGTAATCTTCACAAGTTCATACATTCCCCGCAATTTCTCTTCCATATCACTCTGGCTGATAAAGGAGTATGATCTTCTCCTCGGCAATGTCACCAACATATAGGATCTCGAACATTACAGTCCATGGGAATTCCTCTCCCCAGTTGAGTTTTCAAAACTGTAAAAGCCCCTACAAATTACTTCTCTCCAGAAGAGCGCATTCTCCTCGACAAAGAGCTTCCCTCCGAAGGATATTCCTCCATTACTAGGGTTTATTTCCCCAACAGGGTTTATTTCCTCAATAGGATTTATCTCCCCAGTGAGGTCCAACCTCCCCAACTTTAGTCTGTTACTCAGATGACAATGAGTCACCGGAAAAACTCCCTTCCCCGGTGAAGTCATTAATATCCCCAGAGAGTTGCCACTGAATATAAAATTGGATCAAATATCAGTCAACTCTATCCTCCTCAGACGAGCCAGAAAGTCATCCATCGGTGTTATCCCTGGTTAGGGTATACAAAGAATTATAACTCCCCAGTAGAGCAAAGAATGACCAAATGTTTTAACTCTTCTTCCCCAAGCAGGAATTAACACTCTCCAGTAGAGATTCCTCATAAATCAAAAATCAATTTTTCCCAGTGGAATTATCCTCAAACAGCAAGCAGGAGTCCCCAGCGGAAATAATCTCCCAGAAGATCGAAGTTGCACATACTCTGCATCCCCAGTGACAGTCATAGATTTATTTTCCCCAGGCTAATATGCTTCTCAAATTTCAAAAAAAAACATCACACATTCATACATCATTTACAAAATATCATAGCATATGCATAGGAAACGCATACAGTACAGTCTCATTTATTTTGAGAACATCATTATGTGATGCATTTCATACACCATGACATTGCATACAACTAACTCTTCACCTTTTCAGGAAAAGATCAATCGACAAATATCATCAACTACCTACACGACCTGACAATATTCTCAAAAATATATCTGACAAAGAGCTACTTCAGCATTTTCCTCAGAAGGTCATTCTCAAAATATATATGTTGGTTCAGTTTAAATCGGTCAATGATTTATCCTGATTCGTCTCCCAGTAGATTTCTTTCTCTGGTTCCGCTAAATCGACTCAAAGATTTTGCTGATTTGTTTCCAGTTAAAGATAATTCGAGACCTCTGCTGGTTCAGTTTAAATCGATCAACGATTTATCCAGATTCCTCTCCTGGTAGAAATCTTTCTATGGTTCAGCTAAATCAACTCGAAGATTTCACTGATTTGTTTTCTGGTTAAAGATAACTAAAGACCTCTGCTGGTTCAGTTTAAATCGATCAACGGTTTATCCTGATTTGTTTTCCGGTGGACTTCTTTCTCAGGTTCAGTTAAATCAACTCAAAGATTTTGTTGATTTGTTTCCGGTTAAATATAATTCGAGACCTCTGCTGGTTTGATTTAAATCGATCAACGATTTATCCTGATTTGTTTTCCGGTGGACTTCTTTCTTTGGTTCAGCTAAATCGACTCGAAGATTTTTCTAATTTGTTTCCAGTTAAAGATATTTTGAGACCTCTGTTGGTTCAGTTTAAATCGATCAACGATTTATCCTGATTTGTTTTCTGGTGGACTTCTTTCTCTGGTTCAGCTAAATCGACTCGAAGATTTTGTTGATTTATTTCTATTTAAAGATGATTCGAGACCTCTGCTGGTTCAGTTTAAATCGATCAATGGTTTATCCTGATTTGTTTTCCAGTAAACTTCTTTCTCTGGTTCAGCTAAATCGACTCGAAGATTTTGCTAATTTGTTTCCAGTTAAAGAAAATTTGAGACCTCTGCTGGTTCAATTTAAATCGATCAACGATTTATCTTAATTTATTTTCTGGTGGAATTCTTTCTTTGGTTCAGCTAAATCGACTCGAAGATTTTGCTGATTTGTTTCGAGTTAAAGATAATTTGATACCTCTACTGGTTCGGTTTAAATCGATCAATGATTTATCCTAATTTTTTTCCGGTGGACTTCTTTCTATGGTTCAGCTAAATCGACCCTAAGATTTTACTGATTTATTTTCCAGTTAAAGATAATTCAAGACCTCTTCCGGTTCTATTTAAATTGATCAATGATTTATCCTGATTTGTTTTCCGGTAGACTTCTTTCTTTGGTTCAACTAAATCGACTCGAAGATTTTACTGATTTTTTTTCCAGATAAAGATAATTCAAGACCTCTGTTGGTTCAGTTTAAACTGATCAACAATTTATCTTGATTTTTTTTCCGGTAGACTTCTTTCTTTGGTTCAGCTAAATCAACTCGAAGATTTTACTGATTTATTTTCCAGATAAAGATAATTCAAGACCTCTGTTGGTTTAGTTTAAATCGTTCAACGATTTATCCTGATTTGATTTCCGATAGATTTCTTTCTCTGGTTCAGCTAAATCGACTCTAAGATTTTGCTGATTTGTTTCTAGTTAAAGATAACTTGAGACCTCTGCTGGTTCAGTTTTAATCAATCAACGATTTATCCTGATTTGTTTTCCGTTAGACTTCTTTCTCTGGTTCAGCTAAATCAACACGAATATTTTTTTGATTTGTTTTCCAAATAAAGATAATTCAAGACCTCTGCTGGTTCAGTTTAAATTGATCAACGATTTATCCTGATTTGTTTTCGGGTAGACTTCTTTCTCTGTTTCATCTAAATCGACTCGAATATTTTACTGACTTTTTTTCCAGATAAAGATAATTTAAGACCTCTGTTGGTTCGGTTTAAATCAATCAACGCTTTATCCTGATTTGTTTTCCGGTAGACTTCTTTTGCTGGTTTAGCTAAATCGACTAGATGATTTTACTGATTGTTTTCCAAATTAAGATGACTCAAAACCTCTGTTGGTTCAGTTTAAAATGATCAACGATTTATCTTGATTTGTTTCCCGGTATACTTCTTTCTCTGGTTCAGCCAAATCGATTCGAAGATTTTGCTGATTTGTTTCCAGTTAAAGATGACTCAACACCTCTGCTGGTCCAGTTTAAATTGATCGACAATTTATCCTGATTTTTTTTCTGGGAGACTTCTTTCTCTGGTTCAGTTAAATCGACCCTAAGATTTTGTTAGTTTATTTCTAGTTAAAGATAATTTGAGACCTCTGCTAGTTCAGTTTAAATCGATCAACGATTTATCCTGATTTGTTTTCTGATAGACTTCTTTCTCTGGTTCAGCTAAATCAACTCGAAGATTTTACTGATTTGTTTTCCAATTAAATACAGTTCAAGACTCCTGCTGATTCAGTTTAGATCGATCAACGATTTATCCTGATTTTTTTCCAGTAGACTTCCTCCGCTGGTTCAATTTAAATCGACCAATGATTTATCCTGATTCGTTTCTAGTAGACGCTTCATCTGGTTCAGTTAAAGTCGCCTGAAGATTTATTCTGATATTTCTTCCTGTTGAAGTCAAAAGTTATTTAGGATGGAATCTATAAGACCATCTATGACAACTCTCTGTCATTTCTCCGAATGGCATCTATAACCCATTCTGGGTATACTCAACCAACAGTATTACTTCTTGCACAGGCGAGTGCAAATTACTGGGCACTTAAGTGTTCAATCATCTTCTACCTTCAAGTCACGGATGGCGGACATGCCAATCTAACTCTTTAGGTTTAAGAAGATTGAACAGGGGCAAATGTTGTACCCCAAAATTTTCCCTTCCATTTTATTCAAAGCATTCTTTAAAGTCTCTTCAAATGGTCAAGGCACCCAAGGGTTGACTAGTCAAGATGCACCTCCTAGACCAAAAGCCTACAACTGGGGTTTGGAGTTTCTCAAGGAAATTTGGTCTACAAAAGTCTCAAGTGGCTCCCATGTTTATTCATAGGTCCTCAACAAGGCTCATGTCAAGTTTCAATCCCTACATCACAAGTTTGCTAAGTCAATGGCTCAAATGCTTGAAAATCAATTGTATTGATCAAAAAGTCAAATATGGTCAACATACATTCAAACTTCAAGATTTTTGGTCAACATCAACATTTTTAAGTGATATTCATCGTTTGATCAAGGGTTGATCATGATTCCCTAAGGAAAGTCCTCGGATCATTAAATGTCAAGAATTTTCCAAATTAGGGTTTTCCTTAGGAGAAGTCAACTGAACTTTGACCATGCATAACTTTCACATGCTTCGTCAACTTTTCCCCAAACAAAACCCAATTTGAAGAAAATTAAATTCTCTACATCTTTGCTTTTATTCTCAAGTCCAAAAGATGCTTCATTTAGAAGATATGATCTCATACATTATAGGTCATTTTCAAAAAGTCAACAAAAGACACTTTTTGTCAAGGCAAGTTACATCAAGATAATGTCTCCAAATGAAAAAAAAATGATTAAAAGAGAAAGTATATAGGACATCTTGGGATTTCCAAAAAGTCAAAGATCATCTCCAAAAGGTGAAAATTGAGCAAGTTAGGAGTTGCACAAGTTAGGGAATTTTGAAGGAATTCATGAATTTCAAGTTGGGAAATTTTGAACTTTTAGACTAATGGGCCTAAGTTTTTAGACTCATACATGTCCATGATATGTTATAGGACCCCTAAAACCCTTACCTTATTTTTCATGATTTTTAATTATTTTATTTGAATTTTTTTCATTTAAAACAAATAAAATCAAGAACAAAGTGTAAACCAAATGGGCTTAGGCGTATGATTGTACTTATGGGTCAAGATTGAAGCCCAAATTTCGTGCAAAGGCCACAAAGGAAGTCCAGGTTCAATGCATGTCAAGAATGGAAAGGATTTCACAAGTTTGGAAACATTTTAATGTGTTTTATCTTGTTTTCAAAGGGGCCTTAATGCCTTGATTCTTACCTTACTTGTTTTCTCTCCTCTCACTCCTCTATATATACCACACTATGCAAGCTACAAAGGGACGGGAAAAAATTATTGCCTATGAGCACGAAAAAATCATTGCCTAAGAGAGAGCTCGAAATTCATAAAAAATTCCAAGAAGTTGTAAAACTCATAACCCAAGTTCCAGCTTCTCTCACTCAAAACCAGTTACTCACTCATCCTTCTTAGACCCCTAGGAGGCGATCCACATCATTATCCAACCCCCACGCGTTTCAGAATCCCTTCATACCATCCCCCCGATTTGGTAAAATTTTGATTTTGAATCTCTTTGATTTCGTAATTTAAATCATTTTTATGCGTATATTCTTATTACTATTGATGTTTTGAGCAAGTCTAACGTTTTACATACAAGCATGAAGGCAGGAATAACGTGATGTCATCGTTAGGGCATCAAGAATGTTTGGTTTCGGATCTCAGGATATGGGACGATCCAGACAAAAATAAGCTCAGATTCAGAATCAGGACATTTTCTTTTTTTAATATTTATGTTGTCTTATTAACTTTTTTTAGATAATTAACTCAATCATAAAAATCTCATCAAATCAAAAACCCAAAAAAAAAGATTTAATTTTAATTAATAATCACTTCCTTTTTTAATTAAAATCAATTAGACATTAGATTTTTTTTATTATCATTAACTTAATTTTCTTAAATCAATTAAAAAATAAATAAAAAGTCATAAAATTGAAATCACAAAAAAATATATTTAGGTTTTTTTTTAGATTAAAATTAATTTTTAACAAATTTATTTTAGTCCCATTTTAATGTTTACTTCATAATTAATTTGTAATTAATTTAGACTTTTTTTAAAAAAATACTAAGATCAAATCATAAAAATACCAAAAATATTTAGGCTTTTCTTTTTAGGATATTTAGTTTTCTTTCTAAATAATCTTTCCTATTATTTTCTATTTATTTACCATTTTTGAAATAAATATATAGGTCGCACATGATTTTGTAATAGTTAGTTTATCTTTTTCGCATTTTCTATCTAAATATTGTAACTGCTCATGAGATGTAATAGTTTAGGATTTACTTTCCCGCACTTTTACTTTCCACACCTCGGTATATACATGTATATTACTATTAGTAATTAGGTCGTGTATGGAAAGATAAAAGAAAATGTTACTAAACCTAACATTCAAGATAAATAATTGAAACACAACACACTCACACACGCGCACCTCTAAGGTACCTCCACTTGTTTCCTTCGGATAAATAAACAGTCACGACTCTCAAACTTAAGAGATTTTAGTGGTAACCCTTTGGTTTAAAGATCATAAGTCCCTCGATGACCCTTTCTATGTTTCCTTGGTATATGAACTTAAAACCTTTGGGTAACTACTAAATTATCTTACTAGTTGCTTTCGTGACTGTTGAATGACCCTCGCCCGTCCCTCAAAAATCTAACGATAGGGCTACCTACTCATTAATAGTAGCATAACATTGTCTAAAGGAAAATAGGAAAAGAACAAACCTTTCGAGTAGGTAGATAGCTCCTAGTTTCTTGCGTTGTACCCCAAAATTTTCCCTCTCATTTATCAAATATTTTTCCACAAGATCTCCTTTGGTTCAAGACAGTACAAGGTTGATCAGCTCAAGACACCTCCGTAAGCACTGATGACTGAAATTAGGGTTTGAGATTGCAAAAGGATAATTGAACTTTTAATGCCTAATATGAATTTCATGGATTATTATAGACCCTCAAGATTACTCATGTCAAGTTTCAAGCCATGGATCACATTTTTGCTCAGTCAATTGAGCAGTTGACCTAAAAATCAATTGTATTAGAGAAAAAGTCAAATGTTGTCAATTTACAGTCAAACTTCATAATTTTTTATCCATATCAACATTATAAACTCATATGTATCATTTGATCAAGTTTGGACCATAATTCCTCAAGAAATTTGATCAGATCATCAAAAGGGCAAAATGGTCAAAATTAGGGTTTTGACTGAGAAAGGGCAATTTCTGATTTTTGACCTAGCAAATGGTTAATTGGTTTGAGACATGATCTCAAGAGTTCAATTGAATCATTTTGACTTAATGGAATGACTCAAAACATTACTCAAGGTCATTTGATTGATAGTTGATTTTCAATCAACTGATCAAAAGTCAATGTACACTGAAAAGTCAAACTTTGACTTTTTGGTCAAAATCAAGTGTCAAGGATCACAATTCATCAAAAAATGTCAAAATATGAAACTTGTTTATCAAGAAATCAAAAAATCAAGATTTCATTTTGAAAATTCAAAGTTTCCAAACTTAGAAATTTTTCTAAGTGTTGAAATCTTCATATTTTTTCACAACTTTGAGCCAATTTTTCACCATGATGCAAGATGATTCAAAAGAAACTTTAAACATGAAAGTTTTAGATCTCCATGAGATCTAAATAATTGATTTACACAACTTCTCCTATAAATTCTTGGATCTCAAGTTATTAATCCATGAAGTCATGGTTATGAAACTAAAACACTTAGTGAAATTTTGAACATTTTTTGTCACAATTTTGACCTAACTTCTGACCCAAGTTTCACATAGTTCCATTTGGATTTTGCAAAAGTGGTTCAAAAAGGGGTTGTATATCACATTACAATATTTCTAAAAAGTCCAAGAACTTCTTGAGATCATTTGTGAGCAAAGAGAATCTAAGGTCAGAAGTTGGGGTTTCAAGTTGTTTTGCAAGGCAAAATTTGTGATGCAACATGAACCAAATCCATAGCCATGCTGCAAAATCTTGCTTTGCAGGCCTATAAACCTCAAAATCTCTCCCTAATCAGAACATTAGACTTACTTTTGAGCTATTATCCATTTGATTCAAGCTTTATCCAAGATAATTTTCCATTAATGGCACAAAGGCACCATTGCCATTTACATAAAGCAAGCTTTATGTGAAGTCAACTTGCATTGAGCTTTGCACTTTTTCCTTCTACACAAGCTTCCTCTACAAAGTAAGATAAGCATGTTTAAAGTTGGTAAACACTCTAGATAGCTTTGTACCTTGCCTTGAAACCATACTTGTCAAGCTTGCTTCAAAAACAAGTCAAAATCCCATAACGTGTGATCTTGTGATTCTGACCACCTGAAGTATCAAAACATTTTCCTATATATAAAGACACTCTTATGTAACCTAGGACACGAGCATTAAGACCCAGAAACTCCCTAAAACTCCCTGAAATCAGAATTTGCACAAAAAAATCCATTTTTGTGTCATTTCTAACTTTGAATTCCAAACTCACATTTCACTCGTACGCCCTCACTCAAATTCAATCACAAAGCTTCCATAAACCATTTAGAATTCATCCCACACCCTGTTACGCGACTGTAACACCATTTGAACCATCTTCTATTTTCAAAAACATAGTTTTGCACTTGGACTTCTCCAACACGATTCAGCCATCTCCAGTACAAACTAATAATTGCATTAGCATCCTGGAGGGTCACTGAAACTATTCTGATTATCACAGCACCTTGAGGAGTGCTCAAACTCAGAATAAGATTTCCAATTTTGAGGTAAGTTTCCTTAAATTTGAACTCTCTCTACAAGCATCATTATTGATTCATTTGTGAAGATAAAATGTAGATATCATTACCCTGAAGCTGTACATATCCATAGTTTTCATTTACATGGATTGAGCTTAGAGAATTTTAAGTTTGAAGTTTCTGAAAAAATTAGGGTTCAATTAGGGCCATAGAAATTCTAATTCATCTTTGATCTATAGCTTTAGTTGCTTATATGGTTAGATTCGTGAGGAAAAATAGCACAACTTTCATATTTGCATTTTCCATTTTTGTTGAGAAATGAATGAGATACAGGAGGTATGGATGGCTGAAGGTTGAAGACGAAGTACAGGTCATGGAGAAATTTTATATTATGTATTTATTCTTTCATTTAAGTTAACGAATGTACACCCACCCTAGTGGTAAGACAACGTGTGTTATTGGTAGAGGTCGTGGGTTCGAACCTCAACGCTGCCTTTTGCATTTTTTTCACATTTTTGTCATTTTTCTTTTCTTGATTCAGGTAGAGCTTGGGCCTCCACCCCATGGGCCTGACTTTTTTTCTTAACAATACCCCCTGTTTCACTTTCTAACCTCCCTGACTTAATTTTTTTAATTTTTTTTTGTTTTTATCTTTTATTATTATTATTATTATTAATATTATTATCATTATTATTTTTATTTATAAAAAATCCAAAAATATTTATATTTTATTATTTGTATTTATTTAGTTTATTTTTCTTCATAAAACTAAAAGAACAAAAAAACATTTCCTTTAATAAATTAATTTCCTTTTTTTAAATACTTAGATAATTAGTCTTAATTATTATTATATTATTTTCTTGTAAATTAAAATAAATTTAGAACTTAGGACTTTTATTTAATTAATTTTATTTACTAAATTAATCAAATTCACAAAGAAAACCTAAAAAATTTGTTCTCTTTAAATTAATTTATTTTACTAACTTAATCTTAATTTTATTATTTTTAGTTAATTATTTTATTTTAGTTAATTAGGTCAAAAAACCCTTTTCATGAGAACCAAACAAAAATCACATTTCTTTTTACATTTACATTCTTTCATTTTTATTTATTCATTTCTGTATAATATTCAATATGGTTGTAATAATTATTTGTATTTAATTTTCTTGCAATTCCCCATTTGTAATTTGTACACCCCCTCCCCTAATAATGTAATAGCATAGTAAGTTTAATTTCCGCAATTTAATGCTTTATATACAAATGCTAGTAATTAGGGTTTGTATGGAAAGATAAAATCAATGCTTAGAAAACCCTAATCTAGACAAATCAAGCATGTAAACAAATACACTTGCACATATACACCCTTAGGGTAAATCCACTTTGTTGCCTTATAAAATGGCCATATTACGCATGTAAGGTATCTTAGCAAAAACAAGAAAAAATACAAGATCATAGTCTCTCGATGAAGCTATCAAATTTTCCTTTCAAAAATGATCTTAGTCCCCTAAAGAAAATGCTAAGATATCTTACAACATTGCTAATCATGGGTATACGATGACCCATGCCCGTCCATTTTACATCCAAAGATAGGGTTACTTACCAAATCGATGGTAAGATAACAATGTCAAAGAAAAGAGGAAATAAACATGAAAGACTTTTGAGTGGGTAGATTGTTCCTAGTTACTTTCTCAATTTCAAACCAAAATATCCTTGCTATTTTTCAAAAAACAAACACCAACACTTTCAAAAACACCTTTCAAACTTGAAAACATTTTCAAAGGATCAACACTTTGTATACATTCTTACGAATGAGAATGATTATAAAGTTTGCCTAAACGATGGAGCCCTTTTCAAAATACTTTCAAAAACCACACAAAGCACCTTTTCAAACAAAAGCAAGTGATCTAGCAAGCAACTAAGAGCCCATGGAAAACCATGGATGAAAAGGGTGCTAATACCTTCCCTTTTCATAATCTACCCCCCGAACTCAAGAAAACATCTCAAAGGTCTTTCTTGTTCTTTTCAGCCTTTCCTTTTGGATAAAAGAAAAGTCGACGGCGATTCTTGCTAACTGCAACATTTGCGATCCAATGCAAAACGACCAAGTCAAGTCTCCCACCGCGTTACAGAACTGGCGACTCTGCTGGGGAAAATTTTAATAGTGTGGTTACCTTAGGTCTAGATCATATTTATTTCCTTTCATTGTTTGACTTGTATGCTTTACATTTTGGTTCTTTGTTTGGGTTTGAATCCTCTACCCGGATTTGGGGCACCTTATAGGTAAGTAGCAATACACTGTGGAAACTGTGCGGGGTATACCGACATGGTCTAAGCAATAGCTATGTTAGTGTGACATATTTGTGGGTACCGGTAGACCTTGAGTAGTCAAGGAGAATACGGGGCCGCTGAGTTATGTCATGAAGCACTAACTAACTTCTAGAACCTTTACTTGACCAACTTGGCTATTAGGACGTAGTGAGATGACCAGCTTTGGTGCAGTCCGAAGTTGGTAGATACTCGATACTACACTCATTGAGGTTTGGTTTTTTGGGATATTTTGGTCGCCATTAAAGAGGCTTACGCTGAAACAATGCCCAAGAAAACAAACCAGTGATATTGAGCTCCCTTAGAACCCGGTTACTATTGCTAGGACAGTTTTGAGCCAGCTAAACTTCAAGAGGGTACTTACCTATGAGACTCCATGCAAGCCTAAACCTAAGGACTTGTTTGTTTTGTTTGTATATGTCTACTTGTACATAACATCATAAACATCATAACATCATACTCATACTCACTAACCATTTCAAGGATTTTTGGGATTTATCTTTGTTCTGTTTTGTAGGACATGGATTCTATTCACAGGAAAACCATTCAAGTCAATCTTGTAAGGATCCCTCCTCAACTTAAAGAGTTAGCATCAAGGGTTCTTGAAAATTCTCCATTTACCGAAAGACATGGTCGCCTCCTAAACTTGGTTACCTCCAACACTGATGAGGACATGATGAAGGGGCTCTTCCAGTTCTTTGATCCTCTACACCATTGCTTCACATTTCCCGATTATCAACTTGTGCCAACTTTGGAAGAATTCTCCTAACTCTTGAGGATTCCCATTCTCAATCAACTACCTTTCAATGGTACGAAAAGAGATCCAAAGCCAGAACAGATTGCTCAAGCCCTACACTTGCAACCATCTGATGTCACAACTAATTGGGAAACAAGGAGTGGTGTCAAAGGTTTCTTAGCCAAGTTTGTGTTTGAGAAAGCCCAAAACTGTTGGAACTCCTTGGACTTGCAAGCTTTTGAGGAAATTGTAGCTCTTCTCATCTATGAGATGGTTTTGTTTCCAAATCCTGACAAACTCATAGATGTAAACACCGTCAAGATCTTCATGTCTCGTAACCCGGTGCCTACTTTGTTAGGAGACATCCTACATTCTTTTCACACTCGCACTATGAGGAAAAGGGGTATTCTAATGCGTTGTACTCCTCTCTTGGAAAGATGGTTTATTTCGCATCTTCCCCAATCTGTATTGAAGAATGAGCAAGGTTCAAGGTGGTCACATAGGTTGATGATGCTCAAACATTCAGACATCCATTGGTGTTCCCGGTCTGTAGAGAATGTTACTATCATCGACCGTTGTGGAGAATTCCCTAATGTCCCCTTACTTGGCATTAGAGGATGTATCACCTACAACCCCTGCTTATCCTTAAGACAATTTGGTTATGCCCGAAGGGAAGGTCCATGTGAGATGCATATTCAAGGGTTGGTATTTGACTACGAGAATGACGATCAAGGTCACCGCCAGAGGTTTATCTGAGCTTGGATGATGTTGAACAAGGTAGATAGAAAGACATTGGGTCACAAGAATTCCATCCCTCTTGAGCCTTATCTCAAATGGGTACGAACCCGTTCTCAAAGTCTTATGATGTCTCACCCCTCCATTCTCCCGGTTATCATAGAGCCTGTTGTGGAAGGAGATGTCCCATAAACTATCCTACATCCTGACATGCCCACCTCTCTCGAAGACTTGCAAAGGGATTGGATACACCTTAAAGGGGAGCGAGACACTTTCGAGGCCCAATTCTATGCCAGTGAGAAGAAGGTTTTGGAACTTACCAAGCATCTTCATAAGGAACAGAGTCTGAACGCCTACATTGCACCAAAGAGGATGCGTTCAACTTTTTTTATCTTAGACTTTTGTATTTCTTTGTAAGCCCAAAGAGGCATGATGTACTCAAACTTTGATTTATTAATATAACGTGTGTTTATTTTTGGTCTAAAGCAAATTTAAATCTCTAATTTCCATGAAATCATTGCATATGCATCTTCATTCATCACAACATAAGCAGGTTTCTTACAACAAGTCTCCTCATCTTTCTACTGTTTATTTCAGTAAGATGGACAAGGAACAGGCGGTAAAAGATCTCCAGGTGCAGAATGCTCTGTTTCAACAAATGTTCTTGACTCTAGCCAAAGGACAAGAGGATTTGAAAACTTTGCAGATCGAAGAAAAGAAGAAGAAAGCAAAGAAATCAACCGGTGTTTTGAATCTAGGAAGGAGGTTCTTCGGGCCAGCCAGACGGACCCTAGACTTCGCAACATCATCTGGTGAAAAGGATAATCAATAAGGGAAAGGCAAGAAAGTGATTGCCCAGCCAGATTATGAATAGGAAGAAGAAAATGATTACTCTGAAGAGCAGTATCCTCCGGCCGACGACAAATACAAACATCTGGAAGAACGTCTAAGTGCAATGGAGATTCCGAAAGTGCCCGGGCTGGACTTTGAAGAGTTGGGTTTGGTATCTGGAATTGTTATTCCACCAAAGTTCAAGGTACATTATTTTCTAAGTACGACGGGGTTTCGTGTCCCAAGATGCACCTCTGATCTTATGTGAGAAAGATATAGCCTCACACTGCTGACAGAGATTTATGGGTCCACTTCTTTCAGGATAGTCTATCCGGGACTCAGCTAGATTAGTTCTATCAACTGGAAAGGGCCAATATCCATAATTAGGAAGACCTTGCCGCTACTTTTTATAAACAGTATCAGTACAACACAGACCTTGCTCCCACCCGTACTCAACTCCAGAATATGGTTATGGTTTCAAACGAAGGTTTTAAAGACTACGCTCAAAAATGGAGGGACTTAGCAGGAAGAGTTCAGCCTCCCCTGTCTGACAGAGAGCTAGTAGACATGTTTCTGGGTACCCTATCCTGTCCTTTCTTTAATCATCTAATTGGAAGCTCTCATCCGGCTCCACTGAATTAATCTTGATTGGGGAGAGAGTGGAAGTTGGGATTAAGAGTGGGAAGATCCAAAAAGACGCATCCTCCAGTGCCGTGAGAAAACCATTCATATGAAAAAAGAAGTTGTTGCTGTATACCCTTAAAGGAATCGGGACAGGACTGAACGCTGCCCAACGGTAGGGGCCACCATGATCTCTAAGCCTGCACCTACTCAACAAAGGAACAACTAGCCTAGAACGGAAAGACCAGTAAGACAACTTACCCGGATAAATATGACGTTGTCTCAAGTCTTACCACATTTGTTGAGATCTAATCTGGTAACTTTGAAGGAAGCCCCGAAGAATCCCAACACCGTCTCTCCTCATTACAACCCTAATGCTCGTTGTGCTTACCATTCAGAAAGTCCAGGCCATGATACCAACAATTGTTGGGCTTTGAAAAACAAGGTGTAAGACCTTCTTGAGGCGAAAGAAATTGAATTTGATGCTCCTGAGGTCCCAAATGTTATCATCGCTCCTATGCCCAAGCATGGTCGTGATGTTAACATTGTTGAAGATGATATGTTTGTTACTATTGTTGATGAACTTGTTACTCCTCTCCTGACTGTCAAGAGGAACCTGTTGAAGGACAGTTTATTTTCGGGCTGTGACAAAGGATGCCACCTCTGTTTATCCCTACCAACTGGCTGTCATTTACTGAAAGCAGGTGTTCAGCGCCTGATGGATGACAAAGAGATTTTGTTTGAAAAGACTCCCATTTCAACCATATCTTACAATGATGTTTCGATAGTAACCATTTCTGCCAATCCTTCCAGGGTCTCCACCAAAAGACCCATTAGGATTACATATGTTCCTAAAGTGACTCCACTGATAATTACTATGCCTGGACCAATCCCGTACTCCTCAGATAAAACTGTCCCATGGAGCTATGAGGGAGACATCTACTATCACGACGTTAAGCAGGATTGGCTGGCTGATGAAGACTCAATTTTTGAGAAGGCTGACCCCGACATCGGCAACATTGCAGGAACCAGCAAGATAACCCTAAGTGGAAGGGTATTCTCCCCCGAGATTTCTCCTCCAAAGACTATTACCAGTCATGTGATCATCCCTGCTTTTGTTCTTGTTGACACTACTACTACATTCCCTTTGGTTACCCCTACTGACTCCTCTACCGCCGAGTCGACCGAGACTCGGGGAAAAGGCATTTTGGTTGAGCCTGTCCGAATAAAGGCGCAATGAGTATCTATCCCAGAAGCCTCCAAAAAGGAGAAGGAAGAAATTCTAAAAATTATAAAGAGAAGTGACTACAACGTACTCCAACAGCTAGGGCAGACCCTGTCAAAGATTTCTATGCTAGCTTTACTGTTGTGCTCTGAGGCTCATGCGAAGGCCTTGGTGAAATTTCTCAAAACTGCTCACGTGCCACAAGAAACCTCTGCTGACCAATTCCTAGACTGTGTGGCCAGTTTGACAGCTGACAGCGGTTTAGGCTTTTCCAATGTTGACCTGACACCTAGAGGGAGGAAACACAATGAGGCGTTGCATGTCTTTGTCGAATGCAGGGGCAAAACTTTGGCCCATGTCATGGTTGATACTGGTTCATCTTTGAATGTACTGCCTAAGAAAGCTTTGGATAGACTCGACTGTGAAGTTTTGACCTTAAAACCCAGCAACATAGTGGTAAGGGCCTTCGACGGTTCAAAAAGAATGGTGCATGGGGAGGTGGACATCCCCATTAAAGTTGGAACTCAAACCTTTGATTCAACTTTTTATGTGATGGACATTCGCCCTTCCTATTCCTGTTTGTTGGGCCGACCTTGGATTCATGACGCTGGTGCCGTCACCTCTACATTACATCAGATGCTAAAATACCTGACCAAAGGGAAAATCATTATTGTCCATGCAGAGGAGGAATATATGGTCAGTCACTTAAACTCCTTCAGATATGTGGAATTGGATGGTGAATTCATCGAAACTCTGTTTCAGCATTTCGAGGAAGTCCCACAAACAGTGGCAACAACCAAGATTGTTTCCCAAGTCCCAAAGATTACAAGACCACCGCTAAAGATGGCTTCTCTGAAAGATGCCAAAGCAGTAATCGAAGAAGGTGGGTGTACTATTTGGGGCCAACTCCCGGATATCCCTTGCAAATATGACAAATTTGGTTTGGGTTTCACTTCAGGATCCCAGAAAGCTGTTCGTCGTGCTCGTCCCGGGGGACCACCTTTGAAGATCAGCAACCATGGAGTCAACACAGTGGAGGATAGTGATGACAGCTGCGACCTGGAGGAATGGATTTTCCCAACTATCAATGGAGGACTCACCAACTGGTAAGCCACAGATTTTGTCCCAATTAATTTTATCCAACAGTAATTGTCTTTAAATTTTTGTCGTACTTGTAATAATCAATCAATTTAGACTTTTAATACCTTGTGTCTTACCCGAGGCACAACAGTCCATTTGTAAGGGTTGTTACTTCATTTTCATATGTCATCAATGAATCATGGACGTTTTTGCATACAAAATTTACGCTCTTTGTCTTTCTTTTTCTACATTTTTGTTTTTCAATAATAGTTATGCTCTTACACACACTCACATATCAAAATGCAGATCTACATCCACTCAGGATCCCATTGGTAATGATTCTACTATGGCCATTTGTGACCTTGAAAATCTAATCTACCAAGCCAAAGACGAAGGTGAGGAAGATTGTGAAGTTCCAGGGGAACTAGCCAGGTTACTACAATAGGAAGAAACGACCATACAGCCCCTCGAAGTGAAGGAAAATTGCGATCAAAAGTGCAGCGGAATTTAAAATTTTCCTTTAGCGATCCTTACGAATGAGCATGGTCAGTGATAGAAATATTTACCTCTTGTGGAGATTCAGAGCTTTGATGTTGTGATCAGGAGCGTTGATGAAGAACAACGCCTATACTCAGTCCACACGAACAGATCGCTTCCGGTCACAGTGCTAGCTGATCACGAACGGAAACCTTATGAGTGAGAGAGAGAATCAAAAACGAAATTGCATCAAGTGAAATTGCTTCATCACAAGGGATCTATTTATAGAATCACTCGTGTGGGCTATAAGCTAAAAGCCCAATGAAGGCTACAAGCTAAAAGCCCAATTAAGCTTATGGACATCATACCTTATGATGTACCATATATCACGTATCCACGTGGTACCTTACCACTTTTCGTATTACACTTAAGTGCACCGTACCTTACGGTGTTCCTTATTTATTCTATCTCTCATCAACCTGTCCTTATGTGTGTGACCCTGTAGGTTTTCGCGACGTTGGCAATTATATTAAATCACACATTTAATATAATAAACAGTGAGCGGTATCTAGCAACACATCACTGTTACCCAAGTCACAAAAATGTCATGTGATCTGACCAAACCTTTTCCGTGATAATATTTGTGTTGTATAATTACCCTTTTGCCCTCATGTCTATATTGAACACAAGGCATACACTGTGTCACCCTTGTCCAGTTCAATATTGGGCCCTTAGACATTTATCCTGTTATGCAGGATGAGCAAATTCCATCTAGGTCACTCATGTCCCTTAGCATGCTTTCTGAAGTACCCATCAACCGTCTTTATAGTCATCCAGTTACGGATGACGTTTGATCAGCAATAAAGTACTTGACTCTACATCTAGGGTCCATAGTGGTTTCAGGTCGAAGGGTGGTATACACCATTATCATCATGAGAATAACTTATGACACTTTGCATAACATTCTATGTAGTATTCTCATAGCGGGTCAATCCAGTATAAATATTACTCCTAATATTCATACCTATGTCAAGACTTGATAACTCCTTATCTATGATCCATGAGATGTGATCATCAATCTATCTTCATAATAATCTTAATGCTTTAATGTTATCCCACTTCACATTAAAGCTTGACTACGGATACTTTAAGAATAGTTTCTTATGTTTAATGGGATCTCATGATTAAGTCACACTTAACATTTCATTAAACCAATAAACCATTCTAGGGACTTTATTATTTTGGAAAGCAAACATAATAAAGAAATGCCTTTTATTATTAATAAATAATTCGATACAAGTACCAAAAGTATTGGCCTCTAGGGCTTACACCAACACGAAGAACCAGTGGACACAGTTAACTTAAGTACCGAAGAGGACAAGAAAGAAGTCAAGGTGGGTGCCAATACGGAACCTAGCATCAAGAAGCATTTAACTCAGTTGCTACATGACTATGTTGAGGTCTTTTCTTGGTCATACAAAGACATTCCTGGACTTGATGTTGATATCATGGTCCATCGTCTACCGATAAAAGAAGACTTCCCTCTGGTAAAACAGAAAGTTTGTCGCATGCGGCCAGACATGTCAGAGAAGATCAAAATTGAAGTCATGAAACAATTCAACGCCGGACTCTTAGCCATCACCTCCTATCCACAATGGGTCGCCAATGTTTTCCCAGTGCCTAAAAAAGACGGGAAAGTACGCATGTGTGTGGATTACCGAGATTTGAATAGGGCAAGCCCTAAGGATAATTTCCCACTTCCCCATATTGATATTTTGGTTGACAATACCGCGCAGCATAAAGTGTTCTCATTTATGGATGGTTTCTCAGGCTACAATCAAATCAAAATGGAACCTGAGGACATGGAGGAAACAACCTTTGTCACACAGTGGGGCACATTTTGTTACAAGGTTATGCCATTCGGGTTGAAGAACGCTGGGGCAACTTATCAGCGCACCATGGTAGCTCTATTTCACGACATGATCCATCACTAAATAGAGGTCTATGTGGATGACATGATAGCCAGATCTCAAACTGAAGAGGAATATCTTGACCATTTGCAGAAGCTGTTTGAAAGGCTAAGGAAATACAAGCTAAGATTAAACCCAAATAAATGCACATTTGGGGTGAGGTCCGGTACACTCCTAGGCTTCACTGTCAGCGGTAAAGGTATGGAAGTGGACCTTGCCAAGGTGAAAACAATACAATAAATGTCTGCTCCTCGCACCGAGAAGGAAGTCAGAGGATTCTAAGGACGGCTAAACTACATTTCCAGATTCATTTCTCACCTAACCGCTACTTGTGAACCAATCATCAAATTACTGAAGAAAGATCAAGTAGTCAAATGGAATGATGAATGCAAAGCTGCCTTTAACAAGATCAAGGACTACATTCAAGAGCCTCATGTTTTAATGCCACAGTTGTACCCAAATTTTTTCCCCTAAGATCCCTTCATCATACCATATTGTTTCAATCACAACAAAATCACATTAGGGTTTTTGGTTCTTCTCCCTATCTTTAGCCTTGCTCTTTTGAGGAGTTACCAAGCACCTTGACTTGTTTTCTTTTGTGATCATGGATATTTTTATTTAATTTTCTCTCTAATTAACAAATACAATATTGGTTTTTCTTACTTGTTAATAATGTAGGTAAAGGCAATGAGGTTTAGCAAGTTGCATCATGGGTTCATGAGTTTATTTCTATGCCCTAGTCAAAGTCTTGAGAGATTCAAACCTCACCTTTGAAATTGTTTTGAAGTTGGTATGGAAGTAGTTTTGGTGGCCATGAGTCCTCATCATCATCCCCAACAAATTCTATTTACAAAGGAAGAATATTGGCACAAAAAGTTTGTTCAAACTTGGCAAAGTTCCACCAAGCATTCTCTTGATCTAGAGGCTAGGGTTTTGGACTTCAGAGGGGCATATCTTGCTCATATTTTGGTATTTTTGAGTTATTCAAAAAACATTCTTCTCTTCAAATATTTACCAACAAATCACTTCAAAAGTTCCAAGGAGTTTTCATGTGGAAGAAACTTGGTTGAGAAGAAAGATTACAAGTCATCCAGATGAATCCCTTTTTTTTCATATGTGACTTCAAATGGTCATAACTTGGTCAATCTTTATCACCTTTAGCCCATTATTTTTTCATGATGACCCTAAGGATGTGTAATTCATGCCTTCTTTTATGTTCAAAGTAATAAAATGGATGGAAGTTTCCTTAAGAATGCAAGAGATTATAGGTCATTTCATAATTTTTGGCCAACTTCAACAAGTCATAACTTGCTCAATTTTTGGAGATTTTGAGTGGTTCAAATTTCTAAATGTCATTCAAGAGATCTACTTCATTCCATATTTTTTAGTAAAGAGCAAATTCTAAGTGGAAGGCAATGTTTGGATGCAAGATATTATAGGTCATTTTTAAAGAAGAATTTAAAATATTTCTAAGTATGGAAAGTCAACTCTTTTTCTTCAACTTTGACTCCATGTAGTTTTCAGCTCAAGCATCCATTTGATTCCATTATTTTTCCATTTCAAAGCTTGTTACCTCATATTCCCAAAGCATCAAGAATTTTGCCCTAAAACCCCCTGAGGTGGAAATGCCATTGGATTGAACTTGGTAACTTGGAACTGAAGTTTTACCATAAGTCAGAATTTGAAATCCATGTTTTGGCCTTTAAACATCAAATTAGCACGTGTTTGTGATCTAAACATGTTTAACCAAGTTGCCAAAGTGGATTAGATCCTTGAAACGCAAGGATTTGATGAGTTTTGATGCAAATCAGATCACACTTTGCTCGTGCATCAGGTTCACACGATTTCCCTCCAATTTGCATCATTCCACATGCTTGAGCATTCCATTTGATTCCCTATAAATAGAGGGTCATCCCCCATTCAATTTCCCAAGCTTAGATATCTAGAATCACCCTGCCAAACTTGCTTTACAACTCAGAATTCATCTACTTCGAATCCTATTCTCAAGCACTTTTCAATCCACTTATTTCATCAATTCACCTTCCTTGATCTTCCCTGAAGCTAACCATATAATCACATTCAAGAATCATTCCCTATATTGCTACATAGAAGTCTAGTTTCAGAGCTTTGCAACTCAACTTCAATAGGTAGATTCCTCCATCAATTCTTCAAAACTTTGGTATCATTGTGTTTCTCTCATCTCCCTGGTTCTAGTCGCAACACTTATTTTTATCTGGAAGCACGTTTTGACCATGAATTTTCAAATCCCTTTTCAAAACTTTCTTTCCAAATTGCTTGAGTTACAATTTATATAAATTTGGTGCGAGGTGTGGTTGTCTTCGTCTTGAAGAGACGAAGCGAATGACATAGGTCTGAGTTTCTGATTTTACAGTTTTAGAGACCTGCAATTCGTGAAGGCTGGAGGTTGAAGATGACCAACGTGTCATCTTCTAACCAATGAAAGTGTGACATTTGTTATTTTCAAATTCTGATTTTATTAATGATTCTGTATATTATTCACTAAAGACCATGATATGCACAGCGCGCCATATCCCTTGGATTTGATTACTAACGCGTTTTGACTCTCATCCAATGGTCCACATCTTTTTCTTTTATTTTCTTTTTCTAATTTTTATATTTTAATTTTTTAAATTTCAAAAAATCATAGAAAATTCATTTTTAGTCCAAAAAATCTGAAAAAATTATGAAAAATATTTTTGATTATTCACTTTCTGATTTTTATTTTTTCACAATTTAATTTTTTGTTTTGATGTTTTTTATGAAATTTACACTTAATTGATTTGTTTAAAATGTTTAAAATTTACTTTTACACATTTTTAAGTTCTGAAAAAATTATGGAATGATCCAATGATATTGTGACAAATATTGGTGACCTTATTTTATTTTTGTTTCTGACTTTGCTATTTTTTACTATTTTTATTTATTTTACCAATTTATTTTAATTTTTAAAAATAGTTTCTGACTTTTAAAAATCCCCAAAAAATTTGTAAAATTACTTGGCCTCTTCTCTGATTTTTCTATAGTCTTATTTTTTATTTCTTGATTAATTTGAGTATAAATGGCATTTTCTTCATTATTTTCCATTTTTTTAAAACATTTTTAAACCCTTTAATGAACATATTAATTATATTATTATTTTGTGAATATTTCCTGGCTGTCTTGGGTTGATTTTTTGGTCATGGCTTTGTTAACATCATTGGATCCATGGTGTTGAGTTTAACTCCACAAAAAATGGATGAATGATTTTAATAATAGTTTGATTAAATATTAATTCAAATGTGGTTTTTTCTTTTTACCCTAATTCCTCTTCATCTCATCCCCTTCTTATTGCACTAAATGTTGTTAGAGCATGATCTCTATATCATGTCTAAAAAAAAGGTGCATAGATTGTTATTGACCGGCCTCAAAATAGGTGCGACTTCTACATAAGTCCACTTACGATTGGTTAACATAACGCTAAATTTTGTCCCGATTCAAATAAATGATCATTCGTGGCCCAAACTTATGATTGCAAGCCCAAGTATGTTAATTTGATCTATTTGATCCAATAACCTTGAGATTCATTGTGTGGAGGTTTTGTTTCTACCAATCCTCTAATGGATCTACAACATCTTTGGTCAACGCGGATCACTTAAACATCGTTAATCATTAAATGGTACTTGTGAGAATTCCAAATGGATGATATACTTGACAAAAAGCAAATGCAACTTGTTATGTGGAGGCTTTGGTTCTACCAATCCTCTAATGAGTTCCAAATTCAAGTTTCAAGATGGTCATCCAACTAACCACTAATTATTGACTTGTTTTTATTTTGTGCTTTTATTCTTTTATGCTTTATGCACTATTTATTTTTTAGAATTTTACATTTCATTCCATTTTCATCTTTGCTCATTTGAGCATTTATTTTCTTGTCATTTTTACTTTTCTCACTTGAGCTTTTCTTTTTTCCTTTTTCTAAGATACTAAATAACCAACTTAAACCCTAAAAAACTCTTAATGGTACTTGGACTATTTGGTTACTATCCTTGGCATGATGGAGTAGTGGACTTTTTCTTGGACTTAGGATTAGAAACCTTAGCCTATCTTGGATACCCTGTGATCTTATCTGATTATTTTGTTTGGAGCTCTTGAGGTTTACCTCAAGACATTGGGTTGCTTGTTTGTTTTTGTGTGCATGTTTTTTGTGATTACACTCTTTATTTGTAATCTGGAATTCACCCGCAAACAGCCGTTACTCTGCCCAATTTTTGTGAAGACTTAATACATTTGAAGAGGTCTAGTATATTTGCTTGCTTGGTTTCACTCCAGAGAATGGGAATTCTATCTTGGCCCATAATGTCAAGTTTTGGCTTCTTATTGGTTAGATGGTCCTTATCCTTAGCTTTAACCTTATGCTTTAGGATAGCCTCTTCTTCTCCTCCCATCTTCTTTGGTTTCAAAAATCTTCTCCCTCCTTTTCAAAACTCTTCTTGTTTCTAAACTTGAACCACTTTCATAATAAACTTAGACCTAGGTCCATGCATTTTCAAAATCTTTTCATAAATAAACTTCAATCAATTTAATAATACCTTGACATTTTTTTGTGAGAAGACTAAAAGTCAATCAATCTCATTTCAAATCATTTTTCCACTTTGGCTTTTACCTTTAAACTTTTTCTTAAAAGATTAGGCTCTCGTCAATCCTTGTAGTGATGCAAACAACTATACTTCTACAATATGTAGTGAAGTGAGATATTTTCCACTTGGGTGTTGAGTGAGGCATTGTTGATTTTAAAATCCAATCCATATCCTCCACTTTGAGATGATGCAAATTCTCCTTTCTCATGATTGTGGGTAGTAAGTATGTTTTCCACACAGACAATGATGATGACGTCTTATCTCATAAAATTAACCAACACACTCGTGTTTCAAATTTTTAAAATAGGAACTAAGTGTACCCTGATCCCTTATTGCATGAAAGGTGGTACATAGGCACTAAAGGTTCGCAACCGCGACGGATGCAAAAATCATAAAAAATACTTATTTTCTCACCTCCACTATCTATTTTATATACAACACATTTTTATAGCCAAAATATACAGATTTTACAAAGAGGTTCCTGCGGAGTACCGTAGATGTTTAGGGTGCTAATACCTTCCCTTTGCATAACCAACCCCCTTACCTTGAATCTTTCCCCCTCTTTTTGGGTTATTCACTCTTTTCCCATTCCTTTGGAAACAATAAAGTGTGGTGGCGATCTTTATTTTGATTTGTATAAAGTCTAGTCAATCCAATGGCTTAGTCTAGAACATATCTACCGCTACAGCCACCAATCGAGGGAAGACCTTTGATCATGTATCTAACAGTTTTGGAAAATTCAATGGGGTGTGTTCAGGGGCAACATGACGAGTCTGGCCGAAAAGAGCATGCTATTTACTACCTGAGCAAAAAGTTTACCGACTGTGAAACAAGATATTCACTGCTCGAGAAAACTTGTTGCACTCTAGCATGGGCTGCTCGCCGACTAAGACAGTATATGTTGACCCATAATACCTTATTGATATCCAAGATGGATCCAATTAAATACATATTCGAGAAGTCTGCCCTCTCTAAGAGAATAGCAAGATGGCAGATGATCCTGAATGAATACGACATTCAGTACACTACCCAAAAAGCAATAAATAGCATTGTGTTAGCCGATCACCTTGCTCATCATGATGTGGATGACTCTCGGTCCATGAAATTCGAGTTCCCAGATGAAGATATCATGATGGTAAATGATTGTGAAGAACTCAGACCATATGACGAACCTGAACAAGGATCCCTATGGACCTTGGTTTTTGACGGAGCCTCCAACGCACTCGGCAATGGAATAGGTGCTGTAATTATATCCCCTGAAGGATGTCATACTCCCTTCACCGCAAGACTTTGCTTCAACTGTACAAATAACATGGAAGAATACGAAGTGTGTATTTTTTTGTCTCCAAGCTGCCATAGATTTGGGAATCAAGTCCTTAAGTGTATTTGGAGATTCATCTTTAGTCATCAGTCAGATCAAAGGAGAATGAGACACGAAGCACCCTAATCTCATCCCCTATAAAGAACATGTGTTGACATTAATCCCACATTTCAAGGAAATTACCTTTAAGCATTTTCCACGAGAGGAAAATTAACTAGCGGACGCGTTAGCCACCATGTCATCCATGTTTAAACTTAAGTGGGGTAACGAGGCTCCCCAGATCACCATCGAGCGGATGAACGAACCAGCTTACTGTCACGAGATCGATACTGAATAAGTAGTGGACCAGCCTTGGTTCCATGAAGTTAAGAGGTATCTTGAGGCCCAAGAATATCCAGAGGGAGTTTCAGTCAATGATAAGAAGTTCTTGAGAAGATTCTTTGTTAAGTTCTTCCTCAGTAATGGCATTCTCTACAAGTTTAACCACGACTTTGTTTTGCTTCATTACGTAGACAAGGTTGAGGCAGAAAAGATCATGGCTGATCTACATGAAGGCACTTTTGGAACCCATTCTAGTGGGCATACGATGGCTAAAAATATTCTACGGGCAGGGTATTACTGGTCTACCATGGAGGCAGATTTCTATCAACATTCACGAACCTGTCACAAGTGTCAGATTTATGCTGACAAAGTGCATGTGCCTCCAGTTCCTCTAAACGTCCTGACTGCTCCCTGGCCATTTGCGATGTGGGGCAACGACATGATTGGAGAAGTCAAACCTACAGCTTCTAATGGACACTTCTTCATCTTGGTGGCCATTGACTATTTCACCAAGTGGGTTGAGGAAGCTTCTTTTACTTCCGTTACTAATAATTTTGTGGCCCGATTCATCAAACAGAATTTCATCTTCCGATACGGTATCCTTGAAAGAATCATCATAGATAATGGTACGAATCTCAACAATACTATAATCACCACATTGTGCGTGCAATTCAAAATCCAGCACCATAATTCTTCTCCTTACCAGCCAAAGATGAATGGCGCTGTCGAAGCCACAAATAAGAACATCAAGAAGATCATACAAAAAATGACAGTAACCTACAAGGACTGGCATGAGATGCTAACTTTCGCTCTCCACGATTACCGTACCACGGAGCTCACATCAACAGGGGAAACTCCTTTTTCCTTGGTATACGGCATGGAAGTTGTTCTACCAATTGAAGTCCAAATACCTTCTCTGAGAATCATAAAGGATGCAGGGTTGAATGAAGATGATTGGATCCAAACTCGACTTGATCAGTTGAATCTAATTGATGAGAAGAGGCTTACGGTTGTCTATCATGGTCAGATGTACCAAAAATGTATGATCAAAGCTTTTAACAAAAAGGTCAGATGTCAGGTATATCAGGTTGGTGATTTGGTAATCAAGCGTATCATATTGCTACAAGGTGATCCCAGGGGAAAATAGACTCCTACATACGAGGGACCATTTGTGATCAAAAGCATATTCTCTGGTGGGGCAATGATCCTAACCACTATGGATGGTGACGACCTTCCACACCCTGTGAACGCGGACATAGTCAAAAGATACTACGCATAAGAGACCCGCTAGGTTGACACACCTAGGCAAAACAAGGGCATCCCAGTGAACTACAAAGGTTCGGGCAAAAATTAGGGATAAAACAAAAAAAATTATACACCCGGCAAGTTGAAAACCCGAAAGGGCGACTTGGGCAAAAAAGGGTATCTCGGTCGACTGAAAACCCGAAAGGGAGGTCCAGGAAAAAGTTAGGGAATTAAAGCGTATGACTATGTCCTGTTGGATCACCTTACAGACAACCTTTAGCACCGACTAACAAGCTCAAACGAGTCTAATCAATCCAATCAACTTCGAACAAGGCAGCAAGTGGATAAGACGCTCAGAGAAACAGGGGCTATAGCAGAATGGGAACCCCATGGGATTATTTCACATAGCTATCTTTTCTTTGTATCAAATTTTCATTTTTTACGACGACATTCTCTTACTAGAATGTTCGTCTCATTGTACAAAAATACTTATTCAAGTTAATACAAAGATATCCCTTTGAAAGTGCAAAACTATCTGTTTTTCTTTTTCCGTGTTTTGTTTGCGAAAACGTCCAATGATTATTTTTGAACATATGCTTTTGAACATGACTACTGTTTAAAAATGAACAAAAAAATAGAGGAACAGAAAATAGAAAGAGAATCACAAATGGCTTTAAGAAATAGGATAATATCTTTGGACTATTCCATAAAATCCCCAACAGGTACTTTTTCCAGCAAGAGCTGAAGAAGGGACATCCCACCACGAGATCGCTAACAAAACAAAACTTCCAGTTACCGCTCCTAAGATTCCTCAGTGAAAGTCTCCCAGCTTCTCAGGATTCCCCAATAGGATTTCACAAAGTCCATAAGCAATACCCGGCGTTTCCCTTACACAACAGAGTTTATTTATCTAACAATTGGAAACTCATCAACACTTTAAAACATGAAGACTTGCACTCCTCATAACCTATATTACTCGGGGATTTATTTTCCCCGACTCCAGCAACACTACGGCATAACAATTAAGGTATCCATACATTACATCCATACATCATAGCATTGACAACACAGATACATAAGACACAATCTCATTTATTTTGAGAACATCATCGTACCATGCATTTCATACATCATGACATTGCATACAACTAACCTTTCATCTTTTTCAGGAAAGATTAATCAACAGAAAATTATCATCAAAGTTTTTGGCAAGTTAATTACAGATCAATTCCCAAGAAAGGATTGGTCAACCATCTAAATAACAGATATTTCTTTCAGACCCATGCCGGTTCAGTTTAAATCTATCAATGATTTATTCTGATTCTTTCCCGCGGACGTCTTCTCTGGCTCAGATAAATCTCTCAATGATTTTTTCTGATTATTTTCCAGATCCTTGCCGGTTCAGATAAATCTCTCAATGATTTATTTTGATTCTTTCTTGGTAGGAACTTTCTCTGGTTCAGATAAATCGCTCAAAGATTTACTCTGATTCTTTCCAGTTAAAGAATATTTGAGATCTCTTTTGGTTCAGTTTAAACCCCTCAACGGTTTATCCTGATACTTTCCAAAGGAACACTTTGGGTTCAGATAAATCTCTCAATGATTTATTCTGATTCTTTCCCGCAGACGCTTTCTCTGGTTTAGATAAATCACTCAAAGATTTACTCTGATTCTTCCCAGTTAAAGAATATTCAAGATCTCTTTTGGTTCAGTTTAGACCCCTCAACGGTTTATACTGATACTTTCCAAAGGAACACTTCGGATTCAGATAAATCTTTCAACGATTTATTATGATTCTTTCCCGCATACGCTTTCTCTGGTTCAGATAAATCACTCAAAGATTTACTTTGATTCTTTCCAGTTAAGGAATACTCAAGATCTCTTTTTGTTCAGTTTAAACCCCTCAACGATTTATCCTGATACTTTCCAAAGGAACACTTCTGGTTCAGATAAATCATTCCAAGATTTACTCTGTTTCTTCCCAGTTAAAGAATATTCAAGATCTCTTTTGGTTCAGTTTAAACCCCTCAACAGTTTATCCTGATACTTTCCAAAGGAACACTTCTGGTTCAGATAAACCTCTCAATGATTTATTCTGATTCTTTCCCGCAGACGCTTTCTCTGGTTCAAATAAATCGCTCAGAGATTTACTCTGATTCTTTCCAGTTAAAGAATATTCAAGATCTCTTTTGGTTCAGTTTAAACCCCTCAATGGTTTATCCTGATACTTTCCAAAGGAACACTTCTAGTTCAGATAAATCGTTCCAAGATTTATTATGTTTCTTCCTAGTCAAACAACATACAAGACTTCTTCTGGTTCAGATAAATCGCTCCAAGATTTATTATGATTCTTTTCCAGTTGAAATAAAGTTCAGGCTTAGTCCATTTTATGTCAACAGTCACCTTTGGATGGCATCTACAAGCTCATCTCCAGCAAATCTCCATCATTCCTCCAAATGGCATCTATAAGCCCATTCCCATTTCATCTTCGAGTGCAAATTTCTGGGCACTCTAGTGTCCAATCATCTTCCACCTTCAAGTCACGAATGGCAGATCCGCCAATCTAACTCTTCAGGTTTAAGAATAAAAAAAACAATTTTTTCACACATACACAAACTCTTTTCTAAATATTTTCAAAGACAAAAAACACTTTGTATACGTTCTCGCTGAAACGAGAAACATTACAAAGTTTGTCGCACTAAGGCATCTTTTCAAAATATCTTCAAAATACATTTACACAAAAAAAAGACATTTTCAAAATGAGCTAGTAACTTAGAGCCTATAGATAACTATGGATGGAAAGGGTGTTAACACCTTCCCTTTCCATAACCTACCCCCTTACTCAGAAAATAATCTCGAAAGGTCTTTCCTATTCTTTTCACCCTTTCCTTTATTGGATAAAAGAAAAGTCGGTGGTGACTCTTGCTAACTGCAACATTTGTGATAAAATGCAAAACCAATAAAGTCAGTTCTCCCATCGTATTACATTGAGAATTTGAGATCTTAGGTGAGAAATGTCTTGACAAATGAGAGGGAAAATTTTGGGGTACAACACGCAGGCTTTAGTAAAATTCTTGAAGACTTCTCATGTGCCGCAAGAAATTTCGGCTGATCAATTTCGAAGTTATGTAGCTAGTTTAACAACTGATAATGGATTAGGCTTATCTGATGTTGACCTGACTCCGGAGGGGAGAAATCATAAATAGGGATCTGTATGTCTACATTGAATGCAGGGGCACTACGTTGGCTCATGTGTTAGTTGATATTAGCTCTTCTCCTTATGTTATGCCAAAAGGCGCTCTCGACATAATGGATTGCGAAGGGGTTGTGCTGAAACCGAGTGACATTATATTTCGAGCCTTTGACGGGTCCAAAAGAATGGTACATGAATAAGTGGATCTTCCTGTCAAAGTGGGTTCATAGATATTTGAATCCATCTTCTATGTAATGACATTCGGCCAGCTTTTCTTGTCTATTAGGACTCCCCTGGATCCATGGGGCAGGCGTTGTTTCCTCCACCTTGCACTAGAAATTAAAGTATCCTATAAAAGGGAAGATTGTTACTGTCTGGGGAGAGGAGGAGTACATAGTCAGCCACCTGAATCCATTCCGGTACATGGAGATGGATGGAGAATTTATTGAGACTCCATGTCAAACCTTTGAAGTGATTTCCCCTGCTGCCGTTGAAGATGTTTCTGCCACTCCAAAGACCACCAAAATTCCGCACAATATTGCTTCTTTGAAGGATTCCAAAGTAACTATAAAAGAAGGTGGTTGCACAATTTGGGGTCAGCTTCCTGATATCCCTTATAAATCTAACAAGTTTGGTTTGGGCTTACTGCAGAAGGTCAAAGGGCTATTCGTCGCGCTCGAGCTGGAAGACCTCCATTCTGTGTCAAGAACAATGGAGTCAACGCAATAGAGGATAACGATAGTGATTGTAACTTTGACAGTTGGATCTTTCCTACCATTGGTAACGGGCTCCGCAACTGGAAGGCAGAAGACATTATCTCCATCTCCTTTAGTCAAGAGTAACGACTATTTATGTTTTATTTCTTTAAGAAGTTTGGTTATGTAATTTCTTTTAAAACAATGACTTTAAACCCTGTGTCTTTCCCGTGGCACAATGGTTCATTTGTTAAGGGTTGTCATTTCATATGTCATATTTTCATTTAATTAAAACATTGGATGTTTTGCATTCAAATTTTATGCTCTCTGTCTTTATTTTACTGATTTCACTTTCAAATAGTTATGTGTTCTTACACACACCCACATACTACATTGTAGATCCACATCCACTCTGGACCTCGTTGATAACGATTCTTCTATTACCGCTTATGACTTTGAAAATCCAATCTACCAAGCCGAGGATGAAGGTGATGAAGATTGTGAAATACCCAGAGAACTTGCCAGACTCTTAATACAAGAAGAAAAGGCTATACAACCACATGAAGAGCCAGTTGAAGTTGTATATTTGGGTACTAGGGCATACATAAAAGAAGTCAAGATAGGCGCCAACCTAGAGGGCAGTGTCAAGAACAGATTGATTCAAATGTTTCATGGCTATGTTGAGGTATTTGCTTGGTCATTTGAAGAAATGCCAGGGCTCGATAGTGATATTGTGGTTCACCGTCTGCCAATGAAAGAGGGTTGTTCTCCGATTAAGCAGAAGGTTCATCGCATGTGTCCTAAAATGTCGAAAAAGATCAAAGTCGAGGTTATGAAACAGTTCAATGCAGGGTTCTTAGCAGTGACATCATAACCTCAATGGGTTGCTAATGTTGTTCCGGTACCAAAGAAAGATGTCAAGGTGCGTATGTGTGTGGACTACAAGGATCTGAATAGGGCAACCCCCAAATATGACTTCCCACTTTCGCGTATTGATGTTTTGGTCGACAACACTGCTCAGCATAAGGTATTCTCCTTCATAGATGGTTTCTCGGGTTATAATCAGATCAAGATGGCACCTGAAGAAATGGAAAAAACAACCTTTGTCAAACAGTGGGGAACTTTCTATTACAAGGTCACGCCTTTTTGGTTGAATAATGTCAGGGTAACTTATCAGCATGCCATGGTAGCCTTATTTCACGACATGATTCATCATGAGATAGAAGTCTATGTCGATCACATGATAGCAAGGTCACAGACTGAAGAAGAACATCTTGATCATCTGCATAAGTTATTTGAAAGGATGAATAAGTATAAACTAAGGCTAAATCCGAACAAATTTGCTTTTGGGGTGAGGTCTGGTAAACTCTTAAGTTTCGTCGTCAGTGGTAAAGGTATTGAAGTTGATCCCGCAAAAGTTAAAGCTATTCAATAAATACCGGCTCCCCATATTGAGAAGGAGGTCAGAGGTTTCTTAGGACGACTAAATTAAATTGCTCGATTCATTTCTCATTTGACTACTACTTGTGAGCCAATCTTCAAGCTACTGAAGAAAGATCAAGTAGTAAAGTGGAACAACGATTGTCAAATAGCCTTTGATAAAAATCAAGGAGTACTTACAAGAACCTCTGATTTTGATGCCACTAGTTGGAGAAAGACCTTTAATCATGTACCTAATAGTGCTAGAGAATTCAATGGGGTGTATATTGGGGCAACATGACGAGTCTGGTCGAAAAGAGAATGCAATATACTACCTTATCAAAAAGTTTACCGACTGTGAAATAAGATATTTAATGCTCAAGAAAACTTAATGCGCTTTGGCATGGGCTGCTCGCTGACTAAGACAGTATATGTTGACTCATACTACTATATTGATTTCTAAAATGTATCCCATCAAATACATATTTGAGAAACCAGCTCTCTCCAGAAGAATAGCTCGATGGAAAATGGTCTTGACAGAGTATGACATCCAGTACACCACTCAAAAGGAAATCAAGGGAAGTGTACTGGCAGATCATTTGGCACATCAAGCCATAGACGACTATCAGTTGTTTCACCCTAAAATTTACCCTCTTGATTTAGGATTATGTTTTATCATAATCATCTTATTTCATTGCATTCTTGCATTGTGACGGGATCAAGGTGTTATTATCTTTTTGGCCCTCTTCAAGCAACATAATTTTTTTGTGTTGTCAACCAGTCCAAGTTGAATCTCATGTTCTCATTCCTTTGTTTACTCAAGCTATTAAGGTTTCTCAGGCATTATGTTATCTCAATTTGACTCTTTGTTTTATCATAGAATTGAAAATGGAAAAGTTATGATGAGATCATTTTGGGCTTATCATAGGGTTTTCAACCTATGGTTTAGATAAGATCAATTTCAAAAGGCCATTAATTTATTTTTACTTGGGATAACTTACATTCTTTTCAAATTGTTGGGGTCAAGTTCAAATTCAAGGTTTGCGTTTGATCTCAAGCCATAATTTTTATTCAAATTTCAAGGGTTCTACATGGTATACTAGAGCCAAAGTTCATTCAAGATTTCAATGGAAGATGCAAGTTTCAATCTTATTCATTCAATCCCATCCCATACTTACTATTTGAGTTCAAAATTCAAGTTCATTTTCCATTTAACTTTATTCATCATTCAAGATCGTATTGTTCCAAGTTTTGTCATCAAGATTTATTCAAGCTTTCTTGCATTTACTAAAGAATTAACACATATTTATCCCATCTACAAAAGCTCCACAAATGTTTCAAGTTTGTTTACAAAATTCTTTATAATACCATCAAATTCAAAGTATCAAAAAAATGTTACAAGAGTATTCAAATATGTAAGTCCTAAATTTTCTAATGAGGTCTTCATCTTCATTTCTTCAAGTTCCCTCCAAGACTCATTCTTCTTCAATTCTTCAAGCTCACCATAGCCTTGCCATTTGCCAATTTGTGATCAATCATTGTGTTCATGAAGCAAGAACAAGAAAATGTTAGAATACAATTAAATGTGAAGATAAACAAGAACTATCAAAGTGTGTTTTTCATGAATTCATCACTAGGGTTTGTGTAGGAATCAGAATTTAAGGGTGATTTTTTTAATAATGTTTAAGAAAGCAAAGTCATCATACTTTTCACACCATAAATCTCATGTTCCAATCATGGGCCAAGAAGCAAAATTCTACTGCAAATCTCAAACAAAAATCCAAGAAAAAGGTTTTTGTTCGTTTCACAATAAAACAGGGCAAGCATTTTGTAAAACAGCAGGTGTAAATCACATTTCAAGCCCAATAAAAGATGTAGCAAGCAGCAAAACTCAGTTGTACATAATCATAGCATTGCAAGGCAAATATGAGAAAATAAAACAAACTCAGACTTACAACAATTCTAGCCCAGCAAAACAATTTGTTATCGCACACATCACAGGTCCAACAAAATAATGCACGTATCAGAAATCAGGGCCCAACAGCAAGCAACAGGATCACATCTCAGCAAGCAAAAATCATAATGTATAAAAAGGCTAACAGCAGAATTTGTAAGGGCCCAATACAGAAAAATCAACAAAATCCTGCTTTCACAATCATTGAATTCAACACAGATGAAACCCTAAATTGTATGAGTATATGAATAATAAATTGGCACTGAAATCAGGGAGAACTGTACACAGAAAGAAAAGTTGCGCGTATCGCAAAACCCAGAAAAACCCTAAGTTATCATCACGTTCCTTTTAGTATAAACCCTTCAGAGAAATCAAGAAAAAAAGTTGTTCACGGAAGTAATAACATCACCAAGCTTACAAACACGATAACCCTAAGTTATCATCATATTCACTATAACAAAAAACCCTTCAGATTTTGAATCTGCGAAAGAAGCAGAGGAAAAGAGTTTCGTAACAGATCAGAGAGATCTCACCTGAAAAGGCCAAAGAATCGCAAATCTGAGCTTAGGGTTTCCGAAAATCCCCTTCAAGATCTACACCCAACCTGAGCTATGGGCCTAAGCGTCCAACTCCTTTCAGCACCCTCTGTTTCTATTTATTTCAGGCCCATTTTATATTTTCCTTTATATTATCTTGTTTAATTATTTTGATTTTTATCAAATAAAAAAATAATAATATAAAATACAAAATATATTTTCTTATCATAAATAATAAAATTATATATATATATATATATATATATATATATATATATATATATATATATATATATATATATATATATATATTATTTTGTATTATTTATTATTTTGCTAATTAAGTTTATTAGATAGATTGTTTTTAATTTAATTAGTTGTTTGATTGGGTTGTATTGTTTTATTTATTTAGAATTTCTATAAAATAAATATACAAAAATATCATTTGTTTTAGATAATCAATTAAATTGAGAAATGTTATTTAATGTTATTAATTAATTTATTAATTAATTATATTAAATAGGATTATTTAATTTAATTAGTTATTTAAATTAATTCGATTGGGTTGTATTGATTGTTTGTTTAGACCCTTAATTGTATTATCGATTCGACTCATCCTCATTCATGAACTTGTACCCTCATTCTCATATGGTTTGTAATAGTTTAGAATTTTACTTCTTTGTTATTCTCTTTATATGTTTAAATTGCTATCATGCATATTTTGTTTAAATTAGAACACATGGCCTCCTCTTGGGCTCATCATCAATGAAAAGGTATCCACCTACAAATGCACACTTGCACACTTTTGATAGTTTGGTCCTAGGCTTTTCTACAGCGATAACTATTTGATCAATTATTCCAATTGGTCGTTTAGAATACTAGTGCCACGCTAGTCCCACTTTCTAGGAGGATGCATATAGCCACCTTGTATGAGCTTTTGATTTTTATCTTATGCATTGAAGCAACTCTCTTCTCTCCCCTTGGTCCACATACTAAGCATCTTCATAAAGGGTCTCATAGTTGAGTTTGGGCATGGCCATTATCACGAGGTTAATCAAGTTTTACCCTTGGTTAACCATAACCCGAATCAACCACTTTGGTCCATATACCAAGTGTTTCCATGCACGAAAGGTCTTATGGTTGAGGGTAAGAGCACCTATTCTCACGAGATTAATCAAGTACACCCCTTAGTTAATCATAACCCGATTCAACTCCCATACCCCAAGCACTCTCCATATCTTGTGGATATTTATGTTATGACCTTGCGATCGATCGCTGATACAACTCGGGTATGTCGAATTAATGGTTGATTAAGAAGGTTCAAGAAGTCGTTCTGGAGAGTTGTCTTATCTCATGCGCTTCGAAGAGGCAACGGACCTACTCCGTTAGGTATCATTGTGACCTCATGCTTATCTCTGCATTTTAATTCTTTCTATAGGTCATGTCAAGCAATAATAGAGATGCATGAAAGGGACCTTCATTGCTGATATTTTTCAAGAATCCTTATGGTTTATTTTAAGACCAGTTTAAGGCAATTCTGCATATGTGCACTTGTTTGCTCGCTTATTTGGTATTTACCATGCTCCCTTAGGATTGCTCGTGTAGGGTTAGTCCTCGAGCTAGACCTTAGGATAGGAATCAATGTATGCTAACATAGGATAGAAACTTCCCTCTTTCATCCTCAACCTTAGGGTCAATCATTGTATGATAACATTAGGAGTAGTGCTAGGCTATCTCCCTTAGTTATTTTTCCTTTCTTTGCATATTGCATCTTAAAACTAATTTTTCTTCTTAGAAAATCATAAAAATGTCTCTAATAAACTTAAATCCTTCTTCAAGGTAAAAAATTACAAACCAATCTTAATTGTTTATGCGCCTTTTGGCTTTGATTTAAACTTTTTTCAAATGGATGTTTCGCCATCCTTGCCATGATATTTTGCTATCTTTTTTCCGATGTTTCTCCATCACGCATGTCTGTTATTCTACTTTGATTCTCCATATCATTGTTATGTGTGATGTTTTATCATCTGAATTATGGATGTTTCGCCATCTTTGGCATGATATTTTGTTATCTTTTTGTTGATGTTTCGCCATCGCATATGTTTTTGCCGATGTTTCGTCATCGCACATGTTTGTTATCCTACTTTGATTCTCAATATCATTGTTAGGTGTGGTGTTTTATCATCTGAATCGTTGATGTTTTGACATCTTTACCATGTTATTTTGTTATCTTTTTTCTGATGTTTCCCATCGCATATGTTTTTGTCGATGTTTCATCATCGCACATATTTGTTATCTTGCTTTGATTCTCAATATCATTGTTAGGTGTGATGTTTTATCATCTGAATTGTTGATGTTTAGCCATCTTTACCATGTTATCTTATTACCTTTTAGCGGATGTTTCACCATCGCATATGTTTGTTGCTGATATTTCGCCATCGCGCATGTTTGTTATCCTACTTTGATTCTCAATATCATTGTTAGATGTTATGTTTTATCATTTGAAATGTTGATGTTTCGCCATCTTTACCATGTCATCTTATTATCTTTTAGTCGATGTTTCGCCATCGCATATGTTTGTGGCTGATGTTTTGCTATCGCGCATGTTTGTTATCCTACTTTGATTCTCAATATCATTGTTAGGTGTGGTGTTTTATTATCGGAGTTGTGATGTTTCGCCATCTTTGCCATGATATTTTGTTATATTTTTGCCGATGTTTTGCCATCGCATATGTTTTTGCCGATGTTTCTTCATCCACATGTTTGTTATGCTACTTTGATTCTCAATATCATTGTTAGATGTGATGTTTTATCATCTAAATTGTTGATGTTTCGCCATCTTTACCATGTTATCTTATTATCTTTTAGCCGATGTTTTGTCATCGCATATGTTTGTTGTTGATGTTTCGCCATCGCGCATGTTTGTTATCCTACTTTGATTCTCAATATCATTGTTAGGTGTGATGTTTTATCATCTGAATTGTTGATGTTTCGCCATCTTTACCATGTTATCTTATTATCTTTTAGTCGATGTTTCACCATCGCATATGTTTGTTGCTGATGTTTCGCCATCGCATGTGTTTGTTATCCTACTTTGATTCTCAATATCATTGTTAGGTGTGATGTTTTATTATTGGATTTGTGATGTCTCACCATCTTTGCCATGATATTTTGTTATCTTTTTGCCGATGTTTCGCCATCGCATATGTTTTTTCTGATGTTTCGTCATTATATATGTTTGTTATCCTACTTTGATTCTCAATATCATTGTTAGGTATGATGTTTTATCATATGGATTGTTGATGTCTCGTCATCTTTGCCATGCTATCTTGTTATCTTTTTTCTGATGTTTCGCCATCGCATATGTTTGTTGCTAATGTTTCACCATCGCGTATGTTTGTCATCCTACTTTGATTTTTTATATCATTGTGTGATACGGTGGCAGAACCGACTGTTTTGGAAAATGCTGGTTTGCATTTTGCGTTTTTTATTTTCAAAATGTCGCGGTAAGCAAGAGTCGCCACCGACTTTTATTTTATCCAACCAGAAAGGAAAAAAGCACAGAAAAATTCATTTTTCGAGATTTTGAGTACGGGAGGTAGATTATAGAAAGGGAAGGTGTTAGCACCCTTTCTATCCATGGTTTTCCATGGACTCTTAGGTACTTGCTCATATTTTAAAATTGCTTGTGCGTGTTTGTTTTGAAAAGTTTTATTTTACTTTGTTTTAACCCTTGTATCAGTCCTCAAGAGTGTTACGAAGTGTTTTGAAAACTTTGTTTGAAAAGTGTTTGGTGTGAAAAATTTTAATTTGAGCAAGTACCTACTCGAAAAAAGAATTTTTTTTATTCTTGTTTCCTTTAGACAATGCTATCCTACTATTAAGAAATAGGTATCACTGTCGTTGGAGTTGTAAGGGTCAATTTGTATGGGACGTACGATCATTGAAGCAATGTCAGGATACCTTAGTAATAACCCTAGAGTCTTAAGATCATATTCGAGGCAACATTTCTGAGGCGATGTTTCCGAGGCAACATTTCCGAACGGGACTTTTGATCTTTGTTAGACAGGAGGGCAACCACTAAGACACCCTATACTTAATGATCATTTACCGAAGGCAACCGAACTGAGAGTATACCCTAAGAGTGCATATGTGCGAATGATTTGATTTCAGTTATTATCTTTGCACATTAGGGTTTTATAGCCGTTTTAAATTATCATGCAATCTTGTCATTCAATCCTATTAGCATACATCTAGACAATTAAATATTTGCGAGAATTAAAGTGCGAGAAAGTAAATCTAAGCTATTACAAGGCTTCGACAGTTACATAATAATCTTGATGGGAAGTAAAAGTGCGTAATTCAAAAACCCTAATTTAACTATTACATACCGTGAGCAGTTACATTAATATCGCAAAAATAATAATAAACGCGCGCGATGAATTGAAAACGAGAGATTTAGGGTTTTGACCCCAACTAAGCCTAATTAAAAGAAAAATCATTTTTTATGGTTTTTTTGCTATTTTGAGAAAATAAAGTTTAATTGAATAAATAAAAAAACCTAATTACTAATTAATTTTAATTAAAAAAATAATAATTAAATTAACCTATTTTTGTTATTTTATTTTATTTGAGAAAGAAATAAAAATTAAATCACAAGCTAACCCTAATTTGTTCTAATTGATTTTAAATATATAGAAAGTTAGAATTAACCTAAGTTAAATGGGATTAAATTAAATTAAATTTGATAAAATAAAAAAAAACCTAATTCTAAATTTGTGAAACTTGATTTTAAGATTTTTTGTGAAAAAAAGAAATTAATTTTGTTAGAAAATAATTTAAACAAATTAAATAAATAAAAGAATATTAAAGAAAAGAAAAGAATGGGCCTGGTGTTGTGCTAGTGTTGTACCACAAAATTTGCCCTCCCATATTTCTCAATACATTTCAAGTGAGATCCTCAAATTGCTCAAGGAAGTCCAAGAGTTGACCAGACAAACTCTCTCCTGAGGTAGTCTACCTCAAATTAGGGTTTCATGTTGCATCAAGATACTTGAGCCAAAAGGGTCTCAAATTCTCACCATTGTCCTAGAATGTTCTCAAGATCATCCATGTCAAGTTTCAAGCCTTGCAGAGGAATTTTGCTCAGTCAATTGGTCAAAGGCCTGAAAATCGATTATGCTAGGGCAAAAGTCAACTGTGGCCCACATACAGTCAAACTTCAAGATTTTTTGTCAACATCCTCATTTTGAAGTATTATTCATCATTTGATCATGTTTTGATCATTATTCCTCAAGGATTGCTCACAATTCATCAAAACCCAAAAGTTGCTAAATTCGGGTTTTGTAGGAAAAGTCAACTCAACTTTGACCAAGCATAACTTTCTCATACTTTATCATAAATGACCCATCCAAAGCTCATTTTGAAGAGGATGAAATTCCCTACAATTAATCTTCATCTCATAAGTTCAAAATATGCACTCACAAGAAGATATGAATTTGGACATTATATGTCATTTTGAAAAGTCAACAAAAACACCTTTTTGTCAAAGATTCATACATGAACATGGAAGACTCAATTGAGATGAAACCAGAGAGGTTGCTTAGGGGACATACCAAGCTTTCTAAAAAGTCAAAGAACACCCTCATAAGGTTAAAACTCAGAGAGATATGCATTGTCAAAGTTGGACAATTTTTGAAAAAAATGCATGAAGCAAATATTGACCAAACTTGGATTTTTTCCAAATGGGCCTATCTTTTCAAGTTTTAAACTCATTCCTAACATGGTCCACGACCTCTAAGCCCACCCATACATTTTTCTACTATTTATGCTATTTATTTTGATATTTTATTCATTAAAATTCAGAATTAAATAAATAAATAATAGAAATATTGTAAATTTTGATGTGAATCCATTTTGGGAAAGTTTTATGCTGGTTTATGTCAATTGATTTCGTGCAATAACTCTTCAAATATGTTCAGGTTCATCCAAATGTGAAAATGGCATAGAATCATCAAATATGGCATTTTTTTCAAATTTTGATCATGGTCTTAAAACACAACATTATGAGGGAGATTCTTTCCATGCTTTCTTTTCTCCTCATTCTCCTCTATAAATATAGAGCCATACAATCTTGAAAGGGACGAAATTCCTTTCTAAAAAGCTCTCAAAAAGCTCTTCAAAAAGCTCTCAAAAAGCTCTTCAAAAAGCTCTCTATAAATCAAAGAATTGGTGCAAGTAATATCTCGCGTTTCCGGTCTCTCTCAATTGACATCAAGCCTCAAACCATCCTCTTGAAGTACTCAGGAGTCTTACAAGGCCCAAGAGCAATCCATCACACGCCTAGCACGCCCCCATTTGACAACACCGGTTTGGTAAAATTTTAAACTTCGAATCTCTAATTTTAATCACATTTTATGTTATGCTAACGTTTGTTTGAGTTTATATAGAACAATTATGGATGGTTGAATCATAGGTTCCATGCAAGAATAAAAAAAACACCATAGTTAGAGCATGAAGCTTTCGAAGATTCGGGTCTAGGGATTTCTGATGATTGCACCCCCTGTTTACTTTTGCTACTAGGCCCATCTTTATTTTCTTGTTTTATTCATTTCATTTATTTCTTTTAATCCCTTTTTTATTTTTATCAATAAACAAATATAAAAATCACATAAAAATAGATTTCAGATTTTTTTTCTTAATTAAATTTTAATTTTGGTAAATTAATTAACTAAACACTTTAACTTTTTTTTTTAAAATTAAAATTAATAGAACTTAGGTTCAATTTCATTTTAATTCATTTTCCTTTTCGTAACAAAAATACCAAAAAAACATAGAATTAATTTCTTTTATTTAAATTTCATGTTTCTTTAATAATTATCTTTTTTTTAATATAGATATAGATCAATTATTTTTTTAACTTAAACTATTTTTATAAATTAAAACAAAAAAAAAGTTTTTTTTATATCTTTTTAGACGTCTTTTCAAATGTGCGCGTTATTATTCTTTCGCACTTCATTTTATTATTGTAACTATATATTGGGATGTAATAGATGATTAGTAGGACCTTTACCGCTTTTATTTATTTTTTCCCTTATTTTTGGATATGTACATAATCCCCCTCCCCGAAGCCTTGTAATAGCTAGGTTTTATATTTCTGCACTTTTAAATTACTGCAATTATTAACTGCTAGATGTATGACTAATAGGATTGTATGGCAAGAATAATCAAACATTAGCAAACTTAACACAAGACTAAAATAACTGAACATAACACACCTTGCACATATGCACTCTTAGGGTATGCCTCACTTGGTTGCCTCAAAAAACAATGGTCATGTCCCTCGAACGTAGGGATACCCTTAGCAAAGACCCTCGGTTAAAATCATCATAAAGATCATGGTCCCTCGAAGTTGCCTACGGTATATGATCTTGTCCCTCAATGTTGCCTACGAATATATGATGACAGTCCCTTCGAAATGCTAAAGTATCCTTACATGTTGCCTTCAATGACCATTACGTCCCTTTCGATAGTCCCTCAAACTCCAACGACGGTGCTACTTACTCCTTAATAGTAGGATAGTGTTGTCTAAAAGAAACGACAATAGAAACAATCCTTTTTCGAGTAGGTAGATGCTAGTAGGTATTGGCTCAAAATCAAACTTTCACACTTACACTTTTTTTTCAAACAATGTTTTCAAAAACACTTCATAACACTCTTGAAGAACAGAAGCAAGGGTTAAAACGAAGTAAAACAAAACTTTTCAAAACAAACACACATAAGAAATTTTTAAAAGATGAGCAAGTACCTAAGAGCCCATGGAAAACCACAGATAGAAAGGGTGTTAATACCTTCCCTTTCTATAATCTACCCCCCGTACTCAAAATCTCGAAAAAGGAATTTTTTTGTGCTTTTTTCCTTTCCAATTGGATAAAATAAAAGTCGGTGGCGACTCTTGCTTACCGCGACATTTTGCAAACACAAATGCAAAATGCAAACCAGCATTTTCCTAAAACAGCCCGGTTCTGCCACCGTATCACAGCTAGCAAAGGGGGGGTGATGTTTGCAGTTTTGGGCCCAATAACTCCTGGCATTTGTTGACTTTGCCAGATCCCATGCGCTTGCTTGACTGGGCGTGTGGTGGACCTTCATTAGGAAGGCCTTAGATTTGGAGTGTTGATTGATGGGATGATTGGATGGTGATGATGCATGGTGAGTCCTTTGCCATGTGGTACATTGAATCATCCTGAAAATATTGAGAAAATAAAATGCACACGCCTGGGATCGAACCCAAAACATGTGCATCAAAGACCAATGGCTTTACCACCTGCGCTGGCTTGTTTAGTTGTAACAATAATTAACAATAAATATAATATGCTAAAACAAATGGCTAAACTCAAAAATGCGCAAAATTCAAAACTAGCCATTCACCAACTGCCACGCCATCATCTTCCTCGTGGCTTCTATCGTTTTAGATCACATACTTTTACCTACGGACACTGGGCATAGGTACAACCCTTGTCCACTCCAAAATCTTGTACAAGCATGATAAATCACAACCATTGGTACCAATCAACTCGTTGCAACCTCACGAGCATCATGGTACCATTATTGATGGCCAATTGTTCTTGTATGAAGAATCCCTAAAAATGGAGCATGAACCCTAGCCATGGCATCTTGGTATACAGTCAATAAAAATGCAATTAAATGCAACTATTAGCTTGCAAACATCTCAAGGGTTATGAATATATCAATTAATTATGCTAAATATGCCAGAATTATGATATTCGAATTCAAAAAAAGAGATGAACCGTATGAAACTTACAGCGCGATTCTGAGTGTGAGGAAGCTTGCTAGTGGTTGCAACAAGATCCTTGGATGTCCAGCAAACGATTGGTGTGACTAGAATGGCTTGAGAGGGCCTGAAACTTGAAAACCAGTTTACACTTTTTCTTGAATTTTTTACAATTTGTTCTCTCTCTTGCACGCCTCCAACCTCTTTCTTTTTGGTATACAATTGTCCCTTATGTATCCAAGAATGAATTAGGGTTGCCATTTGTTTCAAATCTTCTCCAATTATGAATATTGATTCATGATTTGATCATTGTATAAAATCTTTCCAAATCAAGCAAAATTCAATCTTTTTGTATCCATATGAGCCTTGCACGATTTGATCTCACTTCCAGCTGTGTAATGGACCTAAACATGCATAAAATCTCAAGATTTAATTAGCTTTTGATATTTTCATTATTTTATTTTTATTTTATTTGATTTAAATGAAATAAAATAAAAATAAATGACAAAAATAAAAGAATGACAAGTGGAAGAGCTCATGGGTCGTGGGTCACATTACAAACTCAGTGCAAGCATAAAAAGTTGGTCCCATTTGACAAAAAATGCAATTTTGGACACTTTTGACTTTTGGCAATTTTGCAAAAATGGGTCAACTTTGCCAATGCATAACTCTCTCAATTTTGACCCTAGAGAGGTGTTCTTGGACTTTTTAGAAAGCTTAAGATGTCCTATAAGCAACCCTTTTAGTATCATCTCAATTGAGTCTTCCATGTTCATGTATGAAGCTTTGACCCAAAAGGTGTTTTTGTTGACTTTTCAACATGACCTATAATGTCCAAATTCATATCTTCTTGTGAGTGCATATTTTGAACTTGGGAGCTGAAGATGGATTGTAGGGAATTGCATTCTATTCAAAATGAGCTTTGTATGGGTCATTTTTGATAAAGTGTGAGAAAGTTATGCTTGGTCAAAGTTGAGTTGACTTTTCCTACAAAACCCTAATTTAGCAACTTTTGGGTTTTGATGAATTGTGAGAAATCCTTGAGGAATCATGATCAACCCTTTATAAAATGAATAATAATACTTCAAAATGATAATGTTGACCAAAAATATTGAAGTTTGACTGTATGTGGGCCACAGTTGACTTTTGCCCTATCACAGTCGATTTTCAGGCCTTTGAGCAATTGACTGAGCAAACTTCCTCTACAAGGCTTGAAACTTGACATGGATGATCTTGAGAACATATTAGGACAATGGTGAGCATTGGGATACTTTGGACTCAAACATCTTGATGCAAATTGAAACCCTAATTTGAGGTAGACTTCCTTAGGAGAGAGTTTGTCTGGTCAACCCTTGGACTTCCTTGAGCAATTTGAGGACCTCACTTGACATGTATTGAGAAATATGGGAGGGAAAATTTTCGGGTATAACAGATGCCCCTGTTCAAACTTCTTAAACCTGAGGATGTAGATTGGCTTGTCTGTCTTTCGTAATCTGAAGGTGGAAGATGATTGAACACTAGAGTGCCCAGAAATTTGCACTCGCATGAAGTGGTACTTGTCTTGAGATATCAGGAATGGGATTATAGATGCCATTCAGAATATGGGCTTAAAAGATGCCATCCAAAGAAATGCTGATCGCATAAGAGATTCCTCTGCGAGTACCTGTATACCTGTTGTTGAGGAGGACTGCGCTGGGGAATGCTATACTCTGTCTTGAGAGAAGTAGAGTTTTAGGAACTTAAGTTGTCTGTTACTCTATTGAGGAATCATCTCTTAGTCGAGGAGGTGAAAATGAATTTCTATCTGGTCGTGCTTCAGGCTTTACAGTGATTTGTTGAGGATAATAAGACTGACTGCTATATAGTCGTGCTCCAGGTTTTATAGTGACTTACTGGGGAGATGAGTTTAAACTTGCTATTTGGTCGTCTTCCAGGCTTTGAAATTTCTCAATTCTTATCTGGTCATACTCCAAGCTTCAGAAGGAATTAATTGGTTATCCGGTTGCATCCGTCGAAAGCCCTAACCATAATATTGCTCGTCTTTAGAATCAAACCTTCACAGTCCAGACGGTCTAATGCTTTCTTTGGCAAAACATTCAATGAGGACCCGGTATCCACCAGCACATGGGCCATAGTAGTGCCCCTGCACTCGATCGAGACGTGCAGAGCATCATTATGATTTCTTCCTTTAGCAGTCAGATCTGCATCTGAGAAACCCAGCCCATTGTCGGCAGTCAAACTAGCTACGTAGTCTTTGAATTGATCGGCTGAAGTTTCTTGCGGCACATGCGCAATCTTGAGGAATGCAATTAAAGCCTTTGCATGGGCTTCAGAGCATAATAATAAGGACAACATGGAGATTTTTGACGGGGTCTGCCCCAGCTTCTCGACTACGTTGTAGTCTCTCTTCTTGATAATCTTCAAAATTTCTTCTATCTCTTATTTCGAGGTTTCTACAATGACCTTCTTAGGTGCCTCCGTCCGGGCAGGCTCACCTATGATTTCTTTGCCTCGAGTCCCAGATGGCTCGGCGACAGGGGTGATAACTGGAATAGGAACTGGGATGGTAGCTGATGTACCATCAGATGAAATGATAACAGGTTTATGGACAGTCGGAGGGGAAATCTCGGGAGAAAAGAGTCTTCCGCTTATGGTGACCTTGTTAGCCCCGACAATATTGTTGACATCGACATCAGCTTCCTCACTCTTTAAGTCTTGTTTAACTCCATGGTAATATACATCAGCACCATAGTGCCAATGGACAGCCTTATCCAAAGTGTATGGGATGGGACCAGGGACAGTAATTATTAACGGAGCAATTCTTGGAACAGGTGTAATCCTAACAGGATTTCTCGACGAAACCTTGGAAGGATTGGCGGAAATGGTTATGATGGCAACATCTTGAATTGGAACCAACAAAAACATAGTCTTTTCGAATAGGATCTCTTTATTATCCATCAGGCGCTGAACACCTGATTTTAATAAGTGGCAACCAGCAGGTATAATTGAACACGTGTGGCAACCTTCACCACAACCCGGAAATAAACCAGCCAACAAAAAATTCTTCTTAACTGTCATCAAAGGAGTAGAAATTTCTTCCACAGAGGTCACAAATAAATCATCGTCTATAGCATTTAATCCATGACCATGTTTGGGCATGAGAGCGGTTATGACGTTAGGCTTCTCCAGAGCGTCAAACTCAATCTCTTTGGCTTCGATCAAGTCTTGTACCTTGTTCTTCAAGGTCCAACAGTTGATTGTATCATGACCTGGACTTTCGGAGTGATAGGCACAACGGGCATTCGGGTTATAGTGGGGAGAAGTGGTGTTGGGGTTCTTCGGGGATTCCCTCAGAGTTACCAGACTAGTCTTCAATAATTATGGTAGAATTTGAGACAAGGACATATTGAGCCGAGTGTACTGCCTCTGTGGTCTTTCCACCCATTGTTGATTGTTGCATTGTGGAGCAACTGTGGGTCTTGATATCACTACCGCATTTACCGCTTGACGGTGTTCAGGTCTGCTTTGGCTCCTCGAGCCATAGACTGCACTAGCTTATTTCTTACCAGTGAAAGGCTTCTTTACTGCACTTGATGAAGTATCCTTCTGTATCTTACCACTTCGGATACCAGCTTCTACTCCCTCCCCGATCAAGATTAATTCAGTAAACCCAGATGACGAACTGCCGATCAGATGATTGAAAAATGGACTAGATAGCGTCCCTAGAAACATGTCAACCAACTCCCTATCAGATAAAGGGGGTTGGACTCTTCCAGCCAAGTCTCTCCACTTTTGAGCATAGTCCTTAAAACCTTCACTTGCACCCATTGACATACCCTGAAGTTGAGTACGAGTGGGAGCAAGGTCGGCGTTATACTGATACTGCCTGTAAAAAGCAGCAGCAAGGTCTTCCCAGCTTCGGACATTGGCTCCTTCCAACTGATAAAACCATTCAAGTTGAGTCCCTGATAGACTATCTTGAAAGAAATGTACCCACAAATGTTTATCAACAGTGTGGGGTTGGATTTTTCTGACGTACGAGCGGAGATGGAGTTTTGGACGGGACACTCCATCGTACTTGGCAAAAATCTGAGCTTTGAACTTATGGGGGATCACCACTCCCAACACCAGTCCCAGTTCTCCAAAATCCAAACCAGGGATCTTCTGAATCTCTATAGCACTCAGACGTTCTTCTAGTTGTTTGTACCTATCCTCAGCAGGAGGATATTGCTTTTCATCGTAATCTGTATCATCATCAGAAACTGCTGGACTAGGGTCCTTTGTCCTTTCTTGGTTCTCCCCGTATTTGGATGAGGAGGTCAGATCAGCTGATTGTCTTATCCTTTCTCCGAATCTTTTACCCATGTTCAGAATACCAACCTTCTTTTTCTTCTTCTTCTCTTTCAGAATCAGGGTCTTCAAATCCTCTTGTCCTTTAGCCAGACTTAGGAACATCTGTTGGAATTGTGCGTTTTGTGCCTGAAGATCTTTGATGGCTTGATCAGAAGACATTTCTGCTGAAATAAACAGTGAAGAAGATGAGAAACCTGTAATGGTACCTGTAATGGTGTGCATGATAATGGGATGCGTATGTAATGATTTCAAAGACTTTGGGAGATTCAAATTTGCAAACCAAAAATAAACAAACTTTATTAGATTAACTTGTTAAAAGGTTCAACAATGCCTTTGAGGCATTACAAAGAAGTGAATGGAAAACCAATCTAAAACTAGAAAAGCAAAATCAAAAGTCCCATGGACGCTTCCTCTTGGTGCTGACGTAGTCATTGATCCCTCGTTCTTCCTCGAGCTGCCTGGCGAGCTTCAAGATCTTCCTTTCTTGCTCATGGTACTTCCCAGTAAGTATCTCTCTCCTCTTTCAACTGAATCCAAGACCTCTGCAATGCCCCAAGATCAGTGGGCATGTAAGGATAAAAAATTGTGTAAGGAATGCCCTCTTCGTTGGTGGGATCCACAATAACTGGTAACACGGCTTCATAAGCCATCCCAAGCTTCTGGGCACGATCTCTGACCCACTGGAGAGGAGATACTCTGGTGATAGATCATGTTGATTTGGAGAAATAAACTCCACCGGGGATGAATTTTTGTTGCTGGCGATAATGAATTCTGTTGGAGATTGAATTTCTGCTTGTGAGAGAAATAAACTCTGCTTGGGGAAAAACTTACCGACTCACTCGCGATTGTGAACCTCAGCTGGGGAGAGCTAACACCACTTTCTTTGGATACTTCCTACTTTGCAGGGAGTGTACCTTCGGTCATTTTCTCAAGCTGGCTCTATCCCTGTACCTGGTGGGCAGAGTAACAGTAAGGCTCAGACATTTCTTGTTTGCCCCTGTTCCTGGAATTACGAGTAATTGTCTTTTGTTTCATATGTAAATATTTATGAGCAACAAATATTTTCAAATGCATATATCAAAAATGAATCATTGGACGTTCTTGCAAAACAAAACAGAAAAATAAAAAAACAAGTTGAAATTTCTTGTGAAAATGAATTGTATTGATTTTTTGAAGTTGGCCTGTAATAGGCGTTTTGCACAAAGAGGCTGACGTCCTAGTAAGAGAACGCCGTCGAAGGAAATTATACAATTTGTGAAAAAGAAAGAAAAACATCTATATGAAACAATCCCATTGGGTTCCAACTTTGCTATTGCCCTTATATCTTCGAGCGTCTCATCACTTTGCTACTTGGTCGAAGGTAGATCAGATTTATTAGAGTCGTCCGAGCTTGATAATACCGAAGTCTGGTCGCAAGATGATCCAATGAGACATAATGTTACGCTTTGATCCCTAATTTTTGCCTGGACTTCCCTTTCGGGTTTTCAATCCACCGGGATACCCTTTTTTGCCCAAGCCGCCTTTTCAGGTTTTCGACTTGCCAAGTGTACAATTTTTTTTCATTTTCATCCCTTACTTTTTCCTGAACCCTTTTGGTTCGCCGAGACGCCCTTATTTTTGCCTAGGCCAGTCAACCTAGCGGGTCTTTGATTAGGCGTAGTATCTTTTCACTATGTCTGCATTGACGGGGTGAGGAAGGTCGTCACCATCCATGGTGGTTAGAATCATAGCTCCTCCCGAGAAAATGTTTTTAACCACAAATGGCCCTTCGTACGTGGGAGTCCATTTGTCCCTGGGATCACCTTGTGGTAGTATGATGCGTTTGATTACCAGATCCCCGACTTGATATTCTTGGCGTCTGACTTTCTTGTTAAAAGCCTTGATCATTCGCTTTTGATACGTCTGACCATGACAAATAGCAGTAAGCCTATTTTCATCAATTAGATTCAGCTGATCAAGTATGGTATGGATCCAATCGTCTTCGCTCAAACCTGCATCCTTCATAATCCAGAGAGAAGGTTTATGGACTTCGATGGGAAGGACTGCCTCCATTCCATACACCAGAGAGTAGGGTGTTGCCCCTGTCGACGTCCGCGCTAAGGTGAGGTACCCATGAAGAGTGAATGGTAACATCTCGTGCCAGTCTTTATATGTCACTGTCATCTTCTGCATAATCTTCTTGATGTTCTTGTTAGCCGCTTCAACAGCCCCATTCATCTTCAGTCGATAGGGAGAAGAGTTGTGATGTTGTATCTTGAACTGTTTGCAGAGCTCGATGATCATTGTATTGTTGAGATTTGTACCATTGTCAGTAATGATCCTCTCTGGTACACCATATCGACAGATCAAATTGTGTCGGATGAACCGCGCCATGACGTTCTTGGTTACTGTAGCAAAGGACGCTGCCTCAACCCACTTTGTGAAATAATCAATAGCCACCAAAATGAAACGATGCCCGTTAGACGCAGTAGGTCTTATCTCTCCGATCATGTCGATGCCCCACATTGCAAAAGGCCAGGGAGCTGTCAAAACATTCAGAGGAACTGAAGGTACATGCACCTTATCAGCATAGACTTGGCACTTATGACAGGTTCGAGAATGCTGATAACAGTCGGCTTCCATAGTGGACCAGTAATATACTGCCCGTAGGATTTTCTTCGCCATGGTATGTCCACTGGAATGAGTTCTGAAGGTACCTTCATGTAGCTCTTCCATGATCCTTTCTGCCTCGCTTTTGTCTACACACTTCAGTAAGGTTGAATCATGGTTAAGCTTATAGAGGATCCCATTACTGATGAAGAACTTCGCAGAGAACCTTCTCAAGAACTTCTTATCATTAACATACGCACCCTCGGGGTATTATTGAGCCTCAAGATACCTCTTTACCTCGTGAAACCAGGGTTTATCTGCTACCTATTCAGTCTCGATGTCACAGAAATGTGCGGGTTCGTCCAACCTCTCGATGGTAATCTGGGGAGCTTCATTGTCCCACCTGACTTTGAACATAGAAGACATGGTAGCTAGCGCGTCCGCTAACTGGTTCTCCTCTCTCAGGAAGTGTTCAAAGGTTATCTCCTCGAAATGTGGGAGCAATGTCAGCACGTATTCTTTGTAAGGAATAAGATTTGGGTGCTTCGTATCCCACTCTCCTTTGATCTGACTATTCACTAAAGCAGAATCTCCGAACACACTCAAAAACTTAATCCTCAAGTCAATAGCAGCTCGAAGACCCAGGATACACGCTTCATACTCCGCCATATTGTTGGTGCAGTTAAAACATAATTGGGCGGTGAACGGAGTATGACAGCCTTCAGGAGATATAATTACAACACCGATGCCATTACCGAATGCGTTAGAGGCTTCATCAAAATACATATACCATCTGGATCCTTCCTCAGGTCCTTCCTTCGGTCCAGGTTCTTCACAATAGGTCACCAACATGATGTTCTCATCCGGGAACTCGAAATTCATGGATTGGTAGTCATCCACGGCCTGATGCGCCAAATGGTCTGCCAATACACTCCCCTTGATTGCTTTTTGGGTGGTGTATTGGATGTCGTACTCAGTTAAGATCATCTGCCATCTTGCTATTCTTTCGGGCAGGGCAGGCTTTTCGAAGATATACCTGATTGGATCCATCTTTGATATCAATAAGGTGGTGTGAGTCAGCATACACTGTCTCAGCCGGCGAGCAGCCCATGTCAAAGCGCAGCAAAGTTTTCTCGAGCAACGAGTATCGGGTCTCACAGTCGGTAAACTTTTTGTTAAGGTAGTAAATAGCGTGCTCTTTTCGGCCAGACTCGTCATGCTGCCCCAGCACGCACCCTATTGAATTATCCAGTACTGTCAAGTATAAGATCAAAGGTCTTCCTTCAACTGGAGGCATCAGAATTGGTGGCTCTTGAAGGTATTCCTTGATTCTTTCGAAAGCGGTCTGACATTCATCATTCCATTTTACCACTTGATCTTTCTTCAGCAGCTTGAAGATTGGCTCCCAAGTTGCGTTCAAGTGTCAAATGAACCTGGCAATGTAATTCAGACGTCCCAAAAAGCCTCTAACTTCCTTTTCTGTGTGGGGAACTTGCATCTCTTGTATAGCTTTTACCTTTGTAGGATCCACCTGAATACCCTTATCACTAACGACGAAATCTAACAGCTTACCAGACCTTACCCCGAAGGTGCACTTGTTCGGGTTCAACCTAAGCTTGTACGTCTTCAACCTGTCAAACAGTTTCTGAAGATGGTCAAGGTGCTCTTCCTCAGTTTGGGACCTTGTTATCATATCATCAACATAATCCTCGATCTCATGGTGAATCATGTCGTGGAACAAAGCGACCATGGCGCGCTGATAAGTTTTCCCAGCATTCTTCAACCCGAAAGGCATGACCTTGTAGCAAAAGGTGCCCCATTGTGTAACGAAGGTTGTCTTCTCCATGTCCTCGGGAGCCATCTTGATCTGATTGTAACCAGAAAAACCATCCATAAAGGAGAAGATCTTATGTTACGCGGTGTTGGAGACCAGAACATCGATATGAGGAAGTGGGAAGTCATCCTTGGGGCTCGCCTTGTTCAGATCTCTATAGTCCACACACATCCTTACTTTACCATCTTTCTTAGGCATCAGAACAACGTTGGCAACCCACTGCGGATAATAAGTGACAGCTAAAAATCCGGCGTCAAACTGTTTCATGACCTCAGCTTTGATTTTCTCAGACATCTCAGGGCGCATACGGTGAAACTTCTGCTTTGCCGGAGGACAGTCTTCTTTAGTCGGCGGGCGGTGTACCACAATGTCAGTGTCTAAACCAGGCATGTCTTCATAATACCAAGCGAAGATCTCAACATAGTCGCATAGCATCTGTATCAACCGTTGTTTGACATTGGGCTCCATATTTGCACTTATCTTATCCTCTTTCATGTCTTCCCCTGTACCCAAATTTACTGATTCGAATGGCTCTCCATGAGGCTGTATGGCCCTTTCTTCATGCAGTAACAGTCTAGCAAGCTCTCCAGGTACCTCACAATCATTCTCACCTTCGTCCTCGGCTTGGTTGATCGGATTTTCAAAGTCATAACTGGCAGTAGCAGAGTTGTTATCAACGGGATCCTGAGTGGATATGGATCTGCAGCATGATATGTGAGTGTCTGTAAGAGAATAGTTGTTTTGATAAAGTCCGAGATAGAAAAGAAAGACAAGGAGCACAAAATTTGTAATGCAAAAAACGTCCAATGTTTTATTAATGATATATGAAATGACAAATAATAAGCCCTCACAATCAAAGACAAGGTGTCTCGGGCAAGACACCGGGCCATAAAGTTTTAAACTGTTTATTACAGACTTCAACATGAAAGTCAATTATTGTGGAATAAAAGAAACAGGTATAAAGTCCTTCGTTGTCCAGTTGTTCAATCCACCATTGGTTGTTGGGTAGATCCAGCTATCGATATCTGAATCTTCTTCATCATCTTCGATTGCATTAACTCCCTGATTGTTGATGTGTAGAGGAGGTCTTCCAATCCGTGCGCGCCTAACAGCCCTTTGATCCCCTGTAGTAAAGCCCAAACCAAATTTATCAGTTTTGTGCATGAAATCAGGGAGCTCACCCTAATTTGTACACCCACCTTCTTCATTTACAACCCTGGCATCCTTAAGAGAAGCCATCTACATCAGAGGTTTGTCGGTAGCAACTTCAGTTGACGCCAAGGTCTGAGGGACCTCTTCAAAGTTCTGACAAGGGATTTCGATGAATTCCCCATCCATCTCTATGTAGCGAAAGTAATTGAGATGACTCACCATGTACTCCTCGTCACCTTGAACCGTGACAATCTTCCCCTTTACCAGATATTTCAACATTTGATGGAGCGTGGAAGTCACTGCCCCAGCCTTATGAATCCAAGGACGACCCAGCAAGCAAGAATATGATGGTCTGATATCCATCACATAAAAAGTGGACCCAAAGGTCTGAGAGCCAACTTTAACAGGGATGTCCACCTCCCCGTGCACCATCCATTTTGACCCGTCGAAAGCCCTAACCATAATATTTCTCAGCTTTAGAATCAAACCTTCACAGTCCAGACGGTCTAATGCTTTCTTTGGCAAAACATTCAATGAGGACCCGGTATCCACCAGCACATGGGCCATAGTAGTGCCCCTGCACTCGATTGAGACGTGCAGAGCATCATTATGATTTCTTCCTTTAGCAGTCAGATCTGCATCTGAGAAACCCAACCCATTGTCGGCAGTCAAACTAGCTACGTAGTCTTTGAATTGATCGGTTGAAGTTTCTTGCGGAACATGCGCATTCTTGAGGAATGCAATTAAAGCCTTTGCATGGGCTTCAAAGCATAATAATAAGGACAACATGGAGATTTTTGACGGGGTCTGCCCCAGCTTCTCGACTACGTTGTAGTCGCTCTTCTTGATAATCTTCAAAATTTCTTCTATCTCTTGTTTCGAGGTTTCTACAATGACCTTCTTAGGTGCCTCCGTCCGGGAAGGCTCACCTATGATTTCTTTGCCTCGAGTCCTAGATGGCTCGGCGACAGGGGTGATAACTGGAATAGGAACTGGGATGGTAGCTGATGTACCATCAGATGGAATGACAACAGGTTTTTGGACAGTCGGAGGGGAAATCTCGAGAGAAAAGAGTCTCCCGCTTATGGTGACCTTGCTAGCCCCGACAATATTGTTGACATCGACATCAGCTTCCTCACTCTTTAAGTCTTGTTTAACTCCATGGTAATATACATCAGCACCATAGTGCCAATGGACAGCCTTATCTGAAGTGTATGGGATGGGACCAGGGACAGTAATTATTAACGGAGCAATTCTTGGAACAGGTGTAATCATAACAGGATTTCTCGAGGAAACCTTGGAAGGATTGGCGGAAGTGGTTATGATGGCAACATCTTGAATTGGAACCAACAAAAACATAGTCTTTTCGAACAGGATCTCTTTATTATCCATCAGGCGCTGAACACCTGATTTTAATAAGTGGCAACCAGCATGCATAATTCAACACGTGTGGCAACCTTCACCACAGCCCGGAAATAAACCAGCCAACAACAAATTCTTCTTAACTGTCATCAAAGGAGTAGAAATTTCTTCCACAGAGGTCACAAATAAATCATCGTCTATAGCATTTACTCCATGACCATGTTTAGGCATGAGAGAAGTTATGACGTTAGGCTTCTCCAGAGCGTCAAACTCAATCTCTTTGGCTTCGATCAAGTCTTGTACCTTGTTCTTCAAGGTCCAACAGTTGTTTGTATCATGACCTGGACTTTCAGAGTGATAGGCACAACGGGCATTCGGGTTATAGTGGGGAGAAGTGGTGTTGGGGTTCTTCGGGGATTCCCTCAGAGTTACCAGACTAGTCTTCAATAATTATGGTAGAATTTGAGACAAGGTCATATTGAGCCGAGTGTACTGCCTCTGTGGTCTTTCCACCCTTTGTTGATTGTTGCATTGTGGAGAAACTGTAGGTCTTGATATCACTACCGCATTTATCGCTTGACGGTGTTCAGGTCTGCTTTGGCTCCTCGAGCCATAGACTGCACTAGCTTATTTCTTACCAGTTAAAGGCTTCTTTACTGCACTTGATGAAGTATCCTTTTGTATCTTACCACTTCGGATACCAGCTTCTACTCTCTCCCCGGTCAAGATTAATTCAGTAAACCCAGATGACGAACTGCCGATCAGATGATTGAAAAATAGACCAGATAGCGTCCCTAGAAACATGTCAACCAACTCCCTATTAGACAAAGGGGGTTGGACTCTTCCATCCAAGTCTCTCCACTTTTGAGCATAGTCCTTAAAACCTTCACTTGCACCCATTGACATACCCTGAAGTTGAGTACGAGTGGGAGCAAGGTCGGCATTATACTGATATTGCCTGTAAAAAGCAGCAGCAAGGTCTTCCCAGTTTCGGACATTGGCTCCTTCCAACTGATAAAACCATTCAAGTTGAGTCCCTGATAGACTATCTTGAAAGAAATGTACCCACAAATTTTTATCAATAGTGTGGGGTTGGATTTTTCTGACGTACGAGCGGAGATGGAGTTTTGGACGGGACACTCCATCGTACTTGGCAAAAATCGGAGCTTTGAACTTATGGGGGATCACCACTCCCAACACCAATCCCAGTTCTCCAAAATCCAAACCAGGGATCTTCTGAATATCCATAGCACTCAGACGGTCTTCTAGTTGTTTGTACTTATCCTCAGCAGGAGGATATTGCTCTTCATCGTAATTTGTATCATCATCAGAAACTGCTGGACTAGGGTCCTTTGTCCTTTCTTGGTTCTCCCCGTCTTTGGATGAAGAGGTCAGATCAGCTGATTGTCTTATCCTTTCTCCGAATCTTTTACCCATGTTCAGAATACCAACCTTGTTTTTCTTCTTCTTCTCTTTCAGAATCAGGGTCTTCAAATCCTCTTGTCCTTTAGCCAGACTTAGGAACATCTGTTGGAATTATGCATTTTGTGCCTTAAGATCTTTGATGGCTTAATCAGAAGACATTTCTGCTGAAATAAACAGCGAAGAAGATGAGAAACCTGTAATGGTACCTGTAATGGTGTGCATGATAATGGGATGTGTATGTAATGATTTCAAAGACTTTGGGAGATTCAAATTTGCAAACCAAAAATAAACAAACTTTATTAGATTAACTTGTGAAAAGGTTCAACAATGCCTTTGAGGCGTTACAAAGAAGTGATGGAAAACCAATCTAAAACTAGAAAAGCCAAATCAGAAGTCCCATGGACGCTTCCTCTTGGTGCTGACGTAGTCATTGATCCCTCGTTCTTCCTTGAGCTGCCTGGCGAGCTTCAAGATCTTCCTTTCTTGCTCATGGTACTTCTCGGTAAGTATCTCTCTCCTCTTTCAACTGAATCCAAGACCTCTGCAATGCCCCAAGATCAGTGGGCATGTAAGGATAAAAAATTGTGTAAGGAATGCCCTCTTCGTTGGTGGGATCCATAATAACTGGTAACACGGCTTCATAAGCCATCCCAAGCTTCTGGGCACGATCTCGGACCCACTGGAGATAAGGTTGCATAGGGAGAGAAGTCTTTGGTCCCAGATCTTGGGGGTCAGATCTTTTCACCATGCCCCAAGCTCGTATAAACCTCCGGCGATGCTCGTCGACATCTTCCTTGTAGTCAAATGCAATATCCTCAAGAAGTAGCTCATGAGGACCATCTCTCCGAGCACGACCAAATTGTTGCAAAGCTAGACAAGGATTGTAGGTTATACCCCCTCTGGTTCCAAGCAACGGGACATTAGGGTATCCCCCACAATGATCAATGACAACAGTGTCTTCCATAGTATGGGAGCTCCAAAGAATGTATGTATGGGCAAGTGACATTATTCTGTAGGACCGTCCCAAACCTTCTTCATTCTTCAACACAGACTTAGGGAGGTGCAAAATAAACCACCTCGACAGCAGCGGCATGCAACACATGAGAGTTCCTCTTCTTCGCACAGTACGAGTGTATAGGGCATGTAAGATATCACCCAGTAGAGTAGGCACAGGATTACGAGAAAGGAAAATCTTGACTGCATTCACATCCACGAAGGAATCCGAATTCGGGAAGAGAACCAAACCGTAGATAAGGAGAGCCAAGATATCTTCGAAAGCCTGAAAATCCAAATCATCCCAGAATAGCTGAGCCTGATCCATCAAAAATTTGGCTAAGAAACCTTCGACCCCGCTTCGTGTTTCCCAATTGGATACTACATCAGCCCATTTTAGATGCAGAGCTGAGGCAACGTCTTCCGGTCTAGGAGTCTCTTCCATACCTGTGAAAGGCACCTGCTCTAGGATGGATATACCCAATAAGTGAGAGAACTCTTCCAAAGTGGGAACCAACTGGTAATCTGGAAAAGTGAAACAATGATGCACAGGATCGAAGAACTGGAAAAGCACACTCATCATCTGCTCATCAAACTTTGAGGTAACCAGGCTAAGAAGCTGACCATGTCTTTTAATGAACATAGAAGTCTCAAAAACTCTTGAGGCTAACTCTTTAAGTTGAGCAGGTATTTGCACAAAGTTAACTCGGATGGTATTTTTGCGCACGAAAGCCATAATCTGCAAAACAAAATAAAGATAAATCTCCAAATATGAGAAGCAAATATGATGAACCAATCCTAAGGTATACCCCACTTATTATAAATCCCCAGCAGAGTCACCAGTTCTATGATACGGTGGCAGAACCGACTGTTTTGGAAAATGTTGGTTTGCGTTTTGCATTTTTTATTGCAAAATGTCGCGGTAAGCAAGAGTCACCACCGACTATTATTTTATCCAACCGGAAAAGAAAAAAGCACAGAAAAATTCCTTTTTCGAGATTTTGAGTACGGGGGGTAGATTATAGAAAGGGGAGGTGTTAGCACCCTTTCTATCCATGGTTTTCCATGGGCTCTTAGGTACTTGCTCATCTTTTAAAATTTCTTGTGCGTGTTTGTTTTAAAAAGTTTTGTTTTACTTTGTTTTAACCCTTGTATCACTCCTCAAGAGTGTTACGAAGTGTTTTGAAAGCTTTGTTTGAAAAGTGTTTGGTGTGAAAAAGTTTAATTTGAGCAAGTACCTACTAGCACCTACCTACTCGAAAAAAGAATTGTTTCTATTCTTGTTTCCTTTAGACAATGCTATCCTACTATTGAGAAATAGGTAGCACTGTCGTTGGAGTTGTAAGGGTCAATTTATGAGGGACGTACGATCATTGAAGCAATGTTAGGACACCTTAGTAATAACCCTAGAGTCTTAATATCATATTCGAGGCAACATTTCTGAGGCGACATTTCTGAGGCAACATTTCTGAACGGGAGTTTTTATCTTTGTTAGACAGGAGGGAAACCACTAAGACACCCTATACTTAATGATCGTTTACCGAAGGCAACCGAAGTGAGAGTATACCCTAAGAGTGCATATGTGTGAATGATTTGATTTAAGTTATTATCTTTGCACATTAGGGTTTTCTAGCCGTTTTAAATTATCATGCAATCTTGTCATTCAATCCTATTAGCATACATCCAGACAGTTAAATATTTGAGAGAATTAAAGTGCGAGAAAGTAAATCTAAGCTATTACAAGGCTTCGACAGTTACATAATAATCTTGACGGGAAGTAAAAGTGCGGAATTCAAAAACCCTAATTTAATTATTACATACCGTGAGCAGTTACATTAATATCGCAAAAATAATAATAAACGCGCGCGATGAATTGAAATTGAGAGATTTAGGGTTTTGAACCACCACTAAGCCTAATTAAAAGAAAAATCATTTTTTGTAGTTTTTGTGCTATTTTGAGAAAATAAAGTTTAATTGAATAAATAAAAAAACCTAATTATTAATTAATTTTAATTAAAAAATAATAATTAAATTAACCTATTTTGTATTTTTATTTTATTTGAGAAAGAAATAAAAATTAAATCACAAGCTAACCCTAATTTTTTCTAATTGATTTTAAATGTATAGATAGTTAGAATTAACCTAAGTTAAATGAGATTAAATTAAATTAAATTTGATAAAATAAAATAAAAACTAATTCTAAATTTTTGAAACTTGATTGTATGATTTTTTGTGAAAAAAAGAAATTAATTTTGTTAGAAAATAATTTAAACAAATTAAATAAATAAAAGAATATTAAAGAAAAAAAAAAGAATGGGCCTAGTGTTGTGCTAGCAAAGGGGGTGTTGTTTGCAATTTTGGGCCCAATAACTCCTGGCCTTTGTTGACTTTGCCAGATCCCATGTGCTTGCTTGACTGGGCGTATGGTGGACCTTCATTGGGAAGGCCTTAGATCTGGAGTGTTGATGGATGGGATGATTGGATGTTGATGATGCATGGTGAGTCCTTTGCCATGTGGTACATTGAATCATCCTGAAAATATTGAGAAAATAAAACGCACACGCTTGGGATCGAACCCAAGACGTGTGCATCAAAGACCAATGGCTTTACCACCTGCGCTGGCTTGTTTAGTTGTAACAATAATTAACAACAAATATAATATGCTAAAATAAATGGCTAGACTCAAAAATGCGCGAAATTCAAAACTGGCCATTCACCACCTGCCACGCCATCATCTTCCTCGTGGCTTCTGTCGTTTTAGATCACATACTTTTGCCTATGGACACTGGGCGTACGTACAACCCTTGTCCACTCCAAAATCATATGCAAGCATGATAAATCACAACCAATGGTACAAATCAACTCGTTACAACCTCACGAGCATCATGGTACCATTATTGATGGCCAATTGTTCCTGTATGAAGAATCCTTAAAAACGGAGCATGAACCCTAGCCATGGCATCTTGGTATACAGTCAATAAAAATGCAATTAAATGCAACCATTAGCTTGCAAACATCTCAAGGGTTATGAATATATCAATTAATCATGCTAAATATGCCAGAATTATGATATTCGAATTCAAGAAAAGAGATGAACCGTATGAAACTTACAGCGCGATTCTGAGTGTGAGGAAGCTTGCTAGTGGTTGCAACAAGATCCTTGGATGTCCAGCAAACTATTGGTATGACTAGAACGGCTTGAGAGGGCCTAAAACTTGAAAATCAGTTTACACTTTTTCTTGAATTTTTTTGAAATTTGTTCTCTCTCTTGCACGCCTCCAACCTCTTTCTTTTAGGTCTGCAATTTTCTCTTATGTATCCAAGAATGAATTAGGGTTGCCATTTGTTTCAAATCTTCTCCAATTATGAATATTGATTCATGATTTGATCCTTGTACAAAATCTTTCCAAATAAAGCAAAATGAAATCTTTTTGTATCCATATGAGCCTTGCACGATTTGATCTCACTTACAGCTGTGTAATGGACCTAAACATGCATAAAATCTCAAGATTTAATTAGCTTTTGATATTTTCATTATTTTATTTTGATTTTATTTGATTTAAATGAAATAAAATCAAAATAAATGACAAAAATAAAAGAATGACAAGTGGAAGAGCTCATGGGTCGTGGGTCACATTACAAACTCAGTGCAAGCATAAAAAGTTAGGCCCATTTGACAAAAAATGCAATTTTGGACACTTTTGACTTTTGGCAATTTTGCAAAAAGGGTCAACTTTGCCAATGCATAACTCTCTCAATTTTTCCCCTAGAGAGGTGTTCTTGGACTTTTTAGAAATCTTAAGATGTCCTCTAAGAAACCCTTTTGGTCTCATCTCAATTGAGTCTTCCATGTTCATGTATTAAGCTTTGACCCAAAAGGTGTTTTTGTTGACTTTTCAAAATGACCTATAATGTCCAAATTCATATCTTCTTGTGAGTGCATATTTTGAACTTGGGAGATAAAGATGGATTGTATGGAATTTCATTATATTCAAAATGAGCTTTGGATGGGTCATTTTTGATAAAGTATGAGAACGTTATGCTTTGTCAAAGTTGAGTTGACTTTTCCTACAAAACCCTAATTTAGCAACTTTTGGGTTTTGATGAATTGTGAGCAATCCTTGAGGAATCATGATCAACCCTTGATCAAATGATTAATAATAATTCAAAATTATAAATTTTACCAAAAATCTTGAAGTTTGACTGTATGTGGGCCACAATTGACTTTTGCCCTAGCACAGTCGATTTTCAGGCCTTTGAGCAATTGACTGAGCAAACTTCCTCTGCAAGGCTTGAAACTCGATATGGATGGTCTTGAGAACATATTAGGACAGTGGTGAGAATTTGGGATCCTTTGGACTCAAACATCTTGATGCAAATTGAAACCCTAATTTGAGGTAGACTGCCTTAGGAGAGAGCTTGTTTGGTCAACCCTTGGACTTCCTTGAGCAATTTGAGGACCTCACTTGACATGTATTGAGAAATATGGGAGGGAAAATTTTGGGGTATAACACATTGTTAGGTGTAATAATTCATCGTCTTGTCTGATATTTTGTTATCATGCTGACGTTTTATCATCTTATCTGAGTTTGTGTTACCATGTGATGTCTTGTTATCCTTTTTTGTTGCTTTATCATTGTTGTTGATGATTTATCATTTTATCTGATGTTTTTCCATCCTTATTGTTGCTTTTGTCTTAACTAAAAAACACAAACCAACCAAAACATATGATCCAAACTACGGCTGCTCTGATTCCTTAAAAGGGATACGTAGACAGAGGCTTTTGTGGGGCCTAATCGAGCATATCTTTGTAAATATTCCTTTCTTTTCCCCACACTTTCTTTTCCTTTTTATTTGCATGCATTCCCTTTCCAGCTTTAAGCTTTATATATGGATTCTATACACCCATTAGATTAGACAACAAGAGTGGATACCGTAGAGTACTACGGGCGTGTGGGGTGCTAATATCTTCCCCTCGCGTAACAGACTCCCTTACCCGATCTCTCGGTTGAAAGATCATGATTTCACCTCTTCAAGTTTTCTCGATGTTTACCTTGCCCTTTCGGCGGGGTAAAAGACGTTCGATGATGACTTCATTGATTTTTATATCAGATGACGTTTTGGTCGGTTATTTCAGTTGGCGACTTCACTGGGGAAAGTTGACCAAATGTTGGTCCATCTCGGAGTCAGTCCTAGCCCTTGTTTTCTTTTCTTTGGGTGTTTATTTTCTATGCTTTCAGAGTATTCATTTATACATGTTAATCTGGGCATATGTTTGCATTGCATTTTATTGCTTTCCATATTGGTTATCTATTGTGTTGTATTCTGGTTTTCTTGGTGGGTGGGTTGTTCCATGAGGTAAAAGTCCTCATATCCAGGCTATGAGTGAATTCCATAGGAACTAGGAATAGAGTGGCCATGGCAGCTATAAGGCAGATGTCTTGTAGACCTGACCATGAGACCCATGACTTCAGAGATGGTTCAGATGGGTGTCATCGTATGATGATACCAACAAATGAGATCTTTGACTCTGATTTGGCCTTTGACCTTACCACGACCTAGTCTTTACCCGTGGGTGGGGCAGGAATTATTATCACAGGTACAGATGGTGACTATTTGTTCTGTTGGTGACTTGAGTTTTGTTGGTGACCATGTTCTGATAGTTACTGTGTGTTTTTATGGTGACTTGATACTCTCAATGATTGTGTGTCCTCTCGGTTTTGTTCTGGACTTCTCACCTTATGATGGACATTTATTTCGGGAGTTCAGCAGTTATCTTTTATGACAAGGAAATTTTGGTCTCATGCAGTTGCTGATTCACTTGGTACTTAGTTCTTTTGTGTTCCAAGATGGTGCCAGACCTTTGATCCGGTGATATTCATCATTCAGTTTAAATCCAATGCAACCATTTTCCATGTTTATGGAACCTTAATCCCGTGTTCTTACATACATAATTTGTTAACATCATTTTGACACACACGTTCTTTCCATTTCCAAGGAACCATGCTTGTGATCTTTATGTTTCACTTCTCCACCTTTCACTGGTTTAAGATAAAAATTAAAAGCATGTGAGTTTCTTGGAAATGATCGAACATGGAATTGCATCCACTCATGCACCTCTTGCATATTCATGCATTCATAACAGGTACTCAGAGTTGGAGATTCATATTTAGAACTGGTATTCTCTCCGGAGTTATAGACTTGAATTCTTGTTGTCACATGTTCAGAGATCATTTATGGAATGACTTCGTGGGGTATTGGCCGGGATGAAGATTCAGATGTGGTTGTTTATAGTATACATGCAAACCTTGGCTCGTGATAGGGAACCCTTCGAGAAGGAAGATAACCAGTTGAAGACCTGGTTGAGTCAGGTCGCGGAAGTCTTGATGATAGTGTCAGCAATCTTGCACTGACTGTTACAATGCGAGTCATTCTCTTATCCTCGTCTTTTAGGATTTCTTTCAAACCACGGAGTTCCTTGTGGATTTCATCCACTATCTTGAATGCTTGGAACATATTATCAGTAGATGGTTCCCATTTACCAGTTGAGTTCAACAGGTTTGTTTTATCAGCAACAATAGAGGAAGCCTAGAGAACGGTTGTGATCCCATTTTAGTTCTTTAGTCTCATTTGTTTCCACACTTGTTTGAGCTTCAGTGGGTTAGGATCCGCACTTCAGTACTGTCTAAAAATATCCTTCCAAATCCTATTGTCAACGCCATATGTGGTTTCCACGCCGGGGCACTTGATTATTCAGTCAAGGGCACTATCCACAGTTTTGTGTTCCCTGATCTTCTCGTCAGCAATCAATGCTTGTTTCCCAAATGAATGCATGGGGAAAAGCTCTTAAGCAAAGATAGAAGAAGACTAAGAAGTATGTTGATACCATCTCAATGCCTTACATCCTGGCACTTCCTTATCTGTTGGGAATTCAGTTGATTAAGCTTCGTGCTTTGGAGACTATTCAGTCGATTAATCTCTCTTTTGATGCAAATGCTATGTGTGTCTCATTCTGGGGCATTTGGTCGTGATGTTGAAGATCTCAAGGGATTTAACCAAAATCTAGCACATGTCTGGCGTCTTTCTCAGAGTCCAATTTCTAAGGTGACAGACAATTTCGAACTTTTCGCTTGGTACAACGTTCATCCTCTCTTTTGAGAGAATCTTCTGTGAACATCATTCATGGGAACTCGGCTATTCAGTTGAAGATGGTTTGTCATCCAAAGATAAAATCCAAGCTTGGATCAATTCATAGATTGTTGTGTCCATATCAAACGGGGAATCTCTTATCCAAGTGAGCCTCGAGGTTGCTGAAGATCGTTTGAAGCAATCAGTCCATACGGAGTCAAGTCTCCTCAACATGGAAAGTTCAAATTTCATTTGCATTTTCATTTGAAATCTTAATTTTTTTGTTCAGTACTTTCTTGTATGCAAAACTTGTTCATATTTTGAATATTAAATCATGATGCATTGAATATGTTTGTCTTGAATTAATCCATTTGTTATCACTCTTTTTTGTTTTACTATATTTTTGATATTCAACTCTTGTTAATAAAGTAATAACTCTGGAGGGAGGATGGCAAAAATTTACCTGGAATCTCAAATGGTATGCTTTCGAGTAAAAACCATGCTGACGATGTACAAGTCTTGTTTTATTTCCCAAAAACCTGAGATATAAGGGAGAGAGACTCTCGTTAACACCTTTGAGCCTTCGAAGTAGGAGTTTCTTTTTTATCGAAAAAAAACCCTTATTCTTAACTCGGGGCAGGGTAGATGTTTAGTTAATTTGATCAAGCATTCAAATTTTAGAAGGAGTGTCCTATATGAGGATCACCACATTTTATCCCTCGCATTATGAGGTCGGAAAAAGATTAAAACCACAATGGTTATTTCCAAAAAAGAATCCTAAGGTCGAGATCGAATCGATACAATAATGGTTATCCCTCGTCGACCAAGGAATGAGGCAGTCACTTTCCTCCAAAAGTTCAAAGACTTAGGGTAACACGACTTGTTCAAAAGGTAAAGTATGAACAAAAAAAGAAACAAAAAGCCCCACTAAGTCGAAACTTGAAAACAAATCGCTTACGCAAAAGTTAGGGCATCCCGCTGGACTCCCAAATTGAAATTCAAAAGAATTTGTCCAGGAAAAAGTTAGGGAAAGCTAAAAAGAATTTGAAAATCCCGAAAGGCAGAAAAGGATTCTCCAGTAAAAATCCTCATCAAAAGAAAAGTCATGTGATCGAACACCCAAAACCAAAGGTTAAGTGACTGCCGTGTCAAGGAAATCATTGTGGTTCGTCAACCAACATAAGCTCTTTTGAGAGATGAGTGCTCGTGTCGAATTAACTGAATGTAGGAATGGAGAACATCATGGAGAATGGGTGGGAACCAAAAAATTTGATCCTTAAAAAACCTTTTTTCTAAAAACCGTGAACCATGCCACATTACAACCCTTAAAAGTCCTAATTGAAGCATGGGTTAATTCGAAAGCAAAAATGTTACGAGAATAAGGTAACCTGACTCCTAAGAGACTTGCTTATAAAACCTTTTGAGTTGGTATCACTCCTTCTTTTATTTTCTTTGTATAGAAATTTTTTTGAAGTTTTGACATCTTTTCAATAAAAGTTTTCTAACTTCAAGACAAGTATATGATTTGCATTCGACTTATCATTCATAGGATAAAACATTCTTTGCATATGAAAAAGTGCTTAAACATTAAAGAGCTTGCATAATGAGCATCAGATGAAGAGTTTGATTATCCCGAGGGACAAATTGCTTCAGAAATGTTTTGAAAAGAAAATCATTGTAAAGAATGGTCTTAATCTGGGGCATGCTTTCTAGTTACTCCCTTGAATTGAAGAAGACTAGTATGAGAGATCAATCAGAAATTTTTGTTTGATGATTGTGTGGAAGTTTTGTCTGCCCCCAAATCTCTGATTGAGCAATGGTATTTCGTTCCCAGTTGGTCCCGAAGGACAATTTTCTTCAAGCATCTGCTTGCGCATGAAGCAGTTCGAGTTGAGAAGTATGATTGTTTACTAGTTTCTTTTGAAGACGTAAGTCAATTATCCTGAGGAGATTTTATCTCCCAAACTCCATGAACTTCTCGTTTCTCTGTAAGCATGAGATAAGGAAATGGTTTGCCAAGATTCTGCTAATCTGGGGCAATCAAGTCAAGATCTAGTGACTCTTAAAGTTTCATCAATTTGAGGCAGTTATGCCGAGAATCAACAAATCTCTCAAGGTGCCGAGTGATCAGGGTCCGTTACACAAGATTTATTGAAGCCACTTCTAATATTGATTAGTCAAAAGCCGTGTTTCAAAGTTTGTAACATTGGGCAGTTTATCTGGGTGATACAAATCTTAGGAAGTCCTTTCAAGGCAAGTTCTTCAACAACCCTACATACTTAGGAAAGACATTATACATGAGGATTTCTCCACCTCACAGTTAATCAGGTTAAGTACAATCACAGGCTAAACAACTTGTGAATTTGAAGAGCATGACCAGAAGTCGAGATTGTTATCCTCAACTTAAAAGTTTATGAATTGTTGTTCCTTCATCAGTATAGGAGATCTCCATCTCCAACTAAAGTCAAGAGTGTTATTCTCAACACAGATCTCAGGAAGTCCTCTCGAGGAGAATCTCTTTAAAGGTCAGTCAACCTGAAGCAGTTACATCAAAATTCGATGAATCTCTCCATGAACCTGTTGTATCAGAGAATTATCCAGAGCTCGAATAATATGGGGGCAGATTATCTCAAGTCAAAAGGACCCTCTCCAACAAAGTTTTCACACTATGCCTGGGGCACATTCAGTGATATGTTTTGCAGAAGTTATCATTTGCTTGGCTTATATGTGTGATTCTCCATTACCAGAGTAATGTCTTCCAAGATGATTAAACTTTCCCTAACTTGGGTCATTTCCTCCGAGCAACATTGAAGGTTTTATTGCTCCCCAGTAAGACTTCCCGAATGAGAAATTTTAAGAATGACCAACTAGAATTCTGGATTAAAAGAGTCTCGTTCTCTGGATGCATAGAGCTTTGTCTCCCGGTATCACCCAGTAGAAAGTCTTTCGACTGAAATTTGTGATCTTTTGATTTCGAATTTCCATTTCCTGACAAACCTAACATGTTTGTGTTTTTAAGAGAATATATATTCCTCAGAGCAGAGCATTATTACCCTGACTGAAGATTTGTTTGAATATCTTCTTATTCCCCGATGAAGTCACTTCAAGAAGACCAAATCTATTTAAGATTGATCGTGGGTTTCTACGAAGATCTAAAGTTTCTATTGCTCCCCAGTGAATCTCCCAAAGTGAGTAATTTTAAAGATTGACTAATTGGAATTTTGGATTAAGAGAGTCTTATTCTCCAAGCACTTGAAGTTTTGTCTCCCCAACGTCACCTAGCAAAAGAGAATGTCTATTCCCTGAAGTGGAGTGTTCTCATTCCCAGTCGAAGTCGAGAGTTCCTTCGGAAATTTCTCCTGCTCCCTGGTGAAGTCACTTCATAAAGATCTCTTGTTCAAGAATTCTCTAATCTCCATAGCAGAAGTAGGGTTTGAAGTTCGTTATGCTGAGAATATTTTAATATCCCCAATAAAGACTATTCAATTTTGTTCTGTTTCTTAGCGAAGTCATGGGAGCATCATCTCACTTCCTCAGAGGAGGCTGTTTATGAGGATTTCTTGTCCAAGATTTCCCGTTCCCCAATGGAGATGCCTTATTGGAGATCTCGTTCTCGGGAATTTTCATTCCCCCAGCTGATTTGTGTTGAGGTTTATTTCATCTCTCCAGTGAAGATCTTTGTCTAGGATCTCTTATTCCATATTTCTCTTTCCCCCAGCGGAGATGCCTTCGGAAATATCTTATTCAAAATCCTCATTTCCCCTGTGAAGTGGGCTTATCAAGAAATCTCCTATTTAGGAATGCTCATTTCTCTAATAGAGTTGTTTCATCAAAAGTACTTATTCACAGATTCACTCTTTTCCCAGTAGATCTCAATCATGGATGTTGATAAGTGTTACTTCTCTAAAAGAGTATGCTATTGTGGTTGTTATCCCTGGGATAGAGCATCATAGCAGGATTTCATTCTGATTGGAGCATATTCTCATTCCCCAATGGAGCAGAAGATTCTTGTATTTCCAGCAGTAGCATATTTTTTTGAGTTTCTCATACAAATAATCTTGTATTCCCGACAAGAGTTCTTTTTGTAAGGTCACTTACCCCAGCATGGATCCTCATATCCTTAGCAGTATAAGGTCTCTTTATCCTTGGTAATAGAGTATGGCTTAAATATTTCCTCAGGCGAGTTTAGTACCTCAAGCTTATGGTTCAAAGATACCCTCCTTTTCCCCAAGTGAAGATTGTTACTCCCCAGCGGTAGTATCCCCGGGGTGGTCTGGTTAGAATTCTTTTGTTTAAGAATTTTTCACGTTTCCCCAGTCGAAATCACTTTTACTGAGGACTTACATCAGAAGGTCCCAGCTCCCAGAAATTTTCTCTGTATCCATGAAAAGAGATATTGGATCTTTTCCCAGAAGGTTAAGAGGTGGAATATAGGTCAAGATTTCTTCTGCATTGCAATTTATTTTTGCAGTATTCTCCCCAGGAAGGTACCCCCAGTGAGAAACTGACAAGTTATCAAACAAAAGTTAGGTGGATTTTAATTTCCCACATACCCGATTTTTATTAATGCTCTCTCCAGCAATATCGAGTATCCATTTGGCATTTCCTCGCAGATGTTACAGTTTTGATCTGATATTATCTAGTGGAATTTGGAATTCATTTTTGCAAGTCTTATCAGGGTTTGGCCTATGGTTATTGGTCTTTTCGTTTCACCAATCTGGGGCAGTTAAGTGGATGATCGATCTCTCAAAGTTCTGCTACTCTGGGGAAGCAAGTCAATGATGGCACGAACCCCATGAAGTCTTCTTGAGGAATTGTCGTTCACTCTGTAAGTTGCAGCTTGTCAGCACCTATGCAAGAGTCTTACCTCTAACTTTTGAATTCTGGAATAGGGAATTCCCCGTAGAGTTATTTCTCCTCATCATTTTCATGTGATGGACTCTCGAGGTGGATAAGGTTTTTTGGAAACTTTCATTCCCCAACCAAGTCTGGATGAGCATTATCTCGTTTCTTAATAAATACTATTCCAAGTGGAGTTTACCTTCCTATTTGAATCATCGTTGAAGTTTACATTCAGAAATTCTCATTTTTCCATCTGAGTTGTTTGTTGGGGCATTCAATATCAAAAGAATATTTCATCATCCTCAGTAGGGTTGATATTGGCTGAGATTTCCATTTTCCCAGTAAAGTCGATATTGTTTGACTATCTTCATGGTCTATTTTATGACTGCATATCCAAGGTTCCTTTAACCCCTGACAGTCGGGTTCTTTGTGAAGAAATCCATGGCAGAAGCATTCCCAGCAGGGGTTGCCACTTTTAGAGTTTTGTATCTCTTATCCCCGACAAAATACTCCCCGGCAGAGTTTTGTATCCTTAAGTAGAGTTTTGTTTCCTCGGCAGGGTTTTGTTTCCCATAAATCTTTTTCAAGAGAAAGGCTTCATTCTGAGACTTCAAGTTTGAAGACGTCTCATGCCCCCAGTGGAGTTGCTTATATGAGAATTCAAAGTCTAAATAAGTTTCAACTCCCTAGCGGAGTTGCCAATCAGATATTCCCCGTCCTGATCTTTCACTTCCCAGCTAATTTGTTGCTTGGGGAATCCTTATTTAAGGATCTTTCCTTATCCTCAGTATAGTCGTTGTTGGTTGATTAATTGAGATTTTGTTAATCTTCGGAAAACAGTAGAGGACTTTTTGACAGAAGTTTCCCCAGCGAGGGTTTTGATCCCCACATTTGGTTTGTTATTTTGGTATCATCCTCAACACTTCTACATGCCGTCTTTTCCATAGATTACAGTCTTACCCTGATCTTCTCCAACACCAGCCGATTTCTATTTGGCATTCTCCTACAGAAGTTACAGTCTTACCTTGATCTTCTCCAACACCAGCCGATTTCTATTTGGCATTCTCCTTCATCAACTATAGTCTCGCCCTGATCTTCTCCCACGACGCCCGATCTTCACTTGGCATTCCTTCTTGAAGTTGATCAGTTTCGGCCCGGTCTTCTCCAACAGAGTTCGAAATTTATTTTTGCAACTCCTCTCAAATTTTGTAGCCTGTTTCTACCAATTATTTGTTTTGTTACTCCCCACAGAGTTTCATCTCTTCAAGAGTTTCTTTCCAGCGGTTCCTTATATTTTCTCTTCTCCAGCAGATTTTGCATTTTATTTTTGCAAGTCTAGTTAGACCTTGACCTCTTGGTTGTTGGCTTCTCGATTGGCCATTCCCTAGTGAAGCATTTAAGCATGCATCATTACATTGTATCTACCAAAACGTGTAGCATTTCCATTATATGGAGCATTACGCTATATAAAAAAATTCAAACATGCATCGGAACATAAGCCATTACTGTTTCTGTTTTCCCCAATGAATTTTCTAATACTTTAGATTATATCCCCAACAAGGTCTTCATCTTCAGTATCTCAGTTTTATCCTATACAAATATCCTTTTGATGTTAATCATTTGAATGGTTGAGTGTCTACTCTTTATAGTAGTTCAGTTTTGCCCTGGTGCAGTTTTCTCGAGTTTAGTCTTCACTACCCTCGTCGGTTCGTTCCAATGTCTATAGCTTTATCTTTTGAATAACAATTTCGTCTTGATATTCACTTTCAACAGTTTTTTAGTTGTATGCACTAATCACCTTGCTTTGGGTCGAGCTTTGAGTTTCGTCTCCTCACCCACGCATGAAATCCAGTTTCGTCCTGGTACTCATCTAGTTTAGTTTCGTCTAACTAGTTATATTGAGTCAAGTTTCGTCTCGTTTTGTTTTCATACCTTAGACTTTCATCAGTGTTTGTTTATTTAACCCTTTATCGGTTTTCGTTTACCGAGTCTCTTTGCAGTGTTCGTACTGCGTCCCTGGTTGAAATCAGTCTATTTTGTATCTTGGATTCTTCTATCAGTTTTCGTTATTGTTTGTCCATTGATCTGAGACCAGCAAGTGCTCTGAGAAACACGCGCTCTCATCACTTTTCTTTGGGTCGAGTTTCGATCTCGTCGCTTGTGTATGAAATCCAGTTTCGTCCTGGTACTCATCTAGTTTAGTTTCGTCTAACTAGTCATAATTAGTCAAGTTTCTCTTCTGTGATACGGTGGGAAAACTGACTTGAGGTGTTTTGCGTTTGTGTTCGCAAATGTTGAGGTTTAGCAAGAGTCGCCACCGACTTTTCTTTTATTGAATAAGGAAAGGTGAAAAAGCACAGGAAATACCTTTAGAGATGTTTTCTTGAGTTCGGGGGGTAGATTATGAAAAGGGAAGGTATTAGCACCCTTTTCATCCATGGTTTTCCATGGGCTCTTAGTTACTTGTTAGATCACTTGCTTTTGTTTGAAAAGTGTGCTTTGTGTAGTTTTTGAAAGTATTTTGAAAAGGTGCCATCGTTTAGGAAAACTTTGTAATAGTTCACATTCGTAAGAACGTATACAAAGTGTTGAGCTTTTGAAAATATTTCAAGTCTTGGAAAGTGTTTTGAAGATGTTTTGAAATTGTATGTGATTGTTTTTGAAAATAGCAAGGATATTTGTTTTGAGAGTGAGCAAGTAACTAAAAGTAATCTACCTACTCAAAAGGTCTTTAGATGTATTTTTCCTCCTCCTTTAGATGTTACTATCTTACCATTGATTTGATAAGAAGCCCCGTCGTTAGATGTGAAGGGACAGGCATAGGTCATCGTATGACCATGATAGCAACGTTATGAGATGACTTAGCATTTTTCTTTTAGGGACTAAGATCATTTTGAAAGGCAACTTTGATAGCGTCATCTAGGGACTATGATCTTTTTTTATTTGTTTGTGCTAAGACATCCCACATGCATAACATGGACATTTTTATAAGGCAACAAGTGGAATTACCCTAAGGGTGTAAGTGTGCAAGTGTATTTGATTACATGCATAATTTATCTTGATTAGGGTGATATATTTATCTATTTTCATATCTTGTCATACACGCCCTAATTACTAGCATATATTGAAAGCAAGAACAGTGCGGAAATGTAAAGTCCTACGCTATTACAATATTTAAGGGGACGGGGGTACATATTTATGAATGGGGGTTGCAAGTTAAAGCTCTAGGTCACTATTACCACCACATTTAAACAGATAAGAATATACAGAAAATACAAAATGTTTGTCTGTTTAGAAAAATAACCTTTGTTTAAGAAAATATTTTTTTGGGTTTTTATGTTAAAAGAAAATATAACATGCAAATATAAAATATTTTTGGTATTTTTTGGTTAATAATAAAATGATGGCAAAAAATAAAATAAAAATGTAAAAAAAGAAAGAAAACATGATCATCGCAAAATAATGAAAATAGAAGAGGTCAAAAGTTCTGACTCTGACTTGCTGCACAAACAGAAACATGTTAGCAAAAATATGGAAGTTCAGAAGTTCAGGATCTTCTGAGAACTCAGAAGTTTTCAGAAGTTCTGATGTAACTGTCAGAACTTTGCCTCTCTCCATACCAGTGAGAACATCTACAGCTTAGTCATTTACAGAATAGAAGTTGCACACATAATAGTTATGACAAATTTCATGAAATATCAGAAGCATGAATCAGAAGCAATGTGTATTGGATAATTCTAATTCTGAGCCCTAATTTCCTTATGAAACTCTGAACTGGGATCCCTTTTTACTTAAGCAGGAAGATACATAAATTTTCAAAATATGTACATCATCAGGATCAGAATATCTACATTGTGCTAAGTATGCAAAATCTGACAATGCTTAATCAGTATGATGAGAGTCAGCAGAAAACTTGCCTTGCTGTTGGAAAGGATTATGTGAACTGGAGGGTGTTCTTGAATTCTGGTGACGTTCTGAGTAGCTTCTTCACATACTCAGCAGGAGGGGAATTTGTAATTTTTGGAACAGTCCAAAGCGTGATATTCTGACTCCTTGGAGGTGGAAGTGAATGGAGTTTGAATGGCAATAGGAATACAGAAGTTAAGGTAACTTCTAATGCATGAATCAGCAGCTACATGGGTGGCTTTAGTCAAGAACAATTAAGGAAGAAATGGAGTTTGAATGGAATGAATCAATGCTAAGATTTTTGGTATTCTTGTGTTTATAGTTCCTGGGTTCTTGGAATTTTTTGCAGTGATTCAAAGCTTTGTTTCTCAATTCTCTCGCTTCTTTCACAAATTTTTCTCTAGCTCCCTTTTACAAATTTTTCTCTAGCTCCCTTTTACAAATTTTTCTCTAGCTCCCTTTTACAAATTTTTCTGGGCCTTTTCTCAATGGCCAATGGTGTTCTATTTATAGGCAAAGTTTTGCAGTTGGGGCGGTCAAGTGGTGCCAACAACATGTGCTAGATACTGACTTACTCTTGAAGTAAGCTTAAACAAGTGGGGTTCAAGGTATTCAAGTTGGATGGTTAAGAGCGCCTCGGCTGGATTTGGCAGCGTGAATTAATGAAAAGTAGAGACGGCGCGTGGGTCTAGCATACTTTTGCACAAAAATTTGTCTTCCCAGGGAAGTAGGGGTACACGTGGTGTGAATCCGTTGGATAAAGACTCAGAGGCGGTTGTGAGCATTAAATGGGTTCCCATGTGAAACTTTGCACCTTTGCTTAACTCTGGATTAGAAGTTCTGCTTCAGCGTAGCATATCATGTTCTGATCCTCTTATCTTCTGACTCCAGTATGTTCTGAAGGATCCTTCAGAACTTCTAGTATACTTACAGCACTCTTTGTAATCTTCTTTGATTTACCCTTTGCAAACTCTGACTGAACCTTCATGGAAACTGGTCTAGAAGTTCTGACCACACTTTGTCTTGAGAATATCCAGAATTTGTTGTGTGAACACTGGCCCAGAAGTTCTGACATTGTCATATTTCTTAAATACTTAGAAAAATTTCTAAGTATTTAGAATTTGGCTTTTCCAAAGCAAAATTTGACTTTTGAAATTCTGGATGAAATAAATTTCATATTCCAAGATGTCTTGATGAAATATGATTTTTGAGTTTTGATTTTGATCCAAAAGTCAAAGTTTAGACTTCTTAGTGTGAAAATGACCATTTTTCCCTTGTGAATGGTTTTCTTAGAAAAATTGATAATTCAAGGCCTAGAATTTGGATGAGAAAAAACTTGAGGATCCAGAGTGATTCCTTGAGAAATGAGAGGGAAAATTTTGGGGTGCAACAGCTGCCCCTGTTCAAACTTCTTGAACCTGAAGAGTTAGATTGGCGGATCCGCCATTCGTGACTTGAAGGTGAAAGATGATTGAACACTAGAGTGCCCAGAAATTTGCACTCGAAGATGGATGGTGAATGGCCTTATAGGTGCCATTTGGAGGAATGATGGTAAATGTTGGAAGAAGTATCAGCATAAATCTCTTGTTGATTCATACTAAACTAGTTGTTTTACCTGTGAGAAAATGGGTTAGTAAAATGCAGATGCTTGCATGATGTTTACAAGATGTGGTATCATGCTAAATGCATATGGTATGTACATGCTATGATGTATGAATGTGAAATGTGTGTTTTCGTCCGGGAAAATAAATCCCTGATTGCTGCTGAGGAAATCCAGGGAGGTTGAATCCCTGATTGCCTGTTGGAAATGAAGAATATGCATATCTTCAAATTTCATTGGAGGGATGCTTTTGCTGGGGAATATCACTCAAGTATCAGCTGCTATCTGGTCGAATCCAGGCTTCACAGTTGTTGAGGATGAAGTAGTCGGTTGCTATCTGGTCGGATCCAGGCTTCATGGAAATCTTATTGGGGGAAGAGATGAATTAACTGTTATCTGGTCGAATCCAGGCTTTGCAGAAAATTACTTGAAATTGAATAGTCATTTGGTCGGGTCCAGGTTTCACAACAACTTGTTGGGGATGCGGAGGTTAACTGTTATCTGGTCGGATCCAGGCTTCACAGTAACTTACCGGAGGAAAGGATGAATTAACTACTATATGGTCGGGTCTATGCTTTTCAGAAAGTTTCTTGAAGACTGTTATCTAGTCGGGTCCAGGCTTTATGGTATTTTGGAAAGTTGTATTGTTATCTAGTCGAATCCAGGCTTCACAGTAACTATCTGGGGATCATGGTTAATTGCTATCTGGTCGGGTCCAGGCTTTACAATACACCATTTGAAAACTGTTATCTGGTCAGGTCCAGGCTTTGCAAATTTCTGAGGTTGATGAGATCAATTGCTATTTGGTCGGGTCTAGGCTTCACAATAGAATGTTTGAAAGTTGTTATCTGGTCGGGTCCAGGCTTTGCAGATTTCTTTGATGAAGTTAATTGTTATCTGGTCGGGTCCAGGCTTCACAATAAACTGGTTGAAAATTGTTATCTGGTTGGGTCCAGGCTTTGCAGATTTCTTTGATGAGATCAATTGCTATATGGTCGGGTCCAGGCTTCATAATAAACGGCTTGGGGATTTAGTTGTTATCTGGTCGGTTTCCAGGTTTCACAATGAATCTCTGAGGGTGATTTCTATTTGGTCGGATCCAGGTTTCGCAACGGCTTTCTTGAAAGGATGGAAATAAGGATTGATATCTGGTCGGGTCCAGTTTTCTCAGTCCTTTGTTGGGGATAGAGAGGCACCCCTACTGGGGAAAGGTAGTTCAATCTTGGTCAGATTTGAGTTCAGGTTCTTCTATATCTTTGAAGAGTTAGGCTATTATCTGGTCGGGTCCAAGTTTCATAGAATTTTGAAAAATGAGGTCAACTGTTATCTGGTCGGGTCCAAGCTTCAGTAACTTAAACTATTATCTGGTCGGGTCCAGGATTCAATAATTTGAAGAAGTCAAATTGTTATCTGGTCGGGTCCAGGCTTCAGTAATAACTTGAAAATTGTGCTAATATCCCATCGGATCCGGGCTTCATAGCATTTCTTGGAAATAATAAAGGCTTTATTGAAGGCTTTACTGGGGATTTAGGGGTTGTGGCCCTGTGATTTGTAGTCATTCAAAAGGGAAATTCAAACCGGAGAGTATAGACTTAGTCGGGTAAGGTAGACTCATCTTGGGGAGGATACACCCAACTGGAGATGACGGGCTCAGCCAGGGATGATGGGCTCATCTGGGGATGATGGGCTCATCTGGCGAGGATAGATTTTGTTTGGAGAAAATAGCCTTGGTCGGAGAAGATGTACTCAGCTAGGCAATTTGGACTCAACTGGGGAATTTTGGGTTCAGCTGGAGAAGATATACTCCGCTGGGGATAAAAACCTCGGTTTAGGGAAGATGGACTCCGCCGGGGAATTAACTATGTTGGGGAACTAACTTCGTTGGCCAACTTGTGGCGTCTTGATCGTTGTACATTGAGAAATTTGCACTTGGTGGGGAAATAACTCTGTTGGGGAAATGGTCCCTATTGAGGAGGTGAATTCCCTTTAGGAAGAGATCTCCTAGGCCTTAGCTGGGGAGAAAGTTGCCAAGAGGGTGAGACTCTAGCCAGGGATTATCTCATGTAAAGAGATTTTGTGGGCAACTCTGTTGGGGAAAGGTTTATTGTCACCGCCCTGGTGGGGATAATGATGATGGGATAACTCCGTGGGGCCATTTCACATGCATTAAAAGAGATGCTTACTGCTTTTGTGCACTGATGTTCTGTTGTTGATGCTGCTGCTTAGCAGGACACTTGTGCCAAATAGCTTTAATTATGTTCATATGCATATGTTCATTCAATTTTAGTCATTGGACAAATTTGCATTCAAAACAGAGTTAGAAAAACTTTGCATTTCAAAGTGTACTTGCATTGATATTTTGCCCATGAATGGGCGTTTTTATACATAGAGACGGAAATCCTAGTAAGAGGAAATCGCCAAAAAAGAAAACAAAATTGAGAAATGGAAAAAAAATAGCCATGTGAAATGATCTCATTGCCTTCCAACTCTACCATTGCCCATATGTCTTCAAACATCCTTTGTCGTTGATTGAAAGTGATTGGATCGATCCTGGACCATTCGAACTTGGACCTTGGTGATAGAATTGACTGTGTTGATTTCACAGGACATAGTCGTATGCTTTTAATCCTTAATTTTTGCTTGAACCTCCCTTTCGGGTTTTCGGTCCACCAGAATACCCTTTTTTGCCCAAGTCGCCCTTTCAGGTTTTCAATTTGCTGGGTGTACAATCTTTTGCATATATCCCTAATTTTTGCCCAAACCTTTTGGTTTGCCAGGATGCCCTTATTTTGCCTAGGTGTGTCAACCTAGCGGGTCTCTTATGTGTAGTATTTTTTAACTATGTCCGTGTTTATAGGGTGTGGGAAATCTTCTCCGTCCATGGTGGTCAGCATCATGGCACCGCCGGAAAAGACTCTTTTGACAACAAACAACCCTTCATATGTGGGAGTCCATTTTCCTCTGGAGTCACCTTGTGGTAGAATGATGCGTTTTATCACCAAGTCACCAACTTGATATACTCGAGGCTTGACCTTTTTGTTGAAAGCTTTGATCATTCGTTTTTGATATGTCTGACCATGGAAAATAGCAGCTAATCGTTTTTCATCGATCAAGTTCAGCTGATCCAATCTCATTTGAATCCATTCGTCTTTGCCTAGGCCTGCCTCGATCATAATTCTTAGTGAGGGAATTTGAACTTCTACTGGAAAAACAGCTTCCATGTCGTAGACTAGAGAGAAGGGAGTTGCCCCGGTTGATGTTCTAGCTGAAGTGCGATAGCCATGTAGAGCCAATGGTAACATCTCATGCCAGTCTTTGTATGTTACTACCATCTTTTGCACAATCTTCTTGATATTTTTGTTGGTCGCTTCGACTGCGCCATTCATTTTCGGTCTATACGAAGAAGAATTGTGATGTTTGATCTTAAATTGAGTGCACAACTCCATGATCATGGCATTGTTGAGGGTAGTCCCATTATCGGTGATGATCCTTTCAGGAATACTGTAACGGCATATAAGGTTATGTTTGATAAACTTGGCTACCACATTCTTGGTTACTGAAGCATAGGAGGCGGCTTCGACCCATTTGGTGAAATAGTCGATAGCAACAAGAATGAAGCGGTGTCTGTTGGAAGCCGTGGGCTTGATTTCCCCTATCATATCAATGCCCCACATTGCAAATGGCCATGGAGCCGTCATGACATTCAGAGGGATTGGAGGTACATGGACCTTGTCAGCGTAGATTTGGCATTTGTGACAAGTTTTTGAATGTTAATGACAATCGGTCTCCATTGTTGACCAATAGTAACCGGCCCTTAAGATTTTCTTGGCCATCGTATGTCCACTTGGGTGACTACTGAAAAGGCCATCATGCATGTCCTCCATAATTTCCTCTTCCTCCTTCTTGTCCACACATCGGAGTAGAGTTGAATCATGGTTACGCTTGTACAATATCCTGTTACTTAGGAAGAATTTGGCTGCAAATCTTCGTAAGAACTTTCTGTCATTGATAGATGCTCCCTCTGGATACTCTTGTTCTTCAAGGTATCTCATTACCTCATGGTACCATGGCTTTTCCGCTTTGGTGTCAAGCTCATAACAATGTGCAGGTTCATTGAATCTTTTAATGGTAATCATAGGGGCTTCGTTATCCCATCTGACTTTGAACATTAAGGACATGGTTGCCAAAGCATCAGCCAACTGGTTTCTTCTCCAGGGAAGTGCTCGAACGTGATTTCTTCGAAGTGAGGAATCAGGGATAGTACAAGTTCCTTGTAAGGGATAAGATTAGGGTGTTTAGTGTCCCAATCTCCTTTTACTTGGCTAATCACTAGGGCGGAATCTCCGAACACATTCAAATGTTGGATCCTTAAGTCAATAGCAGCCTTTTGATCTAAGATACATGCTTCGTATTCGACCATGTTATTTGTGCAATCGAAGCATAGTCTGGCAGTGAAAGGAGTGTGGCAACCTTCAAGAGAGATGATCATAGCACCAATTATGTTACCTAAGGCATTGGAAGCCCCATCGAATACCATAGTCCATTGGGATCCTTATTCAGGTTTGTCATACGGTCCAGGTTTCGCACAGTCGGTTACTAGCATAATATTCTCGTCAGGGAAGTCGAAGTTCATTGACTGATAATCATCCATAGCTTGATGGGCCAAATGATCTGCAAGTACACTTCCTTTGATGGCTTTTTGATTTGTGTATTGAATGTCGTACTGAGTCAAGATCATTTGCCACCTGGCTATTTGTCCGGAAAGGGCAGGTCTTTCAAAGATGTACTTAATCGGATCCATCTTAGAAATCAACAAAGTGGTATGAGTCAACATGTACTGCCTTAGCCGGCGAGCAGCCCACGCTAAAGCATGGCAAGTTTTCTCGAGCAGTGAATATCTGGTTTCACAGTCGGTAAACCTTTTTCTTAGGTAGTAAATTGCATGCTCTTTTCGGCTAGACTCGTCATGTTGGCCCAAAACACACCCCATAGAATTCTCTAATATTGTCAAGTACATGATCAACGGTCTTCCTTCAACCGGAGGCATGAGAATAGGAGGTTCTTGCAGGTATTCCTTGATTTTGTCAAAAGCAATCTGGCATTCATCGTTCCATCTGACTATCTGATCTTTCTTCAAGAGTTTGAAGAGTGTCTCACAGGTAGCAGTTAAGTGTGATATGAAACCGGCGATGTAATTGAGATGACCCAAGAATCCTATGATTTCTTTTTCAGAACAAGGGACTGGCATTTCTTGGATGGCCTTTATCTTGGAGGGATCAACTTTAATGCCTTCATTGCTGACAACAAAACCTAAGAGCTTCCCAGAGCGTACTCCAAATGTGCACTTGTTAGGGTTTAACCCCAGCTTGTACTTCTTTAGTCTTTTGAATAGTTTGTGCATGTGACCAAGATGTTCTTCTTCGGTTTGTGATCTAGCAATCATATCATCCATATATACCTTTATCTCATGATGAATCATATCATGAAATAAAGCAACCATAGCCCTTTGATATGTTGCCCCTGCATTTTTTAACCCGAACGGCATGACCTTGTAGCAGAAGGTGCCCCATTGTGTAACGAAAGTAGTCTTTTCCATATCTTCGGGAGCCATCCTTATTTGGTTATAGCCTGAGAAGCCATCCATGAATGAGAAGACTTTATGCTGAGCAGTATTATCGACTAAGACGTCAATGTGTGGTAAAGGGAAATCGTCCTTGGGGATTGCCCTATTCAGATCCCTATAGTCTACGCACATGCAAACTTTCCCTTCTTTCTTTGGCACTGGCACTATGTTGGCCACCCATTGAGGATAGGATGTTACAGCTAGGAATCCTGCATCAAATTGTTTCTTTACTTCGGCTTTGATCTTTTCAGACATATCAGGCCTCATGCGACGAACTTTTTGTTTGATAGGAGGGCAGTCTTCTTTAGTTGGCAGACGATGAACCACAATGTCAGTATCTAACCCAGGCATATCTTTATAAGACCAAGCAAATACTTCCACATAATCGCGCAACATCTAAATCAAACGGCTCTTGACACTGCTTTCCAAATTAGCGCCGATTTTGATTTCTTTCTTATCTGACTCAGTACCCAAGTTGACAACCTCAATTGACTCTTCATGTGGTTAAATAGCCTTTTCCTCTTGTAACAGGAGTCTGGCTAGTTCTCCTGGTATGTCACAATATTCCTCACTTTCGTCTTCGGCTTGGTTGATAGGACATTCAAAGTTATAATCGGCAATAGTAGAGTTATCGGCAATAGGATCCAGAGTGGGTGTAGACCTGCAAGAGTGTGTGTGTGTGTGTGTGTGCATGTAAGATACATGGCTATTTTTGACAATGTATTTGAAAGAAAAGAAAGACAATGAACACAAATATTTGAATGCAAAAGAGTCCAATATACTGAATGATCATATTATTATATGAATAAAATATAAAGCCTTTGACAAAGGACCAAAGTGCCCCAGGCTAGGCGCATGGCTTAAAAGTCAATAAAATATTATAGACAACGAGTTCTTGAATTGATTAAAAGCAAAAACAAGTAGATTACTCCTCAATGAAGGAGATGGGCACAAAGTCCTTCATATGCCAATTGTTGGGCTTCCCTTTGGTTGTTGGGTAGATCCAGTCTTCAAAAGCACACTCATCATCGGAGTCCTCTATAGCATTCACTTCGTGACTTTTGAGGTGGAGAGGCGGCTTTCCAGTACGAGCACCTCTAATTTCTTTCTGAGCTTTGGAGGTGAAACCTAACCCAAACTTGTCTGCTTTGAACGGGATATCGGGGAGTTGACCCCACATCTCATTGTTTCCTTCTTCTACCACAGCACGAGCATCCTTAAGAGAAACCATCTTGGGGATAACTTTATCAGCTCTTGGAGTGTCGGAGGAGATTTTGGTGGTGGCCACAACTTCAAAAGTCTGGCAAGGAGTCTCTATGAATTCGCCATCCATTTCTACGTACTTGAAAGAATTGAGATGGCTTACCATAAATTCTTCTTCACCGCAAATAGTGACAACCTTCCCTTGAACTGGGTATTTTAACTTCTGGTGGAGAGTAGAAGTGACCGCACCTGCCCCATGGATCCATGGGCGTCCAAGAAAGCAAGAATACGCAGGCCATATGTCCATTATGTAGAATGTGGAGTTGAAAATCTGCGAACTAACCTTAATTGGGAGATTCACCTCTGCATGAACCATTCTTTTCGATTCGTCGAATGCCATCACAACAATATCACTTGGCTTCAAAACCAAACCTTCACAGTCTAGCTGATCTAAAGTGCCTTTAGGTAACACGTTTAAAGATGAGCTTGTGTCCATCAAAACATGTGCCAGAGTGGTCCCCTTACATTCAACAGAAACATGTAAGGCTTTATTATGATTCTTTCCTATGGGAGTTAAATCTGCATCAAAGAACCCCAGACAATTGTCGGCTGTCAGACTTGCTACGGAGTTCTCAAATTGGTCGGTTGTGGTTTCCTAAGGCACATGATCCTTTTTCAAGAACCTAATCAAAGCTTGTGCATGGGTGTCGGAACATAGAAATAAGGACAACATTGATATTTTAGAAGGGGTTTGCCCCAACTGCTCTACTATCTTGAAGTCGTTTTTCTTGATGATCTTCATAATCTCCTCCATCTCTTGAGTGGATGGTTCTTCCATAACATACTTTTTTGCAGGTGCCTCTTTCCTGGCAGACTCATTTTCTTTCTCTTTCCCTTTAATAATGGCATCAGAATTGTCATTGGTTATGCAGACTGGAACTGTGGTAGTGGTTGGTGGCGAGATAACAGGGGAAAAGACCCTTCCTGTTCTTGTGACTTTACTAGAACCAGTAATATTAGTAACACTAGCTTCATTATCATCAATCCGAGAATCTTGTTTTACCCCATGGTAATAAACCTCGGCACCATAATTCCATGGTACCGCTTTATCAGAGGTGTATGGAACAGGTCTGGCAGCAGTGATTATGAGAGGAGCGATGATTGGTTCGTTCGAAATCCTGATAGGACCTTTGGATGAGATCCTAAGAGGTTTTTTTGAAATTGTTATTGTAGCGATAAAAAATGTAGCGGGGTAAATCGGAGATCGAATTATTGATTAATTCGCCTCACAAAAGCAAGAGTCGCCACCGCGCTTTATTGTTTCCAAGGGAAAAGGGGAAAGAGCGAAATAAAACCCTAAATATGCAATGTAAATAATACTTTTAAAAAGTAATAAAGATACAAGGCGTTTTTGAAAAGATCTATGGTTCGGGGGTTGGTTATACAATGGGAAGGTATTAGCACCCAATGTATCTATAGTACTCTATAGGAACCTTTTGAAATATCTGTTTATTAAAATTGATCGTTTGATTAAAAATAAATCGTTTTGGCCGAAAAGGGGTACGGACGGGTTTTTGAAGATACGGCGACCTAATGTCGAAGTTTTTGCTTAAAAGGTGTGAGTTTTGAAAAGATTAGGTGTTTGAAGGAAAATTATCCTAAGTTTTGACGAAATGCGAATGTTCGCGCGATTAGACTTGAGGACATGAAGTCAACAAATTTATCGTTTTTCCCTTGGATTTAAACGTAAACGAAATGAATAAGTAAATATAAAATAATTAAACAGACAATTAAGCGGATAGTGATTAAATAACAACAGTTAAATAAATGACCAAATGGTGTAAATATGTATTTTTTTAGATTTTTATTTAATATTAATGAAAAGAAAAATGTTTTAAATAGTTTTCATTTTTTACGCATTTTTAATATGGATAAAAGCATGAGAATTAATTTAAAGAAATAAAATGCCTTAATTCTTAAATGTTCTTTTTTTAGTTTATATTATTAATTCTTTTTTATGTGTTTTAATATTAATAAAAGTATTATTATTATTTTTTTAGGAGTTATTAAATAATTAAACTAGATTAAAACTTAAAGTTATTAATTTAAATCTAATTGAAAGAATATTAAAATTACCAAATAAACCTAAAATTAAACTTAATAAACAAAATGATTAAAATGTTTTAATTAAATTTATTAATTGATTAGGCTACTAATTAATCCAACTAAATAGTAATAGTTCTAACAAACTAACAAAAGGAATAAATAGAAAAAAAAGTGTATAAAATAAAAAAAGCTAGGTGAACAATCAAATATGGGCCAAAGGATTCTGAAGGGCCCAAACCAAAACTGAAGACAGGGGGTGCAAAAGAGTTTTCGTTGGGCTTAAGGCAAAAAAAGGGGGTGAAGGTCCAAGCACGTTCATAATTTGTCTTTAGGGTTAACAAGTTTTGTAATTGGGATTAGGGTTCTTGGGAGAACGGCGCTCATGCTTGTCTTCTTCGTCTTCTTCGCGTGATATCCTCTTCGTTCACTTATGAACTCTCTTGAGCTTCCCTTGCCCGAAGGCCACCAGCATCCCAATCTTCCTCTTCCCTCCAACGCGAGCTAAGGCAAACGACGGATTTACGGTATGATTTGTTTTCTATTTCGTTAAGGTTTTCAATTCAATTGCATGTTATGATCTTTTTTCCATTTAATCTGACTCCAAACTATTATTGTGATTTGAGGCGTTTGAAAGGAAGAAAGGGAGAAATGTGTTACCTTCGGAGATGGAGGAGGGAGGTTGTGGTGCTATAGAGGCCGGGACGGCGAGGAGACGGTGACGGCGTGATGTTTTGCTTCTGATTACTGGTTTGAGTATTCTTGTTACACCTTTTTCTTCTTCTTCTCTTTGCCCGTATCACTGTTGCCTCGTTATTTGCCTTTCCTCTTCTTCTCTTGCTACTGCTACTGTATGCTTTGAACGTTTATGTTGCCTATGATGTTGTGTTGCCTTGATGCTATTGTTGGAATGTTGTTTTTGACTAGCTTCTTTTTCTTCTCTTTCTGGCCTTGCTATGGTGTGTTTGAATGGGTTGCCTTTAGTTGCCTTTCCTTACGCCTGTGATGAATATCTATGAGGCATTGATGCTTGACATTGCTTTGAGGTTTTTGGTTGCCTAAACATGTTGAAATGGTTTGACCAGTATTGATGTTTTTCTCTTCTCCTCAACTATGCTTCTGTATACTTTTTGTTGCCTATGATGACACAATCTGAGGTTTGGGTATTTGGTCATTGGTTTTGATTGTTGGTGATACAGGTTTGGTTTATGACAGTAGGTTCCTACTGGTTTTTGTGTTTGGCCATAAGGTTTTGGTTTTGAAATGGTTCTACTGGTTTTTTGAAATGGTTTAATCAGTAGCAGGTTAATGGTTTAGGTTGTGTATGGTTTTTGATGGAAATGGTTGGTAGCAAGTTTTGTGGTATTATGCAGTCAGCGGGTTTTATGCAGCAGGCAGGTTTAGTAATGCAGTTGAATGGTTTAGGCCATATGTTTATGGTTTTGAATGATGCTTGTGATATTGGTTTGAGGGCTCAATCAGGTTAATGAGGTTTAGGCCAAGGTTTTTGGTTTTGACATGGTTTAACAGGTTATGGAAACAGGTTTTGTTTAGGCCATGGTTGATGTTACTATGGTTTTGACAATAGGTGGAAGGCTTTTTTGCTTTGAGAATTTTGTATATGTTTGACAGTTTTGGTTTTTTAGGTTTGAAGGCTTGATCAACAGGTTGTGTACTTCTCTCTTTTTTGAAGGGGTTTGGTAGGTTATATCAGTTTGTCTTTCTTGAGGCTTATGGTATTAGGTTTGAATATTTAATATATTTTCTTGGTACTTCTGCACCCTTACTGCTCCATATGGTTTGTCTCTATTCCTATTTCATGTTTTCCTTTTCTCTTATTGTATGCTGCTGTTCTGTTTGCATTCTATTTCCTGCCTAAGGCCAAAACCTGTAAAAACCAACTCTCTTCTCTCTTCTCTCTCTCAGTACATTTGATACATCAAAATGATATACTGTACTTTCTTGTTCTGAAAAGGCATAGGCTGGAACATGATGAAAAATGGAATACATATTGCTTGCAAAATGGTTTTTAGACTGCACTTTTTTTTTGACTTCCAATGCAACAGTGGAGCCTATTGTTTTGGCTTCTTCTTATATGTGGGCATAGGTTTACGTTGGAATTTTGTTTGTCTTGCATATGCTGTGTTGAAATTATGCATGGACTTTTTGTATGTTGTGCATATTTTGAAATATGCATTGGACTTTGAAATTTGCAATTAATTTTAAATATGCAGTTTTGAAACCAAAAATGAATTTGTGAACCGGGAGAAATCCCGTGATTTGCAAAAAAGGGTAAACTGACTCCAGCCGTTTGCTTTTAATGATGAACATTAAGTCTATTTTTGCTTTTAATTATTTATTTATTTCTGACTTTCTCTTTTAATTGTTTTTTGCAGGTAAAATTAAATGAGCAGACGAAAGCATTGGATAGAAGATTAGAATTAGAACCTTAGAAAAATAGTTCTATTTTACTTTAAACTTTTATGTAATTTGTTATTATAAATATATTTGTAAATAATACAATATTTAAATAACAATTGTAATAAAATAGAATAAAGTGAAATAAAATTCTATCCTTTCCCAGTCAATTCTTTTTCTTTCCAATTATTTATTTATTGTTTATAATTCTTTAAATTGTATAATAATTGAAAATCAATTCCAATCACTTAAATTTAGAATAATAAACGAATAAATAAACATCATTGATCAACTAATAATTTCAATTATTTAATTCGTTATTCATAATTTTCTAAATTATAATAATTAAAAATAGAATTTCAATTATTTAACTTAGAATGATAAATAATTAAATAATCATTATTGACCAATTAGTGAACTTCTTTTCAAATATTTATTATATTATTCATAAATCTTTAAATCATGTAATAACTGAAAATAAACTCCAATTATTTAAATTTAAGATAATGAATAATAAATAAACATTGTCTGAACAATTAATATGCCTCTTTTCAAATATTCATTTTATTATTTATAGATCTTTGAATTATATAATAATTGAAAATAAATTCCAATTATTTAAATTTAAGATGATAAATAATTAATAAACATCATTTAAGTCTTGATCAGTTAATAAATTTAGCGTTCAGAAATAAACAGCTCTCGACTTGGAAAAGTTATGAATTTTTACACTGCTTTGAAAATTTGATAAAAATAGGTCAAAATCCTTGCAATGCAAATGATGCAGGTGGGAGATGGTATCTTAGGTCAAAATTTGGGGTACAACAGCTGCCCCTATTTAAGTTTCTTCTATCCGGAGATATGAATATTAAAATCTTCGTTTCGACGAGATTGAAGGTACTTAAATACATAACACGCAAATTTTGTCCTAAGATGCCGCCATCATGTTTGATATGAATGCAGTGATTGAATTCACAGAGAAAGATATTGTATGCAACAAGACAATGTTGGAGGAAGCGAACACCAACAAAACACAGAGACCTGGATTATACATTACTGGGGAAACGAGCTATCGACTTCAAACGACAGACTCTTGACAGTGAATAAAGTTGAGGGAATACGACCTCTGACCCTAACAAAGAAAGCATCTTGCATAGGCCATAAAACATATTATTGACCCAAAATAACAGTGAGTTCGCAACTCAAGGTCAATGATAGATAGAGAATATCAAATTGCTGATAACTGATTACCGACTTCTGAAGGTAATGATTCATGACAAACTTCTCTGCGAGAATTTCCGGAGATATACTCATTAATGCTGAGATAATATGGTTGTAGATACGCAAGTTGTTCAAATAAAGAAACTGCCACTTGTCGTCGTCCAAAGAAAATACCAATAACATACAAGCTGCTCAAATAAAGAGGCCGCCACTTGCTGTCGTCCAAAGAAAATACCAATAACATACAAACTGCTCAAATAAAGAGGCCGCCGCTTGCTGTATTCCAGAAAAATAATAACGTACAAGTTGCTCAAATAAAGAGACTGTCGCTTGCCGTCTTCCAGAAATCCTAATAACGCACAAGTTGCTCGTGAAGAGCTGCCGCTTGTCGTTTTCCAAAATAATAATAACGTACAAGTTGCTCGTGAAGAGCTGCCGCTTGTCGTTTTCCACAAGATAATAATGACGCACAAGTTGCCCGTGAAGAGCTGCCGCTTGTCGTTTTTCATAAGATAAAATGACGTACAAGTTGCTCGTGAAGAGCTGCCGCTTGTCGTTTTCCAAAAATAACGATAACGCACAAGTTGCTCGTGAAGAGCTGCCGCTTGTCGTTTTCCAAAGATAATGATAACGCACAAGTTGCTCGTGAAGAGCTGCCGCTTGTCGTTTTCCAAAGAATAACTCAGAAGGAACTTGCGATGACACTGACAGAGAATAACATCTTCATCAAAAGAAACATGAATCAATCTTTCTCGAGGAGATCATATACTTAAACGTGCAAAATAAATGCACCAACTGTCTAGGTCACGGTTTCACTGGGGAAAATCAATGAGATAGCCTATGCAAGAGGCAGCAACTTCATCCAGGAATAACTAGAGAGACAACAGTCAAACAAGACTCCACCCAATGAGAAAGCAATTCAATTGGGGAATTCATCCCATCCAGCAATGGACCAGGGTAAGCTAAATCAAAAATCATCCACGAGGATTAGCTCAGTCGGGGAATTTAGAAAGGAAGCACATTTTCTGCCTAAGCTAACCTTCTACTTGGAAAGAAACATGTACATTATTTGAATAAACAAAGTACAACCCCAAAATCGATGGCAAACGTGAATATGTATGCGTGATATAAGTGTGAATGAATAAATGAATGTTATGCTGACAAAACGAACAGATGGAATGTCCTGAAGACGATAAGACGTCACAAAAAGATATATACTCGGCCAATCTTGAAAAAGACGGAAAATAACTGGAACTGGAACCACACCGCAACGTTGGAGCGTAACACGCTACAAGGCTCAAATCTTCTGAGGAGAAAAGTATCCAAATCCAAACTTACAATACCAATAGACCACTGGCATGAGACGAAGCGTACCGCACTTCAAAATCTCCCGAACAAAGGTGGTCAAAACAACACTTAACTGGAACAACTGGGGAGTCACCAAACTTAGCACCACTAGAACGCAAACTTACACAACCAACACCTCATGACGATTTTGAAAGAAAACAAGTTCATCATGCAAGGATGAATTACGGTACTGTTTCGCATTCCATGGCTTGACCATCTTCGGAACGACTGTTAATATTCCTTTCGTTATTCACGACACATTTTAAAAATAAGAATATTTTAAATACTTTGTTTCAAATATTGCCGTAAAAATTAAAATTTTGCCCACAAAAGGCAAATGCTCAAATTTCATTAATAAGATGGTAGTTCGCTAACAACGCGACTCCAACGATTTACAAAAGTGTGGGGAATAGTACATGAAAGAAAAAAGGTTACACAAAAACAATGATCGCTATTCTCCCTAACAACTTCGAATTCCAAAATGTGCTCAAATGCCAAGACTGGTCTGACCAAAAGCTTTCCTAAGCGAAATACTTCTTGACTGCATCGGCGTTCATGGGACGCGGGAGCTCGTCACCGTCCATATTGGTGAGAATCAAGGCACCTCCAGAGAAAAATTTCTTAACGACATACGGTCCTTCATAATTCGGAGCCCACTTGCCCCTGGAATCAGGTTGGAAAGATAATATCTTTTTGAGCACGAGGTCACCTTCTCTGAACTCGCGCGGTCGAACCTTCTTATCAAAAGCCTTCTTCATTCTCTGCTGATACAATTGACCGTGACACAAAGCTGTCAATCTCTTTTCTTTGATTAACTTCAACTGATCATACCTACTTTGACACCATTCAGCCTCAGAAAGTTTGGTTTCCATCAACACTCTCAGAGACGGAATCTCAACCTCCACGGGGAGTACAGCTTCCATACCATAAACTAGGGAAAATGGGGTTGCACCTGTTGAAGTTCGAACTGAAGTACGATATCCATGTAAAGCAAACGGAAGCATTTCATGCCAATCTTTATAAGTTACCACCATCTTCTGGACAATCTTCTTGATATTCTTGTTAGCAGCTTCAACAGCCCCATTCATCTTCGGTCTGTAAGGAGAAGAATTATGATGTTCGATCTTGAACTCTTCACAAAGCTCTCTCATCATCTTGTTATTCAAGTTCGAACCATTATCAGTGATGATTTTGCTCGGGATACCGTATCGACAAATAATCTGATTCTTGATAAATCTGACTACCACCTGTCTGGTCACATTAGCATAAGATGTTGCTTCCACCCACTTAGTAAAATAATCGATCGCTACCAAGATGAAACGATGACCATTTGAAGCTTTGGGTTCAATCATTCCAATCATATCAATGCCCCACATAGAGAAAGGCCAAGGTGAAGAGATAACATTGAGGAGAGTCGGTGGCACATGCATCTTGTCCGCATAAATCTGGCATTTATGACATTTCTTCACATACTTGCAACAATCAGATTCCATCGTCATCCAATAGTAACCAGCTCTCAACATCTTTCTAGCCATTGCATGTCCATTGGCATGTGTGCCAAAGGATCCTTCATGTACTTCTTGCATCAGCATGTCTGTTTCACGTCTGTCTACACATCTGAGCAAGACCATGTCATAATTCCTCTTATACAAAACTTCTTCATTGAGAAAGAAACTGCTTGCTAATATTCTCAACGTCTTCCTATCTTTATTGGATGCCCCATGCGGGTACTCTTGAGTTTGAAGAACACGTTTAATGTCATAGAACCACGATTTGTCGTCGGTAACCTCTTCTACTGAGAACACATGAGCAGGTCTGTCAAGGCGCATAACTCTGATTGTAGGCACATCATTCCACCCATTCACTTGAAACATTAAAGACAAAGTAGCTAAAACATCAGCCATTTGGTTCTCATCTCTAGGGATATGATGTAATTCCACTTTGTTGAAGAAAGTTAACAATCTTCTAGCATAGTCTCTGTAAGGGATCAAACCAGGATGATGAGTCTCCCATTCTCCTTTGATTTGATTAATTACCAATGCCGAATCTCCGTAAATATCAAGAATCTTAATCCTTAGATCCACTGCTTCTTCGAGACCCATAATACATGCCTCATACTCAGCCATGTTGTTCATGCAGTCAAACTTCAGTCTCGCCGTGAACGGGATATGAGTACCCCGGGGAGTGACGATGATTGCCCCAATTCCATTTCCATAGGAGTTCACAGCTCCATCAAATATCAAACCCCAATGGGATTCAGGATCAGGTCCTTCTTCGGGTAGTGGCTCTTCACAATCCTTAGCTTTCAAGTACATAACATCTTCATCTGGGAAATCAAACTTGATGGATTGATAATCTTCAATTGGTTAGTGAGCCAAATGATCGGCTAAAATACTCCCTTTGATTGCTTTCTGAGTGTGATACTCGATGTCATATTCAGATAACAACATCTGCCAACGGGCTATTCTTCCAGATAAGGCGGGCTTCTCAAAGATATACTTGATCGGATCCATTTTGGAGATCAACCAAGTGGTTTGGTTAATCATATACTGGCGCAGACGGCGAGCAGCCCAAGCTAAAGCACAACAGGTTTTCTCAAGCAATGAGTATCGAGACTCACAGTCTGTGAATTTTTTACTCAGGTAATATACGGCATGCTCCTTTCTTCCAGTCTCGTCTTGTTGACCAAGCACACATCCCATAGAATCTTCCAATATAGTCAGGTACATAATCAAAGGTCTTCCTTCTACCGGAGGAATCAAAATGGGAGGTTCAAGCAAATATTCTTTGATGCTATCAAAAGCTCTCTGACAATCTTCTGTCCACACACATCCTTGGTTCTTTCGGAGAAGCTTGAAAATCGGCCCACAGGTAGCAGTCATATGAGATATAAACCTAGAAATGTAGTTCAATCTCCCAAGGAATCCTCTTACTTGTTTTTCCGTCTTGGGAGCGGGCATCTCCCGAATGGCTTTGACTTTATCAGGATCTACTTCGATACCTTTCTGACTGACAATGAAACCCATAAGTCTTCCAGAACGAACACCAAAAGTGCACTTGTTGGGATTCAGACGGAGTTTGTACTTTCTCAAACGTTGGAACAACTTCAACAAATGTTCCAAATGATCTTCCTCAGTCTGCGATTTGGCAATCATATCATCCACATACACTTCGATCTCCTTATGCATCGTGTCATGGAACAAAGCAGTCATGGCCCTTTGGTATGTTGCACCAGCATTCCTCAAACCAAACGGCATAACCCGATAACAGAAAGTTCCCCAAGGTGTAATGAAAGCGGTCTTCTCCATATCTTCTGGTGCCATCTTGATTTGATTGTAACCAGAGAAACCATCCATGAAAGAAAAGACTTTGAACTTGGTGGTACTGTCGACCAATACGTCAATATGAGGTAATGGGAAGTCGTCCTTCGGACTAGCTCTATTCAGATCTCTGTAGTCTACACACATCCGAACCTTGCCATCTTTCTTTGCAACAGGCACTATGTTGGCTAACCACTGAGGATAGACCGATGTAACGAGGAAACCTGCATTGATTTGTTTCTGAACCTCCTCTTTGATCTTGTCAGCCATGTCGGGACGAGTCCTTCTCAACTTTTGCTTGATCGGCGGACACTCAGGTCTCAACGGTAAACGATGCTCCACAATGTCATTGTCCAAACCTGGCATATCTTGGTAGGACCAAGCAAACACATCAACATACTCTTTGAGAAGCTCCAACATCTTCTCCTTAACTTCCGGGATAAGCAGTGCTCCGACTTTGACTTCCTTTCTAACTTCTTCATCACCCAAGTTGACCAACTCTAAAGGTTCTTCAAATGGTTGAATGACCTTCTCATCATGCTCAAGCAAACGGGAAATCTCAACAGGAACCTCTTCGCCATCCTCTTCTTCGGCTCTGAACACAGGGAATTCAAAGTTGGGAGAGGGCATAGGATCATTGTTTTCGATGGTTAAGTCATGGATTAATCTGCACATATGATTATGCTTTATTTTATAAATCGATTTGTGCAAATAAAACAAAAGGTTATTAATTAATTTTCATTACTATTTCCCCGAAAAAGTGAAAAATAAAACAGTAGTGGACAAAATAACGTTTTTATTCATTAAAGGGAAATATTTGAAACAAGGAGCCCAGACATTTCTCTTTTGCCTTGGGCAGAGCAAAAGGAATTATTTTTCATAGCCCGACACAAAATACTTTTCGCCTTGGGCAGAGCGAATTTTTTCAAAGAAAAACAAAACAAAACATTACTCGGAAATGCGCATAACAGGAACATCAACAGCTATCCAGTTTTGGCGAGCCAATCCAGGCGTCACAAAAACGGGCAAATCTTCCTCTGAATCATCTTCTATGATAGCATCAACCTCAGGATGTATAAAACCTGCACTTCGGAAAACCTCTTGAATCGGACGAACAACCACCTCTTTCTTGACTCTTGCAGACACTGGATGAAAACCCAGACCTTCCCCAGACTTGTTCTCGGGTAACGTCAACACCTGGCCCCATCCTTCGGCTGAACCACTTTCCACCACTCGTCGCGCATCCTCAAAAGAAGAGATGGATGCCCCTTGCTTCTTCACTGTATTCTTAGCAACAGAAAGACCTTGGAACTGGGTTCCAACATCCTCGTCTGCATCAATAAAAGAGAATGATGATAAATGGCTTACCACCATAGCTTGCTCTCCCCCAATCATCATTAGCTTCCCATGCCTTACAAACTTTAGTCTCTGATGGAGTGTAGAGGTGACTGCCCCTGCATCATGGATCCAGGGACGACCCAATAAGCAACTGTAGGCAGCACGAATATCCATCACTTGGAAAGTGATTTGGAAAGTGTGGGGACCAATCACTATAGGAAGATCCACTTCACCAATGACTGTCTTCCTAGAACCATCAAACGCTTTAACAATTACTCCACTAGGTCTCATGGGAGCACCTGGATATGAGAGCCGAGATAATGTAGTCTTGGGCATCACATTCAACGACGAACCTGTATCCACCAACACACTTGATAAGGTATCATTTCCGCAACTTACTGAGATATGCAAAGCCATATTATGGTTCCTCCCTTCCTCTGGGAGCTCTTCATCACTGAAACCAAGATTGTTACACGAAGTAATATTCCCCACAATTCCATCAAATTGGTCAACCGTCACATCATGATCCACGAACTCCTGGTCCAAGACCTTCATCAGAGCTTCTCTATGGGCACCAGAATCTCTCAGTAAAGCAAGCAAGGAAATCTTGGAAGGAGTTTGCAAAAGTTAGTCCACAATCTTATATTCACTTCTCTTTATAAGCTTCATAATCTCATCATCCTCGGGGTGAGGGATAGGTTCACTGGGTCGGCCTATCTCAACCCTTGGTTCAATATTTCTTACTGGGATCTCCACCGGTATAGGCCTCCTAACTTGAACTTCTGGTCTCTTCAAAGGTACTGCTGCAAAAACACGTCCACTTCTCGTAACTCTACTCACATCAGCAATGTTAACAAAAGACGGTCTTGTTGGTATAGGGACTTCTACCCCATTCTCAATCATTGTGGCATTATACTTATACGGTACAGCTTGGTCTGAGTTGTAAGGCACGGGACCAGGTGGGTAAATAATCAAAGGATCAGCAGGTGCAGTTTGACTGTCGTAAGCAATCTCTACTGATTCAGGCAAATTGAATTGTGGTATGATAACGTTCACTTCATCCTCCGGATTTCTGTCATACGTAATAGTGATAACTCTCTGATCTAGCAACTTCTAAATATCCTCCTTCACAATAGGACAATCATCCTCTCTTGAACAAAACTCACAAACATCATAATCATGCTGGTGCCTAACAAAGGCAAGTCTTCTCAAACTCTGATGTAACCTGATCAACGACTCTCTTATATGTTCAACTTGAAAAACACGAAACTTCCCCGGACAACCTTCAACCATATTCACTGAAGCTGCCCCATGTCGAGGCAAAGGATTATCTCTAACATTTGGATTAACATCCTTGAAAGACAAGATACCATTCTTAATCAATCTCTGTACGTCCGCCTTCAGAGCAAAGCAATTCTCAAGGTTGTGCCCCGGCGACCCTTGATGATACTCACAAAACTGATCCGCCTTGTACCACGGAGAAGTACTATTCGGTGCAACAGGAGGAGGCTTTGTCGTTATGAGATTCTTTCTGATAAGAGCAGGGAACAATTCAGTATACGTCATAGGAATGGCATTGAACTGCGGTTTTCTGGGTGAACGGTTCTGATTGTTGAACGGATAAGCCTGTTGTCAAGGCTGCTGCTGAAATGGCTGTTGTTGAGTTGGTGGAGTTTGATGAGCTGGGGTCATCAAAGCTGGGCGGACAGTCGGAGTGACTACCGCAACGTGAGAGTAACCTCTCCTAGGTCTACCCGGGAACAAAGCGCTGACATCCTGCTCTTTTCTTTTCGGGAAAACACTTCCAAACTTCTTAGTACTGCTAGACGGACTTCCTTCTTTGACCAAACGCCCTTCACGAATCCCTTCCTCTAACCGCATGCCCATGCTTACCATCTTGGTGAAGTCACTGGGTGCGCTGGCTATCATTCTTTCATAGTAAAAGGAACCTAAAGTCTTCAAAAATATCTTCGTCATCTCTTTCTCCTCAAGAGGTGGATAGATTTGAGCAGCAATTTCACGCCACCTCTGGGCGTACTCCTTAAAAGATTCTCGGTCTCTCTGCGACATCGCCCGGAGTTGATCCCTGTCCGGCGCCATGTCAACGTTATACTTGTACTGATGGACAAAGGCTTCGCTAAGATCGTTGAAGTTGCGGATCCGAATACTGTCTAAACCCATATACCACTTCAGAGCAGCACCCGTCAAACTATCTTGAAAATAATGAATCAACAAGTCATGATCATCGGAATACGTAGACATCTTTCTCACGTACATTGTCAAATGGCTTCTAGGACACGAATCACCCTTATATCTCTCAAAGTCTGGCACTTTGAATTTTGCTGGAATCTTGACATTCGGAACTAAACAAAGGTCATGCGTATTCTTCCCAAACAAATCCTTCCCCTTTAACGCTCTAAGCTCTTTCTGCATTTCCTGGAACTGATCCTGAAACTCTTCCATTCTATCAAAAAGACCCAAACTTTCAGCAGGCTCGGCAGGGTAAGTAGGTTCATTCAAGTATGGCACGGAGTGGACCATAGAAGCAACGGTTGTCATAATCGGTTGCGGAAAAGGTGTCACAGACGGAATTACTGGCGGCATGGCAGTTGTCTCTGGCTGAGGAAGAGACAAAGCAGGTTGAAACAAAGGTTGCACGGCAGGTTGATACCCCTCTGGCACAAAGTTGTAAGGCATTCCCCACGGAAAACCCTTCGGCATCTGATGTTGAAGCGGGGAGTTGATTTGAGTCACAGATGCAGGAACGGTGACAATCTCGGAAACCACTGGAGTTGAGGTCTGAATCTCGGCAGCTGTAGTTGATGGCTGATTCTGAACAGCCACCAAACTTTCCACTAACGCAGCTAACTTTTCCATCTCAACACGAAGTGTAGCAACTTCCCCACGAAGCTCATGATTTTCCTGTTCCAGATCTTCCATTTTCCTCTGGCGATTGGCTCGAGTGTCGTATCGGTGAGACAGCTTGACAACCTTCTGAGTGGAAAAAGAACAAGGATAAGACTCTAGAAAACATGTGAAGTGGAATGTGGAATGATGCATGATGTGCGATGCAAATGATGACTCATTTTAAAAGTTTTTCAAGGAACCTTGATAATTTTGCATACATCAATGGTAAAGGAATTTGGAACAACAAAAACTCAATCCATTAATCGAAAGCGATAAATTACAACTTACAATTTGGAATATCAAAACAGTAAATTACAACCCTGGGATAACAACCCAATTACAACTTCGAAACATGAAATCCATAATAAAGCGATAAATTACAACTTTAAACATGAAGTCTAAAATAAAGCAATAAATTACAACTTTGGAGCATGAAGCCCATTTACATAGCTTTACAAAATGACATCAATAAAATAAAACTAAAAGCTAAAGATCACTCAGAATCCTCAGATGAAGGACCAAACGCCAACTGTAACCGGAGCTTCTTGATCTTCTCTTCATAAAAGTCTTCCATCTCTTTCTTCTCAGCTATCAGTCGATCAATGACTTCCTTCTGCGGATTAGGAACGAGAGCCACGCTTACCGAACCTTCCCTCTTTCTCTTCCTTTCACTAGCATACTTCTTCAGCAAGGCATCCTTTTGACGAAGCTTCTCATCGTGATCAATGAACCGGCCATCTTGAATAAACAACAACTCCTCCTTTTCCTTTAACTGTCGAGTCAGGACCCGATTCTCATATTCAGACATATGGTACTTTTCCTTCCAAGCATCTCTCTCGGACTTCATCCTAGCCAGATTTCCTTGGTATTCTCCTATATTCGCAATAGGGATAACAACAGATGATGGTGCAAGGGTGGGGAGTAAAGGTTTCTCAAGTTTATAGGGAATCTTGAGAGTACAAGCCCTAGCACGGACCCACTGTAGGTAAGGCTCCAAAGAAACGGCACCTCTATGTCCTAACATATCTCTCCCTTTCCTATGGATGTGGCGCCAAGCTCCTTCGATCTCCCTCTTAGCTGCCTGATGATCTTGTCCTTCCTGAAGAAAGAAACCACTCACATGGATGTTGTTTGGTTTATCTCTCATCGGGTACCCGAACTGACGGCGCGCGAGAACAGGGTTATAGTTGATTCCACCTCTCGTACTGAGAAGAGGTACGTTAGGAAAAGCACCACAGCTATCGATGATCTTCACGTCGTAGTAAACTCAATTATACCAGTCAATGTCGAAATGGGTGAGAGCCATAATCTTTGGCGCCCAACGCGGTTCCTTCTCGAGATCCCAAAAAACATCAGACCCAGGTAGATGCGAAACATACCACTGATACAGCAACGGTGCACAACAAATAATCATCCCTCCTTGATAAGAGTTTCGAAGATGGATGGAGTAGTAGGTATCTCCTAGCAGCGTAGGGACTGGATTTCCAATCAAGAAAATTCTGATGGCGTTGATATCCACAAACTTATCAACGTTAGGGAACAAGAATAGACCATAGGCGAGTAAAGCAAACACGTCTTCGAAGGCAACAGTATCCTTTATCTCAGCAAAATGACGAGCTTTTTTCAACAAAAACTGCACCGACAAACCCCATATTCCCCCTTTCGTAGTCATGTTCTCCTCTATCTCTGACTTCTTCAAGTGGGTGATGGTTGCTATCTCGTGAGATTTGGGCTCCTCTTCTAATCTGGAAAAAGGAACACAGTCGATGATCGGCAAACCAAGTATGTAGGAATACTCTTCTAAGGTGGGCATCAACTGGTAATCCGGAAAGGTGAAACATCGGTACAAAGGATCGTAGAATTGAACCACCGTGTTGAGGATGCCTTCCTTCATCTTGCGCTTCATGAGAGGTAAAATAGACCCATACTTCTTCTGAAAATCCGTCGGGTTCTCGATCTTCGGAATCAAACTCTTCAGCTCTTCGATCTCGGGCTCCTTAAAACTAAAGCTTCGAGTGTTTCTCCTTCCAAATTCCATAATAACCTGAGATGTCTTCAAAAATCATTCCGAAGTTCCTTGAAAAACAAGTTTTTTACAAAGATGTTGATGAATGCATGAATGAATGATAATGCAACAGTCACACATAAGCTTGCAAACATGGGGTTCAAAGGTTCAACGTTCAGCATGGAGTCGAGGGTAAAGCCCACCCAAAGGTATGTACTAACGGTTCAATCACGCCTGTAAGACAAGGTTCTAAGAGTTCCCAGAGTCTACATTCCTCCTTCGGATATTACCAATGTCTTGATTACTCAATAATTAGCAATATTCTCAAGAGAAACTCGTCCGAGCGTAGCATCGCGTAACAACTACTTCCGAATTACTCCGTTATAGTCTCCGCGCTACACCTAAAAAAGCCAAGATGGGTTAGGGTTCTACGGTCCTCAACTTCTCGGGCTCCTAGGTCGAAAATAATAATGTCTTCCCGATTACTCGGTAAACAAATATTAAGTTCAAGAGGGCCTTCCATTGAGTGGGGGATCTCATGCCTCCTTCTTCGGGATTACTCCCTCAAAGTTAACATGACTATACCGCCCGTCCTATTCCTTAAGTGTTACTTAATCCGGGTATAAGATTCGTCTTTCACAAAAAACCCAAACACCCCAATTTAAACACATAATCAAGCAAATTAAATAATAATAAAACAGATAAAACAAACTAGGCTTAACCCACTTAGGGATGGACCAGCAAGAGGTCAATCTTTCCCCAGCAGAGTCGCCAATTCTGTAGCGATAAAAAATGTAGCGGGGTAAATCGGAGATCGAATTATTGATTAATTCGCCTCACAAAAGCAAGAGTCGCCACCGCGCTTTATTGTTTCCAAGGGAAAAGGGGAAAGATCGAAATAAAACCCTAAATATGCAATGTAAATAATACTTTTAAAAAGTAATAAAGATACAAGGCGTTTTTGAAAAGATCTATGGTTCGGGGGTTGGTTATACAATGGGAAGGTATTAGCACCCAATGTATCTATAGTACTCTATAGGAACCTTTTGAAATATCTGTTTATTAAAATTGATCGTTTGATTAAAAATAAATCGTTTTGGCCGAAAAGGGGTACGGACGGGTTTTTGAAGATACGACGACCTAATGTCGAAGTTTTTGCTTAAAAGGTGTGAGTTTTGAAAAGATTGGGTGTTTGAAGGAAAATTATCCTAAGTTTTGACAAAATGCGAATGTTCGCGCGATTAGACTTGAGGACATGAAGTCAACAAATTTATCGTTTTTCCCTTGGATTTAAACGTAAACAAAATGAATAAGTAAATATGAAATAATTAAACAGACAATTGAGCGGATAGTGATTAAATAACAACAGTTAAATAAATGACCAAATGGTGTAAATATGTATTTTTTTAGATTTTTATTTAATATTAATGAAAAGAAAAATGTTTTAAATAGTTTTCATTTTTTACGCATTTTTAATATGGATAAAAGCATGAGAATTAATTTAAAGAAATAAAATTCCTTAATTCTTAAATGTTCTTTTTTTAGTTTCTATTATTAATTCTTTTTTATGTGTTTTAATATTAATAAAAGTATTATTATTATTTTTTTAGGAGTTATTAAATAATTAAACTAGATTAAAACTTAAAGTTATTAATTTAAATCTAATTGAAAGAATATTAAAATTACCAAATAAACCTAAAATTAAACTTAATAAACAAAATAATTAAAATGTTTTAATTAAATTTATTAATTGATTAGGCTACTAATTAATCCAACTAAATAGTAATAGTTCTAACAAACTAACAAAAGGAATAAATAGAAAAAAAGTGTATAAAATAAAAAAAGCTAGGTGAACAATCAAATATGGGCCAAAGGATTCTGAAGGGCCCAAACCAAAACTGAAGACAGGGGGGTGCAAAAGAGTTTTCGTTGGGCTTAAGGCAAAAAAAAGGGTGAAGGTCCAAGCACGTTCATAATTTGTCTTTAGGGTTAACAAGTTTGGTAATTGGGATTAGGGTTCTTGGGAGAACGGTGCTCATGCTTGTCTTCTTCGTCTTCTTCGCGTGATATCCTCTTCGTTCGCTTTTGAACTCTCTTGAGCTTCCCTTTCCCGAAGGCCACCAGCATCCCATTCTTCCTCTTCCCTCCAACGCGAGCTAAGGCAAACGATGGATTTACGGTATGACTTGTTTTCTATTTCGTTAAGGTTTTCAATTCAATTGCATGTTATGATCTTTTTTCCATTTAATCTGACTCCAAACTATTATTGTGATTTGAGGCGTTTGAAAGGAAGAAAGGGAGAAATACGTTACCTTCGGAGATGGAGGAGGGAGGTTGTGGTGCTATGGAGGCCGGGACGGCGAGGAGACGGTGACGGCGTGATGTTTTGCTTCTGATTACTGGTTTGAGTATTCTTGTTACACCTTTTTCTTCTTCTTCTCTTTGCCCGTATCACTGTTGCCTCGTTATTTGCCTTTCCTCTTCTTCTCTTGCTACTGCTACTGTATGCTTTGAACGTTTATGTTGCCTATGATGTTGTGTTGCCTTGATGCTATTGTTGGAATGTTGTTTTTGACTAGCTTCTTTTTCTTCTCTTTCTGGCCTTGCTATGGTGTGTTTGAATGGGTTGCCTTTAGTTGCCTTTCCTTACGCCTGTGATGAATATCTATGAGGCATTGATGCTTGACATTGCTTTGAGGTTTTTGGTTGCCTAAACATGTTGAAATGGTTTGACCAGTATTGATGTTTTTCTCTTCTCCTCAACTATGCTTCTGTATACTTTTTGTTGCCTATGATGACACAATCTGAGGTTTGGGTATTTGGTCGTTTCGTTTTTATTTTTGGTGATACAGGTTTGGTTTATGACAGTAGGTTCCTACTGGTTTTTGTGTTTGGTCATAAGGTTTTGGTTTTGAAATGGTTCTACTGGTTTTTTGAAATGGTTTAATCAGTAGCAGGTTAATGGTTTAGGTTGTGTATGGTTTTTGATGGAAATGGTTGGTAGCAAGTTTTGTGGTATTATGCAGTCAGCAGGTTTTATGCAGCAGGCAGGTTTAGTAATGCAGTTGAATGGTTTAGGCCATATGTTTATGGTTTTGAATGATGCTTGTGATATTGGTTTGAGGGCTCAATCAGGTTAATGAGGTTTAGGCCAAGGTTGTTGGTTTTGACATGGTTTAACAGGTTATGGAAACAGGTTTTGTTTAGGCCATGGTTGATGTTACTATGGTTTTGACAATAGGTGGAAGGCTTTTTTGCTTTGAGAATTTTGTATATGTTTGACAGTTTTGGTTTTTTAGGTTTGAAGGCTTGATCAACAGGTTGTGTACTTCTCTCTTTTTTGAAGGGGTTTGGTAGGTTATATCAGTTTGTCTTTCTTGAGGCTTATGGTATCAGGTTTGAATATTTAATATATTTTCTTGGTACTTCTGCACCCTTACTGCTCCATATGGTTTGTCTCTATTCCTATTTCATGTTTTCCTTTTCTCTTATTGTATGCTGCTGTTCTGTTTGCATTCTATTTCCTGCCTAAGGACAAAACCTGTAAAAACCAACTCTCTTCTCTCTTCTCTCTCTCAGTACATTTGATACATCAAAATGATATACTGTACTTTCTTGTTCTAAAAAGGCATAGGCTGGAACATGATGAAAAATGGAATACATATTGCTTGCAAAATGGTTTTTAGACTGCACATTTCTTTTGACTTCCAATGCAACAGTGGAGCCTATTGTTTTGGCTTCTTCTTATATGTGGGCATAGGTTTACGTTGGAATTTTGTTTGTCTTGCATATGCTGTTTTGAAATTATGCATGGACTTTTTGTATGCTGTGCATATTTTGAAATATGCATTGGACTTTGAAAAATGCAATTAATTTTAAATATGCAGTTTTGAAACCAAAAATGAATTTGTGCATGTTTTAAATTGTGCGTTCATTTATGAAAATAAAAATTCCTCCCTTTTTGTGAACCGGGAGAAATCCCGCGATTTGCAAAAAAGGGTAAACTGACTCCAGCCGTTTGCTTTTAATGATGAACATTAAGTCTATTTTTGCTTTTAATTATTTATTTATTTCTGACTTTCTCTTTTAATTGTTTTTTGCAGGTAAAATTAAATGAGCAGACGAAAGCATTGGATAGAAGATTAGAATTAGAACCTTAGAAAAATAGTTCTATTTTACTTTAAACTTTTATGTAATTTGTTATTATAAATATATTTGTAAATAATACAATATTTAAATAACAATTGTAATAAAATAGAATAAAGTGAAATAAAATTCTATCCTTTCCCAGTCAATTCTTTTTCTTTCCAATTATTTGTTTATTGTTTATAATTCTTTAAATTGTATAATAATTGAAAATCAATTCCAATCACTTAAATTCAGAATAATAAACGAATAAATAAACATCATTGATCAACTAATAATTTCAATTATTTAATTCGTTATTCATAATTTTCTAAATTATAATAATTAAAAATAGAATTTCAATTATTTAACTTAGAATGATAAATAATTAAATAATCATTATTGACCAATTAGTGAACTTCTTTTCAAATATTTATTATATTATTCATAAATCTTTAAATCATGTAATAACTGAAAATAAACTCCAATTATTTAAATTTAAGATAATGAATAATAAATAAACATTGTCTGAACAATTAATATGCCTCTTTTCAAATATTCATTTTATTATTTATAGATCTTTGAATTATATAATAATTGAAAATAAATTCCAATTATTTAAATTTAAGTTGATAAATAATTAATAAACATCATTTAAGTCTTGATCAGTTAATAAATTTAGCGTTCAGAAATAAATAGCTCTCGACTTGGAAAAGTTATGAATTTTTACACTGCTTTGAAAATTTGATAAAAATAGGTCAAAATCCTTGCAATGCAAATGATGCAGATGGGAGATGGTATCTTAGGTCAAAATTTGGGGTACAACAGTTATGAGTGCCAAATCTTCAGTTTTTTCGATTGAATTTTCGATGGCGGAAATCTTTTCGAATAAAATTTCGCGGCCATTCATTAGGCGTTGTATACCTTTCTTCAGTTCCTCACACCCATTGGGTTGTCTCATACAGCCTACACATACTTTTTCACAACCAGGGAAGGTCCCAGCTTTCAGCAGATTACTCTTGATTACATTTAACTGAGTAGTTAATTCTTCAACAGAGGCAATGAAAATTGTGTCTTCGATAGCATTAACACCTTTGTCGTGCTTCGTCATTGGAGCGGTGATTACATTTGGCGTTGGAGGAGGATCAAATTCAATAGTCTTGTTGTCAATTAAATCCTGGATTTTGTTTTTCAAGGCCCAACATTGATCAGTCTCATGCCCGGGGCTGTTTGAATAGTAAGCGCATTTTGCATTTGGATTATATCTCGGTGACGAGGTGTCAGGGTTGGCGAGAGGATCTCGCAATGTCACTAAATTGTCCCTGAGCAGATGCTGAAGGGCTTGAGATAATGACATGCCTAACCTTGTAAAATGTCTTCTTGGAGCTTCAACATGTTGATGATTGGCAGATGGTCTTTGAGTAGTAGACGGATTGGAGATTCGGACAGCATTGATAGACTGGTGATTATTCTTTTTGGTATGGGCCTTTGCCCCATACGAAGCATTAACCTCTTTCTTCGCGGAAAAAGGTTTCTTGACAGGATTGGGAGTAGAAGTAGATGCCACAGAGATCTTTCCACTTTTAATTCCACTTTCAACTCTTTCACTGGTTAGGATTAATTCGGTGAAACCAGAAGAAGAGCAGCCAACCAATAGATTAAAGAAAGGACCAGATAATGTGCTCATGAACATGTCGATATGTTCCCTATCAGTCAAGGGAGGTTGGAAACTACTAGAAATGTCTCTCCACTTCTGCTCATATTCCTTAAATCCCTCATCCTTCCCCATGGTCATACCTTGCAATTGAACCCTTGTCGGTGCCAAGTTGGCGTTGTACTGATATTGATGGTAGAAGGAAGTAGCTAGACCCTCCCAAGTATTGATGTGAGAGCCATCCAACTGATAAAACCATTCAAGTTGTGTTCTAGCCAGAATCTCTTGGAAAAAGTGAATCCATAGTTTCTTATCTGCAGTATGCGGTTGTATCTTGCACACATAGGACTTCAAATGGAGCTTTGGGCAATAAACCCCGTCGTATTTTGCAAAGGTTGGTATTTTGAACTTGTGGGGAATGACCACCCCAGAGATTAAGCCCAAATCGTCAAAATTCAAATCGGGAATAGCTTGGATTTCAACCGCTTTCAACCTGTCTTCTAGCTGCTTGTATTTGATGTCTGTGGGGGGATATTGTTCATTGAAATAATCATCATCAGATTCTTGGTCATTGATACAGTCGGCCTGAGTACTCTTGACTTCACCAATTTGGTTCTCGTCCTCTTCAGATGAATCCTCCTCTATTGGAATTTGACGGATTGTCTCCTTGAACCTTTTACCCATGTTGAGTATAGCTTTCTTCTTTGGCTTTTTCTTAGCGGCCAACAAGGCCATCATATCCTGTTGTCCCTTGGTCAGGGCGAGTAAAGCTTCCTGAAATTTAGAGTTCTGGGCTTGAAGTTCCGTTACAGTTTTCTCTAGATCCATCTTGCTGAAATAAACAGCGGAGAGATAAGGAAACCTGTTATGCGGGAGCCTGTCATGTCATGATGCATGAATATGCAATATGCAGATGATTTCAAGGATTTAAGTAATTTAACTTTGTATAGACAAAGAGTGAACAAACGTTAATTTGCATTAAAGAGTTCTGATTTGAATACAAGCATGCCTCTTGGGCTTACAACAACAGAAATAAGCATAAAGTAAACTCCTAAGACAGAAAAGTTGGACGTATCTTCTTTGGCGTAATGTAGGTGTTTAAGCTCCTTTATTCATGAAGCTCCCTTGTAAGCTCTAATAACTTCCTCTCTCTCTCATATAACTTAGCTTCAAAGGTGTCTCATTCTCCTTTTAACTGAATCCAAGCGTTTTGCAAATCTTCAAGAGAAGTAGGCATATCAGGATAGAGGATAGTATGGGGAACGTCTCCCTCAACTATTGGCTCCATGATAACAGGTAAGACGGCTTCATAAGGTATTTTAAGGCTTTAAGCGTGAGCCCTCACCCATTTAAGATAAGGTTCCAAAGGAATGGAATTCTTACGCCCCAACGTCTTGCTATCAACTTTGTTAACCATACCCCAAGCTCGTATAAATCTTTGACGGTAAGCTTGGGTATCACTTTCGTAGTCAAATGCAATTCCTTGAATGAGTACCTCATGAGGGCCATCTCTCCTAGCGTATCAAAATTTTCGTAAAGATAAACAAGGGTTGTAAGTAATTCCCCCCTAATGCCAAGTAGAGGAACATTGGGGAATTCCCCACAACGATCAATAATGGTAATGTCTTCCAATGAGCGATAATACCAACGGATATCAGCATGTGAAAGTGACATCAATCTTTTAGACCATCTCATACCTTGTTCATTCTCCACCATGGATCGAGGTAGGTGCGAAATAAACCACCTAGCCAACAGAGGAGTGCAACACATTAAAGCCCCCCTTTTCTTCAAAGTGCGAGAGTGAAGAGAATGCAAAATGTCTCCCAGCAATGTAGGCACCGGATTACGAGATATGAAAACCTTAATCGCATTTACATCTATAAATTGGTCAGGATTTGGAAATAGTACCAACCCATATATGAGAAGAGCCAAAATTTCCTCGAAGGCTTGTAGATCCAAAGTATTCCAACACTCTTGAGCCTTCTCCAACAAAAACTTTGCTAGTAACCCTTTAACACCACTCCTTGTTACCCAATTTGCTACTATGTCAGATGGTTGCAAATATAGAGCTCGAGCAATTTCCTCAGGTTTAGGGTCTCTTTTAATACTGTTGAAAGCTAACTTATTAGGAATAGAGATCCCCATGAGTTGAGAAAATTCTTCTAAAGTGGGCACAAGTTGATAATCAGGAAAAATGAAGCAATGATGCAAAGGGTCAAAGAATTGGACAAGCACCTTTACCATATCTTCTTTAATACTTGAGGTGACCAAACTAAGGAGTCGACCATGTCTTTTGGTGAACGGAGAATCTTCGGGGACCCTTGATACTAAATCCTTGAGTTGTGAAGGTATCCTCATGAGGCTGACTTGGATAGTGCTCCTACGGGCGGAAGCCATGTCCTGCAAAACAGAACAAAGATAAATCCAAAAATCCTGGAAATGGTTAGTGATATTTATGATACGATGTTTATGATGCTTATGATGTTATGTACAAGTGTATATACAAAGTAAACAAGTCCTTGGTTTAGGCTTGCATGGGGTTTCAGGTAAGTACCCTCTTGAAGTTTAGTTGGCTCAACATGTCCTAGTTAATAGTAACCAGGTTCTAAAGGATCTCAATATCACTGATCTTTCCCCTAAGCTTCGTTCAATAAGCGATTGACTCATGACCAAACAAAACTCAAGAGTCAAACCTCAATGAGTGTAGCATCGAGTATCAACCAACTTCGGACTGCACCAAAGCCGGTCATCTCACTACGTCCTAATGGCCAAGTTGGTCATGTAAGGTTCTAAGGTCAGTTGATGCTTTACGACACCACACGGAGGCCCCGTACTCTCCTTGACTGACTCAAGGGTTACCGGTACCAACCAAAGTGCCACATAAACTTAGCTACTGCTTCAACCATGTCGGTATACCCCACATAGTTCCCTCGCAATTTATTGCTACTTACCTAAAAGGTATCCCCAAATCTGGGTGTAGGATTTAAAACAAACCCAAACAAGGACCCAAAATGTAAAGCATGCAAAACAAATCATGTAAGCAAGTAAAGGTGATATAACCCTAAGGTAACCCCACTTTTAGAGTTATCTTCCCCAGCAGAGTCGCCAGTTCTGTGATACGGTGGGAGAACTGACTTCAGGTGTTTTGTGTTTGTGTTCGCAAATGTTGTGGTTTAGCAAGAGTCGCCACCAACTTTTCTTTTATCCAATAAGGAAAGGTGAAAAATTACAGAAAATACCTTTAGAGATGTTTTCTTGAGTTCGGGGGGTAGATTATGAAAAGGGAAGGTATTAGCACCCTTTTCATCCATGGTTTTCCATGGGCTCTTAGTTACTTGTTAGATCACTTTCTTTTATATGAAAAGAATGCTTTGTGTGGTTTTTGAAAGTATTTTGAAAAGGTGCCATCGTTTAGGCAAACTTTTTAATAGTTCTTGTTCGTAAGAACGTATACAAAGTGTTGAGCTTTTGAAAATATTTCAAGTCTTGGAAAGTGTTTTGAAGATGTTTTGAAAGTGTATATGATTGTTTTTGAAAATAGAAAGGATATTTGTTTTGAGAGTGAGCAAGTAACTAAAAGTAATCTACCTACTCAAAAGGTCTTTAGATGTGTTTTTCCTCCTCCTTTAGATGTTGCTATCTTACCATTGATTTGATAAGAATCCCCATCGTTGGATGTGAAGGGACAGGCATGGGTCATCGTATGACCATGATAGCAATGTTATGAGATGACTTAGCACTTTTCTTTTAGGGACTAAGATCATTTTGAAAGACAACTTTGATAGCATCATCGAGGGACTATGATCTTTTTTGATTTTTTTGTGCTAAGACATCCCACATGCATAACATGGCCATTTATATAAGGCAACAATTGGAATTACCCAAAGGGTGTAAGTGTGCGAGTGTATTTGATTACATGCATAATTTATCTTGATTAGGGTGATCTATTTGTCAATTTTCATATCTTGTCATACACACCCTAATTACTAGCATATATTGAAAGCAAGAACAGTGCGGAAATGTAAAGTCCTATGCTATTACAATATTTAGGGGGACGGGGGTACATATTTATGAATGGGGGTTGCAAGTTAAATTTCTAGGTCACTATTACCACCACATTGAAACAGATAAGAATATACAGAAAATACAAAATGTTTGTCTGTTTAGAAAAATAACCTTTGTTTAAGAAAATATTTTTTTGGGTTTTTATGTTAAAAGAAAATATAACATGCAAATATCAAATATTTTTGGTATTTTTTGGTTAATAATAAAATGATGGCAAAAAATAAAAAAAGAAAGAAAACATAATTAGCGCAAAATACTGAAAATAAAAGAGGTCAGAAGTTCTGGCTCTGACTTGTTGCACAAACAGAAACATGTTAGCAAAAATATGGAAGTTCAGAAGTTCTGGATCTTCTGAGAACTCAAGTTTTCAAAAGTTCTGATGCAACTGTCAGAACTTTGCCTCTCTCCATGCCAGTCAGAACATCTGCAGCTTAGTCATTTACAGAACAGAAGTTTCACACATAATAGTTATGACAAATTTCATGAAATATCAGAAGCATGAATGAAGAAACGTGTATTGGCTAATTCTAATTTTGAGCCCTAATTTCCTTATGAAACTCTGAATTGGGATCCCTTCTTACTTAAGCTGGAAAATGCATAAATTTTCAGAATATGTACATCATCAGGATCAGAATATCTACATTGTACTAAGTATGCAAAATCTGACAATGCTTAATCAGTATGATGAGAGTCAGCAGAAAACTTACCTTGTTGCTGGAAAGGATTTTGTGAACTGGAGGGTGTTCTTGAATTTTGGTGACGTTCTGAGTAGCTTTTTCACGTACTCAGTAGGAGAGGAATTTGTAATTTCTGGAACAGTCCAAAGGGTGATATTTTGACTCCTTGGAGGTGGAAGTGAATGGAGTTTGAATGGCAATAGGAATACAGAAGTTAAGGTAACTTCTAATGCATGAATCAGCAGCTACTTGGGTGGCTTTAGTCAAGAACAATTAAGGAAGAAATGGAGTTTGAATGGAAGGAATCAATGCTAATATTTTTGGTATTCTTGTGTTTATAGTTCCTGGGTTCTTGGAATTTTTTGCAGTGATTCAAAGCTTTCTTTCTCAATTCTCTCGCTTCTTTCACAAATTTTTTCTCTAGCTCCCTTTTACAAATTTTTCTCTAGCTCCCTTTTACAAATTTTTCTGGCCCTTTTCTCAATGGCCAATGGTGTTCTATTTATAGGCAAAGTTTTGCAATTGGGGCGGTCAAGTGGTGTCAAAAACATGTGCTAGATGCTGACTTACTCTTGAAGTAAGCTTAAACAAGTGGGGTTCAACGTATTCAAGTTGGATGGTTAACAGTGCCTCAACTGGATATGGTAGCATGAATTAATGAAAAGTAGAGACAGCGCATGGGTCTAGCATACTTTTGCACAGAAATTTGTCTTCCCAAGGCTGTAGGGGTACACGTAGTGTGAATCCCTTGGATAAAGACTCAGAGGCGGTTGTGAGCATTAAATGGGTTCCCATGTGAAACTTTGCACCTTTGCTTAACTCTGGATTAGAAGTTATGCTTCAGCGTAGCATATCATCTTCTGATCCTCTTATCTTCTGACTCCAGCATGTTCTGAAGGATCCTTCAAAACTTCCAGTATACTTACAGCACGCTTTATAATCTTCTTTGATTTACCCTTTGCAAACTCTAACTAAACCTTCGTGGAAACTGGTCCAGAAGTTCTGACCACACTTTGTCTTGAGAATATCCAGAATTTGCTGAGTGTGAACACTGGCCCAGAAGTTCTTACATTGTCATATTTCTTAATGACTTAGAAAAATTTCTAAGTATTTAGAATTTGGCTTTTCCAAAGCAAAATTTGACTTTTGAAATTCTGGATGAAATAAATTTCATATTCCAACATGTCTTGATGAAATATGATTTTTGAGTTTTGATTTTGATCCAAAAGTCAAAGTTTATACTTCTTAGTGTGCAAATGACCATTTTGCCCTTGTGAATGGTTTGCTTAGAAAAATTGATAATTCAAGGTCTGGAATTTGGATGAGAAAAAACTTGAGGATCTAGGGTGATTCCTTGAGAAATGAGAGGGCAAAATTTGGGGTGCAACAGTCTCGTTTTTGTTTCTTACTCCTGGGATTCTTTCAGTTCCTTCATACTGGCTATCTTGGGTTGAAACTTGTCTCTCTTATAATCTCTGAGGGCCTTTCAGTTTCGTCTCATTGTCTTCCCTTGGTTAGAGACCAGTAGATTCTCTGAGAAACATGCACTCTCATCACTTTTGCTATGGGTCGAGTTTTGCCTCGTTTCCCGTGCGTGAAATCCAGTTTCGTCTTGGTACTCATCTAGTTTAGTTCCGTCTAACTAGTTTTTATGTGTCGAGTTTCATCTCATTTTATTCCTCACTCCAAAGATTCTTTCAGATCCTTCATACTGTCTATCTTAGGTTGAGATTAGCAAGTTCTCCTAGAATCACGCACTCTAGCCACTCTGCCCCGCGTACTTTTCCAGAATTTTGTTTTGCCTATTCTCTGGGGTTTGAGTTTTATCTCATCCCTTTTATGGTCCAGTTTTATCCTGACACATTTATTCTGATGTTTAGTTTCATCTATTCTTCTAAGTTTGAGTTTGTCTCAATTTTGTTGAAATCAGCATTACAACTTTGTTCTGAAGCATGTCTTGGGAGGTCCAATGTTCATTAAACCCTCTGTTTGCTAAATCTAATTTCATTTGGTATCTTCTTAATCATGCGTCTTCTGGAATTCTTTATCTTTAGGGGGTTATGCTTCTTTTTCATGAGTGTAAATTTTCGGGTTCTTTTGTATTCAATCATCTTCAACTCTAAACGCTCGAAAGTTGTCACTTTTCTCACTTATCATGTTAAAGATAATTGAATAGGGGCAGCTATTGCACCCCAAAATTTACCCTCTTGATTTAGGATTATGTTTTATCATAATCATCATATTTCATTGCATTCTTGCATTGTGAGGTGATCAATGTGTACTTATCTTCCTGGCCCTCTTCAAGCAACATAATTTGTTCGTGGTGTCAATAAATCCAAGATGGATCTCATGTTCTCATTCCTTTGTTTACTCAAGCTATTAAGGTTTCTCGGGCATTATGTTATCTCAATTTGACTCTTTGTTTATCATAGAATTGAAAAGGGCAAAGTTATGATGAGATCATTTTGGGCTTATCATAGGTGAAATTCTGGCTGCAGATACTCAATGTCACGTTCAATGTTATGACACCGTATCTGACTTTCTATAAGACAGTAAATACAAAAGCAGTAAAGAACACAGTCAATTGTTTACCCAGTTCAGTGTGCAACAACACCTACTCTGGGGGCTACCAAGCCAGGGAGGAAATCCACTATAAGAGATATTAATTCAGGAATAAACCAACCAGTTTATCTCCTTCACTTAAGACCTACCCAATGCAACTTCAATCTAAGTACAACTTAAACCTGAGTTCCTACTCACTCCCCCTCAATCACAGCAGTGATACATAGAAACAATTTGACTAATGAATTGTTGAAGACACTCTTCAAAACATACACTTGATTATGCTTCACAGCTTTTTAATCAAGCAACACAAACACTCTTGCTTCATAGCTTTGAGTGATACACAAACCTAACTTGACTTTGCTTCACAGCTTTAGTCAAGAGACATACAAACACTCTTGCTTCAAAGCTTTGAGTGTTACACAACCCTTACAATTAAAACCTATTCCAAGTCACTTATCACAATGATAATTGCTTGGATTACAATAGTAAAAACTATACAGCTTCTAAATAATCTTCTGTCAAAAAGGGATTCCATTCAAAACAGCAGCCCTGTTGAATATATAGCAGCTGCAACTTCAGTTAGGGTTTCCACAAAAAGCTAGGGTTAATTCCGTTTGACCTTAAGACTAGGTCACAGGACTTTATCAACCAGGTTGGGGTTGAGCTAAGTTAACCCAAAGAAAACGCAGGATTTTGTTCTGGAAAGACTGAGTCATTTTCCAGAAAAAACTCAGAATTAACAAAACTGTGTACCTGTTAGTTCAGAACAGGATGTCTTAACATCTGTTATGACATCTGAAAACCTGTCTACTGATTTAGGCAAATGTGATCATTTTGCAAAATGCTCAGATACACACTTATAAACATCAGTACCTGTATGACAATATTTTCTGCAAAGGTACCTAATGAATCAGTACAAACTAAACTAGAATGTTATGACATCAGTCATGACATTCACACATACACTTGGGTTTTACCAAAAATGCAAGCCAATAACTAAACAACTACAAACTCCCCCTTTGGCAGATTTTTGGCTAAAGACCCTAAGCAATCAGAGATAGATAGCAGCAGAAAGAAATGACTGCAGAAAAATAGAATGTCTAATTAAGTAAGTACCAAAATATATCTCCCCCTCTTTAGCCACAAATGGGCCAAAGATACAAGTTCTTAAAAGTTATACAGTCATCCAGAGAAAGTAATGAGAGCAGAACCAAAAAAAACTGAACACACTTCCAAACTCTACCAGGTACCAGCACCAACTCCACCAATCAGCAACTCCACCAACCTTTAAGCACTGTCATCAGACACAGAGGAGCTAGTTTCTTCAGTATTGAGATAACCTTCAGCTTCTACACCCTCTTCCCTTCTGTTTCCTTCAGCTTCCTCCTTTTCTAACCTGGCAATTAGGTTTTCTAGGGTCTTTTTCCTAGCTTCCAGTTCTTTGCAGGTCTCTTTTAATACAGCTATGACATCAGATGTTTTGGACTGGGTCTTCACAGATGATGTCTCAGCTGATGTTATGACAATATCAGGAGCATGAGATCCGTGAAACAGTTTGTAGTGCAACCCAAGGGCAGGAGCTCTTTTGCAAGCAGTATCTCTTGCCACCAGGATATCAGGGTATTGTGCAAGGATAATTCCACAAAGGAGGGAGGGAAAGGCAATTGGTCCTTTGACAGCATAACTACCAGCATGTTTTAAAGTTTGTTCAAAAATATACCTGCCATAGTCAAAAGCAGTCTTGGTTCCAACAGCATAAATAAATCTCCCCAATCCCGTGGAGATAGTTGATTTATGGTTTGTAGGGACCCAGTTGACTGCACCAATCTTGTGCAGGATGGAAAATTTCATGCTAAGTTTGCTGGCATTCAGCTTGCCTTTCAAGGGCCAGCACTTCACTTGCCTTGCTGTGATGGTTTGACAAACTTCATTGTCAGTGACTTCCAGATCAGGACAATCCTCATTTGATCTTCCAAGAAATTTGTTAATTTCTGATGGAGAGAAATTAACCCTTCTTCCTCTAACAAAAACACTTTCAAAGTCAGCTGACCTTCCATCAGCACAATCATTAGACAAGTTAACTATGAACTCCTTGACCAGATTTTCATAACACTTGTTAAATTTTATCACTGTCTTCATCAGTCCAGCATTCTTGATCAGGTCCATGATGTCTTTGCACTCCATGGCATCATTGTTTAGCTCTCTTTCTAAAGCTATTCTCTTCAAGCAAACATACTTCCATCTGTTTGCATTGTCAGGATGATGAAAAGAGATGTTGTCTGTTGGGACTTCAGGAACTCTAGCAATTTTGTTGGAGGGCAGTTTCCTTCTGATAGGAATTTCTTCAGCATCAATCTCAAACTCTGATTCCTCATCAGAATCAGAAGATTCAGGTTCTTTTCTCTTCTTTGTAATACTAGTATACACCTGGGCTTTCACCTTCCCTTTGGGCTGACCAGTTTTCACAGATTCTACCCCAGCCTTGCCTTCAGCCTTGGATTTCTTAACAACAGGTTTATCTTTGGACATACATTTTGCATCATTCTGATTACCTTTTCTTTTCATCATTCTCCTAGCTATGCTAGGGTTTACATTGACAATCAGATCATTGTCTGAGTATTCCTCATCCACATCAATGATAGGTTGATCAGCAGTCTTTTCTGAAGGGTTCTGAATGTTGTCATTTTGTGTCATAACATTCTCAGAGACATCTACATTCTCAGAGACATCCACATTTGGGCTTCCTGATTGATTTAAAGGGACAGAAATCCCCGGTACAGGTTGGTTTCCGCTTAGTATACTAGTAACAAGCCTAGCAATAGCTTGATGAACTTGAACTGATCCTTCTCTATTTGGTACAGAAGAAGAAGAAGGATTACCAGAGGCAGCAGCTTGAGCTCTTCCTGCATGTCTAGTTCTCAGCTTTTTGACTTTGGCGGGGTCAGTAGCCATCTCTCTGAGAGGAGTGATCTCAAGAACTTCAGATTCTATGCATGTGGTGATTGCTTGAGAGTCTTGGTCAGATGATGAAGATGATGAAGATGAAGAGGTCGCCTTGGTTGAAGATGATGTTTGAGACATTTTGATTGACTTAGAGCACCAGTAGCAATTTGAGAAAAAAACTTTGATTGAGAGAAGGGATCAGGTTGCAAAGACGAGAGAGGTAGGAGGCAAAAGAGAGTCTTTTCAACTTCTTAAAGATTTTGAAAGAATTGGGAAAACATATGATTAACCCACTAAAATTAGACTTAACAAAATTAACTCCTTCAACCCTTGTTTTAAGCAAAATTAATTGCTACAATTTCTCATGTTGGCAAATACCCAACCTGCCCCTCAAGTTTTCAAGTTTATTTCCAACAAGAGCCTTGGTAGAAGAATCAGCCAGCTGAAGCTTAATGATACCATGTTCCAGTTTAATTGACTTCTTCTCAACAAGGTCAATGTGCTTGGTCCTGCTATGCTGAATAGGGTTCATGGAATTATTGATTGTATTCAGATTGTCACAATACAATGTCACAACATCTTGTGAGACATTATACTCAGTGAGCATCTGCTTTGTCCAGATATTTTGAGAACAGTTACTACTAGCTGCAACCATTTCAGCACAAAGTTGGGAAGGCATTCTTTTGACATGAATCAGAGTTCTGGTTGATTCTTGAATGATCTTATTTTTCTTTTTGTCAACTCCATTTTGATGGTGAGTTATAGGAGAGGAGACTTCACAACTCATTTCTTCTGGGAAACAAAATTTATTAGACTTGTTGTTTCCAAAATCCTTGTCATGATTACTTCTGGTTCTGACAACACATCCTTCTTCAAGTTTATCCACCACATCATAGACATGTTTCTTTTTACCAAGCCTTTCAATTTTAAGTTCACCACAAACCCTTCTTTTATCAATCTGTAGTCTTGGAGTCCTTCTGACTGCTTCCATAGAGATAGCTCTTTTCATTCTTCTTAGATGAAGATGACCAAGCTTATGGTGCCACAGGTTCATCTCTTTTTCTTCTTTGGTAATTGGACACATAGTGGAGTTATTAGTGTTCTCAGGCTGCCACAAGTAACAGTTATCTTTGGATCTGACTCCTTTCATTGCAATTTCTTGTTTTTCATTGATTACAAGACATTCAAATTTTGAGAAATTAACCTTGAATCCTAGATCACACAGTTGACTGATACTAATGAGATTAGCAGTCAGCCCTTTTACCAGCAATACTTCACTCAGCCTTGGAACTTCAGGGCAGTCCAAATTACCAACTCCTTTGATTTCACCTTTAGCACCATCTCCAAAGGTCACATAACTAGTGTTGTGAGGTTTAACATGATTGAGAATGTTCTTTATTCCAGTCATGTGTTTAGAACACCCACTGTCAAAGTACCAGCCTTCCTTTGCAGACACTCTCAGGGAAGTATGGGCTATCAGGGCAGTAGCCTTTTTCTTCCATTGAGGAGTATGTGGTACCTTTTTAGACTTAGGTTTGACACCTGAGTTTTGATTGGGGTATCCATGCAATCTGAAGCAGAAGGGCTTTATGTGGCCATATCTCCCACAATGATGACATCTCCATCTTTAGTACCTTTTCTTCATATGTCTCTGTTCTTGATGTTGAGAGTTGTGTTGAGACATATGTTTTGACATTTGCTTATCAGGCCTGATCTTCTTATCTGTACCAGAGTTCTTTGCTTCCACAAATCCTAGTCCAGATTTGTTTCCCACATTTTGTCCAACCTGAAGAATCTCTTCCAATTTATTTGTTCCATTAGTCAGCATCTTGACAGATTTGGTCATTTGGTTCAGTTGTGAGTTCAGCAATTGAACTTCCCCTTCTAGATAACTTATAGTTTCAAGATCTGCCCTTTTTTTAGCCTCCAGCTTTATGATGAGTTTTGCTTGTTTCTCATTCTGCACACAGACTTCAGCACTTCTGATACACAATTTCTTGTAGGTATCAGCCAGTTCTTCAAATGTCACTTCTTCATCACTAGTGTCACTTTCAGAGGTACAAACACTAGTTAGAGAAGTAACTAGTTTGGCAGATTCTTCTTCAGAATTACTTTCTGAATCACAGTCAGACCAAGTAACAGTCATTCCTTTCTTTTGTTTCTTAAGAAAGGTAGGACATTCAGCTCGAATATGCCCATATCCTTCACAGCCATGGCATTGAATACCTCTGCCTTGGTTTCCCTTCTCTTCTGACCTTGGTCTTCTGCTGGAACTGTCAATGTCAGAGGGAATGTTATGAACATTAGACCTTGACTTTGGATCTATTCTTTTGATGAGTTTGTTGAGCTGTCTTCCAAGCATGGCTATAGCTTCTGAAATATTTTCTTCTTCATCCTCCTTGTTTTCAACATCAGTGTTGGATACAAGTTCTATGCTCTTGTTCTTCTTGTCACCATTATCAGTGATCCCCATCTCAAAAGTCTGAAGAGACCCAATAATTTCATCCACTTTCAACTTGCTGATGTCATGGGCTTCCTCTATGGCAGTTACCTTCATTGCAAATCTTTTAGGCAAGGATCTGAGAATCTTTCTCACCAATTTTTCTTCTGCCATTTTTTCTCCCAGTGCTCCTGGGGTGTTGGCAATCTCCAAGATGTTCATGTGAAAGTCATGAATGGTTTCATCTTCCATCATTTTTAGATTCTCAAACTTGGTAGTCAACATCTGAAGCCTTGACATTTTCACTTTGGAAGTGCCCTCATGGGTAGTTTTGAGAGTGTCCCAAACTTCCTTGGCCAGTTCATATTGATGTACTAGTCTGAAAATGTTTCTATCAATTCCATTGAACAAGGCATTTAAGGCTTTGGAATTTCCCAGGGCTAACTCATCTTCTTCTTTACTCCAATCTTCCTCAGGCTTCAAACTGATTGTCCCATCTTTCTCAGTTATGGTGGGATGGATCCATCCTTTGTCAGCAGCTCTCCAAGCCTTTTTGTCCATAGATTTTAAGAAGGCAGTCATACAAGGTTTCCAGTAGTCATAATTAGTTCCATCCAGAATGGGTGGTCTATTTCCAAAAACTCCTTCTTTGTCCATAGTGCCAGAAAGTGATATCCCTAGATCTCACCCAGTAATACAGGCAGGGTGCCTGCTCTGATGCCAATTGAAATTATGGCTGCAGATACTCAATGTCACGTTCAATGTTATGACACCGTATCTGACTTTCTATAAGACAGTAAATACAAAAGCAGTAAAGAACACAGTCAATTGTTTACCCAGTTCAGTGTGCAACAACACCTACTCTGGGGGCTACCAAGCCAGGGAGGAAATCCACTATAAGAGATATTAATTCAGGAATAAACCAACCAGTTTATCTCCTTCACTTAAGACCTACCCAATGCAACTTCAATCTAAGTACAACTTAAACCTGAGTTCCTACTCACTCCCCCTCAATCACAGCAGTGATACATAGAAACAATTTGACTAATGAATTGTTGAAGACACTCTTCAAAACATACACTTGATTATGCTTCACAGCTTTTTAATCAAGCAACACAAACACTCTTGCTTCACAGCTTTGAGTGATACACAAACCTAACTTGACTTTGCTTCACAACTTTAGTCAAGAGACATACAAACACTCTTGCTTCAAAGCTTTGAGTGTTACACAACCCTTACAATTAAAACCTATTCCAAGTCACTTATCACAATGATAATTGCTTGGATTACAATAGTAAAAACTATACAGCTTCTAAATAATCTTCTGTCAAAAAGGGATTCCATTCAAAACAGCAGCCCTGTTGAATATATAGCAGCTGCAACTTCAGTTAGGGTTTCCACAAAAAGCTAGGGTTAATTCCGTTTGACCTCAAGACTAGGTCACAGGACTTTATCAACCAGGTTGGGGTTAAGCTAGGTTAACCCAAAGAAAACGCAGGATTCTGTTCTGGAAAGACTGAGTCATTTTCCTGAAAAAACTCAGAATTAACCAAACTGCATACCTGTTAGTTCAGAACAGGATGTCTTAACATCTGTTATGACATCTGAAAACCTGTATACTGATTTAGGCAAATGTGATCATTTTGCAAAATGCTCAGATACACACTTATAAACATCAGTACCTGTATGACAATATTTTTCTGCAAAGGTACTTAATGAATCAGTACAAACTAAACTAGAATGTTATGACATCAGTCGTGACATTCACACATACACTTGGGTTTTACCAAAAATGCAAGCCAATAACTAAACAACTACAATAGGGTTTTCAACATTTGGTTTAGATAAGATCAATTTCAAAAGGCCATTAATTTTTGCTACTTGGGATAACTTACATTCTTATCAAATTGTTGGGGTCAAGTACAAATTCAAGGTTTGCGTTTGATCTCAAGCCATAAATTTTATTCAAATTTTAAGGGTTCTATATGGTATCCTAGAGCCAAAGTTCATTCAAGATTTCAATAGAAGATGCAAGTTTCGAACTTATTCATTATATCTCATCCCATACTTACTATTTGAGTTCAAAATTCAAGTTCATTTTCCATTTAACTTTACTCATCATTCAAGATCATATTGTTCCAAGTTTTTTCATCAAGATTTATTCAATATTTCTTGCATTTACTCAAGAATTAACACATATTTAACCCATCTACAAAAGCTCCATAAATGTTTCAAGTTTTTTTACAAAATTCTTTATAATACCATTAAATTCAAAGTTTCAAAAAAATGTTACAAGAGTATTTAAATCTGTAAGTCCTAAATTTTCTAATGAGGTCTTCATCTTCATTTCTTCAAGTTCCCTCCAAGACTCATTCTTCTTCAATTCTTCAAGCTCTCCATAGCCTTTCCACTTTCCAATTTTTGATCAATCATTATGTTCATGAAGCAAGAACAAGAAAATGTTAGAATACAATCAAATGTGAAGATAGATAAGAACTATCAAAGTGTGTTTTTCATGAATTCATCATTAGGATTTTGTAGGAATCGGAATTTAAGGGTGATTTTTCGAATCATGTTTAAGCAAGCAAAGGCCTCATAATTTTTCACAACATAAATCTCAAGTTCCAATCATGGGCCAAGAAGAAAAATTCTACTGCAAATCTCAAACAAAAATCCAAGAAAAAGGCTTTTGTTCAGTTCACAATAAAACAGGGCAAGCATTTTGTAAAACAACAGGTGTAAATCACATTTCAAGCCCAATAATAGATGCAGAAAGCAGCAAAACTCAGTGGTACATCATCACAGCATTGCAAGGCAAATATGAGAAAATAAAACAAACTCAGACTTGCAACAGTTCCAGTCCAGCAAAACAATTTGTTATCACACACATCACAGGTCCAACAAAATAATGCACGTATCAGAAATCAGGGCCCGACAGCAAGCAACAGGATCACATCTCAGCAAGCAAAAATCATAATGTATCAAAATGCTAACAAGCAGAATTTGTAAGGGCCCAATACAGAAAAATCAACAAAAGCCTGCTTTCACAATCATTGAATCCAACACAGATGAAACCCTAAATTGTATGAGTATATAAACAATCAAATGGCACTGAAATCAGGGAGAACTATACACAGAAAGAAAAGTTACGCGTATCACAAAACCCAGAAAAACCCTAAGTTATCATCACGATCCTTTTCGTACAAACCCTTTAGAGAAATCAAGAAAAAAGTTGTTCACAAAAGTAATAACATCAGCAAGCTTACAAACACGATAACCCTAAGTTACCATCATATTCACTATAACACAAAACCCTTCAAATTTTGAATCTGAGAAAGAATAGGAGGAAAAGAGTTTTGTAACAAATCAGAGAGATCCCACCTGAAAAGACCGAAGAATCGCAAATCTGAGCTTAGGGTTTCCAAAAATCCCCTTCAAGATCTACACCCAATCATTCCATTGCTGCAAAATCCAGTGCCAGATTCGCAATCAGAAGAGAGAGGCAAAGCGAAATATGCAAGAAAATAGATGGTTGAAGCCATCCACAGTGGCGCTGCCGTCGATCTTCATCAGATCCACCGTGGTGTTCATCATCACCAGCTCCTTGTTCTTCATGAACCACCGCCCAAATCTCTCATTTTTGTTTTCTTTTTAAAAAAAAAAATGTTTTTCGTTGAATAAACATAGAGAGAGGCGAGAGAAAAGATAAGAGAAGAGAGAGAGAGAGATACTGTTAATTATTTCTGATTATCATTTTTTCTTTTTTGTTTTGTTTAAATAAATCCTAATCAAAATGCTAATTAGACGGTGATAATTGTCACCATCCTTGTGGCCATTTTTGTTTATTCTGTGCAGTAAATCCCAGTAGTCCATCGTGCACCCTCGCCTCCATCAGCATCAGATCACGCTTTTCATCATCCAAACACTCCAACGCATGCAGCTCATCGTGTACCTTCCTGGAGTGACCTCACAAGATCCAGCGAATCTTCATCTTGGGCCTTGGCACCGGATTGCTGGTTGCGCAACCCCTCAGGCCTGTTTACACCCTTTTGGGCATAATTGCAATTAGAAAAATAGAAAGTAGTCTCTTGGATCTTCTTAACGGGCTTGAGCGTCCAACTCCTTTCAGCACCCCCCCCCCCCATTTCTGTTTATTTCAGGCCCATTCTATATTTTGCTTTATATTTGTTTATATTATATTATCTTGTTTAATTATTTTGATTTTTATCAAATAAAAAAATAATAATATAAAATACAAAATATATTTTCTTATCATAAATAATAAAATTTAAAAAAATATATATTATTTTATATTATTTATTATTTTTCTAATTAATTTTATTAGATAGATTGTTTTTAATTTAATTAGTTGTTCGATTGGGTTGTATTGTTTTGTTCATTTAGGATTTCTATCAAATAAAGATACAAAAATATAATTTGCTTTAGATAATCAATTAATTTGAGAAATGTTAATTAATGTTATTAATTTATTTATTAATTAATTATATTAAATAGGATTATTTAATTTAATTAGTTATTTAAATTAATTCGATTGGGTTGTATTGATTGTTTATTTAGACCCTTAATCGTATTGTCGATTCGACTGATCCCCATTCGTAAACTTGTACCCCCATTCCCATATGGTTTGTAATAGTTTAGAATTTTACTTCTTTGTTAATCTCTTTATATGTTTAAATTTCTATCATGCATATTTTGTTTAAATTAGAACACATGGCCTCCTCTTGGGCTCATCATCAATGAAAAGGTATCCACCTACAAATGCACACTTGCACACATTTCATAGTTTGTTCCAATTGGTCGTTTAGAATACTAGTGTCACGCTAGTCCCACTTTCTAGGAGCATGCATATAGCCACCTTGTATGGGCTTTTGATTTTTATCTTATGCATTGAAGTAACTCTCTTCTCTCCCCTATGTCCACATACCAAGGATCCTCATAAAGGGTCTCTTATTTGAGTTTGGGCATGGCCATTCTCCCGAGGTTAATCAAGTTTTTCCCTTGGTTAACCATAACCTGAATCAACCACTTTGGTCTGTATACCAAGTGTTTCCATGTACGAAGGGTATCATGGTTGACGGTAGGAGCACCTACTCTCACGAGATTAATCAATTACATCCCTTGGTTAATCATAACCTCACTCAACTCCCATACCCCAAGCACTCTCCTTATCTTATGGACATTTGTGTTATGACCTTGTGATTGATCGTTGATGCAACCCGGGTATGCCTAATTAATGGTTGATTAAGGAGGTTCAAGGAGTCGTTCTGTAGAGTTGTCTTATCTCATGCGCTTCGAAGAGGAAACGGACCTACTCCGTTAGGTATCATTGTGACCTCATGCTTATCTCTGCGTTTTAATTCTTTTTATAGGTCATGTCAAGCAGGAATAGCGATGCATGAAAGGGACCTCCGTTGCAGATATTTGTCAGGAATCCCTCTGGTTTATTTTAAGACCTGTTTAAGGCGATTTTTCATATGTGCCTTATTTGCTACTCATGTTTGTTTGCTTTTGCCAAAGCACTTGTTTGCTCGCTTGTTTGGTGTTAACCATGCTCCCTTAGGATTGCTCGTGTAGGGTTAGTCCTCGAGCTAGACCTTAGGATAGGAATCCATGTATGCTAACATAGGGTAGAAACTTCCCTCTTTCATCCTTAACCTTAGGGTCAATCATTGTATGATAACATTAGGAATAGTGCTAGGCTAGTCTCCCTTAGTTATTTTTCTTTTCTTTGCATATTGCATCTTAAAACTTAGTTTTCTTCTTGGCAAATCATAAAAATGTCTCTAATAAAATTAAATCCTTCTTCAAGGTAAAAAATACAAACCAATCTTAATTTTTTATGGGCCTTTTGGCTTTGATTTAAACTTTTTTCAAATGTATGTTTCTCCATTACTATCTTTTTCTGATGTTTCGCCATCGCACATGTTTGTTATCCTACTTTGATTCTCAATATCATTGTTAGGTGTGATGTTTTATCATCTGAATTGAGGATGTTTCGCCATCTTTGCCATGATATTTTGTTATCTTTTTGCCGATGTTTCGCCATTGCATATGTTTTTGCCGATGTTTCGTCATCGCACATGTTTGTTATCCTACTTTGATTCTCAATATCATTGTGAGGTGTGATGTTTTATCATCTGAATTGTTGATGTTTTGCCATCTTTACCATGTTATCTTATTACCTGATGTTTCGCCATCGCATATGTTTGTTGCTGATGTTTCTCTATCGCACATGTTTGTTATTCTACTTTGATTCTTAATATCATTGTTAGGTGTGATTTTTTATCATCTGAATTATTGATGTTTCACCATCTTTACCATGTTATCTTATTATCTTTTAGCCGATGTTTCGCCATCGCATATGTTTTTTGTTGATGTTTCACCATCGCGCATGTTTGTTATCCTACTTTGATTTTCAATATCATTGTTAGGTGTGATGTTTTATTATCCGAATTGTGATGTTTCGCCATCCTTGCCATGATATTTTGCTTTCTTTTTGCCGATGTTTCGCCATCGCGCATGTTTGTTATCCTACTTTGATTCTCAATATCATTGTTAGGTGTGATGTTTTATCAAATGAATTGTGGATGTTTCGCCATCTTTGCCATGATATTTTGTTATTTTTTACCGATGTTTCACCATCGCATATGTTTATTGCTGATGTTTCTCCATCGCGCATGTTTGTTATCCTACTTTGATTCTCAATATCATTGTTAGGTGTGATGTTTTATCATCTGAATTGCTGATGTTTCACCATCTTTACCATGTTATCTTATTATCTTTTACCTGATGTTTTGCCATCGCATATGTTTGTTGCTGATGTTTCGCCATTGCAAATGTTTGTTATCCTACTTTGATTCTCAATATCATTGTTAGGTGTGATGTTTTATCATCTGAATTGTTGATGTTTCGCCATCTTTACCATGTTATCTTATTATCTTTTAGTCAATGTTTCGCCATCTCATATGTTTGTTGCTAATGTTTCGCCATCGCGCATGTTTTTTATCCTACTTTGATTCTTAATATCATTGTTTGGTGTGATGTTTTATTATCAGAATTGTGATGTCTCACCATCTTTGCTATGATGTTTTGTTATCTTTTTGTCGATGTTTCACCATTGCATATGTTTTTGCCGATGTTTTGTCATCGTGTATGTTTGTTATCCTACTTTGATTCTCAATACCATATTAGGTGTGATGTTTTATCATCTGGATTGTTGATGTCTCGTCATCTTTGCCATGCTATCTTGTTATATTTTTGCCGATGTTTCACCATTGCATATGTTTGTTGCCGATGTTTCGCCATCGCGTATGTTTGTCATCATACTTTGATTTTCGATATCATTCTTAGGTGTAATGTTTCCTTGTCTTGTCTGATATTTTGTTATCATGCTGACGTTTTATCATCTTATCTGAGTTTGTGTTACCATGTGTTGTCTTGTTATCCTTTTTTGTTGCTTTATCTTTGTTGTTGATTTTTTGTCATTTTATCTGGTGTTTTGCCATCTTAATTGTTGCTTTTGTCTTAACTAAAAAACACAAACCAACCAAAATATATGAGCTAAACTACGGCTGCTCTGGTTCCTTAAAAGGAATACGTAGGCAGAGGCTTTTGTGGGGCTTAATCGAGCATATCTTTGTAAATATTCCTTTCTTTTCCCCACACTTTCTATTCCTTTTTCTTTGCATGCATTCCCTTTTCAGCTTTAAGCTCTAGATATAGATTTTGTACACCCATTAGATTAGACAACAAGAGTAGATATTGTAGAGTACTACAGGCATGTGGGGTGCTAATACCTTCCCCTTGCGTAACAGACTCCCTTATCCGATCTCGCGGTTGCAAGACCGTGATTTCACCTCTTCAGGTTTTCTTGATGTTTATCTTTCCATTTTGGCGGGATAAAAGACGTTTGGTGGCGACTTCATTGATTTTTATATCAGATGACGGTTTGGCCGGTTGTTTCATCAGTCTATGAATTTTTAATTCCCAGACGAGAACATCATGCTAGTTACAGATTGTGAAGAACCTGGACCGTATGAAGGACCTGAGCTAGGACCCCAATGGGCTATGGTTTTTTATGGAGCTTCTAACGCACTTGGCAATGGGATCGATGTTGTAATTATCTCTCCCCAGGGTTTTCATACGCCCTTCATTTCCAGACTTTACTTTAACTGAACCAATAATATGGTTGAATATGAAGTGTGCATCATGGGTGTTAAAGCTGCTATTGACATAAGAATCAAATTCCTGAGTGTATATGGGGATTCAGCCATGGTAATCAGTCAGGTCAAGGGAGAATGGGATACGAAGCATCTGAATCTTATCCCTTACCGAGAACATATGTTATCTTTGATTTTGTACTTCGAATACATTACCTTTGATCATATCCCAAGAGAAGAGAATTAGTTGGAGGACGCATTAGCTACCATGTCATCCATGTTCAAGGTCAGTTGGGACAATGAGGCTCCCAGAATTACCATTGAAAGATTCGATAAACTGGCACATTGCTACGCAATTGACACTGATGGAGTAGAAGAAAAACCTTGGTTTCATGAAGTGAAAAGATACCTTGAAGCTCAAGATTTCCATGAAGGAGCATCGATCAATGACAAGAAATTTCTATGGAGGTTATCATCTAAGTTCTTCTTGAGCAGTGGAATTTTGTACAAGCATAATCATGATTTAACTCTGGTTCGCTGTGTAGACAAAAAGGAAGCAGAGAGAACTATGGAGGATATGCATGAAGGAATCTTTAGTACTCACTCCAGAGGGCATACTATGGCTAAAAAGATTCTAAAAGAAGGTTACTATTGGTCGACTATGGAAACCAACGGTCACCACCACTTGAGAACTTGTCATAAGTTCCAGATCTATGCTGATAAGGTTTATGTGCCTCTGGTACCTTTGAACGTCATGACTGCTCCTTGTCCATTCGCAATGCGGGGCATTGATATGCTCATAGAAATCAAGCCTACTGCTTCTAACGAACATCGCTTCATTCTCGTCGCCATTAACTACTTTACAAAATGGGTTAAAGCAGCCTCGTTCGCCTCTATTACCAGGAATGTGGTCGCTCGGTTCATCAAGCATAACCCTATCTATCGATATGGTATCCCTGAGAGAATCATTACAGCAAATGGCACTAACCTCAAAAACACTATGATCACTGAACTTTGCATGCAATTCAAGATCAAGCACCACAACTCTTCTTCGTATCGACCCAAGATGAATGGCACAGTGGAAGCCGCTAACAAGAATATTAAGAATATCATACAGAAGATTGTTGTGACTTACAAATACTGGCACGAGATGTTACCATTTTCTCTTCATGGCTATCGCACTTCAACACAAACATCAACTGGGGCAACCCCATTCTCTCTGGTCTATGGTATGGAAGCTGTCCTACCCGTCAAAGTTCAAATTCCTTATCCGAGAATCATGAAAGATGCAGACCTAGAAGAAGATGAGAGAATTCAGAGTAGGTTGGACCAGTTGAATTTAATTTACAAAAAGAGGCTTGCGGCTATCTGTCACAATCAGATGTATCAAAAATGTATGATCAAGGCATTCAATAATAAAATCAAGCATCAGGTATATCAGGCTGGTGACTTGGTAATAAAGTGCATCATTCTACCACAAGCTGGTCCCAGGGGAAAATGGACTCCCACCTACAAATGGCCATTTGTTATCAAGAAATTATTTTTGGGCGGTGCTACGATACTAACCACCATGGACGGTGAACACTTCCCGCACCCTGTGAACATGGAAATGGTTAAAATATATTGTGCATGAAAATGACCCGCTAGGTTGACTGGCCTAGGAAAAAATAAGGGAACCCCAGCGAACCAAAAGGGTTCGGGCAAAAATTAGGGATATATATAAAAGATTGTACACCCGGCAAGTCGAAAACCTGAAAAGGCAGCTTGGGTAAAAAAGGGTATCCCGGTGGACTGAAAACCTGAAAGGGCGGTCCAGGAAAAAGTTAGGGATTAAAAGTGTACGACTATATCCTATTGGATCATTTACTGCGAGCTTTATCACCAAAGTCGAAAGTTCAAATGGTATAGAATAGTTCAATCAACTTCTTCCGACAACAAGGGATGAGATGTTCAAAGGCATAGGGACAATAGCAGAGTTGGAACCCAGCGAGATCATTTCCACATAGCTATATGTTTTGTTTTCACTTTGTACTATTTTCATTTCATGAAAATTTCCTCCTACTAGGACTTATGTCTCTTTGTACAAAATCGTCTGTTTATAGGTAAACTATCAATACAAATACACCCTAAAATTCAAACTTTTTTATTTTTAACTTTTCTGTTTTATTTGCAAAAAATGTCCAATGACTAAAATTGAATGAACATATGCATATGAACACGATTAACTATTAACAAATATATGCATAAGAACAGGAATAAGCATTTACTCAAGACTTTAGGAGTTAAGATATGTGATACGGTGGGAGAACTGACTTGAAGGTATTGCGTTTGATCACAAATGTTGCGGTTAGCAAGAGTCGCCACCGACTTTTCTTTTATCCAAAAGGAAAGGTGAAAAAGCACAGGAAAGACCTTTGAGATTATTTCTTGAGTTCGGGGGGTAGATTATGAAAAGGGAAGGTATTAGCACCCTTTTCATCCATGGTTTTCCATGGGCTCTTAGTTACTTGCTAGATCACTTGCTTTTGTTTGAAATTATGCTTTGTGTGGTTTTTTGAAAGTATTTTGTAAAGAGGCCATTGTTTAGGGAATCTTTGTAATGATTCTTGTTTGTAAGAATGTATACAAAGATGTTGATCTTTTGAAAATGTTTTCAAGTACGTAAGATGTTTGAAAGTGTATGTGTTTGTTTTTGAAAATAGCATGGATGTTTGTTTTGAAATGGAGAAAGTAATTAGGAGAAATATACCTACTAAAATGTCTTTCTTATTCATTTTCCTTTCCTTTGACATTGTTGTCTTACCATTGATTCGGTAAGCAACCCTATCTTTGGATGTAGACGGGACGGGCGTGGGTCATCATATAACCATGATTAGCAATGTTGCAAGGTATCTTAGCATTCTTTCTTAGGGACTAAGATCATTTGTAAGGCAACTTAGATAGCGTCATCGAGGGACTATGATCTTGTATTTGCTTGTTTTTGCTAAGATACCTTACATGCGTAATATGGCCATTTTGTATAAGGCAACCAAGTGGAATAACCCTAGGGGTGCTCGTGTGCAAGTGTATTGTTTTCATGCTTGTTTTTGTCTTGAATTAGGTTTTTTCTAAGTATTGGTTTTAGTCTTTCCATTCAAACCCTAATTACTAGCATGTTATATAAAAGCGATAAATTGCGAAATTTAAAGTTATTACGCTATTGCAACACTTGTGGGGAGGGGGTATACAAATTCATGAATGGGGATTGCAAAAATTTAAACCTAATTAGTCTATTACAACAATATTGAATTGATATCAAGGGACAAGGAAATAAATAAATTCAAAGTACAAAATGAATGAATGTACAAAAAATGCAAAATGTAAAGAAAATGTATCTTTGTTTGATTTTCATAAAAAAGGGATTTTGTCTTAACCTAATTAAATAAAGAAAATAATTAATTAAATTTGTATTTTATTAAGCAAAGATTTTAATTAAAACCCTAGTTCTATTAATTAATCAAAAGAAAATAAGTTTAAGAAAAGTATTTTGGCATTTTTATTTTAAAAATATTTATAGTATTATAAAAAAATTTTGTCCTTATTTAATATTAAAAATAATGTATTTTTAATGGTGTAAAAAATAAATAAATAAAAACATAATATTAATTAAGTTTACAAGATTAGTTAATAAAATAAATAAAGTATAAAAAATATTTTTTTATGGAAAAAATAAAATAAAATAAGTCAAGATATAAATCTTTTTTTTTTGTATTTTGTGATTTTTAGTATTTAGAAAATATATTTAAGAAAATAAAAGAAATAATAAAAAGAAAAATAAAATAAATTGGGCCAGGGGCGTATAAAGGAAAAAAGGGGTTAGCTGGCAAAAATAATAAAATGAGCCAGGCCCAAAGAGGCCTAGCGCCCTACAAACAAAAAAGTCAGAATCGTAAACATGTAAAAAAAATGCAAAAGGGTACCACTGGGGCTCGAACCCAGGTCCCATAGGTTACAGGTGCGCGCTTCTACCACTGGGGTGGCTATACATCCGTTAATAAAAAACAATAAATATGTAAGGCAAAATGCACCCTGAAGACTTCAACTTCAACCTCTAGCCAGACCAACTGTAACTTGCTCACTTCTCATCAAAAATAAAAACTATAAACATGAAACTTGTAGCAAATTTTCTCATGATTCCAGAAATGTAAAGTATTAAAACTATAGATCAAAGATAAGCATGAATTTTAATGGCCCTAATCTGAAACCTAAAAATTTTAGAAATTTCAGTTTCAAAATTCTCTAAGTTCAAGCAAAATTAATGGAAACTATGGACATGGTTAGCTTCAGGGCAATGATATCTACATGTTTTATTCACAAATAAACTATTGATGATGCTTGTATGAAGAGTTTCAAGTTGAGAAAACTTACCTCAAAACTAGAAATCGTGTTTGGAGTTTGAGCTTGTTTCAAGTGATGGTGATGATCAGGTTAGCTTCCTTGAGGTCCTAGGAAGCTAATGCAATGGTTTGCTTGAGTTGAGAGTAGCTGAAATGACCTGGAGAAGTCAATGTGCAATGCTCTGTTTTTGGTTATGGAGGATATGGTAAATGATGTTACAGCAATGAAACAGGGACAGTGATAGGTTACACTTGATGTAAGGAAGCTTTAGAAACTAAAATGCCAAGAAACGCACGAGGGAAATGTGAGTTTGATGTTCAAGGTCAGAAACTGTGCAAAAATGAAGTTTTTGGGCAATTTTTTATTTGAAAGAGTTTTGGTGTATTTCAGGGTTCTTAAGATCGTCCTTTAGCTCACAAATAGTGACTCTATTTATAAGCAACAAGTTTGGAGATCTCTTGTTGATCAGAATTCAAAATCACAAGTTTATGCATAACATGTGATTTTTGAGAAATTCAAGTTTCAAAGCCTTGTGTACTTGCTAAGATAGAGTGTTTATACTTTAAACAAGCTTGCTTATGACTTTGTGGATGGAGTGTGATCAGAGGGAACAAGTTAGAGGCTCAAGAATGAACTTTATGCAAAAATCTTGCTTTACAAGAATGGCAATGTTAACTTTGTGCCATTAATGGAAATGCAACTTGGATAATAGCTCAATTGCTTGGATCAAAGCCCTAACAGTTGTGTAGATATTTAATTATGGATTTACAAACAAGTTTGAGGCCTGCAAAGAAAAGATCATGCATCCTAGCATGGATTTGGTTCATGTGTTCATCAAAAATGACTTGCAATTCAAGTGACAAAACCCTAACTTCATCTTTTCGATTCTCCCTACTCAAGAATGATCTCAAGGAGTTATTGGACATTATGAAAAGCTTGGAATGTGATCTACAACCCATATTTGAATTGCTTTTGAAGATTCCCCTTGTAACTATATGAAAAAGTTCCATGAAGTTGGGTCAAAATCCTGACCAAATTAGGGCAAAATTTCACTAAGTGTTTAGTTTCATGAGCACATGTTCATAAAATTATAACTTGAGATCCAAGCATTTTTGGAAGGAGTTGTGTAAAGAAAAGTTGTAGATTTCATGGAGATATACAACTTTCTTGTTGGAAGTTTCTCTTGAATCATCTTGCATCATGGTGAAAATTGGCTCAAAGTTATGAAAAAACATGAAATTTCCAACACTTGAAAAATTTCTAAGTTTAGAAATTTTGACTTTTCAAAATGAAATCTTGACTTTTTAATTTCTTGATGAATAAGTTTCATATTTTGACATGTTTTGATGAACTGTGATCTTTGGCACTTGAATTTGACCAAAAAGTCAAAGTTTGACTTTTCAGTATACAGTTGACTTTTGATCAGTTGACTGCAAAATTCATTTGTCAATCCAATGGGCTTACAATGTTTTGAACCATGTCATTAGGTCAAAATGATGCAATTGGACTCTTGAGATCATGCCTTAAACCAATTGATCATTTTCTAGGTCAAAAATCAGAAATTGCCCTTTCCCAGTCAAAACCCTAATTTTGACCATTTTGCCCTTTTGGAGATTTGATCAAATTTCTTGAGGAGTTGTGGTCCAAACTTGATCAAATGATACATATGAGTTTAAAATGTTGATGTGGATCAAAAATTATGAAGATTGACTGTAAATTGGCCAAGGTTGACTTTTTCCCAAATACAATTGATTTTTAGGTCAACTGCTCAATTGACTGATCAAAAATGTGATCCAAGACTTGAAACTTGACATGAGTAAACTAGGGGGTCCATAATGATCCATGAAAATCATACGGGGCATAGAAGGTTCAAAAATCTTTGTGCAAACTCAAACCCCATGTGATACGGTGGCCAGAACCGGGACGTGTTTCCCTATTTCGTTAAGGAATTTTGCTGGTTTGCGTTTTGCGTTTGTGTTTGCAAAATGTTGCGGTAAGCAAGAGTCGCCACCGACTTTTATTTTATCCAATAAGGAAAGGAAAAAAGCACAGAAAAATTCCTTTTTCGAGATATTTCTGAGTACGGGGGGTAGATTATAGAAAGGGAAGGTATTAGCACTCTTTCTATCCGTAGTTATCTACGGGCTCTTAGGTACTTGCTCATCATTTTCAAAATTGTTTTCTTTGTGTTTGTGGGCTTTGAAAAGTTTTTGTTTTGACTTCGATTTAACTTCTGCTTCTGTCTTCAAGAGTGTAATGAAGTGTTTTTGAAAACTTTGTTTGTAAAGGAGTGTAAGTGTGAAAAAGTTTTGTTTGGATTGAGCAAGTACTTAAGAACTAATCTACCTACTCGAAAAAAGAATCGTTCTATGCTTGTTTCCTTTAGACAACGCTATCCCACTATTAGTGAGTAGGTAGCATCGTCGTTGGAGTTTTGAGGGTCAATTCGAAAGGGACGTACGGTCACTAAAGCAATGTTAGGACGTCTTAGTAGTAACCCTAATGTCTTAGATCATTTATCTGAGGCATCAATATCCGAGGCAACCTTTCCGAGGCAACTTTGATCTTTGGACAAAAGGACGACCACTAAAATATCCTATACTCAATGACCGTTTACCGAAGGCAACCAAGTGGGAGTATACCCTAGGAGTGCGCATGTGCGGATGATTCAATTTCAGTTTATTTATCTTTGCACATTTAGGGTGATTTAACTGTTTTAAAATTAGTCATACATTCTTGTCATGCATCCTATTATCATACATCTAACAGTTAATAATTTGCAGAATTTAAAATGCGGAAATTAAGATACGTTATTACAAGGCTTCGGGTATTTACATAGCCAAAAACAAACCCTTTGAAAATAAAGCGATAATGAAAAGTAAAAGCCCTAGTTAAAACTATTAGAAACTGTGAGCAGATACAATAATTGGGTAAAGAATAATAAAGCGCGCAATGAAAATTAGATCGACGAGAAACTAGGGTTTTGACCCTCCTAATCAAAAGAAAAATGTTTTTGTTGTTTTTATATTTTTTAAAGAAAAGAATTAAGTTTTTCTAAATTAAATATGAAAAGTAATTAGTGATTAAATTAATTAATGAAAATAATTACAAGACCTATTTTTTTGTTTTTGATTATTTTAGGAAAAAGATAAAATAAAATTAAGTTAGTAATAAAACCTATTTATTCTAACTATTTTTAATTATGTACAAAATAATTAAAGTTATCTAAATTAATCAAACCTAATTAAATTAATTAATTTATTGATAAAAAATATACCTAAATCTAATTTGTGAAAAATAATATTTTTGGTGATTTTTTGATAAAAAGAAAATTAATTTTTGGTTAGTAAATAAATTAATTAATTAATTAAATGTAATATAAAAAAGAAAAAGAGATGAGAAATAGGCCTGAAAAGCATTTTTGGGTGGTGCAAACAGCCAGATCCTGGGCCCATAATGGTGAGTTCCACGTTGACCTTTGAGATCCAGTGTGATGCATTTGACTTGGCTTTTGGTGTTCCCTCCTGGATGGCCATCAGATTTGGCCTCAGGACACTTGGCATGATTGATTGTGAGGGTGCACAATGGTCCTGGGTCTTGCATATGCGCTGGATAACCTGAAAGAAAATTAGAAAAATACCAAATGTTGGAGGTAGGGGTCGAACCCCTGACCTCAAGCACTCCCACGCCTTAAACACTAGCCTGGCTGCCACTGGGCCATTCGCTTCTATTTGTACATGTAATGGATAACAATAATAATATATAAAAAACAAGAACTAGTGGAAAACAAAAAGAAAACGCGCGCCAGGTTTGAATAGGCCAATGGAACTGTGACAACTCATCGTCTTTTTCCTCTCTCCATGGGTAAAAGTCCCAGACTTTTACCTACGGACATTTTGTCCGTTGCTATAAGCCTGGCTCGTTCCAAAATCCTCCATGATCCATATAAATGAAATCTAACGCCATGGATGGATTCGTCTCATCATTCTGGACATGATGGTACCCCTTATCAAGGCTAATTTTTCCTATAAACAAAATCCCTAATCCGAAGCTACAAACCCTAACAATGGCATATTCCAATACATGCTATATAAATGAAATTAAACAACACAGAAAGATTGCATATGTTCTATGGATCAAGAATATGTGATTAATTAATCCTAACAATGCCTAAATCATGCTAACCGAATTCAAGATTTCATGAGTTTCGTGAAGGACTTACAGAGCTTTTTGGGACTGGAACGGGTTGGTTCTTGATTGCTTTAGCTTGCTGACACACCCATGAATCGATTGGGATAGCTAGAAGGCCTTGAGGATGCCTGGAAATAAGAATTCGATCTTACACTTTTCTTGATTTTTTTCAAATGTTGCTTTGCTTGCTACGCCCGTTTCTAACCTCTCTTTTAGGTCTGCCTCCCTTCTATATGTATCAAGGAATGTATTAGGTTTGAAAGAATGCATCCAATCTTCCTCCATCAATGAATTTGATTGTGCTTTGATCCTCCTTTAAATATTTCCAAAATTGGCGTAAAACCAATCTTTTTGTCCACCCTAATGCCTTGCATGAGTTTGAATACTTGCTATCTGTAATTGAAACCTGAAATAAGCACAAAATCTCTTTCTTTCAATATTTTGGATTTTATATGATTTGTTTTGATTTAAATTAAATTAATTCAAATAAAATCATAATAAATAATAAAAATAAGATATGGACAAGTGTAAAAGGATAGAGCTCGTGGACTATGTTTCCAACTCAAAACAAGTGAAAAAGATTGGGCCCATTTGGCAAAATTTGAAGTTTTAGGGATAGTTGACTTTTGGCAATTTTACAAAAAAGGTCAACTTCACCAATGCATAAATTCCTCAATTTTGACTTTTTGGAGGTGTTCTTGGACTTTTTAGAAAGCTTGAGATGTCCAATAATCAACCCTTTTGGTATCATATCAATTTGATATTCCATGCTCATGTATGAATCTTTGACAAAAAAAGGTGTTTTTGTTGACTTTTCAAAATGACCTATAATGTCCAAATTCATAACTTCTTGTGAGTGCATATTTTGAACTTGGGAGATGAAGATGGATTGTAGGTAATTGCATCCTCTTCAAAATGAGCTTTTGGATGTGTCATTTCTCATAAAGTATGAGAAAGTTATGCTTGGTCAAAGTTGAGTTGATTTTCCCTGCAAAACCCTAATTTAGCAACTTTTGAGTCTTGATGAATTATGAGCAATCCTTGATGAATCATAATCAACCCTTGATCAAATGATGAAATAAACTTCAAAATGAGGATGTTGACCAAAAATCTTGAAGTTTGACTGTATGTGGGCCACATTTAACTTTTGCCCTAGCACAGTCGATTTTCAGGCCTTTGAGCAATTAACTGAGAAAATTTCCTCTGCAAAGCTTGAAATTTGACATGGATGATATTGGGAACATATTAGGACAATGTTGAGAATTTGGGATCCCTTGGACTCAAGTATCTTGATGCAACATGAAACCCTAATTTGGGGTAGACTGCCTTGGGAGAGAGCTTGTCTGGCCAACCCTTGGACTACCTTGAGCAACTTAAGGATCTTTCTTTAAATGTTTTGAGAAATATGGGAGGGAAAATTTTGGGGTACAACAGCTGCCCCTGTTCAATCTTCTTTAACCTGAGGATGTAGATTGGCTTTCTTGCCTTTCGTGATCCGAAGGTGGAAGATGATTGAACACTAGAGTGCCCATAAATTTGCACTCGCATGAAGTAGTACCCGTCTTGCAATGTCGGGAATGGGCTTAAAGATGCCATCCGAAGGAGTGTTGATCGCATAAGAGATTCCTTAGCGAGAGCTTGTATACCTGTCATTGAGGAAGATTCCGCTGGGGAAGGCTGATCTCTGTCTTGGGAGAAATAGAATTTTAGGAACTTCGGTCGTCCGTTATTCTACTGGGGAATCATCTCTGATGAATTTTAGGAACTTCGGTCATCCATTATTCTACTGAGGAACTGTCTCTTAGTCGAGGAGATGAAAATGAACGGTTATCTGGTCGTGGTCCAGGCTTCATAGTAATAAGACCTATTGCTATCTGGTCGCAATCCAGGCTTTACAGACTTATTAGGGAGATGAGATTAAACTTGCTATCTGGTCGCAATCCAGGTTCCGCAACTTCTTAATTCTTATCTGGTTGTAATCCAGGTTTCTGAAGGAATTCAAATGTTACTCGGTCGCATCCAGGCTTTAACTTGAATTTGTGGCACACTAATATTTGGTCGACTCCGGGCTTCTTAGTAACTGTTCAGGTAAACAACTATTTGATCGAAATCCAAACTTTGCAGGGTCTTGTACTGCTATCTGGTCGCAATCCAGGCTTCAGTCCTTTTACCGTTATCCAGTCGTAATCTAGGCTTCATGGTGTTCCGTACTACTGTTTGGTCGTAATCCAGGATTCACAATACTTTACTTCTTATATGGTCGTAATCCAGTCTTCAGAACACTTTACTTCTTATTTGGTCGTAATCCAGTCTTCAGAACACTTTACTTCTTATCTGGTCGTAATCCAGTCTTCAGAACACTTTACTCCTTATCTGGTCGTAATCTAGTCTTCAGAAGAGATCAAATGGCTATTCGCTCATAATCCGGGCTTCCCTTTGGCTTTGGGACAACTAACATCCGGTCGTAATCCGAGCTTCATAGTATCTGGTCGGGTGAACTGCTATTTGGTCGTAATCCAAGCTGCACAGTACCCCTTACTGTTATCTGGTCGAAATCCAACCTTCATAGTGTCTTTAACCGCTATCTGGTCGTAATCCAGGTTTCACAGGAACTTGTATTGTTGTCTGGTCGTAATCCAGGCTTCACAATAACTTGCTGAGCTGTTATCCGATTGCAATCCGGGTTTCACGAATTATCGAGGATTTAAACTATTGTCCAGTCGAATCCGGGCTCCATAGCTTGCTTTTGTGAGAATTTGATTGTATCTTTCCTAAAAGGTAAAGGTTAGCTGCATGTACCGCATGATATGTATCAGGCAATGATGTTCTCAAAATAAATGAGACTGTGTTGTATGATGTGTATATGCATGTGTCATGATGTACGGAAATGTGATGTTTTTAGCTAGGGAAAATAAATCTTGGATTGCTGCTGGAGAAAAAAGTTGAATTCTTCATTTCCGTTGGGGATAGTGAATGAAGATGATTTGTGAGAATAAACCTGCAGGAGAGGATAACTCTGCTGGGGAATAAACTGATGAGGAAATGGCTCTGTGGGGAGGACATATTCTGCTAGAGAACCTGTTGATTTGGAAGAATAACCTCGGTCGGGGATGAATTACCGTTGTTGGCGATAATAAACTATGTTGGGGATTGAGTTTCTGTTTGTGAAAGGAATGAACTCCGCTGGGGATGATCTTTTAGTTGCAACTTCATTGGGAATAATCTTTTAGACTCTACTGGGACAGTCTTCCAGAGTCTACTGGGGATGATTCTCCAAACTCCACTGAGGAAGATTTTCCAGACTCCGCTGGGGATAATTGTCTAGTGCTAATGATGGATAAACTCTGCTTGGGGAGAATATTGCCGACTCATTCGCGGTTGTGAGCCTCAGCTGGGGAGAGTTAACATTATTGTCTTTTTCTTACTCTACGGGGAGTGAATGTACCTTAGTCATATTCTTCAGCTAAATATATCCCTGTACCTGGTGGATAGAGCAACTGTAAGGTCTGGACAATTCTTATTTGCCCCTGTCTTTGATATTACGAGTAATCGTCTTTTGTTTTGCATGTAAATATTCATGAGCAGCAATTAATGTCAAATGCATATATCAAAAATGAACATTGGACGTTCTTGCAAAACAAAACAGAAAAAGAAAATTTTATTTGTGAAAATGAATTGTATTGACTTTGAAGTTTGGCCTGTAAATAGGCGTCTTTTATACAAGAGGTTGGCGTCCTAGTAAGAGAATGCCGCCGAACAATAGAGTTTATACAATTTGTGAAAAACAAAGAAAAACAGCTATGTGAATAATCCCACTGGGTTCCAACTATGCTATTGCCTTTATATCTTCGAGTATCTCATCACTTTGCTACTTGGTTGAAGGTATATCAGATTGTTTGGTGTCGTTCGAGCTTGATAGTCGGTATTGAAGTCTGGTTGCAAGGTGATCCAATGAGACATAGTGTTACGCTTTGATCCCTAATTTTTGCCTGAACCGCCCTTTCGGGTTTTCAGTCCACCGGGATACCCTTTTTTGCCCAAGCTGCCTTTTCAGGTTTTTGACTTTCCGGGTGTACAGTTTTTTTTCATTTTCATCCCTTATTTTTACCCGAACCCTTTTGGTTCACCGGGAAGCCCTTATTTTTTCCTAGGCCAGTCAACCTAGCGGGTCTTTGATTATGCGTAGTATTTTTTCACTATGTCTGCATTGACGGGGTGAGGAAGGTCGTCACCATCCATGGTGGTTAGAATCATAGCTCCTCCTGAGAAAATGTTCCTAACCACAAATGGCCCTTCGTAAGTAGGGGTCCATTTTCCCCAGGGATCAACTTGAGGTGATATGATGCGTTTGATCACCAGATCCCCAACTTGATACTCTTGTCTTCTGACTTTCTTGTTAAATGCCTTGATCATCCGTTTTTGATACGTTTGACCATGACAAATAGCAGTAAGTCTCTTTTCATTGATTAAGTTCAGTTGATCAAGTCGGGTCTGAATCCAGTCATCTTTGCTCAAACTTGCGTCCTTCATAATCCGAAGAGAGGGTATCTGAACTTCAATGGGCAAGACTGCCTCCATACCTTATACCAAGGAATAGGGTGTTGCCCCTGTTGACGTCTGTGCTGAGGTATGGTACCCATGAAGAGCAAATGGTAACATCTCGTGCCAATCTTTGTATGTCACCATCATCTTCTGCACAATCTTCTTAATATTCTTATTAGCCGCTTCAACAGCCCCATTCATCTTTGGCCGGTAAGGAGAAGAGTTGTGATGTTGAATCTTGAACTGATTGCAGAGCTCGGTGATCATAGTATTGTTGAGATTTATTCCATTGTCCGTAATGATCCTTTCTGGTACACCATATCGACAGATCAAATTGTGCCGAATAAGCCGTGCCACGACGTTCTTGGTCACTGTAGCAAAGGAAGCTGCTTCAACCCACTTCGTAAAGTAATCAATTTCTACCAGGATGAAACGATGCCCGTTGGACGCAGTAGGTCTGATCTCACCGATCATATCAATGCCCCACATTGCGAAAGGCCAAGGTGATGCCAAGATGTTCAGAGGGACTGGAGGTATGTGCACCTTATCAGCATAGACTTGGCACTTATGACAGGTTCGAGAATGCTGATAACAGTCGGCTTCCATTGTAGACCAATAATATCTTTCCCGTAGGATTTTCTTTGCCATAGTGTGTCCACTGGAATGAGTTCCGAAAGTACCTTCATATAACTCTACCATAATCCTTTGTGCTTCGTTCTTATCCACCCATCGCAGTAAGGTTGAATCATGGTTACGCTTGTAAAGGATACCATTACTGATGAAGAACTTCACCGCGAACCTCCTCAGAAACTTGTTATCATTAACAGATGCACCCTCAGGGTATTCTTGAGCCTCAAGATACCTTTTTACCTCGTGAAACCAAGGTTTATATGTTACCTCTTCAGTCTCAATGTCACAGCAATGTGCGGGTTCGTCCAACCTCTCAATGGTAATCTGGGGAGCCTCATTGTCCTATCTGACCTTGAACATAGAAGACATCGTAGCTAGCGCGTCAACCAACTGATTCTCCTCTCTAGGGAAGTGTTCAAAGGTTATCTCCTCGAAGTGTGGAAGCAACGTCAATATATACTCCTTGTAAGGAATAAGATTTGGGTGTTTCGTATCCCACTCGCCTTTGATCTGACTGATCACGAGAGAGGAATCTCTGAATACACTTAAGAACTTAATCCTTAGGTCAATAGCTTCTCGAAGACCCATGATGCACGCTTCATACTCCGCCATATTGTTGGTGCAGTTAAAATATAATCGGGCGGTGAACAGAGTATGACAGCCTTCAGGAGATATGATCACGGTGCCAATGCCATTACCCAACGCATTTGAAGCTCTGTCAAAATACATAGACCATCGGGATCCCTCCTCAGGTCCTTCATCTGGTCCAGGTGTTTCACAGTCAGTCACCAACATGATGCTCTCATCCGGGAACTCGAAGTTCATAGACTGGTAATCATCCACTGCCTGATATGCCAAATTATCTGCCAACACACTTCCCTTGATTGCTTTTTGGGTCATGTATTGAATGTCATACTCAGTCAAGATCATTTTCCATCTTGCTATTCTTCCGGATAAGGCAGGATTTTCGAAGATATACTTGATTGGATCCATCTTTGATATTAATAGGGTAGTGTGAGTCAGCACATACTGTCTCAGCCAGCGAGCAGCCCATGCCAAAGCGCAGCAAGTTTTCTCAAGCAGTGAGTATCGGGTCTCACAGTCGGTAAACTTTTTGCTAAGGTAATAAATAGCATGCTCTTTTCGGCCAGACTCGTCATGCTGCCCCAGCACGTACCCCATCGAATTATCGAGTACTGTCAAGTATAAGATCAAAGGTCTCCCTTCAACTGGAGGCATCAGAATAGGAGGCTCTTGGAGATATTCCTTGATCCTTTCGAAAGCGGACTGACATTCATCGTTCCATCTTACCACTTGATCTTTCTTCGGTAACTTGAAGATTGGCTCACAAGTAGCAGTCAGGTGCGAGATGAATCGGGAAATATAGTTCAGACGTCCCAAAAAGCCTTTGACTTCCTTTTCAGTTCGGGGAGCTGGAATTTCCTGTATAGCCTTCACCTTTGCAGGATCCACTTGAATACCTTTATCACTAACGACGAAACCCAGCAGCTTACCAGACCTCACTCTGAAGGTGCACTTGTTCGGATTTAGCCTCAGTTTGTACAATTTCAACCTGTCAAATAGCTTTTGGAGGTGGTCAAGATGTTCTTTTTCGGTCAGGGATCTTACAATCATGTCATCGACGTATACCTCAATCTCATGATGAATCATGTCGTGGAACAAAGCGACCATGGCGCGCTGATACGTTACCCCAGCATTCTTCAATCCGAAAGGCATGACTTTGTAGCAAAAGGTACCCCACTGTGTGACGAAGGTTGTCTTCTCCATATCCTCGGGAGCCGTCTTAATCTGATTGTAACCGGAGAAACCATCCATAAAGGAGAAGACCTTATGCTGTGCGATGTTGTCAACCAGAACGTTGATATGAGGCAAAGGGAAATCATCCTTGGGGCTTGCCCTGTTCAGATCCCTATAGTCAACACACATTCAAACCTTACCATCCTTCTTCGGCACCGGAACCACGTTGGCCACCCACTGTGGGTAAGAAGTAACTGCAAGAAAATCGGCATCAAATTGTTTCATAACCTCAGCCTTGATTTTCTCAGACATCTCTGGGTGCATTCAGTGAACTTTCTGTTTCACTGGAGAACAGTCTTCCTTAGTTGGCAAGCGGTGAACCACAATATCGGTATCCAACCCAGGCATATCTTCATAAGACCAGGAAAAGATCTCAACATAGTCACGCAGCATCTGTATCAGCCGTTGCTTAACACTAGGCTCCAGATTTGCACCGATCTTGACCTCTTTCTTGTCTACCTCTGTACCCAGATTTACTATTTCCACTGGCTCTTCATGCGGCTGTATGGCCCTCTCTTTCTGAAGTAACAGTCTAGCAAGTTCACCAGGCACTTCACAACCATCCTCACCTTCGTCCTCGGCTTGGTTGATCGAACTTTCGAAGTCATAACTGGCAATAGCAGAATCATTATCGGTGGGATCCAGAGTGGATGTAGACCTGTATATGTGAGTGTGTGTAAGACAAGTAGCTGTTTTGCAAGATAGAAAAGAAAAACAAGGAGCGCAAAATTTGTAATGCAAGAAAATGTCCAATGCTTTTATTGATGATATATGGAAATGACACATAATAAGCCCTCAAACAACGCCACGGTGTCTCGGGCAAGGCACCAGGTCGTAAAGTTTTAAATTGTCTGTTACAAATCTCAAAACAAAAGTCTTATTACTGTGTAATAAAATAAATGGGCATGAAGTCCTTCTTCGTCCAATTTCTTAATCCACCGTCAGTAGTTGGGTAAATCCAGCTTTCTATATCATACTCTTCATCATCATCCTCAATTGCATTCACTCTCTAATCATGTTTGGGCATAGGAGCCGTTATGACGTTGGGCTTTTTTGGTGCTTCAAATTCAATCTCCTTAGCTTCAATCAGATCCTGTACCTTATTCTTCAAAGCCCATCAGTTGTTAGTATCATGCCCTGGGCTATCGGAGTGATAAGCACAGTGGGCGTTTGGATTATACAGCGGTGATTTAGTACTGGGATTCTTCGGAGCTTCCCTCAGAGTCACCAAGTTCGTTTTCAACAACTGCGGCAGAATTTGAGATAGAGTCATACTGAGCCGAGTATATTGTCTTTGTGGCCTTTCTACTCTTTGTTGAGTGTTGCATTGTGGGGCAATAGTTGGTCTTGATATTACCACTGCATTAACTGTTTGGCAGCGTTCGGGTCGATTTTGGCTCCTCGAGCTGGAAACTTCACTAGATTCCTTCTTGAAAGGCTTCTTTTCTGTACTTGACGAAGCACCCTTCTGTATCTTGCCGCTCTTGATACCGGCTTCAACTCTCTCCCAAGTCATTATCAACTCAGTGAACCCGGAAGATGAACTACCGATCAAATGATTGAAATATGGGCCAGACAAAGTCCCAAGAAACATATCCACTAACTCCCTATCATTCAGAGGGGGTTGTACTCTTCCAGCAAGATCTCTCCACTTCTGAGCGTAGTCCTTAAAACCTTCGCTCGCACCCATAGACATACCCTAAAGTTGAGTACGCGTAGGCGCAAGGTCGGCATTATACTGGTACCACTTGTAAAAAGCAACAACAAGATCCTCCCAGTTACGGACGTTAGCTCCTTCCAGTTAATAAAACCATTCAAGTTGAGTCCCTAACAGACTATCTTGAAAGAAATGAACCCAGAGGTTCCTATCAGCAGTATATGGTTGAATCTTTCTGACATACGAGTGGAGGTGTAACTTCGGACAGGAGAGCCCGTCGTACTTAGCAAAGACAGGAGCTTTAAACTTGTGTGGGATCACCACCCCAGATGCCAAACCCAAATCTTTGAAGTCCAACCCAGGTATCTTCTGGATCTCCATTACGCTTAACCGGTCTTTGAGTTGCTTATATCTATCCTCGGCAGGAGGATACTGGTCTTCATCAAAATCAGTGTCATTGTCTGAAACTACAGGGCTAGGACCCTTCCTTTCTTCTTGATTCTCTCCTCCTCCAGATGAGTGAGACAAATCAACTTCCTCTCGCAATATTTTCCCAAATCTGTGACCCATATTCAGGAGGACCATCTTCTTCTTCTTCTTCTTCTTGTCCTTCAAGATAAGAGTCTCCAAATGTTTCTGCCCCTTGGCCAGGTTCAAGAACATTTCCTGGAAATGAGCATTCTGAGCTTGAAGAGCCTTAATAGCTTGATTAGTAGGTGTTTCAGAAGACATGATTGCTGAAATAAACAGCGAAGAAGATGAGAAACATGTAAGGGTGCATGTGATGAGGTGCATGGGAATGGAATGTGTATGAAATGATTTCAAAGACTTAGGGAGATTCAAATTTGTAAACCAAAATAAAACACACTTTATTAGATTAAAACTTGAAACAATGTTTAACAAATGCTTTTAAGGCGTTACAAAAGAAATACTGAAAAGCAAATCTAAACTAGAAATAATAAAAGACATCAGAACTCCCATGGTCATTTTCCTTTCGTGCTGACATAATCGTTGATTGTCCTCTCAGTCTCCAGCTGCCTTGTAAGCTTCAGGATCTTCCGTTCCTGCTCATGATACTTATCTCTATAAGTATCCCTTTCTTCCCTTAACTGGATCCAAGAGCTCTTTAATGTCCCAATATCAGTAGGCATGTATGGATGGATGACCGTATAAGGAACCCCTTCTTCATCAATACGCTCTACAATCACCGGCAAGACATCTTCGTATGGTATCCCCAGCTTTTGAGAACGGGCTCGAACCCACTGGAGATACGGTTGCATCAGGAGAGAAGTCTTCATTCCTAGCTCATGTGGATCAGACCTGTTAACCCTGTCCCAAGCTCGTATAAATCTGCGGCGATGTCCCTCAACATCCCCCTGGAAGTCAAAGACAATGGCTGGAAGCAGTAGCTCATGAGGACCTTCCCTTCGAGCTCGTCCAAACTGTCGTAAGGCAAAACAAGGATTATAGGTTATTCCTCCTTTAATTCCCAGCAATGGAACATTGGGGTATTCTCTGCACCGATCAATGACAGCTACCTTTTCCATGTCTTTAGTACTCCAAAGGATGTCCGTATGAGCAAGGGACATGATCCTGTAAGCCCAACCCATTCCTTCCACATTCTTCAATACAGATTTGGGGAGGTGAGAAATAAACCACCTCACCAGCAGCGGTGCACAACATATAAGGGTTCCCCTTTTCCGAGCAGTACGGGCATAAAGAGCATGTAGAATATCACCTAAGAGAGTGGGCACTGGATTACGGGACATGAAGATGTTGATTGCGTTCACATCGACAAAAGAATCTGAATTTGGGAACAGAACCAAGCCATAGATGAGGAGTGCCAGGATGTCTTCGAATGCTTGAAAGTCCAAACTATCCCAGAACTGTTGAGCTTGATCAATCAAGAACTTAGCCAGGAAGCCTTTAACCCCACTTCGAATGTTCCAGTTAGATACTAAATCAGCCTTTGTTAGATGGAGGGCTGAAGCAATATCCTCTGGCCTAGGATCTATCTCCAAACCTATAAAGGGTGTCTACTCTAGAATAGATATGCCGAGTAAATCAGAAAACTCCTCCAAAGTAGGGACCAACTGATAGTCCAGGAAGGTGAAACAGTGATGCAACGAGTCAGAAAACTGGAACAAGACGCTCATCATTTGCTCATCCAACTTGGAAGTTACCAAGCTGAGGAGATAACCATGTCTTCTAACAAAGGAAGAAGTATCAGGAACATTTTAAACCAACTCTCTAAGCTGAGTAGGTATCTGCACGAAGCTGATCTGAATGGTATTTCTGCGCATAGATGCCATGATCTGCAAAACAGAACAAAGATGAATCCCTTAGGTCTTTGGAATGGTTAGTCTGATTAAAATATGCATTCGATGTCATGATGCATGATGTCATGATAGAAACACACCATGGGTATCACAGATAGCAAACATGGTAAGGGCACACAAGTCACACAATAGCCCTTAAATTTTAGGCTGGCATGGAGTTTAGGTATTACCCTCTTTCAGTTTAGTTGGATCAACCTGTCCTAGTAATAGTAATTGGGTTCTAGAGGTTCTCAATATCACTGACCATCCTTAATCGGTCATAATTCCAGTTTAGCAACCTTTTCTTGCGGCCGAAATCATCGCGAGAGTATGGTCTCAATGAGTGTAGCATACTGCTACTTTTCTATGGCCAAGTTGGTCAATTATAGGTTCTAAGGTCAGTTGATGCTTAATGACCCATTAGCAGCCCCATACTCTCCTTGTTCCTCCACAAGGGATATCGGTACCAACTAATGTGTCACACCAACGTAGCTACTGCTTCAACCGTATCGGTCTACGCCGTACAGTTCCCTCACAGTCTATTGTTACTTACCTAAAAGGTATCCCCAGATCCGGGTTAGGATCTATAGTAACTCTGATACAAAGCCCACAAAGATAAAGCAAACAGATCAAACAATTGAAAACAATATAATGAACTATTCCTAAGGTACACCCCACTTATTTACTCCCCAGCAGAGTCGCCAGTTCTGTGATACGGTGGCCAGAACTGGGACGTGTTTCCCTATTTCGTTAAGGAATTTTGCTGGTTTGCATTTTGCGTTTGTGTTCGCAAAATGTCGCGGTAAGCAAGAGTCGTCGCCGACTTTTATTTTATCCAACAAGGAAAGGAAAAAAGCACAGAAAAATTCCTTTTTCGAGATATTTGAGTACGGGGGGTAGATTATAGAAAGGAAAGGTATTAGCACCCTTTCTATCCGTAGTTATCTACGAGATCTTAGATACTTGCTCATCATTTTCAAAATTGTTTTCTTTGTGTTTGTGGGCTTTGAAAAGTTTTTGTTTTGACTTCGATTTAACTCTTGCTTCTGTCTTCAAGAGTGTAATGAAGTGTTTTTGAAAACTTTGTTTGTAAAGGAGTGTAAGTGTGAAAAACTTTTGTTTGGATTGAGCAAGTACTTAAGAACTAATCTACCTACTCGAAAAAAGAATCGTTCTATGCTTGTTTCCTTTAGACAACGTTATCCCACTATTAGTGAGTAGGTAGCATCGTCGTTGGAGTTTTGAGGGTCAATTCGAAAGGGACGTACGGTCACTAAAGCAATGTTAGGACGTCTTAGTAGTAACCCTAATGTCTTAGATCATTTTTCCGAGGCATCAATATCCGAGGCAACCTTTCCGAGGCAACTTTGATCTTTGGACAAAAGGACGACCACTAAAACATCCTATACTCAATGATCGTTTACCGAAGGCAACCAAGTGGGAGTATACCCTAGGAGTGCGCATGTGCGGATGATTCAATTTCAGTTTATTTATCTTTGCACATTTAGAGTGATCTAACTATTTTAAAATTAGTCATACATTCTTGTCATGCATCCTATTATCATACATCTAACAGTTAATAATTTGCAGAATTTAAAATGCGGAAATCAAGCTACGCTATTACAAGGCTTCGGGTATTTACATAGCCAAAAACAAACCCTTTGAAAATAAAGCAATAATGAAAAGTAAAAGCCCTAGTTAAAACTATTACAAACTGTGAGCAGATACAATAATTGGGTAAAGAATAATAAAGCGCGCGATGAAAATTAGATCGACGAGAAACTAGGGTTTGACCCTCCTAATCAAAAGAAAAATGTTTTTGTTGTTTCTAATATTTTTTAAAGAAAAGAATTAAGTTTTTCTAAATTAAATATGAAAATTAATTAGTGATTAAATTAATTAATGAAAATAAATACAAGACCTATTTTTGTGTTTTTGATTATTTTAGGAAAACGATAAAATAAAATTAAGTTAGTAATAAAACCTATTTATTCTAACTATTTTTAATTATGTACAAAATAATTAAAGTTATCTAAATTAATCAAACCTAATTAAATTAATTAATTTATTGATAAAAAAATATACCTAAATCTAATTGGTGAAAAATAATATTTTTGGTGATTTTTTGATAAAAAGAAAATTAATTTTTGGTTAGTAAATAAATAAATAAATAAATTAAATGAAATATAAAAAAGAAAAAGAGATGAGAAATGGGCCTGAAAAGCATTTTTGAAGGGTGCAAACAGCCAGATCTGGGCCCATAATGGTGAGGTCCACATTGACCTTTGAGATCCAGTGTGATGCGTTTGACTTGGCTTTTGGTGTTCCCTCCTGGATGGCCATCAGATTTGGCCTCAGGAAACTTGGTATGATTGATTGTGAGGGTGCACAATGGTCCTGGGTCTTGTATATTCGCTGGATAACCTGAAAGAAAATTAGAAAAATACCAAATGTTGGAGGCAGGGGTCGAACCCCTGACCTCAAATACTCCCACGCCTTAAACACCAGCATGGCTGCCACTGGGCCATTCGCTTATATTTGTACATGTAATGGATAACAATAATAATATATAAAAAAACAAGAACTAGTGGAAAACAAAAAGAAAACGTGCGTCAGGTTTGAATAGGCCAATGGAACGGTGACAACTCATCATCTTCTTCCTCTCTTCGTGGGTAAAAGTCCCAGACTTTTACCTACGGACATTTTGTCTGTTGCTATAAGCCTGACTCGTTCCAAAATCCTCCATGAGCCATATAAATGAAATCTAATGCCATGGCTGGATTCGTCTCATCATTCTGGACATGATGGTACCCCTCATCAAGGCTAATTTTTCCTGTAAACAAAATCCCTAATTCGAAGCTACAAACTCTAACAATGGCATATTCCAATACAGGCTATATAAATGAAATTAAACAACACAGAAAGCTTGCATATGTTCTATGGATCAAGAAAATGTGATTAATTCATCCTAACAATGCCTAAATCATGCTAACCGAATTCAAGATTTCAAGAGTTTCGTGATGGACTTACAGAGCTTTTTGGGACTGGAACAGATTGGTTCTTGATTGTTTTAGCTTGCTGACACTCCCAGGAATCGATTGGGATAGCTAGATGGCCTTGAGGATGCCTGGAAATAGGAATTCGATATTACACTTTTATTGATTTTTTTCAAATGTTGCTTTGCTTGCTGCGCCCGTTTCTAACCTCTCTTTTAGGTCTGCCTCCCTTCTATATGTATCAAGGAATGTATTAGGTTTGAAAGAATGCATCCAATCTTCCTCCATCAATGAATTTGATTGTGATTTGATCCTCCTTTAAATCTTTCCAAAATTGGCCTAAAACCAATCTTTTTGTCCACCCTAATGCCTTGCACGAGTTTAAATACCTGCTAGCTATAATTGAAACCTGAAATCAGCACAAAATCTCTTTCTTTCAATATTTTGGATTTTATATGATTTGTTTTGATTTAAATTGAATTAATTCAAATAAAATCAAAATAAATAATAAAAATAAGATATGGACAAGTGGCAAAGGCTATAGCTCGTGGACTATGTTTCCAACTCAAAACAAGTGAAAAAGATTGGGCCCATCTGGCAAAATTTGAAGTTTTAGGGATAGTTGACTTTTGGCAATTTTGCAAAAAAGGTCAACTTCACCAATGCATAACTTCCTCAATTTTGACTTTTTGGAGGTGTTCTTGGACTTTTTAGAAAGCTTGAGATGTCCTCCAATCAACCCTTTTAGTATCATCTCAATTTGATATTCCATGCTCATGTATGAAGCTTTGACAAAAAAAGGTGTTTTTGTTGACTTTTCAAAATTACCTATAATGTCCAAATTCATAACTTCTTGTGAGTGCATATTTTGAAATTGGAAGCTGAAGATGGATTGTATGGAATTGAATCCTCTTCAAAATGAGCTTTTGGATGGGTCTTTTCTCATAAAGTATGAGAAAGTTATGCTTGGTCAAAGTTGAGTTGACTTTCCCTGCAAAACCCTAATTTAGCAAATTTTGAGTCTTGATGAATTATGAGCAATCCTTTATGAATCATGACCAACCCTTGATCAAATGATGAAATAAACTTCAAAATGAGGATGTTGATCAAAAATATTGAAGTTTGACTGTATGTGGGTCATAGTTGACTTTTTCCCTAGCATAGTCGATTTTCAGACCTTTGAGCAATTGACTGAGAAAATTTCCTCTGCAAAGCTTGAAATTTTACATGGATGATCTTGGGAACATATTAGGACAATTTGAGCATTTGGGATCCCTTGGACTCAAGTATCTTAATGCAACATGAAACCCTAATTTGGGGTAGACTGCCTTAGGAGAGAGCTTGTCTGGCCAACCCTTGGACTACCTTGAGCAACTTGAGGATCTTTCTTGAAATGTTTTGAGAAATATGGGAGCGAAAATTTTGGGGTACAACACCCTAGTTTTGGGTCATCAGTGCATAAGGAGGTGTCTTGAGCTGATCAAACCCTAGTGCAGTCTTGAGCCCAAGGAGATCTTGTGAGAAAATTCTTGATAAGTGAGAGGGAAAATTTTGGGGTACAACAGGATGACATTCAAGTTGTCCATAAATCCCCACAGAGCCACTTCCATGAGATTATCCCCATAGAGTTTTCTTCACAGACTCATATTTAATGAAGATACATTCCCTGTAATTTCCCCGGCAGATCGCTCCAACGGATAAAAGAATATGATCTCCTTATCGGTGATATAACCAACCTATAAAGTTCCAATCAGTACAATTCATGGAAGATCTCTTTCTCAACTGAGTTTATTCTTCCAAAACTATAAAAAAAAACCTGCAGATCTCTTCTCTCCAGCAGAGCTCATTTCCTCAGCAAGGGTGTTTTCTCAGCAGAATATTTCTCTGTCAACGGGGTTTATTTCCCCAACAGGGTTTATTTCCCCCAACAGATTACAGTCTCCCCAGCTTGAGTCTATTCCTCAGACGGCTATGAATCATCGGCAAAATTCCTCTCCCCAGTGAAGTTGCCACTATCCCTAGAGAGTTGCTACAAAAACATGGAATCGGACCCGATAGCAATCAACTTTATCCTGCCTGGAAGAGTCGGAAGGTTATCCATATCTTTTATCCCCAGTCAGGGTATATAAGAATTAAACTCCCCAAAAGAGTCTGAAGGTTATCCATCTCTTTTATCCCGAGTCAGGGTATATAAGAATTAAACTCCCTAGACGAGTCGGAAGGTTATCCATCTCTTCTATCACCAGTCAGGGTATATAATAATTGAACTCCCCAGACGAGTCGGAAGGTTACCCATCTCTTTTATCCCCAGTTAGGGTATATAAGAATTAAACTCCCCAGACGAGTCAGAAGGTTGTCCATCTCTTTTATCCCCATTCAGGGTATATAAGAATTAAACTCCTCAGTAGAGTGATGAACGACTAATGTTCCTGAACTCTTCTCCTCAATTAGAAGTCAACACTTCCCAGCGGAATGTCCTCAAACAGCAAACAGGGTCCCGATAGATTATGGTTTTCGATGGAGCTTCTAACGCACTTGTCAACGAAATTGGTTCTGTAATCATCTCCCCCCCAGGGTTGCCATACACCCTTCACTTCCAGATTATGCTTTCACTGTACCAATAACATGGTTGAATATGAAGCCTGCATCATGGGTATCAAAGCTGCTATTGACCTGAGAATCAAGTTCTTGAACATGTATGGGGACTCAGCCCTGGTGATCAGTCAAATCAAGGGAGAATGGGATATTAAGCACCTGAATCTCATTCCTTATCGGGAGCATGTATTGACACTAATTTCGTACTTCGAGGAGATTACTTTTGAGCATATCCCACGAGAAGAGAATCAGTTGGCAGACGCATTGGCTACAATGTCATCTATGTTAAAAGTCAGATGTGACAACAAGGCTCCCAGAATTACCATTGAGAGGCTAGACGAACCGGCAAATTTCTATGAAGCTGACACTAATTGAGTAGGAGAGAAGCATTGGTTTTATGAAGTGAAAAGATACCTTGAGGCTTAAGAGTACCCCGAGGGGGCATCTATCAACAAAAATAAATTCCTACGGAAGTTCTCAGCAAAGTTCTTGATGAGTAACAGGGTTCTGTACAAATGCAATCATGATTCGACTCTGCTTCACTGTGTAGATAAGAAGGAAGCGGAGAAAATTATGGAAGATATGCACGAAGGTATCTTTGGTACTCACTCAAGTGGACATACTATGGCTAAGAAGATTTTAAGAGTGAGATATTATTGGTCGATCATGGAAACTGACTGCCATCACCACTCAAGAACTTATCACAAGTGCCAGATCTACACTGACAAATTACATGTGCCTTCAGTACCTCTGAATTTCTTGACTGCTCCTTGGCCATTTTCAATGTGGGGCATCGATATGATTGGAGAAATCAAGCCTACGGCTTCCAACAGACATTGTTTCGTCCTCGTCGCCATAGATTACTTCACTAAATGGGTTGAAACAACCTCGTTTGCCTCTGTTACTAAGAATGTTATTTCCCGGTTCATTAAGCATAACCTTATATGTCGGTATGGCATCCCCGAAAGGATTATCACAGACAATGGTAACAAACTCAATAACACTATTGTAATACTGTAGGAAAATTGACTTGGTTGTTTTGCGTTTGATCGCAATTGTTGCGGATAGCAAGATTCGCCACCGACTTTTCTTTTATCCAATAAAGGAAAGGGTGAAAAGAACATGAAAGACCTTTTAAGAATTTTCTTGAGTTCGGGGGGTAGGATATGAAAACGAAAGATGTTAGTACCTTTTTCATCTGTAGTTATCTATGGAATCTTAGTTGCTAGCTCACTTTGAAAATGCTTTGTTGGAAATGTATTGGTGATTTATTTTTGAAAGTATTTTTGAAAAGTGCCTTCATTTAGGCGAACTTTGTAATGATTCTCGTCTCTATAAGAATGCATACAAAGTGTTGACTTTTGAAAATATTTCATTTAAAAGTATTGTTTTATTTTGAAAGATGTTTTGAAAATGGTTGTGAGCAAGCAACTATGAACGTTCTACCTACTCAAAAAGTCTTTGTTCATTTCCTACTCCTTTAGATAATGTTATCTTACCATTAGTTCGTAAGAAACCTTATCATGGATATGAGGGACAGGCGTGGGTCATCGTACAGTCATAGAAGATTACTTGTAAGATGTTTTAGCAATTTGTCATAAGGGTCTAAGATTGTTTACCGGAGGCAATATTGAAGGGTCATTGAGGGACTAGAATCTTTTAATCGAGGATCTTTTACTAAAGCATCTCACGTTCGAGGGACATGACTGTTTATTCTCAAGGCAACAAGTGAGGTTAACCCTAGATGTGCAAGTGTGCAAAGTGTTTGTTTTCATGATTTTGTTCTTGAATTAGGGTTTGCTACTTGTTGATTTTATGTCTTTCCATACAAACCCTAATTACTAGCATATATATTTAAAGCGATAAATTGCGGAAATGTAAAATTCTAGGCTATTACATCATTTGGGGGATGGGGGTACAAATTTACAAATGGGGGATAAAAGCAAATAAACCTTAATTTACTATTATAACCATATTGAACTTGAATGAACAATGTACCCAAAAAAATGTAAAGGCAATGTACAAAGAAAAGGCAATTGTTTTTGTTTAAGTTTTTATTAAAAGGGGTTAACCTAATTTAAAAAAATGAAGATAATTTAATTATTCTAAGTTGGTTTAAGAAAGCTAAAACTAAACTAAATTAGGAAAAGAAAATAGATTAATTAACAAACAATTTTTAGGGTTTTTTATTTTTTATGAAAGGTTTTAACCTAATTCATTTAACTAAAATAAAAAGGTTAACTAACTAAATTCCTAAATTCTAGATTAATTCTCTTAAGAAAGAAAATTAAAATAAATCTAATTTTAATACTAATTTAAAGAAAATTTATTAAAGAAATGTTTTTAGTCTTTTGTTTAATAAAAAAAAACTAAAATATCTAAATGAATAATATTATATTTTTGGTATTTTTTTATTAATAAAAATAATAATAATAATAATAATGATAATGATAATAATAATAATGATAGAAATGAAAAAGAAAAAGAAAATATAAAATTAAAGTCAGGGGGGTTTAAAAGATGAAAAGGGTGTGAATGTTAGCAAAAAAGGCCCAAACGATTTTTTTGTTTGAAAGTAGAAAATAAAATAAAAGATTGGGCCTGCTGTAAAAAAGTAATCAGGGGCTGTGATAAAAGCAAAAATGCTAAGCACATTTGTAGTGAACCCAGCGCTTCATGATTCAGTGTGAGAGGCTTCTGGAGGTACATCATAAGGATGGCCTGATGGTGCATTGGATCTGAGGATGATGAGATCCATTGGTGATACTATGAGATGTACCCAACGCGCGTATTCCTTGCCTGCATGGGATCTGTGAAGAGAAAACATGAAAAAAATAAAAGGGTACCACTGGGGCTCGAACCCAGGTCTCAAAGGTTAACAGGTGTGCGCTTTACCACTGGGGTGGCTATACATCTGTTTATTAATACAAGACCATAAATATATATTACAAACTCAATTCTGAATGTGTCATCTTCTTCTTCCTCGCGCCAACTTCCATGGACAAGATTTTTGAATTTGTAATTTCTTCATTTCTCAACCATTTTCAAAAGTACAAACATGAAACTTGCTCCATTTTTACCACGATTCCAACCATATAAATTTCATAAACTATAAATCAAAGATGAGTGAGAATTTTATTTACCCCCAAAATAAAACCTAAGTTTTCTGGATTTTCAGTTCTAAAATTATAAACACATGGTTAATCAAAATGAAAAATAAGCATATGATTAGCTTCAGGGCAATGATATCTACATTTTATCTTCACAAATGAACCACTAATGATGCTTGTATGAAGATTTCAAAGTCAAGAAAACTTACCTTGAACCTGAAATTTGTGTTTTGATTTAGAGCACCTTTCAAGGTGTTGTGATGATCAAAATAGCTCCACTGAACCTCCAGGAAGCTAGTACGCTGATTAGTTTGGATTGAAGATGGTTGAATCGTGCTGAAGAAGTCAATGTGCAGCACCCTGTTTTTGGTTATGGAGGATGAAGAAGATGGTGTTGCATTTAGAAAACAGGGATTGGGATAGCCTCTATATGTGTATTAGAAGTTTTCTGAATGGTTTTTCCAAGAAACGCATGAGTGGATCTGAAGATGAGTCTGTAAAGTCAGAAATGACACAAAAATGGAGGTTTGTGCAACTTCTGGTTTGAGGGAGTTTGATAGGTTTAGAGGGCTTTTAATCTCGTGTCTATGATTGCAAATGAAGGTTTAATTTATAGGCAAAGAGTTTGGAAGCTTGTAAAAGTCAGAAGTACGAAATCACATGTTATGGATTTTGACTTGTTTTTGAAGCAAGCTTGGACAAACATGGTTTCAAGGAAAGGTAGGGTGGCTAGCAACTTTAAACATTCTTGTTCTTATTGTGTAGAATATGCTTGTGTAGAAATAACAAGTTTAATGCTCAAGACAAGTTGACTTTGCATAAAGCTTTCTTTTCAAGAATGGCAATGGTTACTTTCTTCCGAAAATGGAATGATGCATTGGATAAGGGCTCAAATGCTTGGACAATGGCTCTATCAGTTGTGCAGACCATTAATTATGGAGTGAAACACAAGTTTGAGGCCTGAAAAGCAAATATTATGCAGCATGGCTATGGATTTGGTCAAGTGTTCATCACAAAATTGACTTGTAATTCAAGTTTGAAACCCTAACTTTATCTCTTCAATTATACTAGCTCAAGAATGATCTCAGTGAGTTCTTGGAATTTTTGCAAAGCTTGTAACATCATCTACAAACTTCATGTTTTCCATTTTTGAAGAATCCAATTGGAACTATGTGAAAATTTGTCATGAAGTTGGTACCAAAAATCTGCCTAACTAGGTCAAATTTTCACTAAGTGTTTTAAGAAAAAGTTCATGACTTTATGGCCTTATAACTCAAAATATAAGCCTTTTTTGGACATGAGCCCTATAATAGAAGTTTTTATAATTCACCAAGATCTACAAATTTCATGTTGAAATTTTTTTTTGAATCATCTTACATCATGGTGAAAAATTGGCATGAAGTCATGAAGAAAAACATGTATAAAACACTTAGAAAAAATTTTAAGTCTTAGAAACTTTGAATTTTCAAAATGAATTTTGACTTTCTTGATTTCTTGATGATCAAATTTCATATTTTTGAATGTCTTGATGAAATGTGATCTTTTAAACGCAAATTTAATCAAAAAGTCAAAGTTTGACTTTTGGTGTATCAGTTGACTTTTCATCAGTTGACTGAATTTCAACTATCAATCTATTGATCTTGAGAAATATTTTGAGCCATGAAATTAGGTCAACATGTTGTATTTAAATCCTCGCGATTGTGCTCCAAGCCATTAGATCATGTATAAGGTCAAAAGTCAAAAATCAAGCCTTCTCAGTCAAAACCCTAATTTTGACCATTTTGTCCTTTTGATTGATCTGATCAATTTTCTTGGGGAATTATGATCCAAACTTGATCAATTTATACATATGAGTTCAAAATGTTGATATGGTCCAAAAATCTTGAAATTTGACTTTAAGTTGACCACAGTTGACTTTTTACCCAATACAACTGATTTTAGGTTATCTGATCAATTGATTGAGCAAATTTGAACTGTAAGACATGAAACTTGTGATGAGCAATCTTGAAAGTCCATAATGATCCATGAAAACCATATGAGGCATTAAAAGTACAATTGTCCTTGTGAAATTTCAAACCCTAATTTGAGGCATCAGTGTTAAGGAGATGTCTTGACCTAGTCAATCCTTGTGCAAGCTTGAGCTATTGAAGATATTGTGGGAAATGTATTGAGAAATGAGAGGGAAAACTTTAGGGTACAACAACTATGATCATAGAACTCTGCGTGCAGTTCAATATCAATCACCATAATTCTTCTTTATATCGACCGAAGATGAATGGCACAGTGGAAGTCGCTAATAAGAACATCAAGAAAATTATACAGAAGATGACGATGACGCATAAAGATTGGCACGAGATGTTACCATTTTCTCTTCATTGTTATCGCACTTCAGCTCGGACATCAACTGGGGCAACCCCATTCTCTCTGGTCTACGGTATAGAAGTTGTTCTACCTGTCGAAATTCAAATTCCTTCTCTAAGGATCATGAAAGATGCAGATTTAGACGAAGACGAATGGATTCAGACTAGGCTGGACTAGTTGAATTTGATTGGCAAGAAAAGGCTTGCAGTTGTTTGTCACGGTCAGATGTACCAGAAGCGTATGATCAAAGCGTCCAATAAGAAAATCAAGCATCGGGTATATCAGGATGGTGACTTGGTAATAAAGCGTATTATCCTGCCATAAGGTGATCCCAGGGGCATATGGACTCCCACCTACGAAGGGCCATTTGTAGTCAAGAAGATATTTTATGGTGTTGCTATGATACTAACCACCATGGACGGTGAAGATTTTCCGCACCATGTAAACGCGGACATAGTTAAAAGATACTATGCATAAAAATGACCTGCTAGGTTGACTGGCCTAGGCAAAAATAAGGGAATCCCGGTGAACCAAAAGGGTACGAGAAAAAATTATGGATATATATGTAAAGATTGTACACCTGGAAAGTCGAAAACCTGAAAAGGCGGCTTGGGCAAAAAAGGGTATCCCGGTGGATTGAAAACCTGAAAGGGAGGTCCAGGAACAAGTTAGGGATTAAAGCTTACGACAATGTCGCGTTGGATAATCTACTTACAGCAAGCTTTATTATCGATGTCAAGTTCAAATGGTACAGATCAATTCAGTCAACTTCTTCTGACAGCAAGGGATGAGATGCTTGAAGACATATAGGCAATAGCAGAGTTGAAACCCGACGAGATCGTTTACACATAGCTATGTTTTTGCTGTTACTTTGTACTCTTTTCATTGTTCGAAGATTTCCTCTTACTAGGATTTCTGTATCTTTGTACAAAATCTCCTATTCATAGGCAAATTATCAATATAAATACCATCTCAAAATTCAAATTTTGTTTTACTGTTTTCTGTTTTGTTCGCAAAAACGTCCAATGACTAAATCTAATGAACATATGCATATGAATATGATTATTGTTGACAAATATATGCATAAAAAACAGGAATAAGCATTTACTCAAGACTCTAGGAGCTGGGATAGCTCCCAAGTCATCCACAAATATTCATAGAGAAATCCCCACAAAGTTATCTTAACAAACTCATCTTTAACAAAGATACATTCCCTGTAAATCCAATATGCTTTCAAGACAAGAATTGGGGCATCTTCCAGTAATTAACCTAATATTACTCCGCAACAGATCCCCCTAGCGGATAAAGGAGTATGATCTTTGCCTCGACAATATCATCAAACTACGGAATCCTAATCCTCATTAGAGATTATGTCATCAGCTCCATTCATAGAAACCCTCTTCCCTAGCTGAGTTTATTTCTCCAAAACTATAAAAAAAACCTGCAAAATTCTCTTCTCCAGCAGGGCTCATTTCCTTAGTAGAGTACGTTTCTCCAGCAGGGTTTTTTCTCCAGCAGGGTTTATTTCCCCAATAGAATTCAGTCTCCCCAGCTTGAGTATATTTCTCTAACTACTATAAATCATCGACAAAATTCCTCTCTTTAGCAAAGGATGGTCCAGGCTGTTATCCCCAGAGAGTTGCTACGGAATCTAAAACCAGACCAGATATCATTTAACCTTATCCTCCCCATACGAGTCGGCATCCATATTGAAAACTCGTCCAGATAGGTTCCTCAGAAGGTTATCCATCCCTTTTATTCCCAGTCAAGGTATATGAGAGTTAAATTCCCCAATAGAGCGACGAACGACCAAAGTTCCTGAACTCTTCTCCCAAGCAGAAATCAAATTCCCCAGCGGATTTTCCTCAAACAGCAAGCAGGAATCCCTAGCAGAAACATTCTAGACAAGATTGAAGATTACACATACTCTTCATCCCCAGCAGCAGTCAGGGATTTATTTTCCCAATCGGAGATGTTATACAAAGCTACCAATATGCTTCAACAGCATCTCAACTTCATACATCTTTTACAAGTATCATAGCATGTGCATACGACACCCATATAGCACACTCTCATTTACTTTGAGAACATTATTACACAGTGCATTACATACATCATGACATTGCATACAGCTAACTTTTTATCTTTTCAGGTAAAAGTCTAAAAATAGACAGATATCATCAATAATTCTCGAACAGGTCACAAATTAATTCCTGAAACAAGACAGGGTAACTATTTGTATGACCAGGTCCAAGATTAATTCCCGAAACAAGACCGGGAAACTATCTACATGATCAGACAGTATGAATTCCCGAAACATGACGGGTTTACCAACAGAAAGCAGGTCAGAGATTAACTCCCGAAATCGGACGGGGAAACTATCTTTATAACCAGGAAAAGTTTAACTCCCAAAATAGGACGGGGAAACTATAGACAGGCCAGGTGGTATGTATTCCCGAAATAGGACGAGTTTACCAACAAAAGTAGAATGTAGATCAATTCCCGAAACAAGACGGGGTGACTGTCTACATGACGAGCATTTACTTCAGAGACTAAATCTAACGAACACTCTCCTCAGAGACCAAATTCTCACAAGCATATCCCTCAGAGACTATTCTGACAAGCAACTACTTAAATACTTCCCAGAGGTTCATTCTGGAAATCCTTCTTCAGATACAGTCGAGCGTAGACTCATTTTGATACTTCTATCAACAGTTAATTTAGATGGCATCTGTAAGGCCATCTCCGGAGACACGCTATCATCTCTTCGAATGGCATCTTTAAGCTCATTCAAGCAATACTATCAACCAACAATGTTACTTCATGCACCGGCGAGTGCAAATTTCTGGGCACCTAAGTGTTGAATCCTCTTCCACCTTCATATTATGAATGGCAGACGTGCCAATCTAATTCTTTAGGTTTAAGAAGATTGAACAGGGTATTGTACCCCAAAATTTGCCCTCCCTTTTCTTCAAAAACGTCCTCATAGGGTTCTCAAATGCTCAAGGATGCTCAAGAATTGATCAGACAAATTCTTCTCCTAAGCAAGGGACTTACAACTAGGGTTTCATATTTCTCAAGGAAGTTTAGGTTTATAAGGCCTCATGTGGTTTCCATGGTTTCTTATAGGTCCCCAAGAATTCTCTTACCAAGTTTCATGCCTTTCATCACAGGTTTGTTGAGTCAATTGCTCAGATGACTGATAATCAATTGTATTGGACAAAAAATCAACTTTGGTCAACATACAGTCAAGCCTCAAGATTTTTGGTCAACATCAACATTTTGAAGTCATATTCGTCATTTTATTAAGGTTTGATCATGATTCATCAAGAAAAACTCTCAAACCGTCAAAAGTCAAAAGTTGCCAAATTAGGGTTTTCTTAAGGAAAAGTTAACTGAACTTTGACCAAGCATAACTTTCACATGCTTCATTAGATTTTCCTCAACCAATGCTCATTTTGAAGGAAATTAAATTCTCTTCAACTTTAAGTATCTAATCTCAAGTCCAAAAAATGCTTCATTTGAGAGATATAGGCCAAAACATTAAAGGTCATTTCAAAAGTCAACAAAAAGACACTCTTTGTCAAGGCAACTTACATTAAAATAAAGTCTTCAAATGCAAAAATGATCAAAAGAGGGATTGTATAGGACATCTTGAGCTTTCCAAAAAGTCTAAGATCACCTTCAAATGACAAAAATTGAGTTATGATTGGTGCAAGTTGGGAAATTTTGAGCAAATGCATGAAACCAAAAGTGACCAAACTTGAAATTTTAGGCTATTGGGCTATTGTTTCAAAGTCCAAACGAGTTATACACTTCATATGAACCTCACATCTTACTCATGCATTCCCTTGGGTTTTTATTCATTTATATTTGGTTTTTATTTATTTAAAATTCAAAATAAAACAAAATAAGAGCAAGCCTTGTTACAAGAGTCCAAGCCCAACATTTGACCTAAATCCAAGCTATATATTCTCAGCAAGTCAGACATGAAGAGCCTTGAAAACCTTGTGCAAGAAACAACTTCCAAAAAAATCACAAAAAATGATTCAAACTAGGGAAACTTGAAACCCTAGCTTACAGCCACTCTTGAAGCCTACTAACCCTTTCATTCACTTCCAGGAATGTGAGAGGGTAAGGTTGGATCGATTGCCATGATCAAAAGAGCAGAAAAACGTATATACATGTCGCATCGGTTTTGATATTGCATGAATTTCATACATTTGTTTTCCTTGCGTTTTATAATGTACTAACTCATTTAACGTGTTCCTGAGGTTCAATAATGCAGGAACGACCTATTGTGAGAGCCCCATGCTGGCTGAATAGTGCATAGCCATGTTCATGCCGATTTAAGATATTTCTGTCATAGCTTATAAACCAGAGCGATTCAGACTAAACTAACCATTCCATTAAATTCACAGGCCTCGATTTAGGGGATAGGGTACCCCTGGATCTATAACAGTGTCTCTTTTTGTAGGAACAAAAAATAAGCCACGGGAGAAGACGATCGGAGCTAGGGCTCCGGCGCCTCTCAGGTCCAGTCAATTAATTTTGTAATATAATTATTTCATTTCCGTTTAATCATCAGATGTATCACCACCCCAGTGGTTAAAACTAGAGCGCTAAGGCATTGGTGTTCCATGTCACGGGTTCGATCCCCGGTTTTGCAAAAAAAAATCATATTTTCCTGATTTCAATGATTACATGCACCGCTTCCATTCTCCTCAAAGATGCATGAAGAATGGAAAAACACAAGAAGGGGGTTTGAATTGGGGTTTTTAAAACTTAAAGTAAAAGACATGTTGGTTATCCTGGTTCGTTTGAACTCAAACTACTCCAGTCCATCCGCCAAGGTGATTTCACCTCTCTCAACGAGGTCTTAATCCACTAACCAAACTTGATTACACAGATACAATGACAATCGTCAAAGTATTCTTGAGTTTAAACCACAACCTGGTTTTCTCAAGGTATTACACAATACAATATTTGAAAGCATGTACAAGATGTGTTTTCTAACAAAACAATATCACACAAGTGATGTTTTACACAAATGAAATTTAGTAAGTTGAAGGTGATGAAATTTCTCGTTTGTAGTGCGCAGCAAAAATCATAAATGATTTCTTCTTCAAGTCTTGTTTATATAGGCAACGCATGTGGGGATCTTTTGGAATGTTGATAAATTATAGTAATTAAATAACTTTCCAAACATAGAGATTCTTGTCCTCTTTCAGTCGTTACTTTTGAATAGTCATGAATGTAATGTGACGCTTCAGGACATGCTTGCTAGAGATTACATCAGAAGATGAATGTTATTGTTGGGACTCTTTTAATTCTTTCCAGAACTGTAAGAAACAGAATAACAGGGTTCTTGTTCGTAGCGTTTAGTGCACTCAAAAGTTGTAGCTTTAGAACTTCTTTATATAAGCATGTTATGCAGATTTTTCTTTCTATATAAGATGTTGAATCAGAGTTTAAACACGATCTAACTCATCTTATGTGCTTCTTACATCAGAACTTCCCTGCAAAACAAAATACTTATTTAGGCAGCATAATTTTTCTTTTGAGTGTTTTTTATCATCAAAACTCTTACAAGGGTTGTAGAATCAAACTATGTTCTAACAATCTCCCCCTTTTTGATGATGACAAAAACTTGGATATTTTGATCAAATACGTAAAGAACATAAAGCATTAAAGTCTCCCCCAGAGTTGAATACTCAGATAGAGAAGAAATACTTCCCTGGAAATTTTTCTTATCAGAGTTTTTGAGAAAAAGATTTATGATGCATCCACAACTTTCCTCAACAGAGTTTGTTCCTGTTTTGCTTTCAGAAAAAACAATAGAAGTTATGATATTCAAAATGTTTGAGACTGAGTCTCGATACTGTTATATTCGAAATATCTTACGTTCTCCCCCTTTTTTGTCAAGAATGAAAAAGCAATAAAAACACTTTAGATAATAAAATCCATGTTGTATTCAAAAAGATTCAACGAAACAAATAGAGAACACAATGAAGAAAACAAATTTCAGAACTAAGTTTGAGTTGGTGGAAGTCGTGTGAACAGGGCTTCTAATAAATTCTTGATCTGATTGTTTGATTCCTCTGGTTTTCCAAGCATCCCATTAATTTCATTGTAAGTTTCATCCTGTTTGTTTAGCCTTTCCTTAAACACAGCATTTTCTTTCTTCAGCTCCTTCGGAGTTTGTAGCACAAGAGAAGAAGAGGGTATTTCAGCAGAAGGGACCACTTTTTCAGAGCAAGCTACGGCCGATTCTGACTCAGGAGCTTCTTCAACTTCCTTGCATTTGTCTTGAAACATGACCAGGGGAAGAGGATCATAGGATGGTTTATCATATTCTGATGGCTGATGATCATCCCAAGGGGTATTGTCCAGCAGAAGGAGTGGCTTCTTTTCCCAGTGTCGCAGAACTTGATCCTTGAAGATATCTAGGCGATCGTAGAAGTTTTATTGAGTTATTTCAGAACTAATCTCCTTTAATTTTAGAGATTCAGAGTTGAACCATTTTCTGAACTGGTTCCAATGAGAATCAGAAGCAGTTGGATTGAGATTCTCTGAGCAAGCTAGCTTAAGAGAGTTAACCCATTCATGTATTTCTGTTTCAAAAATCAACAAAGATTTATGAACATCTTCTTTGGAGATTCTTGGTTTTGGTTTTGGAACGTCAATTTTCTAAGAGCTTGTGACGAGATTGTCCAAAGCTTCTAAGTCTATAACAGTTCTAAGAGGATCTTCTGGGTGGTTTTTTGGAGAGGGAGAGTCAGAAATGATAATGGGCGAATTTGGTGAGTTTGGTGGAGTGGATTGATAAGGAGATGGAATATATGGAATGGAGAGGTTCCTGTGAAGACGTTAATGGATTTATTTGTGGTTGAGAGACCATGAGAGGGCAGGTGATTCAAGGGATGGACGTTATGGTATCAGAGTCAAGATTTGGATTTTCTGTGTGGGGAGCTTCAAACAGTGGATCAAATTGATCAATATCAGAAAGAACTTGAGCAAGTTCAGGCTGATTTTGGTCAAGATGGGTAGAAGGTGGATTATTCATAAGGTTATATAGGTGAATTGAGGTGTCAAAGTCTAAGTCAAATTCATCAAAGGTTTGAGGAAAAGGATCTTCTGTGGGTTTTGGATATGAAGGGTTTTCAGATGTTGATAGCAGTACTGATTCAATAACAAAAACAAAAGAAGGGTTACCTTTCTTTTTGGCAGCTTTAAGAGTCTTCTGAGAAGTTCCTTTTGCAACTACTTTCCTTTTCCCTGATTTTCTGGGAGCAACTTCCAGAGTTTGTTGTCTCAGATCACGGATGTTCACATCTGGATTTGTCCCGCCCCTCTTGCAAGCATCCAGATATATGAGAATAATATTTGGAGACGCATTTGTTTGAATGAAGAGAGGAAAATCCTTCAGAGGTACTCTTCTAGTGGTAATGCTTTAAGAACTTTGAGCAAGTTATTAAGAGGAAGTCATTTGTTCACATAGACTCTTTTAGGGTTTTTTGAAAACTTGAACAAATTTGAGAGAGAAAAAGGAATTGAGAATGGAAATGTGATAGTGAAGGTGAACGAGGTAAATATATATAGGAAAGTAAAAGACTTAATTAACAAGAAAAGGTTAAAAAATGATTACAGGCATTGATGATTCTTGAAAAGAGGGATAGCGTAAAGATATGAAATAGTTACTGATATGACACGAGCCTCAATACATCTACTCAATGTTTCAGTCTCTTTAGAATTTGAACACATGTTCATCCTTAGAGGAAAACTTTGTGTAGAGTTGACAAATGTTGATATTGTGAACTGCATGCTTCTATCTTTGAAAAGAACCGTTTGGAGAATGTTCAAATATTCTTAGATGGATCCTGATACAACCTTCCTTCTTACTTCTGAAGAACTATTAATCAGATGTTCACACAAAAAAATAAAGGCATAAAATTCTAAGGGTTAATGTATACATAAACAAAACTATCATTCTGGGCATAATTTCATGTTGAGATGTTTCAAAATGAAGTTAAACCTATCTTTAGAAAGGGGTTTAGTGAAAACATCAGCCATTGATGGTCTGTGTCTATAAATTTTAATGAAAGAATTCCTTTCTGAATATAGTCCCTAATAAAATGATGTTTAATTTCTATATGCTTAGCCCTAGAATGTAAAATGGGATTTTTTGAAAGACATATAGCAGAAGTATTGTCATAGAGAATAGGAATGTTACTCTCATATATGTTGAAGTCTTCAAGTTGGCTTTTAATACAGAGCATTTGTGTGCTGCATCCAGCTACTGCTATATATTCAGCTTCAATAGTTGACAATGCAATGGTGAATTGCCTCTTACTGGACCACGAGATTAGATTTTCTCCCAGAAATTGGCAGCTTCCAGAAGTACTTTTTCTTTCTATTTTGTCTCCAGTGAAGTCAGCATCACAGTACCCTACTAATTTATATTCTTTGGTTTTTCTATAGCAAAGACCAAGATTAGTAGTACCTTTCAGATACTTGAAAATTCTCTTAACAGCTGTTAAGTGAGATTCTCTAGAATCTGATTAGAATCTAGCACACAGACAGACACTATACAAAATATCAGGTCTTGAAGTTGTTAAATATAAGAGAGAACCAATCATACCTTTGTAGAGCTTCTGTTCTACTTTCTTACTTACCTTTTCCTTTTCCAGAATGTGTGTGGGATGCATAGGAGTTTTGGCTGGCTTACATTCTGACAAGTCAAATTTCTTCAGAAGTTCTTTGACATACTTGCTTTGATGTATGTAGGTTCCTTCTGGAGTTTGATTGATTTGGATACTCAAAAAGAACTTGAGTTCTCCCATCAAGCTCATTTCAAATTTTGCCTACATAGACTTAGCAAATTCTCTTTCCAAAGAGGCTGGCGATTGAGCAAAGGTTTCTGTATAATCTATCCCTTCTTACTGACTATAACCTTGTGCCACCAGTCGTGCTTTTATTTCTGACGATATCTCCTTGTTCATTTAGCTTGTTTCTGAAGACCCATTTGGTTCCAATGATGTTAAATCCTTTTGGTTTAGGAACTTGATCCCACACATCGTTTCTGGTGAACTGATTTAATTCTTCCTGCATTACAAGTATCCAGTTATTATCCATAAGGGCTTCGTCAATGGAAGTTCGCTCAATCATAGATATTAATCCCATGAGAGATTCTTCAAAATTTCTGAATGTAGATCTTGTTCTGATTGGGTCCTCTTTCTTTCCCAGAATTTTGTTTTCCGGATGAGCTAAACTGCTTATGGATTGTCTTTTTTGGATGGGCTCTTCAGATGTTCCTGTAATGTTTGTGACATCTTCTTCTGGATTTGATTGTGATTCTTTGTGAGAAACTTATGATGTAGTGTCTTCAGTACCTATAAATTGAGCTTCAATATCTGCAAATAATTTACCCTACTTTGACTTTTGAGAGCCAAGCTTATCATCAAATCTGACATTGATGGACTCTTCCACAATCCGTATTTTTATGTTATATACTCTATAACCTTTTGAGCGTTCAGAGTATCCTAACATGAGACAGTTTTCTTCTGTAGAGTCAAACTTATTCAGATGTTCTTCAGTATTTAGAATAAAACAAGTACATCCGAATGGATGAAAATAAGAAATGGTGGGCTTTCTGTTCTTCCACGGTTCATATGGAGTCTTATCCAGAATAGGTCTTATGGAGATTCTATTCTTAATATAACATGCAGTGTTAATTGCTTCTTCCCAGAAGTTCTTAGAAATGTTAGTCTCGTTGATCATGGTTCTGGATATTTCTTGTAAAGGTCTATTCTTTCGTTCTCCAACTCCATTTTGTTGAGGAATTCTAGGACAAGATAAATCATGAGAGATGCCCTTCTCATTAAAAAATAAGTCAAGTTTTTTGTTTTCAAATCCCCCACCATGATCACTTCTGACTTTAACAATTCTAAGATCTTTTTTGTTTTGGACTTGGTTACAGAAAGCAAAGAACACAGAATGTGACTCGTCCTTGTGTCTTAAGAACTTTACCCATGTCCATCTGCTATAGTCATCTACGATCACTAATCCATACTTCCTGCCACTAATGGATGCAGTTTTCACTGGTCCAAATAGATCTATATGCAGAAGTTCTAATGGTCTAGAGGTAGAAACAACATATTTTGTTTTGAAAGATGGTTTTGCAAACTTGCCTTTTTGACATGCTTCACACAGAGCATCTGAGCTGAACTTCAGGTTAGGAAGTCCTCTGACCAGATTGAGTTTGTTAATCTGAGATATTCTTCTCATACTAAAATGCCACAATCTTCTGTGCCAGACCCATTGCTCATCGTTAACAGACAATAGGCATTTTATATTCTGACTTTTTAGTTCATAAAGTTTTATTTTTTAGATTTTGTTCTTTCTATTTCCATTAAATAGGATAGATTCGTCTTTCTGACTAACTGCTTTACAGGACTTTTAATTGAAGATTATATCATAGCCGTTATCACTTAATTGACTTATGGATAACAGGTTATGCATTAATCTATCTACTAACAGAACATTAGTTATAGAAGGAAGTGTACAGTCACCAATAGTTCCAGAGCCAATAATCTTTCCTTTCCGATTTCCTCCGAAACCTACGTAGCCTCCAGATTTAAGCTCCAGGCATTGGAACATATGCTTTCTTCCCGTCATGTGTCGAGAGCATCCAGAGTCCAGGTACCAAGATTGGTGTTTCAACTTTGCTGTTAAAGACATCTGCAAAATAGACAACTTTGTCCTTAGGTGCCCATATCTTTTTGGGTCCTTGTTTGTTAGAGTTACCAAAATTCTGTTTGAATTTTGGTTTCGCAGAAAAAGCATTACTAGTATATTTTATGTCATGTGTGTGCCCATAAGTGAAGTGAGAATAAAGGGGTGTGTGTTTTATGACCATATCCTTAACCTTCTTAAGTTGAAATACTTTAACCTTGTATCCTATTCCTTTTCTACCATTTCTACTAACTCCATAGATCATTGAAGCCCTCTTGCTCCTATCTATGTTTTTAGCAAGAAATTTTTGAAAGCTATGATCATATTCTTTTATGATCTTATCAGATTTACTAGGAATTTCTAAGACAGTTTCTTTCTGAGCCTTTTGTAATTTATTTTTGAGTTTAGAAATTTTTTCTTTAAGCTCGGAGTTTTTTGTTCTCAGTTTCTTAGTTTCTTCAGAGTCAGAAACTAGATCCTTTTTTAGGTTCTTGTTTATGACTCGAAGTTGTTGATATTTTTCAATAATTTTTGACAGGCTTTCTTCAAATTGAGATCTAGAAAAGTTAGAGAATACCTCTTCTACCTTTGAGTCTAATTCTAATTCAGATGATTTAATGTCATCTGATATATTGGCTATTAGGGCTATGTTGGCTCTTTCATCTTCTGACTCTGTTTCAGCTTCAAAAGATTTTGAGTCATCCCATGTTGCCATGAGGCTTTCCTTCTTTTCTTTAAAGAACTTCTTTTTAGGTTTCTCTTTTTAAAGATTTGGACAATCACTCTTGTAATGAACTTGTTCATTGCATTCGTAGCAAACAATATCTCTGTTACATGATTTTCTGTATCCAGAAGATGGTTCAGAATGATTTCTTGTTCTTTTGGAAGTTCTGCACTTCCTCTACCTATGACTCCATAGTTGATTGACTCTTCTGGAGAAAAGAGACAGTTTGTCTTCTTCTGATGAGGATCCACCAGAGTTTTCTTCTTTTTCCTGCAAAACTTTAGGTTCATATTTTTTATTAGATTTAAGAGCTAAAGACTTACCTTGCTTTTGGGGCTCATCTTCTTCTAATTCTATCTCATGACTTCTCAGGGAGCTGACAAGTTCTTCGAGAGAGATTTTGTTCAGATCTTTGGCCAGTTTAAGATCTATGACCATGGGTCTCCACTTCTTGGGTAAACTTCTGATGATTTTCTTTACATGGTCTGCAATTGAGTACCCTTTATCCAGAACTTTTAGCCCAGAAACCAGAATTTGAAATCTTAAGAACATTGTTTCAATGGTTTCATCTTCTTCCATTTTGAAAGCTTCATACTTCTGAATGAAAGTAAGAGCTTTGGTTTCTTTGACTTGCGTGTTTCCTTCATGCGTCATTCTCAAGGAGTCAAACATGTGTTTTGCTAATTCTCTATTTGTGATTTTTCTCATACTTTGTGTACGAGATAGCACTCAAGAGAATTGTTTCGGCCTTGTGATGATTTCTGAATTCCCTCTTTTGATGTTTGTCATTATTTTTCTGTCAATCTTCTGACCACTTTAATCAACTAGATATATGTACCTATCAGTCACCATATCCCAGAGATCTGCGTTATGATCTAGAAAGAAACTTTTGATTCTGCCCTTCTAGTAATCGAAGTTTTCACCATGAAAGATTGGAGGTTTGTCGTTGATTCTGTCTTTCTCATCATGATAATCATTTTTGGTGCTCTGACTTGGTCCCACAATAGTGTTTTTCTTGCTTGGATCTTTTTCTAACACAGTTAAGTATTTGTACTAAGAACCAGGCGCTCTAATGCCAATTGAAGAATGGGAAAACACAAGAAGGGGGTTTGAATTGGGGCTTTAAAACTTAAAGTAAAAGACATGTTGGTTATCCTAGTTCGTTTGAACTCAAACTACTCCATCCCACCCGCCAAGGTGGTTTCGCCTCTCTTAACGAGGTCTTAATCCACTAATCAAATTTGATTACATAGATACGATGACAACCGTCCAAGTCTGCTTGAGTTTAAACCACAACCCGGTTTTCTCAAGGTATTACACAATACAATATTTGAAAGCGTGTACAAGATGTGTTTTCTAACAAAACAGTACCACACAAGTGATGTTTTACACAAATGAAATTCATTAAGTTGAAGGTGATGAAATTTCTCGTTTGTAGTGCACAGCAAAAATCGTAAATGATTTCTCCTTCAAGTCTTATTTATATAGGTAACGTATGTGAGGAGCTTTTGGAATGTTGATAAATAGTAATTAAAGAACTTTCCAAACATAGAGATTCTTGTCCTCTTTCAGCCGTTACTTTTGAATAGTCGTGAATGAAATGTAACGCTTCAGAACAAGCTTGCTAGAGATTACATCAGAAGATGAATGTTACCGTTGGGACTCTTTTACTTCTTTCTAGAACTGTACGAAACAGAATAACAGAGTTCTTGTTCACAGTGTTTAGTGCACTCAGAAGTTGTAGCTTTAGAACTTCTTTATATAAGTGTGTTATGCAGATTTTTCTTTCTATATAAGATGTTGAATCAGAGTTTAAACATGATCTAACTCATCTTCCGTGCTTCTTACATCAGAACTTCCCTGTAAAACAAAATACTTATTTAGGGAGCATAATTGTTCTTTTGAGTGTTTGTTATCATCAAAACTCTTACAAGGGTTGTAGAATCAAACTATGTTCTAACAATGCACCCTCAGCTCCGCAGCCATCAGATCTGATCTAAAGCTTCCAGATTCGCACACTCATGATGCACCTCTTCTGGCTAAATGCACCAGATCCTTGAGGCCTCTCCTTATTGGGCCTAATAGATCAATATGCACCCCCCAAATTTCTTCAAATCAGGCCCAATTCTTTTCCCTTTTATATTCTTCTTCTTTTCTTTTAATTATTTGTTTTAATTATTAATTAAAATACTAAAATATTAGTTTAGGTTAATTAATTAGGTTTAGTTTTAATCACTTTTTTTAATTAAATTAATTTAAATAATTATTTTCTTAATTAAAATTAATTAGGTTTTTTGTTTTTTTAATTAAATTAATTGAGTTTTTTACTAAAATTAATTAGTTTTCTTAGGTTTTTTTTAAATTCATCACAAACCATTTTTTCATGAAAATACCAAAAAATCTTTTCTTTTCCATTTTTCATATTTTTTAGATCGACTGTGCGAATGTAATTTCTATTTCTCGCATTTATTTTCATTATTATTGTAACTGTTTTCCCGGGATGTAATAGTAATTAGGATTTACTTTCTCGTATGTTTTCTATTATGTACCTCTCCCAAAGTCGTGTAATAGCTTAGGATTTATCTTTCTACATTTACTTTCCGCACCTTTTCTGCTTTATTATTTTACTATGTTACTGTTAGTAAATTGGATTGCATGAAAAGGCAAAAAATAATTGATAGCTAACCCTAATTTCAAGATAAAAACAACTGAAAACAAATCACCTCACGCACTTTCACTTCTAGGGTAATCTCCCTTGTTGCCTTTCGGAAAACAGTCATGTCCCTCAGAAGTGGGGACGCTTTAGCAAAGTCCCTCGAAAACAAAGATCATAGTCCCTCGATGACCCTTCGATGTTGACTTTCGATAAATGATTTAGTCCCTTACAAAAATTGCTAAAGTGTCCTTACTAGTTGCCTTCGATGACTGTACGATGACCCCCACTTGTCCCTTCACATCCAATGATATGGCTTCCTACTAACTAATGGTATATATAGCACTATCTAAAGAAGGAGGAAAATCACAAGAACGATCTTGAGTGGGATAGATACTCGTAATCGCTTGCTTACAAATCCTTCAAAACAAAAACATTTCACAAACACTTTCAAAATATTTTTGAAACACTTTGTACGCATTCTCGAGGACAGATGCGAGAATCATTACAATGCCTCGCCTTACAATGGTAACTTTTCAAAATATTTTCAAACATACACAACACAAAGCAATTTTTAAAACAAAGTGAGCTAGCGATTAAGAGCCCATAGATAACTATGGATGAAAAGGATGCTAACACCTTCCCTTTTCATAACCTACCCCACGAACTCAAAATCTCAAAGGTCTTTCCTATTCTTTTCACCCTTTCCTTATTGGATAAAATAAAAGTCGTTGGGGACTCTTGATATCCGCAACATTTACGATAAAACACAAAACAAGTCAGTTCTCCCACCGTTACAGGCCTTAACTACACTTTATCAACCTTCCAAAAGCATCTTCTCATGTCTATCATGCATCACCTATATAAAGAAGACTTGAAGAAGAAATCACAAAAACACTACTGCGCACTGAAAGAGAAAAATATTATTATCCAGTTCTATGTTGTGCTTTACAACTGTGTATACATCACTGTTGTGATATAGTTTTGTTTATAAAACATATTTTGTACACACTTAATTTGACTTATTTTGTAATACCTTGAGAAAACTGGGTTGTGGTTTAAACTCAAGAAGACATTGACAGTAGTCATTGTATCTGTGTAGTCAAGTTTGATTAGTGGATTAAGACATCATTTGAGAAAGGTGAAATCACCTTGGAGGATGGACTCAAGTAGTTTAAGTTCAAATGAACCAGGATAACCAACGTGTCTACTGTTTTTATTTTTATAAAACCCAATTCAAATCCCCTTCTTGTGTTTTTCCATTCTTCAATTGGCATCAGAGCGCCTTATTCTGGGTGCAAACACTTAACCGTGTCAGAAAAAGATCCTAGCAAGAAAAACACTATGGTGGAACCAATTAAGAACAACAATGATGATAAAGACAGAATCAACGGCAGACCCCCAATTTTTGATGGTGAAAATTTTGATTACTAGAAAAACATAATCGAAATTTTCTTTCTAGCTCATGATGTTGATCTCTGGGATATGGTGACTGATGGCTACATTCATCCTAGTGATGAAAACGGTCATAATATTGATAGAAATAAAATTTCATATCAACAAAAGAAAGATTTCAAAAACCATCACAAATCCAGAATAATCATGTTGAGCGTTATCTCATATACTGAGTATGAGAAGATCACAAACAGATATGCTGCTAAAAACATGTTTGACTCTCTGAGAATGACGCGCAAAGATAACACACAAGTCAAAGAGACCAAAGCTCTTGCACTCGTCCATAAGTATGAAGCTTTCAAAATGGAAGAAGAAGAAACTATCGAGACAATGTTCTCAAGGTTTCAAACTCTAGTTGCTGGATTGAAAGTTCTGGATAAAGGGTACTCCACAGCAGATCATGTAAAGAAAATCATCAGAAGCTTACCCAAGAAATGGAGACCCATGGTCATAGCCTTAAAGCTTGCCAAAGATATGAACAATATATCTCTTGAAGAACTAATCAGCTCTTTGAAAAGTCATGAGATAGAACTAGAAGATGAGCCCTAGAAGCAAGGCAAGTCTCTCGCTCTTAAATCTAATAATAAATATGAACCTAAAATTTTTCAGGCAAAAGAAGAAAACTCTGGTGGTTCCTCGTCAGAAGAAGACGAATTATCTCTTCTATCCAGAAGAGTCAATCAGCTATAGAAGCACAGACAGAGGAAGTTTAGAAATCCCAGAAGAACAGGAAATCACTCTGAACTATCTTATGGATAAAGAAAATATAGCAACAAAAATATTGTATGTTACGAATGCAAAGAGTCAGGTCACTACAAAAGTGACTGCCCAAATCTTTAGAAAGAAAAGCCTAAGAAGAAGTTCTTCAAAGAAAAGAAGAAAAGTCTTATGGAAACGTGGGATGACTCAGAATCTTCTGAAGCTGAAACAGAATCAGAAGATGAACGGGCCAATATAGCCTTAATGTCTAACTTATCAGATGACTCTAGTTTATCTAAATCAGAATCAGACTCAAAAGCAGAAGATGTATTCTCTAACTTTTCTAGATCTCAATTATAAGATAGTCTGTCAGAAATTCTTGAAAGATATCAGCAACTTCGAGTAAAAACAAGAACCTGAAACAGGATCTAGTATTTAACTCTGAAGAAACTAAGAAACTAAAAACAGAAAACTCTGAGTTAAAAGAAACCATCTCTAAACTTGAAAAATGAAAACTATGTTATCAAAAATGAATTACAAAAAGCTCAGAAAGAAAATGTTTCAGAAGTTTTGAATAGTTATGATAAAATCATAAAAGAATATGATCATAGATTTTAAAAATTTCTAGCTAAAAACATAGATATATGCAAGATGGCTTCAATGATCTATGGAGTTAGCAGAAACGGCAGAAAAGGTGTAGGATATGTGAAACCAAGGGGGAAAGGAACATATCAACCAAAGAAAGTTAATGATATGGTTATAAAACACACACTTCTCTATTCACACTTTACATATGGACATGCACATGATATAAAATATACTAGTAATTCTTTCTCTACAAAACCAAAATTCAAACAGAATTTTGAAAACTCTAACAAACAAGGACCCAAAAAGATATGGGTACCAAAGGATAAAATCATCTATGTTGCAGATGTCTTTAACAACAAGGTTGAAACACAACATTTAACACCTGGACTCTAGATTCTCTCTACACATGACGGGAAGAAAGCATATGTTCCAAAGCTTGGGATTTGAATCTGGAGGATACGCAGGTTTCAGATGCAATCAGAAAGGATAAATTATTGGCTATGGAACCATTGATATAGAAGTTCTAATTACGGGTACTGAAGACAGATCTTCAGGAAAAAAATGTTCAGAACTTCAACAAAATTTAAAAGAATACATCACAAATATTACAACAACTTCTGAAGAATCCATTCAGAAAAGACAGTCCAAGAGCAGCTTAGCACATCCGGAAAACATGATTCTAGAAAAGGAAGAGTTAAGTAAGAAAGTAGAACATAAGATCTACAGAGGTATGATTGGAACTCTAATATTTAATCCTTAGAATTTTATGCATTAATTTCTTTTGTATGAACATCTGAATAATAGTTCTTCAAAAGTGAGAAGGAAAGTTGTATCAGAAACTATATAGAAGATCTGAACGTTTTCTAAAAACATTTCATTTCTAAGATAGAAACAAGAAGTTCATAATATCAACATATGTCAACTCTAAACGCAAGGTCACCCTCTAAGGCTGAACACATGTTCAAAATCTAAAGGAACTGAAATGGTTGAGTTGATGCATTGAGGCACGAGTCAAAATCAGTAATTGTTCCATATCTTCATGTCATCCCACTTTTCAGGAATCATTAAATGCACATAATCATTATTTTTAACTCTTTTATATTAAAATCAAAACTCCTATTTTTTCTTTCGTTGACTATTTATACTTCACTCTCTCACAAACACTATCACATATTCATTCTCACTCACTCTTCTCTCTTTATTTGGTCATCTTTCAAAACCCTAAAAGAGTCTATGAACAATGGCTTCCTCTCAACAAATTTCTAAAATTTCTCAAACCATTCCTAGTTCTTCCTCCTCCAATGAAGAAAGGTACGTAGAACCATAAAGAACTTTTCTCACACTCATTGACTCTCTGGAAGTTCTATGTGAACTTATTGTTGATTTCCTAAGCATGAAAGAAAATGGGTATGACTTAACCCCTGATGTTGAGTTCCAAGGATGGACGAAATACTTTGATCGTCTCATAGGTCTAGTTTTCCCAAAACTAGTAAAAGAGTTTTGGATCCATGCCACAGCTTCAAATCATCAGGTAATGTCTTACGTTATGGAAAAGAAGATCATCATCACTGAAGAACTAGTTGCAGTGAGATGGCAGAGAAAGGCTCTGACCTAACCATTGTCTCCAAAGAAATTTTCTCCTCTGGACAACCATCCAACAAAATCAAAGATCTGAAGGATTATCTCATAATTTGGTCCAAAATAATTATGGGGTGCATCAATCACAGAAAACCAACCATCTCTCTAGACTACATCAACATTGATCAATAGTACCTTCTGTACTTCATCGCCACCAAAGAAAAAGTTCATCTTCCACATATTATGTTCAACCATCTGAAGACTAGTTTCAAAGAAACAAGAGAAGAAGAAAGAACTAAGAGAGATTGGATTCCTCTAGGAAGACTCATTCAGATATTATGACAGAAAACAGACTGATAGAACATCTGACTAAGGCTCAACAAGCAAATGTTCTGGAACCATGTGCTGGAAAGCCTCTAAATGCCAAGAATCTGAAGAAGATGAAGATTATTGAAACCATTAAGAAGGACCCAACAATCACCACTAAGGAAGTCATCACCATCTGAAGAGTTCCTTTGAAGGACTTCCCTCTCTTTACTCAAGCAGACTCTCTCCAGAAATTATTCTCAGGTATATGGAAGCCTGAAAGAGTGATGGTACGATTCCATATGTGAACATTCTTGATATAAGGCAACAACCTCTAGAAGTTGCTCCCAGAAAATCAAGAAAGAGGAAAGTTGCTGGAGAAGGAACTTCTTAGAAAACTCCCAAAGCTTCCAAAAAGAAAGGTAACTCGTCTTTTGTTTCTGTTAATGAATCAGTATTTTTATCAACATCTGAAACTCCCTCATCTCCAAAACCCGTTGAAGATCCATCTCCTCAAACCCTTGATGATTTTGACTTAGATATTGACACCTCAATACCTACAAATAATCCTCTAATTAATCCACCTTCTACCCATTTTGATCAGACTCAGCCATAATTTTTACAAGTTCTCTCTGATATTGATCAATTTGATCTACTGTTTGAAGCTCCCCAAACCGAAAATCCAAATTTTGACTCTGATACCACAACATTCATCCCATGAATCACTTGCCCTCTCACAATCTCTCAACCACCTATAATCCACACAAATTTGTCACAAACTTTCTCAATTCCAAATATTCAATCTCCTTATCACTCAACACCACCTAACTCACCTATAATTATTTCCGACTCTTCATCTCCCAATAACTACCCAGAAGATCCCCTCAGAATAATCACTAATTTAGAAGCCTGGGACAATCTTGTCACAAGTTCTCAGAAAATTGTCGTTCCAAAACCAACACCAAAAATATCCAAATTAGATGTTGGTAAATCTATGCTGATTTTTGAAACAGAAATATAGGAATGGGTTAACTCCTTAAAGCTAGATTGCATGGAGAATCTTAACCCAGTTGCGTTTGATTCTCACTAGAATCAGTTCAGAAAATGGTTTAACTCTGAATCTCTGAAGCTAAAGGAGCTCAGCTATGAAACCTCTCAACAGAACTTCTGTGATCGCCTAAAAATCTTCAAAGATCAAGTTCTACGACACTGGGTAAAGAAATCCCTACTTCTTCTGGAAACACTCCTTGGGAAGCCTCTCAGACATCAGAGTTTAATGAACCTTCTCCTGAACCTCTTCCTCTGGTCATGTTTCAAGATAAAGGCAAGGCAGTCGAAGTCTCCTGATCAAGAATCAGCTGCAATTAATTATGGGAATATGGTCTCTTCTGCTGAAGCAACCTACTCTTCTCTTGTGTTGAAAACTCTGGAGGAGTTGAAGAAAGAAAATGATGTGTTTAAGGAAAGGCTAGACAAATAGGATGAAACTAGCAAAGAAATTAAGGGGATGCTTGTGAAACAAAAGGAATCAAATAATCAGATCAAGAGTCTTTCGGAAGCCTTGTTCACACGACTTCCACCTCCTCAACCTTAGCTCTAATAAATTGTTTTGTTTATGATATATTTGTTTCTTATTTCAATCTTATGTTTATCTACCTCATTCTGTTTATCTTAATCCACTTTGAATACAATATTCATTTTGTTTAAATTTACGTGTTTTTATTGATTTTTGATTATTGACAAAAAGGGGGAGAACATAAGATATTTTGAATATAACAGTACCGAGACTTAGTCTCAAACATTTTGAATATCATAACTTCTGTTTTTATCTTCTGAAAGCAAACAGGAAAAATCTCTTGAAAGTAACTTCTGTCACGTGGACGTATCAAAACTTCTATCACAAAGCTCTGATCAGAACATTTTCAAGGAAGTATTTTTTTCTTTATCTGGGTATTCAACTCAGGGGGAGACTTTAAATCTTTACATTCTTAATCTTAAGCAATATATCAAAATATACAAGTTTTTGTCATCATCAAAAAGGGGGAGATTATTAGAACACAGTTTGGTTATACACCCTTGTAATAGTTTTGATGATAACAAACATATGATATATATATATATATATATATATATATATATATATATATATATATATATATATATATATATATATATATATATATATATATATATATATATATATATATATATATATATATATATATATATATATATATAGAGAGAGAGAGAGAGAGAGAGAGAGAACAAATATGCTCACTAATAGTGTATTTAAATATGCAGAGAAATTTTGATGAAAGAAGCATAGAAGATGAGAGATATGTGTCTTGAAGCTCTGTTTAGACACAACATACTTAGAAGCAATTATGTGTGACACGCTAAAATGAATAAGTTCTAATGTTACAACTTCTGAAAGCACCAACTCTGCGAGAAAAACTCTGATATTCTGATAAGTAAAGTTCTGGAAGAACAAAAGAAGTCAACACACTCATCTACTCATTTGTTCTAAAGATTCAGCACTTGAGCCATACTGTACTAGTAAATAATATGATATGCAAAAGAAGCTCCAGTGCAGCATCCAAGTTCTAATGATATCAAGAAACTATGAGGATCTAAAGTCTCAACGGTAATATTCTTCTTCTGATATGATTCCAAGAAAGCAATGTTCTGATGCATTATAAATCATTCATTACAAATCAAAAGTAACGGTTGAACCAAGACAAAATCTTTATTTTTGGAAAAGGCATTAATTACACTTTATCAACCTTCCAAAAGAATCTTCTCATGTCTCTCATGCATCGCCTATATAAAGAAGACTTGAAGAAGAAATCACAAAAACATTATTGTGCACTGAAAGAGAAAAATATTAATACCCAGTTCTATCTTGTGCTTTACAATTGTGTAATACATCACTGTTGTGATATAGTTTTGTTTAGAAAACATATTTTGTACACACTCTTAATTTGACTTATTTTGTAATATTATGAGAAAATCGGGTTGTGGTTTAAACTCAAGAAGACATTGACAGTAGTCATTGTATCTGTGTAATCAAGTTTTATTAGTGGATTAAGACCTCATTTGAGAGAGGCGAAATCACCATGGTAGGTGGACTGGAGTAGTTTGAGTTCAAAAGAACCAGGATAACCAATGTGTCTACTGTTTTTATTTTTTAAAAAACCCAATTCAACCCCCCCCCCCCCCTTATTTTGTTTTTCCACTCTTCACCATTGTGTCAGTCTCCATGCGTCAATGTGTAATCAAGCTTTGTTTTATTCATTCCCTAGGTTGTCATCAATAAACAAAATCTATGTCTCAAGCTTGCTATGATAATTTCAAAGCATTAGTAAGCTTTTAGGGGAGTATCTTTAGTGAACAGAAGAGCCCATCAAGATCTAATGACTCTTTAAGCTTTTAGGTCCATATTAAGATTGAGGAGGGTACTGCTCTAAGAGGGCCATCAAAGTCTGATGGCCCAATAGGGTTTTTGGTTCGTTTAAGATATTAATAAGAGGGGTGTGTTGCCTTAATGGACCATCAAAATCTGATGGCCCATTAAGACATTTTTTGGCCCGATTATAAACAATAAGAAGAGGGTGCATTTTTAAATCAGTTAGCCCATTAAGATTTCTTTGAGGCATGTTTAGAATAAGCAAAGGGGTTTTCTTTTCATTAATGGATCAAAGATTTTCACTAGAGGCCCATTTTTAATAACAAGGGAGGTGCGTTTGATTAAAAGGGGATTTTATAAGGGCCCAAGATTGTTGTTTTGAATGGCCCATTAGAGGCTTTTAGCCCATCAGGATAGATTTTTGTTGACTGAGGTCAACATTTGTTTAAATTATTATTTAAGAAAAACATATTTTTATTATTTTTGTTATTATTATGATTATTTTAATTGTTGACCAAGTCAACCAAATCCAGTTAGGGATTTTTGAAACCCTAATCCCCTTAACCAACAGCGTTGTTGTTCTTCGTCAACTACACTTCGCTAAGCAACCCACAAGCCCAAAACGACTATTATGCAAATCAAAGTAAAAACGAATCAAAACTTTCAATAATACAGAATCAAATCCTAGAAAGATTGAATATTATAAACAAATCGTACAAATTCAAAATAGGACAAAATCAAATCCCTAAGTCATAAATCAGTTTACAGTCTAAGAAAATTAATTACAGGATTGAATCAGATCAAATAAAATCACTAATTGATTCAATCACTAGAATGTAACAACAGTCGTACATAAAACTTCCTAATTTGTACTAATTCCTAACCTATATAGACCCTATGAATTAAGACTAAGAGGGAGGAAGAAATTTTAGGAGAATATTTTTGTAACAGAGAAAGGAAATGAGGAGAAGAAGTAGAAGCCGCAAGCTTACGCCCAGCATTCCCACCCTTCAGTTGAGATCTAGGTTTCTACTCTGAAACCCTAGATCTGTTGCTACACCACTAATGCGCTTCTGTCGTCGTCGCCATCAGCCGATACTTGAAAACAAAGAAATTGAGGGATTAGAAGCCATGATCAAGGAGAAAGCACAAAAAAATACTGCAAGTGAGGTAAACTGAGCCCTTAGCTTTTGTTGAATTACCGTTAATTTTGTTGATTTTGGTGTTCTGGGAAGTATTTAGGTTTAGGGTTCATAACGTAGGGTTAGGGTTCATGAATTATGGTTAGGGTTCTTGGTGTCTAGGGTTAGGGTTCATCTGGATGAGCGTTTCTGGATTGAAGATTACTAGGGTTCATGTGGGAACCATAGGGTTAGGGTTTGGATTCATATGGCTCATGGGGTTTATGGGTTATGGATGAAGGTTTGGATGAAGGTGGTGGTGCCCAGATGCAACCGCCGGCAGAAGCGGTTTCTGGTCGGTGGCGCTCTGGGAGGAGCAATTTCTGGCACAGTGGATTTCTAGAGAGAGGTCATATCCTCTCTCTCTAGAAATATAAAAAGGGTTTGTTTATTTTGGGAGTAGAGAGAGAGAAGAATAGAAAATGAGGCCTAGCGTTGGGCCTGAGTTTTTATAAACCCCCAATGATCTGATGCTCGCAGTCCCAACATCTTTATTGTACACCTTCCATCACTAATGTTTGATCCCATCAAACAATCTCAACACGCGTGCCTATCGTAACATGTTGTACCTTCCCTCAAATTGGACAATGGACCCAACGTTTGTCTTGGGCTTAGCCCAACGCTCCTTGCACCTTTCAAATTATTCTCTCGATATAATCTACACCCCCCTGCGCCATTCCAAAATTTTAATCATAAAAATTATTAATTAATCATGAAATAGGCCTTTAAATATTAATTACTTTTATATAACGTGTTAATTAACTAAAATTTGTAATTCTTTTGTAGTGCATGTGTTATTTTGAGAATGATTCTGAATATGTACTGGCTTCTTCTTCAATAATAACACTTATCCTTTTCTCAATGCTATTTTTTGAATCTCTTGTCACTAACATTCTTTGAGGAGACGTTTTCAACCATTTTAGCCGTGTGTGGAAAGAGTGAGTTTTTAACAAAATTAAAACTCAAAAATATTTTAAAATGATGACCAAAAGGAACTCCAGAACATGATTTAATTTTACCCAATGAAAATAACTCCAAAAAGTTACACAAACATTTTTTACAGCAGAAGAATATATATGACAGACGTCAACCTCTTTGCCTTAACAAAAAGCTTTATTAAACCAATCAATATAGTTTAGAGTCTAGGAGACAAAATTTCCATAGAGATTCTAACTAGGACCTTCTCAACCAGGGAATCTTCTTACTTAAAAGGACTAACTGGTTCAGAGTTAAAATATACCAGAACAACAACTAATACACATGTCAGAAGACCTTTCATATATGTTACAAATAAGTGATTAGAAGTTAAAATAAGCTTAAAAGATTCTCCACTTATGTACTATCAGAGACATGTCATCAAATTCTAAGCATCAGAGACTATTATTCATCAGAAGCTCACTCAGAGTCTCTGAACATAGTAACGTTTGATCATCATCAGACTCTGATCCCCTATTCAGAAGCAAGCATTATTCTTTACAAAATGCATGTTCATACTTTTTTTAATAAAATAAAAATTTTCAATTGTAAGATGCTTGCTAAATATATCAGCTCATTGATGATCAATATTAATAAACTATATATATATATATATATATATATATATATATATATATATATATATATATATATATATATATATATATATATATATATATATATATATATATATATATATATATATATTATATATATATATATATATATATATATATATATATATATATATATATATATATATATATATATATATATACACTATTCTGAATATAATCTCTAATAAAATGATGTTTAATTTCTATGTGTTTGGTCCTAGAATGTTAAATAGGATTCTTTGTCAAACAAATAGCAGCAGTAATATCATAGAAAATTAGAATATTGTTTCCACATATTTGATAGTCTTCCAACTAATATTTCACCTAGAGTACTTATGTGTAACAACTAGCAGCTGAGATGTATTCTACTTCTATTGTAGATAAAGCAATATTTGATTGACGCTTA